>JAMJFZ010003206.1:0-1222500 GCA_026225945.1 Cricetomys ansorgei
AAAACCAAACACTACTCATCTAACAAAAAACAAAGTGTCAGTAAAATAATTGCTAATGATATTCTGTCACATGCATAGGTCAGTGCCTTATTCAGTAATCATCAGAGAAGCTTTCTCCTGCAACATGTGGGAAAAGATACAGAGACCCACAGTAAGACATTATATAGAGAGAAAAATTCCATCAGTTGAGGAGTCGATAAAGAAAATTAGATACACACAAACATATACACACATACACACACACACACACATACACACACACACACACACATACACACACACACACACGCACACACACACACCACACACACACACACATACAGAGAGAGAGAGAGAAATACCTACACAGAGAGATACACACAAATACACACACGCTAGAGTTTTATTAAGCTGTAAAACATAAATGATATCATTTATAGGAAAATATCATTTGAAATCATCATGTTAAGTGATAAAAACCATTTCAAAAATGCAAATAAATTTCATTTTTTTCATAATGGAATATAAACCTTCAGGTTTCTGTGGCTTATATCAACAAAGTCTTGCATATCTCTTGTGTGTGGAGGTTTAGGAGTGTTAGAGTTTGTGGTACTCTGTATTCATGTATGTGATCAAGAGAGGCCAGGGATTCACGTCAGGTGTCCTTCTCAGTTGTGTGCTCTCCATCTAACTTTTTTGAGGCAGAGTCTCACAGTGAACCTAGAGTTCATGGACTGGCAATGCTGGTTTGCCAGCAATCTCTGGGAATCTGCATTATGCTAACCAGCGTTTTAGTCATTAGAGGCAAGCACTGTTGAACCTGGAGTTTACACATGTTCTGAGGATTCAAACTAAATCCTCATTCTTATTCAATAAGTGCTTTCATCACATAGCCCTTTTTCAAGTCCTAGATTTATTTATTTCTTGATGCACTCAGTAGCTGATCAGCTGTGACTCTATTCCAGTTTCCAACTCACTCTGGGCCATTACGCATGTCTTCTCATTCAATGACATAGGCTAAGTGACCTACTGTATCAATGAGCCTGTCTGTCTCAATACTGTTGGAGATGCTAATGAAACAAAAATTTTAAAGAAAATATGTCTAGTGAGTTTACCAGGAACTTCACTTTCAACTAAAATGGTTTGAATGGTTTGCTAAAATGTCTTAAGTTTAAACTAAGGCAGTTTACCTCCACCAGGCTCCATTTTAAAGGTAAGTCCTTGGCTTTTATTGAAAGTCACTACTTTATTGAGCGACATAAAGGTGCTATTTTAGTAACAATAACCATGTTCTTGCAGACATTACAGCAGTGAGATTCTTTCTATAAAGTCACACGGCAGAAATCTATTAGAATTTAGTCATGTAAAACGTATTATTTCTTTGACTAATGGAAATATTTACCCTCTGAATTTTGTACTATTTTGTGTTGACTCTAAAGAAACTTAGATCAAGTTTGAATGTCAGTCCTGAAATTATGTTGTTCATTAAACTTAGCACATATTGTGATTTATTCTACTTGCTCTATTTTTTCTATTAATACATTAATGTTAGCTGCAACATTCTGTAGAAACAGTTTTAACTCTCGCTCTCAGTGTGTGAGTATATTAAAAGATTATCAACAAAACCTTGCTATATTTTCTAACAAATGATTGACATTTGAAAGAGTGTCAAATATATTTGTTATTTCTTCCTCTTGAAAAATCCAAATAACATAATAATGACAAAATATTCCTGACTTCTGCCTTGTTTTGAAACAAGGTTATTACTCTCAATATGATCAGTGTCATTAAGCATTTCCAAAAGAAGGGCTATGCATGCAATATCTTTAGGAAAAACTGCTAACAGCTATTAAAATAGAAGCTTTATGAACTAAAAATTATCTTTATGGTAATTCCAGTGACTACACTTCTCTTTGAAGGTCTTCAATGATTGAAATATTTTAAATTATGTAAGGAGAAAAGAGCAAAAAGTGATTCAGTGGTCTTGAAGAGTGTGTATGAAATAAAGATTGGGAAAAGTCATGAGTTTTGGAAATAGGCAAAAGCACTCTAGAAAGGTATGTTACCCACAAACCTAGAATGAATTTTGGTTCATTTTTATATGCACTGCAAATTTCATGTTTCTTTATTTTGCATCTTTATATGAATGTGTAAGATACAGAGAGCATAGTGTACATATGTAGAGTACAAGATGCATAAATGTTTACATATATCCAGTACATTATCTGCATTAGTGCATATCTTGGTATGTCTCAGTTCATACTTTTCCTCACCTATCCAGAGGTACCACCTCTTTGTTCTTTGTTCTTTAACAATTATTATCTACTAATTAATTAATGAAGATATATATTTTGTTTTATTTCATTTGGTATTTTGTTTGATTTTCATTTACTAAGTATGCCAGTGATTAATATTTGTTTATATCCAATATTGCATAAGCTCACTGTACCATACTTTGTTGGTAATTCATCACTGAAACTTGTTCTGGTTGTTTCTGTTAGTCGTTTTGTTTTTTAATTTAAAAAATTTGAGAAGCCTGTGGGGCTGTCCTAGAGCTAAGAGTAGATTGAAGCATGTTTTGAACCCCAGAATTTTCACACACAGATTGGAAGATGTTATGGTATTCTCCTCTCTTGCTCTGCCAAAACCCAGCTAAATTCTAAATGCTGCCTTGCTCCTCAGCATGCCTTTTCAAAGGAATGTGGCCTGGTTGGTGCTTATCTGACCTCTGTGGCTGAAGGCCTTGGGCTGGGCCCATTTTCTGATAAGGTGTCTTCTTCTTGCCCCTATGTTGGAGGGGGTTTTCCAGGACTTTGAACCTTAGAATGGCAATACAACCAACCACCTAGGTTGGGTTGTGAGACACCCACATGCAAATCGGGCTGCTCCAGTATCCCTGTCTTAACCAATAAACTGCATCCCTTGGTGCCGAGGACCCTCCGCCCCTTTTTCTCTATAAATGTAACCACACTTTTATATCAATAAACTGAGTTGTTCCACTGACAACAGTCTCCTGGGAATTCTGTTTTCCACGCTGCTCTCAGTCTCCAACCAAAGATCTGCCTGGAATGCTACTTGCCCTGTGGTTTCTTCCCAGAAGTTGAACCATGGGGCCAATATCTTAGGTACTTCCTGGGGAGGAGAGTGGGAGGAGAGTGGAAACAAAAAAATCCACAGAAACTTGCATGAGTATTGTATTTACATCATTTCCTTCTTTTTCTCCTTTAGCTTCTCCTGTGTCCCCCTCAAATTTAGGATTTCCTTTTATTCAATTATTACTGTTACTCTTATGCATATGTATTCAGAATAACCACTTGGGATTACACAATTTATCAGGAGGCTCATTTCTGTGGAAGGTTGACTATCCCTATCTCAATAGCCAGCACTTGCCAGAAATTGCTTGTATCTCAGAGGTAGCTTGCTAGTTTTTTCAATACCAGCATCAGTTCTATCCTATTAAGAAGGCCTTAAGTAGAATGAGACAGCTGTTGGATATACCTAAGATATAAATGCCACTATTGAACCATTGAGAATATTGTGCCAGGCTGGTTATTGTTGAAGTTTATAGACATTACAGCTAGCTCAGAATGCTTTTTTGAATGCTTTTCTTCCTTGGAAGTTTGCATAAGCACATTCAGGTACCATGAAAGAAAATCTTCAGGGAGTAGACATCAAGAGGTCAGGTCCAGCTCAGTTCCTCCAAGTTTTGTATCAGAAGTGTGTGATATCTTCAGTAATAAGATCTTACCTTCATATTCTGTGAGACAACTAAAACCATGAGCAATAGAATATATTGTTTTGGGTTGTCTTTTGGACTCATAAACAATGAATGAAAAGAACAAAGGTATAATAAAAACTTTACCTATTGCTGTCAGGAAGACGGAGTGGATAAGAGCCTAACCAAATCTGTAAACCTGAGTTGGATCCTTAGGTTATACAAGGTGGATGAGAGACCTGACTTCAACATGTTTTCTTCTGATCCCCATATGTGTACAATAAGATGATTGTGTGTATTACATACAATCAATGAGTGTACTCTGGTTTCCTGACATAATTGTATGCATACGGGTGTGCCTCCATACACAAATTGTAATCTTTAAAAATCTACATCTATTATTATTTATTTGTTTTCTACCTCTTTAATCAGTTTATATTGATGTTGCTTGATATAAGAATCTATGTTCTTGGATATATACCAACTTATTATTACTATGTTTTAAGTTTAAGTCAATTATTAATATATAGTATCTTATCTTCAGTAATACCTTTTTCCTTAAAACATACATTTCCTGACATTATATAACCATAGCAATTTTCTCTGATATTTATGTCAAATATATTTTTATGAACTTTTGCCTGTATATTTCATAAACCTCAATAAGCAGGTATGATTGGAGTTTATGTCCACACACATGCATACTAACAATTATTGTCTATTTTAATATTTATTCAACTCCTGCTGAATGTCGTTACTGATCCTGTTTTATTTTCCATAGTTTTTGTACCAGTTTGCAATTTTATTTTGTATTATCTACTTTTGTCTCTTTATTCATCACTTCTTTGCCTTATGTTTATATTTTTCATTCATTTAAAAATTCTAATGAGTCTTAAAATCTTAATAATGTATTCTAAAATTATATTAGGGAGTTCTCTGTCCTGTGGAAGAATTAGTATAATTTACCCTGAAATGTGAACTGCACCACTTTCCTAGTTCTGTAAATGTGATATAACTCCTTTAAGTAAGACACATAACACTTGAAGTGTTTATGCCTTGCTGTCATATGTCTGTTGCTACAAATTCTCATAAAAAATAATATATATTTTATATTTTTATATATGCCCTTTACAATGCTTGTTCATTTTAAATTTGACAAGCTCTGCTCACTGTCATATATGTTGTAGAGTGAATAGTCAGTCACTAGTTTCCTTTTCTCTATTTGATAATATCCTATGTAATCAGTTTTTGGAACATAATCTCATTGTACAGTTTTGAGCTTGGAGAGTATTTAACTCTTCCTCATAATTTTAAATACACTATTCTATCATCTTCAGATTACTCAGCTCTAGAGAACTCTTCTCTTGGACTCCTGTGAAGATTTTATACTTGTTTCCCAGCGATTATTTTACTATGCTATATTTAGAAATGATTTATTTTTCCTTTTAATCTTTGGGTGTTTCTAAATGTTTTGTATCATGTAATTTGTATCTCTATTTATTTTAGAGAAATTTTCAAATTGTCTATTGGGGTAGTGAGGATGATTTTTGTTTGGAATCTGCTTGTCATGCAAGGATAAGGAATTGAGCTTGATCTCTGTGATCCTCATAATAAGGACTGGTTCTATGGCACACACCTCTAATCCCAGCCCTGAGGAAACAATAAATAGAAGATCCCTGGAGTTAACTGGCCAAATAGGCTAGGAAAACAGCAAGCTCCAGGTTTAACTGTAGTTTAATACAGTAAGGTGGAGAGCCATTGAGGAATGCACCTCATTTCAACTTCTGGTCACCACACTCATGGATACACGTTTGCCCGCAGGCCCACACACCTATTCAAACATGAACATACAAACAGAGAAACCATCACAAATATATATATATTAGACTGTTGGGTAACATTTCATACAAGTTTCATGTGCTGTGCTGTTACTTACTTCCTGTTTCATCCTGTGCTTTCTTTTGAAAAATTTCTTAATATCTTGGAAATTTTTCCCAATAAGGCATAACAATTTTCTAATTATATATTTGAAATAGCTTATATATGTAAGCTTTAAAGTTCTTCATTTTATGCTGTTTATCCACATTATCCTTTAGTTATAAAACTTTTCCATTTAAAATATTTGCCTAATATATACTACATATCAACATATGTATTATAAATATGAATATATATGTGTGTGTGTGTGTGTATGCGTATGTAGATGTGTTTGTCTGCCCTATGCTTCTCTTTGTTGCTGTTTGGTCTTTCTTCTAAAGTTGACTCTTTTTTCTTTAGGATGCAGCCTGTGTTCTAGAGGTTGAATGCATGATACTTTACATGATAGGGATATGAATGTTGTTGATGATGGTGTTTTTCATCAGAAAGGGATATCACTTGCTTCCAGCCAGTCAGAGAAGCTATTACTACAAAGGATATTTCTTATATCAGGCTGCCTTACAATTTCATGAAAAGTCATTGTAGCTTTGAATTCTCAGGTGTGGAAGTCCTGAACTTTTCTTCAGAGAGTGGCTACTTTTGTTTCTTCGGGTTTGAGATACTTAGGGAGGCTCAGATGTATCCTGTCAAAGTTTTGCTGTTAGAATATTTAGCTCTACTTCATAGACTAAAAATATAGCGACTTCAGTCTTAAAGCAAGGATCTGTCCATTCTCTTTTTTATTTAATCCTCATAATTTTAGCAATGGAATAGCTCAGCCACAAAGCAACTAGAGAAGTCTAAACTTGGTATTGGAAATTTAATGTCTGCTATTGAAAGAAGTGCTGCCCTAGACTTAGCCCAAAACAGAAAAGGTAAATAGGAATAAGGACTCCAAGAGATAGACTACATAATGCTTTATTAACTTTAAATTTTTTGAATGCCAATAAGGCAGGAACAACTGTTTCCAAAAAGACACTGGAGTGTAGAAAAAAATTCTGAATTATACTCTACTATAAGGATGTGTTAACATCAAAATGGAAGTCAGGAAATGTCTTATATTGGAAATCAGGTTTTGCTTTTATTTCCTCAAGTTGTGAAAATCTGTGGGTGCCATCAAAATTGAAAAAGATTAGGTCTAAGTAGGAGAAGCTTTCCTGCATTGAAAAGCATTACTCAAGGAAGGAAGATGCACAGAGAGACAGCAACATAGGCAAAGCAAAAAGCTGATCCCTCCCACTTGGGACAGCTCAGGAAACTGGTTGAAGAAGGAGAGATGATAGTTCATCAGACTGGAAAACCTTGATGCTGAAATGGACACTTGCTGAAGATCATCACATCAGTGACTGCCTCTATGGCTGAAGCAGATCTTCATAAGGGCATTCAGACTGTTACATTTATACAAGCATTCTATAGAACTTTGGACTCAAACAAATAAACTTCATTTACTCTTGTCCTATTGTAATAGTTAAACTCTGATATAGCTATTTTCAGCACAATTTATGGCTTAAACGGGGAGGGGAAGATGTAGAGGAATATTTAATCTTTTAATGCAGCAATATGGCTTCTCTGGGTAAGGATCACATTCAAGGCCTGTGTGATCTGGCTGGAATTCAGCACACAACTTTAAGTAACCCAACTCAGAAGGCAATGGTAGCACATACCTTTAATCCCAGCTCTAGGGATCTAAAAGGAAGCAGTCAGGTCATGGGTTACAGAATGAGCACACACATTTAATCCCAAGTCTGAGACTAAATCAGGGTGGACTTGGAAGAGTGATGTCTGAGATGAAGCTGAGTGAAGAGCAGGCAAAGTGACAAAACAGAGGAAGAATTAGCAGAGTGAGTCAGAGTGAGGACACACCCGACCCTCACTATATGAAAGCAGGCTCTCAGCTCAGAGAGGCAGTCAGAGACAGTCAGAGGCAGTGTGAGACAGAGACACAGAGGCAGTTCAGCAGAAGGAGTCAGTATCAGACAGGAAGAGTGAGATTGAGAGAAAGAGTCAGTTAACAGCAACAGTCAGTTTGAAGCTAAGCAGAGCATTTCAGTCAGAGAAGTTGAGGAATCAGCTAGAGTCAGCCAGAGTCAGAAGAGTTCAGTCTGAAACAGTCAGCCAGCTCAGAAGGTCAGATTGAACAAGCAGCTTGGAGAAGAGTTTGTGCCAGAACAGCAAGTGAATTGAGTTGAATCAGAAGAATAAGTTGAGTTCAGTACAACTCTACATTCAGAAGGAGCTAGTCAGAGTGAGTCAGTATCAGAGGTTGAGGCTGAAGCTTTCTAAGTTTGGACTTGTCTCTTGAAGAGTAGATTCTATGGAGACTAAAATCCTCTAAAGACCAGATTTAATTAGTCAAAAATAAATTGTCTTTTGCCCTGAATCTACATCTACACCTTTTCTTCCATCCAAATCCCCCCAACTACATTTCCCTAATCTCAAAATTCATAAACAATTTTTTCATTAAGAGAACCTTTATTATCATCTGAGAGCAGTGATATTGCTTTTGATGCGTTTCAACTTCTAAACACTGGGGAACTACAGCAGGTTTCACCATCCCTACAGATAGCTCTTGGTTCAAGTTCCATGGTTTCCAAAATTTCATGCCATCCACCAGTTTCTGCTTCCAACATCAAAATTCTCTTTCTTTGAGCAAACAAAAATGTCATTGCTTTACTAGGGGAAACATATTACCAGCAATTCATCACAAAGTTAGGTGAATGGTTGTTTCTGAAAATTGGAAAAAAAAATATATCAAAATTTAAGGACATTTAGAAAATCCAATGAAGCTTTCCTTACATAAGTAGGTACAGAAGATAATAAATAATTAATATAGTAAATAAATATTTTGTGAATTCTGATAAAACAGGCTATAAATTATAAAAAAAATATTTTAGTTATTTTGATGTTCACATATTTCATTGAGTCATTATTGGGCAGCTACTATGAACATGACTCCATTAAGACAAAAAAATGCATAAAAAAAACAAGATACTGCTCTGAATTTCTTATTATTCATAACTCCTTATGAAAATCAGTCACCTCATATCTATAAATCCAGTAGCAAAACCACACACAAAGGACAGTTGATACAGCAAAGAGAGTTAATAGCTGCATGAAATGTGAGTACCTGGGGTAGATGCTGTAGTTTTTATGTTAATTGAACTGAGATTAATAGTAAGACAAGATTGAGAAGCAATGGGGATTCTTATACAGATAAATAGCCAAACACGTATTGGAAATTGCAAAATAGCTTCATATTTTTAGGTCTTCTAAGTTACGTGTCATAGCATTCATTTAATATGTCCTGAAGTTGAAGAGAACAGCAGTTACTAAATCCAGATACCTTAAACCACAAGACGAGATATATGTCTTTAGAAAACAATAACACATCAAAAACGTTAGATATGAATTTGTTAGTGACAATAATAATAGGTAAAAATACAATATAGGGGTGGTACAAAGCTTTTGGAAATAAGCAACCAATATCTGATTTGATTTAAGACTCACTACATAAGACAGAACCTATACCCATAGCTGCTTGGATGGCCAGGAGCCTGAGACTAGACAGCCCTGGGTAAATCCAAATACTACTGATCTACTAAAAGAATGTAGCAATAAAATGACTCCTAATGATATACTCCTATACTCATAGACTAGTGCCTCACTCAATCATCAGAGAAGCTTCCTTCTACAGCGGATGGGAAAAAGTACAGAAACCCACAACTGTAAAATGTGCAGAGAGTAAGAGACTTTGTAACACTCAGTCCTGTTTGTAAAGCCTTCATCAAAGCCCTCTTCGCAGGCTCAGGAAACTTGCAGAAGAGAGAGGAGATAGAATGTCAGAGTCAGATGAGACGAAGAACACCAAGGAAAACAAGGCCTTCTAAATACAACAGGACCACCACTCATGTGAACTCACAGAGACTAAGGCAGCATGCATGGGGCCTGAACGAGTCTGCACCAGATGGATACTAGAGTTGAAAAGAGAACTGGATACAAACCCAAATCTGTAACCTATAAGCTGTCTCCAACTAATAACCACTTGCGCATGAAAATTTAGTTTGCTCCAATGATGTCTCATGCAGGAAACAAACTACTCTTGTGGATAGACTACATGACCCGCAGTAGATGGCCGAAGGAAACAAACTCAACACCATCTTTGGGGGTTCCTTGTCTTGTGATGTCTTTTCAGGGCTTATTCTTTTGATTTTTAAAATTTTATCTTTTGTATGAAATTTTTGTTTAATTATTTTTATTTCTCTCTGCCTACCCCTTGCCCTCTCTTTGCTTCCTCCCTACTGGTCCTTCACATAGGTATTATGGCTTCCAGTTTTGTGCTTTTTGTGGGATTCCTGAGTGTTCAAACAAATGGGTCCCTGAATCTGTGTCTACTCCTTATGTCTTTTCTTGGGCTTTTTCCTTCTGTTTGCTTTCTCCTCATCCAATGTTTTCATTACTGTTTTATCATATTATATTATACTGTATTTTATTATTATCCCTTTAGAAGCTTGTTTGTTTTCAAGTGAGAGACAGAAAGGGGTAGATCCAGATGAGAAGAGAGGGGGAAGAATTGGAAGGAGCAGAAGGAGGGGAAGCTGTAATTAGGAAAACAAATATGGAAAAAAATCTATTTTCAGTAAAAGAAAAAAATCCCATGCTACTCCATTGTTCACATATATGCTTCACCCACTAAGCTAGCATTCTACTTGTGGACTAACACCACTATGGAGAGACAGAGGATGGAAAAAGAAGTGTGTGTGGTAGTGGTGGGGCAGGGCACATCTGTCCGGAAAAGCATCTAAGAAAAGTGCCTGGACTACGCTCAGTGGTCGAGTGCTGCCTCTAGTGCATGATGCACTTGACACAATTCCTAATGGTGACAAAACAAATGAGAAACAAACGAACAAACACTAGTTAAAATTATGTTGACAGAAGTAGTTAGAGAATGTACTAACTTTATAGACATAAAGACAGTAACACAAAGAATGAAAGAATATATTTAACAAAAGCAAAATTATTTTTTTTCTGGATTAATAAACTCTTTTGAAAGTAATCCAAGGAAATCTGCCTTAAATAAATGGAAAAAAATATTCATATCCAAGGACTGGAAGATAGATATCACAGCTTTTAGTATTTTCCAAATCTCCTCTAAGTTAGCACACATGCTTAAAATGAAATTGTAGGTATTTTATTTACTGGAAAGATTTGACAAGTTTTTGGGCTGCAGAGGTGGTTCAGCAGTTAATAGGAACTATGGCTTTTGACGAAGCCCTAAGTTCAGTTTCCAGCACCTATAGTGCCACACATAAGTGCCTGTAGATCCAGCTTCAGGGCAGCTGACGCCCTCTTATGACTTCAGTAGGAAATGGAACATGCGTGGCATAAATACACATGAATACACACACACATCGTACACATACATTTACACAAACATAAATTAAAATTAATCTTTTAAAAGAAATATTAATAAGCTATTAAAAATTAAATCCCAAATTTCAAAAACTCTTATAATTCTATGGTTATAAGGACAGTATGATACTGACTAAACACACATAAATTAAACCAGGACCTAAGAACTATGGAACAATAATGAAATTCATTTCAGTGTGTTGGCTTTCAATCTAGAAGCCATATTAGTCCACCACATAGAGGAGTAGTGGGATGGAGGTGATGGGCAAACTGGGCAACTGGGGAGATTCAGAAAGGTAACTGATATTGGCAAACTGACCTGAGGTGAGATCACTGGACAGACTGTAAAAACAGAAATAATGAAATGTTTTCAACATGGAAAAAAACGAAACATTTGAAGTCCATGCTTTAGAAGCTCAGCTAGACTGATATAAATAGAGTTGCTAGAATATATATATGTGTGTGTGTGTGTGTGTGTGTGTGTGTGTGTGTGTGCATGTATGTGTGTGTATGCATGTTCCTATCTATCTATCTATCTATCTATCTATCTATCTATCTATCTATCTATCTATCATCTATCTATCTATCCATCCATCCATCTATCTATCTAGTCTATCTATTTGTGTGTGTGTGTGTGTGTGTGTGTGTGTGTGTGTGTGTGTGTGTACTCTCAAATGTGAGCAATGGCGATGTTATCCCAACTTGCTGTCTTAGCTTACTTTATCACTGTACAGTTAATGCTATTGAGCAAAGAGAATGTTAAAAATGTAAAACTTACCACACCATTCTGTTTAAATTTTATTGAATACTTATCATTTCATTTAGTAACTTAGCTTTCACCTTGAAGTTTAAATATATGCACTGGAAACTTACTCTTGTTTCTAGCAACAGACTTCTTTCATGCTAACAGAATTAGAATGTATTGCAGTTCTTTCTTCCTTGAACCTCTTTCCTCCATAATTTCTCCTAAGTAACTTCCTTTGGTTGATACAGTCTGTACTGAATGATTGCTGTGAATGATTGCTCATGATATCTGATCTAAATATATGAGTGCTGATTCCTTTTCATGTCCAACTGAACTCAGAAATGGTGTTTTCTGACACTTTAGTGATTAGTGTTGGTCTTGATATGAGATATAATAGAATTTTATTACAGTAAAAGTGGGAAGAGTTTTTTTTTTTTCATATAAAAAGGACATTCCACTCTACAGTCAATATTTCCTATGCTGTCCTGTTTCAATGTTTTCATAACCTTTAATAATATAAAGCATTTTTCTTCGGGCTTATTTTTATTTCCCTTCCCACACAGTGACTTGCAAAATGTCTGGCATATGGTTGATGCTTGATAAATATTTTTGAAAGAACAAACATTAAAACTTATTTGTATATAGAACATTCAAATAGCATGTCTCTTCATCTTTCAAATTCATTTTATCATCTTACCAGTTCAGTTTACAATCATATTCATCCTAGCATTATTTTTCCTAAAACATCTTGCCCTTTCTATGTGGGAAAAAAGACTTTTTGTATTGTTATAAAATCCCATTGTATCTTATAATAAGACCTACCATAATCACTGAGAAGTGTCACAGAACACCATGATTAACTTCAGTTAGATGTGTGGAAGCATTAGTATCTATTTTATCAGAATATGAACGGTGCTAGGACAATGATGGAGAAAATGGCTATAGCATGGAGATAATAATGTCTACATGTGGGTTGCTGCAAAGTAGAGAAGAAGCATTATTGGTATGCAAATAATACAATTATAATATATGCTTTTCTTCATTTTTGCAGAATATGACAGAATACTGGCAAAAATACTTTCTAAAGTCCAGTAGGAAAGTCTGAAAATCATATTGAGAAAAGCCAAAAACTGAGGGTCATTATTTTTACATGCAAGCATTTTTACTAGTAAATTAAAAAAAAAAAAACAAAAAAAAAACTTGTTTTAAATTTTAGCATTTTATGTTTTCCTGAAAGAATTCTGCTATTACCCTGTTTCCCGAGGGTCTCCCTTCTCCTGACTTTGCACTGGGAATAAAAATATTTCTTGCTACATAAGTTACACTTCTACCTCTGATGACAATTTCCATTATTTTTGGTTTGTGTCTTGTGATGGCAGCATGGAGAAGGACAAAGCTGTGCCCACCATCTTGATACCTTTGCTGTCTTTCACAGGCCTCCTTGAAGCTGCTGTGCTAGGGTTCAGAGGAGTGGAAAAGACAGAAAGAATCTGTAATACACACTTCCGAAAGCACCATTCAACCTCACAAGTATCCTGAATCCTACGCCATTCATTTTCCTTGTTAGTTTTAGCTTTAAATGGCCAGTTAAATTCTTGTTGGTTATTATTACTGAAATTCCATCAAATTTTTAGATAATTAGGGAGAAAGTTCAGATGAACAGTATGTAGCTTTTTATTTCATGGTAACTTTATTCTAATCCTTTAGCTAGATCTAATGTGGGGTGTGGTTTTACCAATTACTTAAAACTTATTTAATTACAGTTTTTAAAATTTAAAACTCTTTCATTTTGCTTATTTTCTTAAGTTGTAAATTTGTTTTTGATGTTTTGTGATTTTCTATGTTATCATTCTGCTAATTACTCTTAACACATCCTTTCTCAACTTTACATCTTTTATATATCCCCTCATGTCTTTTACATTCCAGTGTAATGTTAACACGACTTGGTGAGGGGACTCAGCAGGTTAAAGACACTTATCCCTCTTGTAGTGGACCAGGGTTCATTTTCACAGCATCCACATGGTATTTTCTTATTCCAGTTCCAGAGAATGCAACGCCCCCTCTAGCTGCTACAGGTACCAGAGAAGCACATGGTGCACATACCTATTTGAGGGCAAGCATTAGTTTACATAGAAGAAAAGTAAATAAATCTAAATCTTTAAATTGTTCTAGAATATACAAAATTGAACTTATGATTCTCATTAGATAGCATTAACTGCTATCTAGTCTTGACACACACACACACACACACACACACACACACACACACACAGAAAAGGCAATGATATTTTTCAATACATAATCTCTCTCTCTCTCTCTCTCTCTCTCTCTTTCTCTCTCTCTTTGGTTTTTTGAGACGAGATTTCTCTGTTGTAACCCTGGCTGTCCTAGAACTCACTCTGTAGATCAGGCTGGCCTTGAACTCACAGAGATCTGCCTGTCCCTGCTTCCAGAGTGCTGGGATTAAATTCATGCACCGCCACTACCTGGCTTCAATACACAATCTTAAACAAAATATTAGCTAAGATGTCATAATGCCACACTAGAAAATTATTCATTATAAGTTGCACAAGAACAATAATGATAGTTTTGAATTAGATCAAACTCAATTTACAGATGACATGATAGTATACATGGAAAGCCATTAAGAAATAAATAATAAAGATATATTAAAAATAAGAATTCAATAAGGTTACAGGATGCAATATTATCATCTAAAACTTAATTGTTCCCATGCAGAAATAAGTATCAGTTATGTGATAAAATTGATTAAATAATAACAATAGTAATAAAATTTTATGGAATAAGGTTTATAAGAAATGTCTTAAATAGAGACTTATCAGACACTACTGAAAGTCACAAAAGCACCTAGAAGAAACTGAAATTCTTTCTTCCTAATTAAAAATGACCTTATATTTTAAGTGTGTATATTCTTACATGTCTTTATAAATTGAATGTGATTTAATAAAAAATATCTAACAATTTCTGTGTTGTTTTAATAATCATAAGTGTCATATAAAATAAACATATAGAGCTATTAAAATGTTGAGAAGAAAAAGCGATGAGGGATAATTTAACTTCCAAGATGGTAAAGCTCATTTTAATACAATTAAAATGAAAGAAAGATGTACTTGAGTAGACTAACTGAAAGGATAAAACAGAAGCCCAGAAACTGGCCCAATCTCATTCAGAAATCTAGTACATTGGCCAGATGTTGTGGATCACATCTATAGTATCAACACTCAGGCAACTAGGGCAGGATGATCACAAATTTGAGGCCGTCTTGGGTTTCATAGTGGAATATACCTCCGAGAGAAGTATGAACAGGAGGAAGGAGGTTAGATAAAGAAGAAAGAGGCAGGAGAAAGAAGGGATGGATTTTGATGATAAATTGGTCTTGAATTATGGGACTGTGATGGCTACCTTTTTGTCCACTTGACACAAGCTAGAGTCACTGGAGAGGAGAGTGCCTCAATTGAGAAAATGTTTTCATAAGGGGCTATAGGCAGACAGGCCTGTTGAGCATTTTCTTAATTTGTGATTGATGGAGAAATGTCTAGCCCATTGTTGGTGGGGCCACCCCTGGATGAAGGTTCTGGATTTTATAAGAAAGCAAGCTGAGCAAGTTCGTATGCAGGATTCCTCCATGGCCTCAGCATCAACTCTTGCCTGTAGATTCCTGCCCTGTTCTGACTTCCTTAAATGATGAACAGTGATGAGGGAGTATAAGCCAAATAAGCCTTTTCTTCCCCAAGGTTTTTTTTTTTTTTTTTTTTTTTTTTTTTTAATTACAGCAATAGAAACTCTAACTAGGACATACATTGTTGCCAGGATTGCAGGATATTTCTGTGACAGGCCTGACCATGTGTTTGAGGAAGTATTATGGAAGGATTTTGGAAATTTGGGTTTGAAAAGCCATCAAGTTTTCATAGCTTTGTGAGCTGTTCTTTGGGAGCTTAGGAGATAAAAATGTTGAGAGCAATGCAGACAATGACAGCCTAGTGTGTGAAGTTTCAGAGAGAAGCAAAGACTCTACTGGGACTTTTCTGTGAAGACTGTGTGGTGCCTGGCCAGCTGGGACTGAATTATCAGCTGTGATTAAAAAGGAGCCATGACCACTAAAGTAAAACCTTTGCTTTGATGAGACAATGGATGCTGGTTAGCTAGGGCTGAAGGACCCGCAAAGAAGAAACCAGCATCACTGAGGTGAGGTTTTTTGTGAAGTGTTTCTGAAGGGTCAACACACGGAAGCTGTGTTTCGGAAGTGGCCAAAGTTGTTCCTCATGTTGAACTTTGTAATGTATGAATCTCTCAGGTGATTCTGGTTTTGAAGGCATGAAGGTGTCATGGCAAGCAGCTGAAGCTTGTCACTATGTGAAACAGCTGGAATCCCTGAAGAGAGCTCAGGGGAGGTAATTGGTAAAAATGCAGTCTAGTTGCAGCAAGGATCCCAGCATTTTGGAGATGCCAGTACCATGGGACTACCACTAAAAACAATAGTACCTGTAGAGCAGAGCCATCTGGAGCCTAGAAGACAAACTTTGTGTTCCACAGAGAAATGGCCAAAGCCCTTTGGAGAATCACAGGAGGTCTAGAGTGGATTCCAGACATTGGAAATTGTACTATTTACACAGTTGGAGTTTTGTTTTACTTGGTTCAGATTGTGTGCCCTTGTCCTTCTTTCTTGAAGTAAGAAATGTTTAACTTAATATTTTATTTTATAAGAGTTGTAGACTTTGGATTTTTTTTTAAGAGGTTGAATTTTAAGGTGTTTGAATTTGTAAAGATTGTAAGACTTTATGTTTCTAATATTTTTACACTGTGGTGTTTATATTAATGTGTGATCTTTGAAATGAACAACAAAGGAGAGGTTTTGTTTTAACAACAATGTATTTGTGTGTCAAGTTGAGGAGTGTCAGTTGTGCTGACTAGTTGTATGTCAACTAGATATGAGCTAGAGTCATTGGACAGGAGTGAGCTTCAACTGAGAAAATGCATCAATAAGATTGGAATGCAGGCAAACCTTTGAAGCATTTTCTTAATTAGTGATTGTTGGAGGAGGGCCTTGCCCATTGTGGGTGGTGCCATCCCTGGGCTTATGGTCCTGGGTTCTGTAAGAAAGCAGACTGAGTGAACCATGTGGAGCAAACCAGTAAGCAGGACTCCTCCATGGCCTCTGCATCAGCTCCTGCCTCGCTTAAGTTCCTGCCCTGACATCCCTCGGTGATGAACAGTAATGTGGAAGTAGAAGCAAGATAAATAGTCTTTCCTCCTCAAGTTGCTTTTGTCATGGTGTTTCATCACAGCAATGGAAACCCTAACTAGGACATTGATTAAGATTGCGTTTTATCACTTATCATTAGGAGAACCAGAGGTTCTGTTAGAAAAAAAAAATTATTCCTCACACTATGCAGTATTTTGTTCACTGTTTGATAAGAAATGCATCATAGTACAGTCCTGACACAATTTGATTGAGTCAGGCATAAACATCCATGCACTGACTTTCCTGTAAACAAGAGTTTTCATTTCTTTGGAAAGATATCCTAGAGTTCATTTGTTGTCCTAGATGAGAGCCGCATGCATGATTCATTAAAAAAAAATGAAAAATTGCCTTTCAGAACAGTTGCAACATTTTATAATCCAACTAGCAATATAAATGACCCAATTTCCCTGGATCCTAACCCATATTTGTTGATCCCCTATTTTTATACTTAGCCACACTGAAATCCATCTAATTTTATATGATTTTTCATAAAGGCATAATACTTTTCCATAACATTTTGTGTTATTTTAGTACCTAAATGCTAATTTTGAATATTTCCTTAGGTTCTTTTCTTATCATTGAATTTTGTTGTTTGCTAACCAGTGAGTTTTATTAGGTTTTTTTCCCCTATATTTTGGATCATAACTACTGAGTTTTATTAGTTCTTTCTATATTTTGGATCTTAGACATTTTTGCATTTTAAATATTTTATATATTTTCTATGCTGTAGTTGCTGTATTGTCTTAACAGAGCCAACGTTTTGACAAAATGTAGAGGAGACCAAATATATTAATTTTCTTTTCTCTTCATGTTTTTGTAGTCAGGCTATAAAAAGGCTTTGCCTGAAATTTACTTGTTTTTTAATTTAAAAATTATATTTAAGGCTTAATTTATTTTTAGGTAGTTTTCATACAAAATATGAGATTTCAATGTAAATTATTTTCCCCTCTTATTTCTATTTGTTCTTGAATCATTAAAAACAAAACAAAACAAAAGACTTTTCATTTACTGAATTTATCTTCTACTCCCCCAAAAAATTAGAAAGAAAAAAACCTAGGAATTTTTCAAAGGCTAGACTGAAAGTAAACATGTAGTTAAGTATGTCTCAGAAGGTCTGCCTTCCTCATTTCCTCTCTCCCCACCCCTAGGTAGAGGGAAGAGCTCAATGACAACAAAGAAGTTCAGCAGGACTGAATGGAGAGGGGATTTCTTGGAGGAAAGTACTAGGCCTGCAAAGATTAGGACTCTGCACAGAAGGCAAGCACTTTTGGGTTCTTCTGGAATTAGTCACAAGGAACTGGGAGAGAAGGTTTGTAAAAATGTACCCATTGCCTTCCTTTCCACCCTCCCACTACAGTTCAAGCTCTTGCTGTAAGTTGGAAGCCTTGTGAGCCTCAGAGTCTTACTCTCAGAGCAGGCACTGAAATTGATGTAGCCACAGCTTTTTGAACTTTACCATTCTAGGACTATACTGACATGCTGCCTCCGTGGCCTTGCACGACTTGGGATAATATATATATATATATACATATATATATATATATATACACACACACACATACATACACATACACACACATACATACATACACACATACACATCACTAATTGATATATATATATATATACACATTATACATATGTACACTATATATAAATATATATGTATATGTATATAATGTATAAGTGTGTGTGTGCATATATATACATATACACACACACACATATACACACATATATTTGATTTTGTTCATTCACAAAATATATTGAAATCTTGCTAAAATCACACACGAGGCACTCTCTTAATTGATTTTGTTTTGTAAATTTATCAGGATTTGTTATTCTTTAAAGGAGTTTCAGTTGCATTTATTTCTCACTAAACTATATTTCCTTTATTTCTTTTTCATCTTTTCTTGCATAGGTTAGAAGATACATTGAGCAGTAGTGGTGAGAACTGACATCTTTATTTCTACTCCAGTAGGAAACAGTGCATTTAATCACATTCTAGTATACTAACATTCTGTGTGTGTTCAGTCAATAGAGTTGAAGAAGTTTCTTTTTATTTTTTCAGTTTTTTTCTTAAGATTTCATACATGAAAACATTGTACATATATCATTTCCATATTCTCCATCTTCCCCCTCCAACTCCTCCTGTGTCTCACCTGACATCTTTCTCTCAAATGTGTACCATCTTCTTCTATAATTAGTGTTGTATTCTCTCTCTCTCGATATATATATATCTTTCTCAATATGTTTGCATCTGTGTCTCTATGTGTGTGTGACTTGAACATGTAGCTTCTTATGATTGGCTACAGACTGTTGGATTTCAGTTCTCCATGTACACATAAACCTTTAAGTGATATGAAGTATCTGTGGAGACAGCATGGTAAATAAATATAATATTTGCCCGTAGGCTAGATAACCTCCTACAGTGGAAACTGACCAAAGGACATTATTTTCTCATATAGAAAAGTGAAAAATAGGTAATTAATGGTATTTTAACATTAGTGTTAATTTATTGAGATTGATTAAAGATATAGTTATATGGAGACATAGCTGGATACTTATGAAATATATATTAAATAAATAGTAGAGGCTTTGCACGCTTCTTAATCTCAAAATGCTCTAATCTTCCTCTGTCTCGCTTTGTCTGTTTCTCTCTTTCTCTCAGACAACGTAAATTTTAATAATACATAGGTGCATAGCATAAAAATGTTTTCGTATTATTTTCAGCATATTTTTATTTGATGTTATTTCCAATTTAGAAGGTGATGTTTTTTCCTTTAGCTAAATAATTACATTTACTGAAATTAACAAAAATGGACCCTTAAAAATTGTTATCCATTGATTTTCCTCTGCTCTGTGCTAGCGACATTCTCAAACCTTACATAGTAATATGTAATACCAGCATATGGAGAATGCTCCCAGCAGTGCTTGTGCCATAGTTAGCACCTGAGAAAGCCGGTTTCCAGTGTATGCTGCAATAGTTCTACTCCATGGTGATCATTATCCACACCATCATTACAGATAAAGCTCGAAGACCTAGGGACTCCATGACTAATTCTATCCATACATTGATCTCTATTTCTGTTCCTTTGAACTTCATTCGTCTTGATTGGCCATTAATAAGAAATTGTTAACACAAACATTAATTTGAAAGTGAGATTGTTGGCTGTGTTTTCTGTAGTACCAAGACGTGCAAAGTGGGTCCCTTTTCTATGTTGATTTCTCTGGATTTTAAGATGAATTAAAAGTAGACTGAAAGCACAGCAAGGTTAGAGAGAACAGCGATGGCACTTTCTAATGTTACTCAGCATATAAACTTTGAAAGGTTTATTGTGTTTCATAGTTGGCATACTTATCTGAGGTTGTCATGTTGAAATTCCTCAAGTGAGGCAAGCTCATTTGAGGAATTGTCTCCTTTGAATTGGACAAGTCATTTTTTGATTGCTAGTTGAAGTAGGAGGGAACAGCCTACTGGGAATGGTGTCATCTCTGTACAGGTGACTCTAGGTTGTATAAAAAACTGTAGCAGAGCAGGCCAGGAACAAATGATCTAGTAAGCTATGATCCTTCATGGCCTATCTCTAGGTTTCTGACTTGGCTTTCTTTGATAATGAAGAATAGCCTGTATGTTGAAATGAACCCTTTCTCCCCCCAGATTGTTTTTTGGTTAGTATTTTGTCTCAGCACAGAAAAACAAGCTAACCTAATAGGGTTTTGTGCATTACTTGTGGGCATTTTTGTTTTTTTTTTAAATCTGTAACTTAATGGTTAACCCTTTCTAGTATACACAGCATTTCTCAACTGTGCCTTAAATAGCTGGTTCATTATAGATAGTTTCATTATAGATCTTTCACTTCATATCTTCATATGAAACTTGCTTAGGTTATTTGCTTAAAGTTACACAGTGAATAGTGGTAAAGTGTCTTAGCAGACATTCCTCTTATTAATACAGAGATGAAGAAAGTTATTTTTCTTAATTTTACTTTAGTTCATTTTTTAAAATTTTTTAAAATTAAAAAATTTAAAATTTTTTTCTTCACTCACACCACTGATATAATATTACATCCCGACCCCACCCTTCTCCCCTCCCTCCTCTACCCAGTTCCCTCCATGTCCTTTATTCTCTAGATCTACCTCCAGCACCACCACCCACAAACACCCCCCCCCACTACTTCTCCCC
Source organism: Cricetomys ansorgei (assembly GCA_026225945.1). Classification (NCBI taxonomy): domain Eukaryota; kingdom Metazoa; phylum Chordata; class Mammalia; order Rodentia; family Nesomyidae; genus Cricetomys; species Cricetomys ansorgei. Next base: position 21,215 of record JAMJFZ010003206.1, read on the forward strand.
AGAAAAGAACTATCCCCTCAGAGTTACAGCACAACCAGAGCATGGCATAGCAGGATGGAATGAGGCCAGCCAGAAATCCCTACATCAAGGGTGGGCCAGGTAGCCCAACAGGAGCAAAGGGGGCTTTTAATTAGTTTTTTTTTTTTTAAGGAAATGAAAGATGAATTTCCACCTAGATTCTGCTTCTATTCTCTAATATTCCTACTGTGACAAGTGATCGCCAGTTTATGAAACTAGTTTGTTAGTTAAACTATCACAATTTGATTGTAGCTATTCAATCCCATCTGCTGATCTCTGTGCAAGGAGTGGTTTGAATTGGTTTCTAGAAAAGACCCTGAGCTGAGTCTGAAAACGACAGGAAAAGTTTAACTTAGACACTCATCAATTAGACTTGGTGCTCATGACAGGAAATTAAACAGAAAAAAAAATCAATTCCAGGTGTATAATGGTGAACAGAGATTTTTCTTCTTCTCTTTTAATTTGGTCCTTCCAAAGTGAGTACTATCTTAGGCTGATCCAATCTCCTTTATTTGATTGATTGTTGAATCTATTGATGGGTGAGCCTTTCACTTCAGTCTGAATCCCCAGCAGCAAGGTCAGTGGACGAATAATCCTCCCCTGAAAGGCTTGGGGGGGGGGTCCTTTGTGGAACAGCCGCCACCCAGCATGAGCTTTTTGAGTATGCAGAACACATTGGCTGAGCCTGAAACTGGTGTTAGTGCACACACACACACACACACACACACACACACACACACACACACACACACACTCACCGGCGCTTTCCCCTCAAGTGAAACGGATTAGCAATCGCATCTCCTGCTTCCTGTGCTGAGAGTAGCAGCCACTGCCTGATTTATTGGAGGAGCAGGAGGAGACCAGTTTCCAAGGCACCGCTAACACGCTGCTGTCACATCTAGTTGCAGACGGCCACTTCTACCCAGCTGTTTCCCTGCTCTGGCAACCTATTCCAAAAGCCAGTCCGCTTGAGGAGGAGTCTGCTCATTGCTTCAGGTAAAACCAGTTCCTAGTTGCTTTCTTTTCTAACCAGCCAACCACCTCACCTACTTACAGGTAGGTGATTGCAGTTTCTTATTTTAACCGAGAAAGTCTTTTCCGCTGAAATAGACAGAGCAGCGAGGGACTTGAGAGTTTAACAATGCTTTTTCTGATTAAAGTTTTAGTGCAGATGGTAATTATGGGTCTCTCTCCGATCCTCCCGAGGAGAAAGCACATGTGAAACTCAGTCTCATTTTGTGATTTACAGGCAACTTCACATTTAGCCTAAGTGTGTGAGTCTATCCTTTGAGTTAGTTGACAATTGTTATGCAACTCTGAACAGGTAATTTAAGGAGCTTTACATATCTTTCCTTCTGCTGGGATAAATATGTATCAGCTTTCTAAAAGAAAAGGCAGTGGGTGGAACTTATTGATTCAAACTCTCCAGTATTTAAAGTGGGGTTATTAAGGATGTAGGGAAAGTTGCTGAATCACAGTTTAATATTCATACACATCGCTGCATTCCTCGGAGAGAGTCTTTTCCTCTTTTTAGTGCTCTTAAGTAAGTCTGGGTGCTGTGGCTTTGAAGAAGAGAATGTTAGTTGTCACAAATCAGTCTGTCATCCTGCAGTGGCTATCTTGATAACATGACAGGGTAAAGATGTGACCTAAGGATGTACTTTTCCCGTAAGAATGAGCTAGAATCTAGCATTACATTTAGAGAACTTTTATGTTTGTTTCTTACTCTAAATAAGATTACAGTTGTATAACTTGAGCCTCTTTGCTTCAATGATAGTACTGGTCTGTGTAACTTCTCATGAATGATGTAACTTATTCATATGTGTTTCTATTACCAGCAATTTTAATTAAAGAAAAATTTCAGAAATGTTTGCATGCCTACCAGTCAACAATAATTTTTGTGTTCTTGTGGACAGGTTTTTGTGAGAGATTAACCACTGTAACTTAGACAGATGAATTGAAATGACTAAAAAGGAAATGATCACATGCTCTCAGTCCTGTATTCAAATCTAGCCCTTTATGTCTCTGACTGAGCAATGAGCTGAGAAGAGAGGTTTTAGTAGAGTTGTGGTAGTACATAATGGGGAAAAGAAGTTCCCATGACTGTGTGACCGCACCTATAATGTCACTTGCATATGTACTTGACGTGAGACAGTTTCGGTTTGTTACCCTTGTATGTTACCCTCTATGTCACTTGTCTTGGTGCGGATGCTAGGGTTCTCATGTAAGGTACCAGCACAGGACTTCTTGCTGATCTCGAAAGTCAAGAAACCACTTTAATATTGTTCTTGAGGACCAAATCTAGAATCAAAGGGCTATATGTGAGACACTGCCTGCAAGCTGCCTCCTTGGGGAGTCAGAGAAGAAACAAGAGTTGCTTTCCTCACCTGATCTTAGAGTGTAGTGCTGTTAGTTACTCTATAGAACTTAGTGGAAACTTTTCATCCATAACATGAATTTAATTCTTATGCTTTGGTCCTACCTTTGGCTTTCATATCTGCACTTTCTATGCTGGATGTTTATAACCTGATTTGACTAAATAGATTCTGTAGAGTTCTGTGAAAAGGTACACCCAGATAGAACAACTTTATCTTTTCTAACAGGACACTTTGATCCACGCTTAAACTCAGGATAAACATGCACATATTTCTTTCTCTCTTCATGGTATTATGATGCTAAGGAACTGACAGGAGATGTAGAGTACAGAATGGATTTGAAGTAGAATCTTAGAAACAAAGAACACTCTTTTTGCTTTTCCCTTGCCAAATTTTTCAAACTCAGCCAACAATAAAAGATCTAAAGACATAATTTTAACATGCCCTGCTCTAGAGGTAAACAGATAACTTAATTCAGTTGTTGAGTAGGCTTTCCTAATGTGCCAGCTGCCTCAAATCCACTTATGCTAAAGTTCTAGAGTTTCTTGCAAGGTTTCAGTCACTCACTCTTCACTCTAATGTAGATTCGTGAGGCAGGTTAAAGAGTTAGCCAGTTTCTTGCACATTATGGATTGCCATTCAGAGCTGTCTTTGCTGAGACAGAATCAATTTCATTTTGTTTCGAGCCAGAGGTGATGACTCCTCTGTCACTGTGGGTAACTTCAACTCACTGGCCTTATACCATTTCTTAGGGAGCTTGGCAAATTAGTGATGGGGGTTATTATTATTTTAAAAAGGCAATGAAAAGAATGAATACTGTAAAGTTAAGAACACAAGTTATCATTGAGTACCAACATCTGGTGCTGTTCTGTCACATATGTTTCAGTTCTTCCCTATCAGTGGGATAGAGTGCAATGTATAGACATTTTGAAAAAGACATATGCATTTTGACTTTAAGATCTTTGCTGACAAGGCAAAAAGAAGAGAAAGACAGGTTTCAGAAAACTGTCAGCTTTCATGAAATGCAAACAGGTGCTCAATTCTGAGAAAGCCATGTGATTATGCTCACAAGCTGATTTTTCCCCCCAAGTGCTTTAGATTATGAGCTCTAACAATGACATATTGTATGCACCCTTCAGACCTATGTTGAGTGAGAACTGTAAATCAGGAGAGGAGCAGTGCTCCACAGTCTCTGTACTGAAGAGAGTTAGGATCCATATGATCAAGCATTTGATAACAGTACATTGGAGAGTGTTACAGGCCTCTAAGACTCTATTATGATATTCTCGCTAGTAAATGCAGTTTGGAGAAGGTACTGGTTGCTAAAAAACACCAAAGCCAGAAAAGTTAACTTCTTCATCATATTAAACTCCCCATTGTTTTTAGCTGCTGTTCATCTCCGTAGTCCTTATTGCCAAAGCAGTCAAAATTAGACTTCTCGTTATTGTTTTAATTTTAAGTTATTTTATTTTCTGCCTGTGACTCTATTTACCTCCCAGGGTATCTATCACACTTATGGAATACATTCTGGAAGGGTTTGAAATGCTTACACTGGGACACGGAATGGTTCTTAGGCAGGTTTCCATCTGTCTTTCTGAGTGTCTCTGTCTACAACCAACTTTTCTAATTTTTCTGAGCTCTAGGCCGACAGCTCTGAGATGTGCTGAGAGACATAGCTACAGCTCAGATTCTGCCTCATTCAAGCCTTCAGACTTTTCTTTAAAGGAATCTTCTTCTTTTTTAATTTTCACCAGTTTTTTCCTCTTTCTTTCTATAACCTGTAGTGGGAATGTTTTCTTTTTGCTAAGGGCACAGTGTCATTCTGCTTCAGCAAAGGTATAGAAAGTGAGCCACCTAGTGGTGAAGAGGAGATTTTTCAAATTCTTAGTTCAGCCAAGTTGAAGGACTTGTTAAGGACAAGTTCATTTTCTGATATATTTTCAAGATATGATAATCTTTGCATTTCAAATAAAATTGTGGCTACAAATACACAATTCCTTAGCAGCCTGCTTTCTTTTTCTATCTTATACAACCTGTGCCTTTCCTCTCTAACTTTTGTTTCTTATATTCACACATTTAAAATTTGTTCACATTGTTTGCCGCGCATTAAATGACACATGTGTTATCCACTTTAAACATCCCACTGTGTAGGAGGTACCTTGCAAAGACGGTGATGAACCTTTATGCTTTTCATGGGACATTATACTGCGTTTTGAATAGCTTGTATGCAAACATTTTAATTAGAGCATCATGTCCATACCTGATAGAATATATATATATATATATATATAATCTATAGACATAAAGTTATGAGGATGATAACAGAAAGCTGTACACTCATGGTGTATATATGCTTTTATTTTAATTCTAAAAATAGATAGATATTGGCCATTACTTCCTGGTATTTGACATTAGTTAATAGAAGTGGTCCATCTTGATGCTGGAAGTGTATTTCTGGAGCTACTGTTGAGGTTGCACTTTGGGAGTTAGAGTTCTCTCTCTGTATGTCACAAATGTGAAGGTACCATGAAAATAAAGGACACTACTCTTCTCTCTCTCTCTCTCTCTCTCTCTCTCTCTCTCTCTCTCTCTCTCTCTCTTCCAATTTGGTATCATTGAGCACAGGTGAGGGATATCACGTTAATCAAATTTCAGGTTATTTGCATTTTAAATGCATCAAAGAGAAAACTAATTTGTGGCTACCTGGAAGGTGATTTTGTTAACTCCTTAATTTTCTGTTTAATAAAGGTAACATTCTGAGGACGTACTGCTTAGGACCATGTGTTCCAATTTGCATCTTCTGTTTTGAATGAGCTCTCTGTCTTTTTAGGTGAGCCTATTTTGCCAATGCAGTTTTCCCACTGGAAACATTTATTCGGACAATCAACTTATGTAAACTAATAACTGCTCCTTCTTAGGAATAACGACAGAGTGTCATTGTGTTTAATTTTGTTTTTCTATGTAAGTTATCCACATTGTGAAATATGAAAACAAATAGAAATTTTACTTTATAATTTAGTCTCAGGAAATGTTATATGATACTCTGTGTGAGACTTAAATGGTCAAAGCTCAACTGCCTTGTCTACTTGAGGTCCTAATGAGGAATCCATTTCTTTTGTATTCCTACAGTGCTGATTTCCATGTCTCTGTGAGGAGAGATTAAAAAAAGTTAAAATATTCAAGCATTCATAGAATTAGCATTAAATGTTAGATTCACCACAAAAATGCTCAATTGAGAATTTATCTATGTGCCAGCAATAGGAAGTATAATTTTGACTGGGCATTGCTTGATTTTCATAAAATCATGACCCTTTCTTTGCAGACTATGTGGTAGAACAAGATTAGATGTATTTCCTAGATGCATCTGTACTCATGTTAGTGTATTTCAAGCTGATGGTCTATAAAATAATATAACATCTGCTCATAAAAAAATAAAAATGAGGGACTAAAGGAAATAGAATCCTTTCTTTACATAAGTTTAAGTTGTAATGTATACCAATGTTGTGTATCTCTCTTCCGTTTTCCTTCCTCCCTTCTCCCTATCCAGTATCTTTTTCCTTTTCTTTCCTTTTAAACCTGATAACCCCTTTTACTGAACTAAACCCTCAATTTCCTGTTTAAAGCTCAGGAATCTACTTTTACTCCCTATTGTGATACCTGTGGCTAATTCTTTCCGAATTGTTCTTTAAATGTATGCAAATTAGACTTTTGATGAACTTGAATATTTTACAGATTTCTCTACATAAATCACTCTGGGTTAAAATATAAATCAACCTGCTTAAGGAACTGAGTATTTTAAGACCTTGAGATTTATTTCAGAGATTTTGGACATTTCACAGTTGCAGTCTTCAAGCATGTGCCTTCAGGGACAACCTGCATGCACTTTAGGAACGCATATCCCTCCAGTTATTCCTAGCTTTCCAAGGACTTATTGCCTGTCTACCATGTCAGCTGACCCTGTGAATGGATATTGTGGCATATGAACTTTCTTATTGTCTAGGCTGCAAAATGAAATATATATTTCATCACTATGACTTAATAGAAGCAATAATTTAGAAAACATCCTATTCTTATGTAATAATATACAATAAAACCCTCTCAAATTGATGACAAATTGTCTCACTATGTAGTCAGCTAATAATGCCCAATATTCTGTTTTTTTGAAGAGCTCAGAAGCATACTTTCTTTCTTGTATACCATAACAACAAAGAATAAACCGGGCAGACACCTTTGTCATAATACAGATGTAAATCCCCTATAATGGACAGATTATGTACTCAGAGATATCTTTAATTTTAGGTTGATTATTTTCAATCCATTGTTGGTTCTGAACAATGATTGTAGTTTAAATTTGGGTTTTAGCAACTTGCTTTCAAACATGTACTGTTTCCCTTAAATGTAGGAACACTAGTGCATGTGTGCACATGCTCATGTACACAAACACACACACACACACACACACACACACACACACACACACAAGAAAAATAAACACAGACACACACGTGTATATAAAAGTGTATATGCATTTAGGAAGCACGTCTAATCTTATACACACATATATGAAAGTGTGTGTGTGTATAAGATTAGATATGTTTCCTGTATACATGCAGCTCTATAATGATGTTAGTTCATTTTAACTCGATGGTCTATAATATAATACAGCATTCACTCATAAAAAATAAAAAAATGAATAATTAAAGGAAATAGAGTCCTTTCTTTATGTAAGTTTAGACTTACATAATGTAAGTGTAATAATATAATATAATGCTCACCAAACTTTCTTGTTCTTTAGCGCTTCATATATATATGGAAGAGAAAAAATATTCCTAGTACTGTTGCTTCACAATTCTATTTTGCATGAGAGTAAATAGATAAAACAAATTTTCTTTACAAATGCAAGAATAAATTTGATTTGATGGGATTTTGTGTTATCAGTTTTCCTGACATGCTCAAGGGTGTCTTCCTTCCCAGTAGTAAACTAGATCTTGTCTTACAGTCCAGAAATCTGATATAAGGTACCAGAGTAAGAATGCAGTCTTTAGACCAGGACTTTAAAAAAAACAAAACGGACAAAAATATTGTTTACGTAATAGCATGTGCTATATACCCATGAGTGGAATTTTTGCATAGTTGTCTTAGGACTGGTGGAGAAAGTTATATCGAATACATAAATGCAGAGAGGAAACTCATTGCTCTTCTTCTTGATTTCATGAACACCCAGTTTGCCTAAATTTTTCAACAGTTCTCTCAGTTGTAATAATCTGTCAGATGGGTCTCAAGCCTCATGTACTACTCGCAATTTTGGTTTTCTTCACCAAACTTACTTTGTCTTCCAACTACATCCATAGTAAAACAGCAAATGCTGAGAAGACCATTGTACACACCATAGATAGGCTTATGCCTAAAGAGGTGGATAAATTAACTACTCTCACTGGGAAAGCTATGGGAACAAAGAAAAAATATTAAGTTGCAAAGGAAACTGTGTGTGCTAAAACTTCTAAGGAAAATATATTTTTCAATATTTAAATTTTCCATCTAAATTTGGCTTATAAATTAAAGGCAACTTTTAACAATGCTAATGATTATCCCACTAATAATTCCCTTTTATGTCAAGCCATTTATTGCCTATAAGTTCTTTTGTAGATATTGTGTGTTTTCTCTCATCTGAGTCAACAGTGATGGATTTAATTTATTTCTGCAGGTTAAGGTCTCCATACCATAGATTGTTTCTACCAAAGCATTCACAATGTTAAAAATTACTGAGAAGTTTTCATTTTACTGTTGGTGATATCTAACCTTCAAGAAGATTACTCTGATTAAATGTTTCTGGAATGAAAAAAAAAATTGTAGTTCTTAGCAAGTGATATAGTTTAATCACCATCACTGCTTATAAGCACTTCTGAAGTAGACATTTGTGTTATCTATTGTGGCTTGTGCGGAGTAAGTAATTTGTTTTCTGAGTTAAATAAATTCTCACCGCAAATGTAAAACATGTGACCCCCATCTAACAGTCAATCAGCAATGTATCATTTAATTTAACAGACTAGTGTCTCTTACATTGCCTGAATTTGCATCTATGATTTTGTAGAGGATAAGGTCCAATATCCTGCCAAAAGACCCCCCTAGATTTAATAATTTACATTAACTGTCACCAAGACCATGACTGAATCAGTGGTTCGACCTGCTACCATACAATTAGTAAAGATCTGTGTCATTCAGGACTTTGTCAAATATTTATTGAAGTTGCTTTATCCTGAAATAAATCTTTAATAAAGTGAACAAATTTGTGAAAATCACATTATTAGGATCACTTCCTATAAGTTCAGTGATATTCCAAATAATCATAACTTATTTTGCTACAATATATGCAATTTTAGGTTTACTTATCCATTTTAGAATTTTGTAACTCAGTGGGTGACAAAATTTTAAATCACCTGCCTTCATGAGAGTCTTACATTTTCTCATATTCTTAAAATAGTTACCAAGAGTCTATTTACCTCCACAGGTGACTAATGAGAGTGTTGGCTCAGGCATGTATTCTGATTTGTCTACTTTTGTGTTGTCACTACATGGATTAGTCTTGTTTTTATCTCTGGAAGCAAAACTGTTTTCTAATTTGGTTTGCCTCTGCTTTTACTTGACAATTAAATCACTAACTGAAGGCAGTGATACTATCTCTTCTATATTTTTGAATATATATGTTTAATCTGGATTTAGCTTTAAAGACTAATATACCAATATTTTAAACATTTACTTAAATGTTATTTTTGCTCTAAAATATTCATGAATATTGAAAAATCATGTCATGCCATTCATCGTGATTTCATAAAACTTTTGATTTAACATTCGGTCAAAACCGCAAAATAAATAGCCCTGGGTAGCCTTGTGAATAATGGTATACCTGATGAATGCAATATTATTTTACACAAATCTGAAAATAATCTAGCTCTGGTAAGATAGTGATCTTGAAACTTCATCTTCCATCTTATGCTTTGTTTTTGAAAACAATTTAATAAGACATCATAAACTATAATATGAATTGGTCAGCATAAGAGAAACAGAAGAAGCATTTTGAATAGTGGAATTGTTATCATTCCCCCAAAGAATAAACATCACAGCAGTTTGCCAATAGGTAAAGGTAATTCTTTCCAAAGTTTTTATAATGAAAAGTCAGCTGAGTGAGAGATAGCAAAATATTTCACTTTGCTCTTTAAAAAGTCGACTGGAAACACTAAAATTACAAATTATAGGTTTCTAGAAAGATAAAAACAACATACAACAAATGAATATTATAGTCAATACCAGCATATTGGGTTGTTTCTAAAATTGTATTATATTGCTGCATTTCTCCCTGGGGCTGTTCCCTGGAGAAAAGTGAGGAGATCTTTTTAAGCTGGTGAATATTTGATTTCACTTCAATTGTATTCTCAATTGCTGTAGATAGAGAAGATGCAGCAAGTGAGCTAGGAGAGTATCAGGGGAGTTTGAGCAAGTATAACATAATGTTATGGATTGACTAGTATATGAATTTGTAACAATAAATCTCTTTCTTTAACTCTGTCCCTTAGCGTTACTCTTTTCATTTTTGAAAATGCAAATTAAATGGTATATAAAACCATCTACTAAATGTTCTCCCGTAGGCTGTGGTTAGCATGTGTTAAATTTGCTTCACATTTTAAATAAAGCACAATCTTTAAAATATGTCAAAAAATATCTGCATTTTTATAAGAATACCTCAGGTATTCTTATTCAAGCTAATAAGTAAGAAAACCTAAAGGAGAGGCTGTAATTTAAGGAAAGACAAAACACTGCTGGGTTTGTAGTGCCAATTCCTTCACAGGAGAGGGTGAGCACACTGGAGAAGTACCTCACTCTCACTTTCTATTTCTAGGCCGTGCATTGTTTAGGTCTCTTACTTGGCTAAGCTTTTGTGGAAGAAAGCCTTGAATCAAATGGACAAGAGTTTGAAAAAGAAGAAGAAGCCTGCCAAGTGTTAGGGAATGAATGTAAAGCAGCAAGATTCTCAAACGCAATACTGGAAGTAGTTCTCTGCCTAGTTGGGAAGAATTAAGGTCAGAATTAAATGTTTACATAGGAGAGGACATCTTGAGCTAATGTGGTATTTGAAGGACAGCCTCAGATAGTCATAGTAGAAAGACTAGGCAAGTTACTCATAGGACTGTCTTAGTAACATAGTAACAGCATGGTTCCTTAAAAAACAAAAGGAATGATGGGCACAATGCCTCACTTTCCACTCTGTCTTAACTGCTCAGGGTATCAGTCCCTCTTTTCAGCATCATGGCTGCTATGTGAATTCCTGATCTGTAGAATGTTGCAAAACTATCAGGTCTCAGTTGGGTTGTGCACTTTGTGTATGAATTAGATACTTTTTAACCATTTTTTTTTTTTTTTTTTACTATCAAATGATCACATGAGATTTTATATTCTGTTTATATTCCTTCCTGGGATAAGAAAATTGAGACCCTTAAATGTTAAAACAACAATAAAAAATAGTGAAATATACTAACTATGCTTTAACTACTAATTGATAGTTGAACTGGGACCAAAATCTGAATATCTTCTTTTCCCTTTGATTTATTTACAGGATATTCCTCCCTGTTTATTGCACTAAAGCTCACACTATAGAAAGAATCTCTGGGTAAGGTCACATATCTGTAGAGCATTGAAATGTAGCTGTTTGGTTTATATAATGCTTCTATGCACCAACTTAGCGATTTTATGAAAATTTCTTGTTACCTGTAGTACCTGCTACACTGACATGAGCTTGTAAGATCGGCACATGATGGTGGCTAGCCCTTCAGAGACAATTACAACAGATTCTCTCAGGATCTTAGACAGTGACAAAATACTTTGAAAAAGTATATGTCAGGTGCTGTAATGAAACAATAAATACAAGACAGCTTGATCATAAGAAACTGTGTAAAAGAAGATTTCAAAATGATTGCAACTGTTGACCTGTTGTCTAAAGAGAAATCCCCAAGGTCGAAAGAAAGTGTCAGATGAGTCCCAGGCAGGTTATCTACTCCATACCTCCACATATTTTCAGATTTTTTTATACTATAAAAGATTAATTTAGGATAGATATAAAAATGAGCATACAACATTGTAAAACATAGACAATACCCAATTTGTCTAGAATTTTTTAATCCCACATTAAGTCAATGAATATAAAATACAGGAAGAGATTTGATGCCCAAAGCTATCTTGTATCAATAATGAACTATGGCAACATTAATTACAAGGATGGAATAACTGAAAAATTTCCAGAAATGTATCATCCTTTTGCACTTCAAGTAATTGGATTTCTATTTATTGGAAAGAGCAAAGCACTATTATTCCCTCTACTTATGGCTTAAATGCGGTGGTGCTGTGTCTGCTCCTGGGAATCACCAACAGGGAACAGGACAGTGAGGAAAGAATTCTAAGAGATAAAGAACAAGGGTCCTCCCAGGAGGTATAACAAAATTCATCATTATGGTTTCTCAGAGCCAGCCTGTGAAAGAAATTGAATTATTCCATGTCCTTTGAATAGTAAGTTCTAATGATAACTTTCCAACTTTCTTCAGATCTTAAAAAGTGGTTGTGTCTGGTGATACATACAGCTTTCTATGGTACTTTGCTCTCTGTGGCCTGATTTTTAAATTATATCATTAAAATGAAAAGTAAAAAATATAAAATAAGATGGAAATACAGTTTAAAATATCCAAAAGACTTAGGCTAAAGAAATAATGCAAAATAATAAAAAAAACCTATTCCATGTTTTTGATTCGTGGATTGACTAAAAATTCTTGTCTCCCCACCCTCACCCCCCAAAAAAGGAATAACATAGTAACATAATTTTCAAAAACATTCAAATAATTTATCAGGAAGACCTACAGTATACTAATGTATCTACTGCCTACTACAACTTGTCACAAGCTAAGTTGTGTTACAAAGTCAGGATTAATTTATCATTGATTTGATTATTAAAATAAATTGAGTTTCCAGTATTCTCAGGCTGATAGAAAGGTAATTTCATGAAAAAGATCAGGTTAGGTTTTCCTGATTTCTTAGACAGTGAGTTTCTTAGACATCCATCTTTACAACTTTTGACCAAATACATTGACCAGACACATAGCAAGCACAAAGTATATTTTGAACAAATTAAAGGAAAATTGACATCTGCTCAGAGACTCTAGCTTCACCAAATCACACAATATCTGTTTTGCCTGATCCAATGATTGAACATCAAAGAGATGGTTTATTTTTAAGATTGTCTTATCAGTGTATCAATGTAAGTCAAGTTAATTACTTTATCTTTTTCAATAAAATTTTTAGTAGAAATCCAATGGAATTTTAGAGAAAAAAAAAATGTATCATTCGTCAGTGGGAAACTGTGGATCTGTTAAGCTTTGTTTTGTTTTGTCTTGTTTTCAGACAGGGCTTCAGACCTGTTATCTACAAATTGAATAAAACTGAGTCCTGTGTAGAGATCTGAGTCTGACTTCCCAATTCAGGGAATAATGAGAAATCATATTGTGATAGATGGATTGAATATGACTCATTTCCAGATAATTTTAAATTGAAAGTTAATCCTAGAACTTCTAAAAATGTCTTCAGACAGTGACGCAGTAAATGGATCCCAGCATCAATGTTTCAAAGCTGTGCCCAAATTATCCATTAAATGTGCAGTTATCCACATATAGAAGTTTATTATTCTCATCTACACTTAACAATTACATTTAATACTGCCAGAAAAGTATTTTTTATGTCATTTGCTCTAAGAAGGTTCACAGCCGCATTCAACCATATGCTTTTATTTTCTCACAGTTCCTTTTTGGGAACAGTTTCATTGTAGTCAGCGTCATATCTTTTTCAGGTTTTTTTTTTTTTTTGTGAACAAAATGAGAGATTTGCAATAAATGTTAACATCCTTACCACTTTTAATGTCCTAGCATATATTGAAAATATTCTAACTTTTCAAATAAAAACATTTTATCATTTATCTTTGTAAGGCCCCATTTTTTTCTTGTTTTATGCCTTATAGTCTTTATCACTAAATCACCTCAATACATAAAATTTCTTAACATCCAGTTCCTAGATTTTACATGTTTAATCTTGGTTGGATTTGTGTGTGTGTGGTGTGTGTGTGTGTGTGTGTGTGTCTATATAGATTGTAGGAAATGCCAGTTGATTATGTTATTACTAAAGTCAACTTCAGAAGCAGAAAGACCTAATGTTTGCAAAACCTTTCCATATCATGTAGGATAATTGTTAGCAAACTTCAGTGTGCATCAGATAGGCCGCGTGAGTTTGTGTAATTAGTATATACATCCCGAAGTTTGATTCGGTAGGTCTGAGTAGAACCTGATACTTTCGTTGTTAATAATTTCTTGGTGATAAAAATGATGATTTTGCTCCGGGGTAACATTTTGAAGATAAGTTTTCCATGTTTTATTTCTTGGAATAGAAGGGTCATGACCACCTACATTTATAAAACAAGTTAGTACTAAGCAGGGGCCAAATATTATTTATACATAGTACCCAGTCTAATGAGCACTTCCACTAAGTCGGTTTTACAGAGTATATGTTCTATGGTGCATAACTTAAAGAATATATACGCAAAAATAATCACTAAATGAGTTTGTTTGCAATTGTGTTTGCTCAGATGTGCATTTCTTCATTTCTAAACATAATTAAAGGTGTTGCTGTAATGTTTTTAATTCCTACTTTTTAAAAACAATTTTTAGATTATTTCTTTTGACTTTTGTTACTTTATAATAAATTGATCTCATATGCCTAGAGATTGGCTTTAATATCACGTATTTTTCCAGAGCCCTTCTCTCTTATGTTAAAGGTTTAGTCATGAACTATGGATGCCAGTCAGTTTATAAGAATATACAGTTTTAAACTGACAATCTGTAAGTATGAATTATCCTCAAGAGGTGTGAAGTCTGGTTAATGAATGAAGATACTGTGCACAAGTCAGCTTGAGTTGGCAGAAGGAAAAATCTGGATGGGATTCAGATTTATCATCTGAGGATTATCTGTAGCTACCTACTATGTACTTTAATATATTAGACAAAGCATGTGATGCATGAGTATCATCAAAAGAAACATAATTGGCTTGTTATGCTAAAAGGAATGATTGCTTGAAATAGAGGAAGGGAGAAAGAGAGAGGGAAAGAGAGAAAGAGAGAAATTGGGTATGATGGTTCATATCTGTGTAATCCAAGCTGCTCCAGACTGAATCAGAATAATCATAAATTCAAGGGTCAAAACTTTGCTTGAAAACAGCAACTGTTAGAATATGTAAAATTTTATTGGCCAAGAGGCAAATAACCCACACTTCCTTGAACAGAGAAACTAAGTATCAAGGAATTAACAAGAGAAAGAAAAGCTAAATAATAGAGAAAATGGAACTTTGGTGGGCAGACAGGGCAACGCTGTGGTGGTTTGAATAAGAATAGTCCCCATAGATTAATGTATTTGAATGTTCCGTCACCAGGAAATGGAACAGTATGCAAAGATTAGAAGGATTAGGAGGTGTGGTCTTGTTAGAAGAAATATGTCACTTTGAGGTTTCTTTGAGGTTTTAAAGGCCCCTGCCAGGCCCAGTCTCTCTCTCTCTCTCTGTCTTTCTCTGTCTCTCTCTCTCTCTCTCTCTCTCTCACTTCCTCTGTCCCTTTCTCTTTCTCTCTCTTGAAATCTTAAATTTACATGACTAAAAATGGCATCATAGCACAGACACTTCAAGTTATAGTGAGGATAGCGCCAGTGAACTCTAAAGGATTTCAGTACTTGTGGTACCTCCCAAACTACTCAAGGCTGAGAACACAGGAGACTGATGCTATCTATAGTCAGCTTTGTCCTTCATCACTCTATATGAACAAACATACACTGAACTCCTGTTATTTCCTTACCTCCTCCTTTCAAAGGTACCCATGGCACATTTTAAATAACAGAAATCTAGTAAGATGACAGAACATCACAAATTTTAAGAAAATAATGTTTTTGTTTTTTTTTGTTGTTGTTGTTGGGTTTGTCTGTGTGTGTGTGTGTGTATAATTCTGGGTGACTTAAACACACATTTACTTGTCTCATGAGACTGTGGTTTGTCCCAGCTGCTGATAGGTTTAATCTATTAATTAATATCAACATAAGTTATTTCTTCTTATTTCTCTTTCCCTATTTAACGGAAGTTTCTTTTAGAATTTTACATCATTTTTGGGTTCTATAACTTTTCAAAAGTCTATAGTTTAAGCCCTTAATTCCTTTTTAAAAATATTATCTTTCCTCTTTTTGTTCTTCTATTCTTATTTCTATTTTAAGTATACTGTACGATAAATGAAATGAAATTAAACTGATAGGTTTATTTAGTTGCATAGAGACTTATTACAAGCTCTTTTCTCTTTTTATGAAGGCTGAAAACTTAGAGGTATTCCTCAGGCATCTCTATGATGTCTGAGGAATGCCTATGAGGCTGCTTGACTCCAGTTGTGTTGAAAACTTTTCCTTACTACACACCTACATTCTTCCTTTAAAAGAGTACTCCTGTACTTATTCAGATGATGCTATTTTTTTAATTTTTAAGATGATTCACATCTAAAAATTGCAGGAAGAAGATATGAGTAGTGCCATACTCTGAGAAAAGCACAATTAAAAATATTTTGAGTGGTTTTTAGATTACAAAACTCAGCTGGGGTAGACTCCGTGAAATTTCTGTGTTGTAAAACTGGTAAAGTGATTTCTGTATTTAAAATTTTCAGCAACATTCCATCACATTCAGCAGGAAGGCTTAGCTGTTTGTTGTGGATGAGGTCTCCTCTGAAGTGGATTGTATTGTTGCTGAATTTTGCTTGTACTCACTTTCTGATGAACATCTTTACTCTAGCAATGAGGAGTTACTCACAGTTGCCTTGTTCCGAATATGTGGCTTAGCCTCTTGTATCTTTGAAAGTTTTCCTGTTTACGTTGACCTGGATTGCTAACCATATCTTTCTTTATTATTTCACAGTGTACAGTATTGCATCGTCATTTTCTTATTATGTACGTTATTTTTCTAACACTAAGTGTACTCCAAATCTCAACCCAAGGACCCAATGTCTATCACCATATCTTGGAGAGTAAGTGTCAAGCAAATGTGAAAATGAGTGAATGCCTTTATTAATTCATCATAAATAGTATTTAATCTGAAAGTTTCACTCATCAGTTCTAACATTTCCTATTTTTACTTTCCTTTGATTTTACCACAAACCCCAAATCACAGTTAATAGTAACACACGAAATACTGAAAAGGTGAGCAATGTTGACATCCATTTTAGTCCGTAAGTGTTATGTTACTGAACAGGCATGCCTTCGAGTTGGTAGTCACCAGTGATCGCTTTATTACCTGTTATTGTATTAAACTGGTTACGAGGGAAAGTAGTCTATTGGCTGACTTCCTTCTATGTAAAGCATCGAGGTTAATTTATTGTATTATTATGTAGATGAGGAAGGGAACTTTTTAGCAATTTGGGCTTCCACAGAACTTCACATAACTCTAACCTTAATTTATAGGGTTAAACTGTTCCTTACACTTACATGTACTTTTTTTGAGGCTAGTTACTAAGTCAGTATAAAACATGACTCAGAGTCTTTGTAAAAAGTAAATGAAGTAACAACTATGACAAAAGACTGAGCAGTTGTTGGTATATAATAGATATTTTATTTCTACTTTACTTTTGAGAATTCAAGTTTTAGTCTGAAAAAAAAAAAGGCTTTCATTTATTCTCCAATGTGGACTCTGAGTTGATTTACATCTATGACAGTATAGCACATTCATAGACAGCAAACTTTTAATTTAGTCAGATGCAAGCATTGTGCTTTACCATGAATTATGTTACACACACACACACACACACACACACACACCATACCATGCATCATTATATTGTGTCATTCTTAAAGTATCTTTTGATCAAAGATGATTGATTTTTATTAAATTTGTTTTATGAGTGAAGGGTTTTAGATAAGGAGGTAAAATATATATAGTGTAAAAAATACCCTCTGAGAGATCAGCTTACGGCCTGCTTCTATGATGTTTTGTTTAATTAATATGCATTTAAAATGCTTTCCTAAATGAACAAACTTTGAAAATAGAACATTGGATAGTCTACTTTGAAATCACTTTCTAAGCATACTATTAAAATTACGTGAATTGTAATGCTATATAAGGTACAAAATTTAGTCTATTTCTTTTATTTGCTTTATATAATATGAACATTAATTTCATACCTCTAAATTCTTTGTGGATTTAATGATCTCAGACTATTTTGCTTATCAATTTTCTTCCTTGGATAAGCAGAGTTGAACTTCACAAGAGAGTCTGCTATGTAGAGACTGAGTGTCATTTATGTGATTTTAAAATAATTTTAAATTCTACTATCAATCCCATGAAATATCTATTGTCATTTACCTACTTGTCTTATGTTTTAGAAGGGCATAAATCACCACCTAAGGAGACTGCAGAATCCAGATAAGAAAGACATTGATGGCTAATTAAATGCTAGGATGGTAAACAAAATTGGGTAAATGAATGACCTAATCAAAAAAGTAATTATAAATTACTTCAGGAAAAAAATATTTAAACCATGAGGATAAAAGCTTTTATTCCTATACATTCATTTCCATGCAGTAAAAAATGTACTCAAATTAGAATAATTAATTTATGGAAAAAGAAACTTCTCATAAGTCTCAAAGCTATTACACTACTGAGAATAATTGAAATCTACCATATGGAGTGGAACATCATCAGGGTGGGGGATGAGCTCTTGCAAACCATCTGCACATCTTTCCACAGTGGAGTTAATTAAGGGTACCCCACCTTCATTTCAAACATAGTCATTCTTAAGATTTTGCCTTGTCTGCAGTCTCATTTTAATAGAAATAATTACAAAGTCCATTGCGCTCCTTCATAGTCTTCAGTACCTGCTTACATTCCCATGTACACATGGGGTAGCTAGATTCTAGTCTCACCATCCTAGACTCACTTGTTAGGCCTTAGCTGACCACTGGACCTCACAGACTCGCCCAAAGGTGATTTGGTCCAGTTGGAGATAAAGGTCTGTTCAAATCCTAAAATGTTAACTAAAATATTCTCATTTACCTCCTTTCTCCTGTCTCTTTGCTGCTATAATTTATTCATTTTTTCTCTATATTTCCCTCTGACAGAAGCCACTCAGCCTCATGATCATCCTCTGCACATCTCACCATCCTCATGGACCACACCATCACCATCTGCTCATCTCTCCATCCTCATGGACCACACCATCATCCTCTGCACATCTCACCATCCTCGTGCACCACACCATCATCCTCTGCGCATCTCTCCATCCTCATGCACCACACCATCATCCTCTGTACATATCATTCTTTCACTCCTCCCCCACAGCCTCTGCCAGTCCTTTCTCTTTCCATTCCATTTGTAATGACTGTACTATTCTTCTGACTCTGGGACTGGACTAAATTGAACACAGTTGTCCCTGATCACAGTCTAATCATCATGTTTTAGTTGGGTAATCAGCACTTAAGGTTTCAGGGTGAGAGCTCAGAGACAGGTGGTTCAAGTTAAGGCTGCCCCCTTTCTATTCATGGGACAGTGTCAGCCATCTTCCCCTTTCTCTAATCCATTCTCTTTAAACATAACATGTCTTTTAATTCTCATTCTTATGGTAGCGTGTTTTGGCTACTGTCCCCTGGGATGTAGCCTTCCCATCAACATCTAGGTAGAGAGTTTCCTTATATTTCGGATTCCAAGTTAAAACCTACTTTTTCCCCCAGGACTATTGAAATTGCTCAGGTTATAGAAGTTTATTTTTAGTTGTTTTTAAAATAATTGTTTTATGCACTGTTGGGTGAGGGGCTGCCTAGGGCTTTGGCATTTTGTATTGTCTGCAAGTGTTGGATTTCTGTGGTGGATATTTGATTGATTATGATCTGCACCTGAGGAGTTTTGAATCAATAAAAACACCTGAGCTCAGATGCTCAGAGTTCCACTCTCAAGGATGGCACTTGCCACAATGGTGGTTCCCTCTGCAGAGGTCTGGCAGGGCTTTTGTGTATGAAAATGCCTCTTTGTCTCCTTGCTGAGCTGCCACAGTCTGCTACAGTCTGCTGCTAAGCCTGAATGCTTAAGTTAAAGCTTTGGAAGTCACATGTTGGAAGGGGAAAACAGACCCCTGCAAGTTTTCCTTGTACGTCCACAAGTGTGCCATGGCACAACCATGTACAGACCTATGCCTGTGTATACACACACAAATACACACATTCACATTCAATACACAAACAATGTAACAAAGAATCCATCCTTTTCTGCCCACCCTCTGTGGATACTGTGGATACTTGCTTCCCCAGCCAAGATCCAACCTTTGCTTTTATAATAGCTATCTGATATTTTGAAATGCCAAATATCTCAAAAAATACTTCCCATTAAAATAACCACATCACAAACTACAAACTCCTCTTGACTGAAGCTTCCTACTTGATTCCAGAGGCAGTGTGATTCAGAGTTCAGGGTTCAGGTGGGATACTAGTTTGAGCTTTTCCTGTGTGCACAGCAAGCAACTACATCTGGCATATAAGTTACTCTTCACTTCTGTGGTTAATTGCTGATGTTTTCTTTCAATATTAGTATTCCTTCTCTCGAACTTAATTTTAATTATGAACAAAGAGTATCTCCTTCTGAACCTGTGGTTTCTCATGATAAAATTTTAATAGTTTTCTCATTTTTTACACAGGGTTGTTGAGACATGTCTATCACATACTGTTGATACCATCCCAGGATTCTTTTTAACCACACAAAGGTTCATTTCTACAGATAAGAGATGGTGATGAAATAACAACCATTAATTTCCAGGTTTGTGAAATTAATTTGGAAATAATGATTTCTTCTTCTTCTTTTTTTTTTTTCAACTGTGTATCTAGTAAACAGATGTTACAGCCCACAGTGCTCCCTTTTTCTATCTTCTCAAAAATCAACATGGATACCTAACAGGTCTGTGCATTCCACAAATGAGGAAGCACTTGCACATTGTTCTGAGTAATAAAAATGGAATCTTACTAGAGAAATAAAGCATGAATGTGAGATGATGCTTTAGAGCTGGTTTCTAGGGGGAGCTACATGGAGATGAGTAAGATAAAGGAGAATACAAGAGTAGAACCTCTCCTTGTCTCAGTCAGATGGGATTTTGTTCAGTGGAGCCACCAGCAAGGTTGTTTTTTTTTTCCTTCCTTTTTTCTTTCTTTTTAAAATTCTTTTTCTAAAATCAGTTCTTTTCCATTCTTTGACACAGAATATGACCTTGACGGAGTGACAGATTAACTAGGACTTGCCCATTGCCCATTATAGCACAGTATAGCCTACTTTTTATCCATCTCTCTTTTGAGGATTGGGTAATTAATGTTTGTAAATTAACTAATTAACATTACATGATTTTTTTCCCCTCAAAGACGCTATAAAATAGTAAGTAGTTTCTGAGGGAAAATGCATTAGCCACAGTTGATACACAGTGAGAGATCTCCCCCAAGAACTTGAACTTGTACCAGGGCAGAAAGTCCTTTGTAGCTAATCAAGACAGAGCATGAATATTAGAGTAGCTGGGAGTTAGGTTAAGGAAAGGAATCTTTGTCCTTCTCTTGCACAAACACTCTTGGTTTCTCTCTTTCTTTCTTTTTTCTATACGGAAATGTGTTTTCTTGAAGGGTGTTTATGCCTAGATGTTAGAAAAGAGGCCCTCCAATTGATGGACTCTAATAGAAACAGGAAGGGTTTTGATTACCAGTTGCTAAGAATAACTCTGAGGAGTGCATTTGCAACTCTGTTGTTAATTTTAAAGATAAGCATGTAATCGTTCTGAGAGCTAGAGTCTTGCCAGGAGTACAGAAAAGACACAGAAATGCGTATGTCAGCTGAAACAGCTCATAAACACACAGTCACTATAAACCATTGGTTTCTTGTTACTATCGCCATTGAACAGACATCTCACTTTCTAGTTGAAAAATGGCCTTTTGTCTTTACAAACTGAGCCCTGATGCCTCTAAAATGGTCTTCTTTAGGTGATTTGCTGTGGGGGCTAAATGAGTGAAAGTATAGATTATCTGCAGCATAGAAAATTTGCAGTAAGCTCAGGTTTACATGTGTTCCAGTTTTTTTCCAACTCATGTGAGAGAGATATCCAGGAATTGCCTAGTAATTGCAGGGCTAGTCTGGCCAGTACATAGTTAATTTAAAGAAAAACAATAATGGTATCAAAGATGCACAATGCTGTATTTGATTCTACTTCTGGAAAACAATTTGCATTGTTTGTTCTAGTTTATTTTTAGAAAGTTTATTTTTGAAAAGTCAGTTTGGAAGGCAAGTAGAATTAACCAATATAACCTTTGCTAGTTTCAGAAACTCAATACTCAGCAATAATTTTTGGAATTTTTTTTTCATAATGGGAGGACACATATTTAATTAAATTTGAAGGTAAATAAGAATGGTCATTTTACTTTAGAACTCAAAATATAATAAAAAATATCTTTTAAATATACAAAACACATTGCTTTATGGTTAAAAAAGTGTGTGCACCACAAGATTGAAGAAGGGTTATATTTGCTTTGTAGAGGACTGCAGGAAAAGGAACAGGGGGAAGTTAGTATACTGGTTCAGTCTGCTCAGTCAGTCTTTGCCTATTCATTCAGACTCCTCATAATACTGCCAGAGCTGGCTGCACTACTTATCGTCCCCATGGTATGGAGACTGGATTGCTTTAAAACCATGAAATGTTTCTTTTCTTTCATGGTCTCTTTCTTGACCTGTCATGGAGTCTTGCATTTGGTCTTTTTGCACTGGGTATGTCTAGGTTTGTAAGACCCTTCCATGCTGCTAGGACATGCAGTGTTAATCTATGAGCATGCAATAATCAAGTGAATACCATTTGCATCAACCAGGATGGAGAAGAAGAATCAAGCATTTCAATAGCCTGCCTCAAGACAAGGACAAGTGACCAACCACACACAAGTGATTATAATCTCTGCTCTAGAATGCCATCTGGACCAGAGATAGGGTATCAATCTCTAAGCATGGATAGCTGTTGTCATACCCTATTTGAAGACATAATCTTGACCATATACCATGTCTAAGCCCCTAGTAAGTATGACGTTTTCTGCTGTTTACTGAGAGTGGTGTAGGGAAGGACTAGTCAAATGGGACCCAGTAAACCAGGAATTAGTGACACAAGCCTTTGCCAGTGGACATGGAACTATAGTGACAATGGTGGGATTGCTTTACTGAAATTCACTTCCAAAACACAAATACAAAATTAATTCATTAAGAGTTTTAAAATGGCACTTGCACTACATTTAAATATAAGATAACTTTCTGGACATGTGACCATATGTGACTGTTCAGACTGTACATTCATGAGACTAATCCTAGCTAGTATGCTCTGCAGACAAAACAAAATACTGAGCAACTGTTGCATATGACTGGGAGTGAGATTTGGTACTTGAATTCCATAACCATAAGGAAAATGCTAAGCAAAGTGGTGATGAAGAGAGAGTCAAAGCCAATCCATAGATCTAGTTTCAAATGTATAAACTTAGCTATTTCAGAAGAAGAGCTCTAAAAATCTGAGGAGGGGCTTCTGCTAGAATAAAACTTAGGCAGTAGCTACATGATATAGGTGAAGGGAAGGACTCTTAATAGGACTCCATTTGCCCAATAATTAAGGGTGACAATTGACTAATGGGACTTTGTAAAACACAAAAGCTTCTTCACAGCTAAAGACGCAACCAGTAAATGGAGAGGGAGTCTAGAGAATGGAATACAATTTTGTCAGCTATACAACTGACAGAGAAATTAAATCTAGAATATATAAGAAAATAAAAAAATCAAAAAACAAAAACAAACAAAAATCCTGAGCCTTAAAAAGAAAGAGAGTTGCCAAAAGAAGAAATAAAATGGTGAAGATACATCCAAAAATGTTCATTATCCTTAGCAATCAGGAAAATGCAGCTCTGAGATGGTTCCAGTTTACCCCAGTCAGAATAGCTGGTGAGGATGTGAGGCACTGATTCACTCCTGGTGGAAGTGTAAACTGGCACAGGTACTTTGGAAATCAATGAGGAGATTCCTCAATAAGTTGCAAGTAGATCTACCGCAAGATCTAGTTTGACCACTCTTGGCCATATACCCAAAAGTCTCCACAACTTACTAAAGAACTATTGCTCATCCATGCTCACTGCTACTCTATTCATAAGAGTTGGAACTGGGAATAGTCTGTATGTCTGTCAGCTGATGAATGAATAATGAGTACATGGGATGTTTACACAATGTAATATCATTCAATTGCTAGGAACAATGAAATTGTGAAATTTGCAGGTAAATGGATGGAGCTAGGAATCATCATCCCGAGAGAGATAACTCAAACTTAGCAAGACAGACATTGTATGTTTGTTCTTGTGTGGACATAGCTTTTATGCTTTAGATATGTGTGTGTTTCATTTAGAATAGCCATAGAGATTAAGTAAGAGACCAAGCTGAAAAAAAATCAAAAAAAAATTAGAATATAATGTTATAAAGATATGAAGGGGAATTAGAACAAGAGAATTACATGGTGTTGGGAATGGGTGGACAGAATAAAGGAGGGAACAGATAGAGGGATACCTAACTGCAATTGTACACTGCTGTGGTGGCTCTTCAAGGAAGACAAGGTGGTATTTTTCATATGTTGAGGTCATTGCCAGACCTCAACAGATGGAATTACTGTCATGGCCAAAGCCATACTTGAAAGTGGAACCCTGAGAATCCCAGCTCATGGTTTGGTTGTTTTGTTTTTTGTCTTTTTTTTTTTTTTTTTTTTTTGATGCAGAACTTCTCAGGTGTTCTACAGATAGCAATCAAACCCTCACCCACAGTGCATAAAACAATTATTTTATACATAACTAAAAAGAAACTTCTACAGTAATTCCCCTTTTATGTATAAGCTAATAAAACATGCTTTATCTCTACAGCACAACTTAATACCATACCAGCAAAATTATTTCCAAGAGGAACAATCACAGGGGTTTCCAATTCACAGGACCAAATGAAACCAAACATCTATCAAGCTTTTCACCATATCTTTGGATAGCAGAAAAACATTGTTAACGTCCAGTTATCTGGAATTCACTTATGATCTTCTGGGTTCCTCCAAGGGCTTGGGTCATTTCTCTGGCTCTGACCTCTGCAGCACTCAGCAGCACTGCTGCTGCTGTTCTTAGTGGTCATCCCATAATATTGGCATCCTCAGAAAGCTGGGGTCTTCTGCTGCAACTTTCACCAATATCTCCTCCTTGGCTCTCTTCATGGTGCCAAGCCTCAACTTCTTTACATGTCGCCTTCAATCTGGGCCTTCAACTGCCACTGAGGCTGCATCTTCACCAATGGCCTCTCCTGGCCTCTTACAGTGCCAAGACTCAGCAGCTTCTATTTTAGCTGGCAGGTAGCAGTCTTGCAGTTACTAGGAAATGAGTACATATTATAGTATCCTAACTTAACACAATTCTTGTCTAGTTAACAAAATGAAACAAGTTTGTCATTAACTAGCAAACTTTAAGTCAGGGATCTTAATGCTTTTCTTAGGTAAAGGAGAATCTATCCAGTCTATATGCCATGTAAATGCACGCAAAACTCCAAGATGCACACAAAAACTCGTCAGTAATTTCATAATTGTAAAATCTAGGAAAATATCAAATTAATTGTGATCAAGGAAGTTCAAACTTAGCAATGGGGACTGAAACTCTTTTGTTATATGTAAGCATAGGCCTGTCTCTCAGATGAAATTTGTTGGCCCTAGCAAGCAGACTTTCTTTGTTCTTGTTCCCTAACCATGACCAAAAACAAGTCTTTAACGAGTAAGAATGTGTTTCTTTTTCAATATAGTTCCCTAAGTTACTTGTTCCAAAGAAGCTTGGCAAACAACTTAATCTGATGCTATTGATTAGTTATTCTTTCTGGAGTTTCAATTGGGTTACCAATTCAACTGAGTGGCACTGCCTTTTAGAAAATCACCACTGCTGTTATGTGTGCTGCTAACATTGCCCGGTGAGGGATTAGAGATCCCCCTAGAACTTTTATACAACAAAATAAACAAGGAAATCACTATAGAGGCCACCACTATCAGACCCCACAGTAGCAAGGGGGGACAAATCTCTTGGGCTGTGAATCTCTGAGACGAGTTCTTTGGGGCTGTGCAAACCAATAAGCTGTCCAGCCTCGTTAACTCTATAGCAGGCTTTAAGTCTTCAGCGATGGCTCTTGCCAATAGTGGGTCTATTTTCAAAATATACATCATCTGTGACTTAGTTAGGGTTTCTACTGCTGTGATGAAATACTATAACCAAGAAGCAGTTGGAGAGGAATCGGTTTGTTTGGGTTACACTTCTGCAGAATTGTTAATCATCTAAGGAAGTCAGGACAGGAAATCAAAGGGAAGGAATCTAGAAACAGTTGCTGATGCAGAGGCCATGGAGGAGTGCTGCTTACTGGCTTGCTCTTCATGGCTGGCTCAGCCTCCCCTCTAGAACCAGGACCATCAGCCAGGGATGGCACCACCCACAATGGCTATTGACTTCCTCCATCAATATTAATTAAGAAAATGCCCTACAGGAGTGTCTCTCAAACTCTTTCACTGGGGATTCCTTAGACCATCTGCATATCAGATATTTATATTATAATTCGTAACAATAGCAAAATTACAGTTATGATGTAACAGCAAAAATAATTTTATGGACAGGGGTCACTGTAACATGAGGGACTGTATTAAAAGGTTGTTGTAGCGTTAGATATGTTGAGAAACACTGCATCTACAACCTGATCTTATTTCTTCTCATTATTTGGAGACTTATTATATATTTTTATTAGGGTAGCTTTCGTATATCTTAGGATCTTTCCAAGGCATGATAAATAACTGGTCAACAAGTGCCACAACTAATGTACTAAAATTTACAGTGTAAAAAAACAAAAACAAAAACAAATATTGAACTTGAGAAATGCAAAATAAATTAAAGAAAACCTGGCATCCTAAAATGTGTTTTTATAAATTCTGCTGCTGGACTTTCCCCAAGAGAAAATTGGGACTTATTCACAGTTTCTCCAAACTCCACTATGTTTCTCAATATGCAAGTTTAGTTGACATCTAACAGAGATTTAATTGGATGTATTCTCAGCTTCTAAAGGGCAATTTTGTGCATAATATACAGGTGCTCTGTATTTGCTATGGCACTGACCTTTAGAGATTCTTAGAAATAATCCTTGAAGTTTCCTTCTACTATTTTTCAGATTGAAAGTATCTTACTAAATTGTTTCCTCTGAGATAAGAGTGTCACTGCAGCTGAGGTAGAGACTGACATACTCAGGATCAGCTGATTGTGTCTAAAGCATGTATCAAGAATACGGAGAGAAGTCAAAGTGGTGTTTTTTTTTTTCTTTTCAGTTTGAATGTTTCATTGAGTTACTTTTCCCTGTTCCATGATTGTGAGAGCTTACCAATTGCTGTGGAAACATTTAATTGGTAAGCTGTGTAAAATAGTGATTGCAGAATGAAGTGGTTATTATAGGAAGTATAGAGGATCTTGTTGAATACATAGTAATGTTTGTTTAAATATATTTGTACAATATATTTATCTTACTGTTAGTTTAATATTTATCCATGATTAAAAGAAAATTAAGTCATGTTAAAGAGCTCAGATGATAAATATTTTGCACTGGATCCAACTTAAAATAGTTGGCACAATCTCTGAAAAGAGTATTTACCATTTTTCTGTTATTATTACTATTTTCCCCTAAGAATCAAGTGCTACTGCAATCATTAATATCAATTATGCAATTAGACTGTTTTATGCTTTCAAGTGATCCTATAGTGGTAAGCTTCAAGAAAAATCAGTTTACTTCCAGATAATCTTTCCATAAAAAGACTGACCTTCAAAGTGTCTCTCCTTAGAATTGTTCCAAATTCTAAATGGAAGTTGAGTCATCACTGTCTTATGCAAATTGTAACACTTTTAGAGTCAGCTTGCAGTGCTGATACAGTTATTGAAAAGGCTTCATATCCTGGTGAAATGTTTTCAAAATACTAGTTCTCACATTTCTAATTATATGAAAGTAGGTAATAATTAATACCACTCTTATTTTCACATTACAAATTCAAAATAATAACATTTTATGAATAGTGATAGATTTGTGCTAAAATACATTCAGCTTGTACCAGAGGGTAGAATGTGATAACTACTAAAACACCACAAATTTTATGAAGCATATCTTTCACCTTAAAGATAGAAATGAAACTATTTTGATTAAAGCAAATTTGTGGTCTATACAACAAGGAAACCCAGAGCTATGCTTGCTTTCTATGTAAACATCTAGGTGCTAAGATCTTAGGATCAGAACTTTGCTTCCTTTTTTATTTAGCTCTGTAGACTTCTGCGTTGTATTCCTTTCACTCGGTTTCTTAAACCTAGCAACGACATTCCACTTGAAATATCTGTAGAAAATATTAGCAGGAAAACAGCAGATGTCTGGTTGGTCTGGTCTATATTACATGTTATAACCCAGCAATCAGTGGTTTGAAAAAAGCGATGCTCTTACTAGCCAGTCTGAAGCTTGTCCTCCACCTACATCTCTTCGTTGAGTACTAATGAAGGAACAGCACCAGAAAAGAAGACATAGAGACTATAGATACAGAAATAAAAGAACAGCCAGCCACAGTTGCCTGTCACATTATACATTTGTTTTCATATAAGTGAATACATTCTGAAGTTAATATTCTCCTAGGCTGGCATAAGTTTTGTACAATGTTTTATTTACTTAATTTTTGATTATATAGAATAAGCAGAAACTGTTCTTTCCATGGGAAAACATTACTTTAGTATGAAGCAATATTGCTATAATATAAACCTTAGTTTAATATAAAATTAATTCTTCTGTAATGAATAAGTGAATTAATATTATTAAGTATTTTTAAATTTTAACAATATTTTCACTTACTTATTGGAAACTTCACACAGAGTATTTTGATTATATTCATTCCCCTTCATCATCTCCTTCCAGGTGTTCCCCCACTACTCTCCCTCATGATAACTTTATGTTCTCCCTCCCTTTTAGAACAAACAATTAAAAACTACAGAGTTCAATTTGTGTTGACCAATTACTACCTAGCATGGGTGCTACCCTGGAGCATGGTTGATATACTCAGTGTTATTCCATTGGAGAAAACTATCTCTGTGCCAGCAGCTCTCAATTGCCAATAGCTCCTTGCCTCCAGGTGGGACTTCATGCTTACTTTCCTTCCTCCATGCTTTGATTATAATGGCTTGAGTTTATTCCATTTTTGTGCATGATGTAACAGTCAGTCTATGCATGTTTATGAGTGCATCTGCCCTGATGGATCTGGAAAATATGGTTTCCTTGAAGTATCCTACTACCTCTGGCTCTTGCAATATTTCTGTCCCTACTTACACATATATCCCTGAGCATTTAAGGGAGGGGGATAAATACAGACATCCTATTTGACCTGAATATTCCAAAGTCCTTTAATGTTTGTGTGATGACCAGTTGTGGGGTTTGTATAATTAGCATGACTCTAAGAAGAAGCTTCTCTGATGAGAACTGAATGATGCTATGATCTATGCTTATAGCAATATATCACTGGGTAATTTTATTGCTATGTTAATTTGGCACAATAATAGTAATAGTTTTTCAACTAAGGCACATTTTCTATTTAGCTTTAGGTTATTAACCTCATTGACAGTACAGATATACCAGAGTATGAGTTTTGACTCATGGAGAATGTGTTAAATTATGTAAAAAGTAGTTGGTAACTCCCATAACATTAACGTTATTATTGCACCAATGAGTGTGTCTTGAAGGCAGGTTATGATTATAGCTCACAGGGTCATAGCTGGGTGAGACTGATGATTTCTTTTCTTCTCTGGTAGCATGTAAAGAAGCTTTCAGCAATATGAACGCTGGCTAGTATGAGTGATGCTTACAATTATGTAACAGCTAGATTTCTCCAGTATGTGTGGTGCTTTCAACAACGGTATCTTGTGGAGCCAGTGATATTTAGTGTGTCTGTGAAACCTCACTAGCCAACAGTTTAAAAGACATGGATGCTAGGAACTGAATGAATTTTTCTGCAATAGAAGAAATCCTTCTTAAACGTTGAGCTATCTCTCCAGCCCCAGTATCAGAGAATCTTAACAACAGGTTCCATTAGATAAACTCAACAATTTTGTGAAGAGAAGAAAAGATGAATAAAAGAGGAAGAGAATATAGAGAAAATCAAATGCTGGTAGTTTTTCCTCTGTTAAGTATTTTAGATGATGAGGATCTACATGAGAGATGGGAGGGAGGGAGAGAGGGAGGGAGGGAGGGAGAGAATGAATGTTGGAAAGATACTGATATCAAATTACCCAAGTCCTTCTTTTAGATACTTTCATCGACAATGTATCAAATCTACAACACCCTATTGGACAAACCTTATTAACAAGTCTACTTCTGAGAAAAAATATATTATTTCAGAATGGCTGTTTTTAACAAAACACAGCAAGATTTTGAATTTAATTATTTTAGTCATCAGTCAAATGTTCATAAAAATTCCTCCAAACTGTTTGTGATTCCAAGCTACTCATTGTGTTTACCCATTTTTGCAACTCTGAATTGTACATAAAGCCAGTTACAAAATGTGAATCAATTCGCTTCCCCCTATGAAGATAGAAATTTGGACCAATCAATTATGTAATCTAATACATGTGCAAGCAGAAACAACACTGAAACATTTTGCTGCCTTCCGTTTTAAACTTACTGGAAACCATGGTGTTTTCCCCTGACAGTTTGCATTGAAGTGATTCTCATTAATTCTTTGTTGAGTGTTTTCCAATTTATCCTCTTTTACTTTCAATCTCTGCTTCACTCTCTTCCAAAGCAAGCAAATCCATGGCATGAAACTAGCTGCATTCACATGTCAAAATAAAATAAAATGGTTCTTCTTCTGAATGCCAGTTTACTGTAAAAAAGTTAATATTCATGAGAAGCTTATTATATCAGTTTGGAAATGATGAACCCCATGAAATAATTTTTCATCTATGGAGAGGTATATACAGAATTGCAATGCAGCTGGGACTCTTCAAGTGTGACTAGTTACAAACTGCTATTTCTTATAGTGAAATTATACACATTAAAATGAAAACCATTCATTTAATGTCCCCTACTACTTTGTATTACATTAGGTGCAATATTTTCCCATGTTTTAAGGACATATATTTTTGTTTATCTGACATTAAGTACTGTTAAAAATGAAGAGAAAGCTTTGATAGAAGGCATTGTGGAATGCTCTTACAATGAAGAATTAGATGGACATCTGACAAGGCCATTCAAACTAAGATTAAAACTTTGATTATTAAAAGAAGAATTTGTATTCATAGTAAAGAATGTATTAACATAACTAACATATAAAAGGGTTTGAAAAGGAAATGTGTTAGTTGAGGGTCTCAGGAAAGAAAACATTTAACAGATAATAGATGATTAATTTATTGATGTTGGCTAAGAAGGAAATTATTAGTAAAACTGACTCATGAGATTGTGGAGAAGTTCCACCATTACCCATCTTCAGACTGGATACTCAAGTAAGTTGGTGGCACAGCTCAGTTCAATCTGGTAAGCCTCTGATGTCAGAGCAGATGGTTAACTATTCAGACAAAGGAGAAACCATTGGAAGTATGAGAGAAGAATCCATCAGGATAACCCAGAGTTCTGATTTTTCAGGGGAAGGAGTATAGCTCATTCCAGGATATTTAGTAAATCCACTGAACACCATTTAGTCTCTCAGATGCTACCTGTGTTGTGCCCATCCTCACTGTAGGTAATCCTTCATCACGCAGGACACTAACTCACATGTCCTTTGTTCCCAGAAATGTCCAAAAGCACACCTACATATAAGGTGTTATCAATTAATGTAAATATGTTTTATTTAAAGTATCTGAGAGAAGAATGAACTCATAGGACTCCATGTGTCAGCATCTTTCTACTTTAGATCCTTCCCTGCAAAGCCAGATTGACATGCTGTGAGGCTTTCCTTACTAGGCATCAGGTCTTTTGAGAACCTTATTTTCTATTTGAGTTTGTGATAGAGGTGAGGAGTTTTTGTGGGGAGCAAGATGGTATTTGTTTGTATTTAACCGGGTACTGAAGACCATTGCAGATGTGTGGCTGCTCTATTCAGAGTTCAGTCAAGATGATTCAGACAGTTCTTTTCTCTCAAGCCAGTAGCATCCTTGACTTGGGTTCAACCTTCAAAGCTTTTACAAGAAAGGGCATAGGTTTTATTAGACATTTTTGCCTTTTCAACGTAGTATGTCTATATCTAAATCCATTTTGATGAAAGTAGTTTAAATATGTCATCAACCACTAAAACCTCTGTGATTGAAATATAGTCCTTTGTTTTGATTTTTACTGTATGTACTTCTTGCTAACATGAACGCTAACTGCCTATAACATATCTTTTATTTTGATAAGTGCTTCTAGTTCCTAGATCACAGACAAGAAATTCATATTCCTGACAAATTACATAACCTATAGATTGTACCATCATATAGGAAATGATTTATGCCAAAATATTGGAGAAGCTCTTAGAAAAATCTCTTTGTTTTAATTTTCTTGTTGGCATATATATTATATGTAAATATATTCAGCATTATTTGGTTCTTATTGTTGTACTGGTAATTGGGATGGAGACCATTCATTATTTTTCTTTTATTGCTGTAATGCTCTCATAACTAGTTTCTGTTTAATCAAATATTTCCAACTTCAAATCATTCTCCATATTAACATCAACATAATAGCTTTATATTATATTATACCCTCATAAAATGGTATGGGATTCTATTTGACGTAATTGCATTGCTTTTCTAATATTTATTTGGTGAGATATCTGAATTAAATTTAAATGATTATTGTGGAATTAAACCTCAAAAAATCAAAGAATAAAATTATTTCGTGTTTCTTATCTTTTACTAACTATCCAAAGGAATAGCTTTGAAAACCTTTGACACTTGTGTTTGCCTTTCCATTCAGATATATGCTATACAACATTGCAACTAATTTTTTTTTCATGTTTAGCCCCCTCACAAAAATAGCAGATCTAAAATAGTACAGATCAAATTTTTATTTTATAAATGGATAAACAAAATCTGAAAATTGAGTTATTGCCTCCAATAACTCCAATGTGCCATTCAAAATTTATAAGCTCCCTGAGGTCAGGTATTGTTGAACTTCATATTCCTGCCTTTAGATCATAATACACTCACTTTGGCTAAATTGATGCAAAAAATTATTGTTGCTTGGATGTTCAAATGACTAGAACCATCCTCCAAAAAAGACAACATTTGCAAGGGCTTATCCTGAGTTGGAAAAAATTCTAATTACTTTCTTTTATATGAATAATGTTCCAAAATTGTAGTTAAAATAACTAATTTCACCTATTCTCATATTGATAGATATAATTAGACCTTTCTTAATAATATAACTTGAGAAACTGAGGCATCAAGAGATTACGTACCACGCTACAGTGGTCAACCATTCAGGAAAAGGTAGAATCAAAATGAAATGCTATTATCAGAGAGAACTAAGATTCTCATTATCCCCACTGTGCTCTGAGCTATATAGACGAGTACTACTGTGTAAGATTATATCATCCTTACAGGAAAAATATTATACTGAACTTCATTTTATTCTTGATATAAATATAAAATTTTAATCTTTTGAAAATCATATTTTATATTTTGTAATTTGAATGCAAATGTTCATTTTCTTTTTAAAAAATCAGAAATCAGGAAAAAGAAAAAAACCACAAAGGCAGGCAAAGATGCAGAGAAACTGTCCAGACTGTAGGGGGGTGGTGAATTATTCCAGCAATTATATACTACAAATAGAAAATTCTAAAAGTAATTAAAAAATAATTATCACATGATCCAAAAATTATAATTCTAGGGCTTACCTCCAGATTATTGAGATAAGCCAAAGGCCTCTTTTAAAAATTATTTTAAATTAAAATTTACTATTGAAAAAAAAAAGAAATGAAATCACTATGGCAAAAAGTTATCTATATTCTATTTATTTATTTATTTATTTATTTATTATTTAATTGCTAATTACAATATCTATACAAAAGAAAAGGCTTAAGTGTATGTGGACTAATGAATGGATAGAAAAGAGTGGTATAGAAACAAAATTAACAATATAACAAAATTCTGTCATTTGAAACAATTTGGACAGACTAGATAGAGATCATTATGATGCATGGAGTAAATCTCATGAAGAAAGACAAATAATGCATAGCCTCACTCATGCGGAATCCAACAAAGATGAATTACAGGCATTGAAATGGCCCTTGCAATCATCAGTAACTGGAGAGAGTGCAAGGTTTGAGAAAGCTTGTCAGTGTGTTGTCATTATAGTTGGGTGGGAAGAAGCACTAGTATGCTATTGCACAATAGGATAATTACATAAAGAAATAATGTACCATATACTATTAAAAAAAAAGAGACTATTTCACCATGTACAAGGCTTGGACAACATACAGTGGTCCAGCACTGAGACAAGGGAAGTGGACATCAGCTCCAATCCCTAAGCAAGGAGCTATCTCCATTAGTTTTCGCCAATGGAATCTCATGGGGATACTAACCACACTGAAAGGTGGGCTCCATGCCCAGCAGTAGATGACCAACACAAAATGAACTCAATAGTATGTCTGTAGAGCTTTTGTCTCATATTTCTTTATTGTTTTCTTTTTTGTCTTACTGGTCTTTTACTTGTATATTATGGTTTCCAATTTTTAATGATATTTTTGTGTATATATGTGTGTATTGTAAGTTGATTTCTTTCTTTCTTTCTTTCCCTTCCTTTCTCCTTTCTTTCTTTCTTTCTTTCTTTCTTTCTTTCTTTCTTTCTTTCTTTCTTTCTTTCTTTCTTTCTTTCTTTCTCTTTCAATTCTAGTTTGTGTTAGGTCTCAAACTTGGGACAAATAGCTAACTAAGGTGCCTATTAACATATCAAGAAGGACAATGGCCAGCTGTCTATCACTCAGTACCTGTGGCTTCTCCCAGCACTTCTCACCAGCCTCCTGTCCTAAACCTCTTCCTCTCAGGGACAGGCCCTGGCTTCCCTTTCTGCAGCTTCTGGTACTATATAACCTCAGCCATGTTTTACACAAGGCCTCTTGCCCTCTTGACCATTTGTCCCCCTCTTCTTGCCCCCATCTCTGCCCCCTTCTCCCTTCTCTTCCTATTTTGCTCACCACAACCCCCCTTCCCCCCATTTCATGGCCTCCTTCAGTCTGGACACTTCTAGATACTTCTGGCTATGCTCTCCTCATATCTACCATAAACCTTCTTCTCCAACCATCCCTAAGCATGCCATATCCTCTGTTATTTTCATTCAGGTTGTCTATTTGCCTGCTTGTTTTCTAAGGAGAGAAAAAAAATCCATGAAGTTGGGTGTATGGGAGTGAGATTATCTAGGAGGAGTTTGGAGAAGGGATGTTTGAGCAGAATATTTTACACAGAAAAATGTTTCATATGTATATATGAATCAATTACTCGTAGGCCAGAGACAAGAAAAAGAAGAAAGGCTAGGAAAAGGAAAGAGACTCCTGGGAGGAGGGAGAGGAGAGCATGAAAGGTTAGTATGGTTAAAATATACATTGTTCCCAGTTCATTAATTTTTGTTCCGTGTGTATGTGTGTGTGTGCATGTAAATACATAGGTGTAAACTGCTCAAAGGGTATATGAAAGGGTTTGGAGGAAAGAAAAGTAAAGGGGAAATGTATAATATCAAATTTTTTTTAGAAATTAACTTAAAAATCAAAAAATATGTTTTTGAAATATAACATTATATGCACCCCAAAATGAATACTTAACACTCAAAGAGTCCATCATATTTAGTTTGATTCAAGCACCTCACAGTGTATGTGCATATCAAATGTCACATGATATTTTTCTAATGTTTATGAGTTTTCTTTTTAGCTCTATTTAAGAATTAATTGAAATATAAAAATTAAAATCCCCAGATCCTTTATACGCTAAAAATGTAAGTTGATGAAATGAAAAACTAAGAACTTACTAACGTGATAAGAGTGTTTCTGACTCTCTTCAATTTACACTTGAAACTGAGTTAGTTGTTAAGAGGTTTCAAGTGGTTTCTTATTAAGGTTGAGAAATGTTTTTTAAAAAATCATGTTAGAATAGATTCCCTTTTGTCAGGGGTGACCTTTTGCTGTCTGATTTACTCTGAGAGCTTTCCAGCTGGAGAGCCTCCTCCACTCTTGAGAGGCCTCTGCCTCTGTGGAGAGTCACTTATCTGTGCCCTGCGCTTGCTACTTTTAATGTCTGGAAGGAGCCATCTTTCCTCTGGCCACTCTGAGTGTGGTTTAATTCTTTGTAGACAGCTCTTTGATAAATCTCAGTGGAATAATGCGAGAAACAATTTTGAGGATCTAATTCAATAGAATATTTTCATAGATTTCCTCAGAACATTGTCCCTTGGTAAAATATTATTAGCCTTTTGAGCTCTGAGGGTCTTAGATATACTTCCATGTTATCAGGGTTCAACAAATCCATGTCCAACCTAATTGATTTTTCATAGTTTTTAACTCTTTAAATGTGAAACATTAACTTACATATAGTGTTTAGTACTTCTTCACTAACCCAGATAGAAACACACATTTGTATGGCATATGTGAAAATTAATTCAAAACTCATTAACATTACAAAGCATGACTTTATTCAAAAATCTTTCATACAACACCATGTACTGAGTTCATACCCTGTGTCAGGGACTCTTCTAAACATTTAAGAGGAAAAGAAAGATAAGAAAATATTTTCTTGACATGAAACTGTCATAGTCTAGATGAAGGAAAAGTGAAACAAACTGACTTCTGAATGCATTATATACTAATGAAATCAGACCTCAGGTCACGGCATACACATATCATCTGCCATGGTCAGGAAAAGTGAAATGAGAGATGCTGTTTTGGATACTACAAGGCTGCACATGGCCAGTCCTACAGCTTCAAAGGACAATAGCAGGCACAAGGTGCAGCTCTGCAAAAGAAGTGACTCTTGGGGCAGGGAGTAGGGAGTAGAGGCAGGAAAGTTTGAGATCAGACTTTCTTCTGCTGGATTTCAAGTCCAAGTCCTTATGGGAGAAGAATCAAATGGGGTAACATTGTGGTCTGGTTATGACCAGCCTTCAGTTATAAGCTAAACAATGTGTGTGTGTGTGTGTGTGTGTGTGTGTGTGTGTGTGTGTATGTGTAGGGAGTTAATCGCTGATAACTGTATTATTTAAAATGGAGATGATAGAGAAGACAAGAATAGCAATAGGTAGGGAACTTAAAAGGCAAGTAAAGCTTTCTAGGCATAATATTTTTAAAAGTTTAACTGTGGTTTTAAGACACTTGCAACAAAACTGATATGAAACGAATAGGATGAAAAACCAAGCAAATACTTTTTTGGCAAATGAAATAGGAAACCGTCTCCTGAAGTGTCTTCCTCAGCCCCACGGTGTTAGCATCCCATGTAGAGCTACTGTTCTTGAGTAGTTCTTCACTTGAAGTAAAGCCTTGGGATGGTGATACAAAGGCAGGATGATTTGTGCTCCACTGTCCTTTAGGTGGCGCTGGTGCCCTCACCGTGCCTGGGAACCACTGGCAGGTTCTCCTGTCTGTAAGTGCTTCTTGCTGTGCCTTCACAAGTGTACCCATTGCAAAGTTATTAACACGTCTTCCTGATGTTTGAATATTAGAAGCATCAACACACACTGTTGCCTTTTCATTTCGCATTAACGGTCTACTCATGAAGCCTATTCATGCCACCTATTTTAAGATCCTCATTTCTGTAGTATTACAGAAACAAAACATAAATCCTATAATTTAAGAAATATGCTGCCTGTAGTAAATTCTACTGGACAGAAATAATAGCTACTTCACAGATACGTGTGATGTCTATGCTCTAGATCCAACAGGAAAAGTTCCTATGTAAGTCTGCTACAGTATTAATATGTAAGATGAAATCAGATATCATCATCACCAATCAACAGAAATGACTAAATTTATAAACTGAGTAAATTGTTTTTCTAAAATATTTTTGTCTGCCTTGAGGCTACCTGATGAGAATACCAAGGACAGAGTCTGTTGACTATGATCTCAGAGTAAGCATTGTGATTGCCAAGTCCGGGTTTCTCTTGATTCGATACTAGTATACTATCTCTTTAAAAAGCTTCTGGAAATGTAAAAAAGATAACATATTTAACTTTCATTACATTATCATTAATGCCCTTGTTTATTTTATTTCTGTGTCTTTTAGGTATCATATATTTTATGTGACAAGCCATATCTAACATTGTTATTGCTATTGTGTAGTTTGTGACTAGATCATTATGTCTTCTATTTATTTAGTTAGTAAGTTTAATTTTATGTATGTGGCTGTTTTGCCAGCATATATGTCTCTGTATCACTTGCATGCTTTGTCCCCCTGAAGCCAAAAGAGGGTGTCTGTTCCCTTAGGATCTGAGTAACATATGGT
This sequence comes from Cricetomys ansorgei, assembly GCA_026225945.1. Classification (NCBI taxonomy): domain Eukaryota; kingdom Metazoa; phylum Chordata; class Mammalia; order Rodentia; family Nesomyidae; genus Cricetomys; species Cricetomys ansorgei. Next base: position 59,251 of record JAMJFZ010003206.1, read on the forward strand.
TGGAAACAACTATGCTGGTGCTGAAAAATCAAACTTGGGTCCTCTGGATGAGCAGTCATTGTTTTGATCCACCGAGTGATAGCTCCAACTCCATATGACATGGTCTTTAAAATAGTCAAATGATCACTCACAGTAAATCAGAAGATTTAACAGTTAATATTTCCATTCATGAACAGGCAGACCAAAAGCACAGAGATGTCAGGTAACTTGGTTAGGATCCTGAGGATGCTAATTAGGGGAGAAAATAATAGATTTTGTGTTTTCTGAATCCAAAGTTTTGTTTTGTCCACAGTGAGGCTTCTTGGGGATGGCTTTACAAAGTCATTTACTAAGGACATGGGACCATGAATAGCTTAGTAGTTGTATGTTTTGCAGTTGTCTGAGCTTCTTTCATGCTCACTTAATTCAATTTAGAGGTATTTCTAAGGAAATAGGAAGCTTGATAGTAATATTGCTCATGCTTACTAAAGAGGAAACATTTTCTTGAATATGAATGGTAATTTATTTCTGGCCTTAAAAAGGGAAATCGGTCTAATTAGTTATTGCAGTTCTTAAGCCATCTTCTATGATTCTGGCAGTTTAGAGCTTATACTTCTTTCCTTGGCTCTACTTTTAAATCTCTTAAGAAATCATGGTTATGCTATGCACATCCAATCAAACATTTATTAAAGAATATATAATATGACTGTAAATTTATTTTAGCACTTTTTCCTAAGGAGTTCAGAACCCAGTGGCATAAATTACCTCATTGGCCTTGATATCTTTTCCCAAGGAAGAGCAGGGTAATAGTATTAGCTCAGATTAAAATTAAATGGATAACTGGAAGCCAATTTTTTCATGAGTCTATCATCAGGATTGACAGTGTTTTCAATATTTGCAGGTAACTCTTCTAGAAACATTACCACTTTTCTGTGAAGCAGAAGGCCAAGAAGGGCTGATTAGGATGAAAAAGTGAATTGACCTGGGATTACCTCAGTCCCTATGCTTCTAGTACTCTGTCTGTTTTCCAGCTCATCTAAGTAATAGCACCTGTTGTTCTTTGCAATTATGATATGGTTAGCAATTGTTTCATCTAAAGAGAATATTGGCATGTTTCAAGGCACCAGAACCACCAAGTCCTCTCTATATTTTTGAGGTCCACTTTAATCCTGAGAAGAACTAATCAAATGTAAAAATTGCCAGGTAGGCAGACTGACCCGCGATCAATAAAGCTAATGTAACATGTTGAATAAATATGTATCTGATGGCATCTTCTCTCAAAGACCTAAGTCCACTTCAGAAATAGAACCAATGTTCATTTCTTTCTGTATTTCCTTGAAAATCATAATGCATGGCACAAAATAGACAAAATGAGTTTAATGAATAACTTGGGGTAGAAGAAAATATATTTAATTCATAGAGATTATACTATAAACTCATTGGTTCAGGTTAATTCACTTGTTGGCTTTCTGTTTAGAATAACATGTTATCAAATATATTTTAGCCTTTAACTTTGTATTTAAAAAAATATATATTTTATCTTATGAATTAAAGCCTATATGTATGTTTGTGTACCATATGCATGGCTGGTACACACAGAGGCTAGAAGAGGGAATCAGGTCCCCTGAAACTGGAGTTACAGAGGGTCATAAGCTGCCGTGTGGGTGCTGAGAATTGAACCTGGATCCATTGGAAAAGAAGCCTGTGCTCTCAACCTCTGAACCATCTCTCCAGCCCGTTACTTTCTCTAAAACTGAGATAGTGATACATGCTTGTTGCCCACTGGATTTTCATGGTAAAATTGTGCATACCCATTATTTTTCTAAGGTTTTAAAAGCAAAGTACCACAATCTGATTGAAAAGCAACAAAAATTGATTTCCTCACATTCTTGGAGGCTCAAAATTGAAGCTGAAGTTATCAGCATGGATACTTTACTCTGAAGCTAAGGTCCTCCTCTTGGATTATAGAGGTTTAGGTTTTTTCCCACTGCCCTTGTATGGTCCTTCTTCTTTGCTTTTTTCTGATGTAGTCTGTTGGATCAGGCTAGATTAAGGCCCAATCATATGACTCATGTCCAAATACTGACACATTCCCAAGGTCTGGGCCTAAGGTTTCAACATATGAGTATGGGAGAGTCATAGCTCATAATGTAGTTAAAAGGCCCAATGTGGGACCCAGCATGCAGCAGGAATTTGCTTGTAGATGTATTGTGACAATCAAATTTAGTCAAAGGTTTCCAATAAATCAAAAGTGATTCTACTTCATCTCTTTAAATTGTCCCTTCAGTATCTTGCTGAGTTTGCTTGAGAAGAAAAATAGCATGTAGGCAGGGCACAAACAATCCCAGCATGAAGTAAGAGTATAAGGGAAAAGATGAAGAGTCCTGCTAAAGGGACGTATTCTTCTCACTTACAGATTTAGCAGGAGCTTGTCACAACCTGAAAAATAAACGACCAGAAGAAAAGGTGATGCTATAAATGGCATCAAAACTCTTTAGAAGAAAAATGAAAAAAACATGTGGGAGTATATTTGGAATTCAGGTGATGTGATACTGACTCATCAGGCCAAAAATAAAAGCTATTATAAAGGAACATCTTAGGATGGAGAAGATGGCTCAGTGGGTAAAGTGCTTGCTGTGCAAGTGTGTGGACTTACGCTCAGTTCTAATGCCCACATGCAGCATGAGTCTGTAATCGTGGCATCCTATGGTGAGATAGAGGATAGAGCTAGGATAATTTATAGAAGCTCATGGGGTAGTTAGCCTGGCATACACAGTGATAAACAAGGGAATTTGTTTCAGAAAGGATGAAGGTGAAGATCAACACTCCATGTTTTCCACTGACCTCCACATATGTTTAAAGCATCAGTGTACATACTCATGCACACATGTACACACACACACACAGACACACACACAGAGAGACACACACACACACACACACACATACACAAACAAATGCAAATATTTTTAAAAAACAACAAATGTTACAACATTTTCATGAAAACTAGGCAGCCAAATTTTGAAGGGTCATCAGCTACTGCTGCACCTCAAACTTGTGAACTTTGAAGCCATTTTCGCTTGGTGCTTGCTCATTTGCTTTGAGTCTTTTCTCTATTTATACAGTCCCATTTTTCTCCCTTCCATAAAAATAAGTGTAATCTCTGTCTCTTAGAGTCAAAGCGTACTGTTGAATTGCTAATGTATGAATAACATTTATACACCTATATATTACTTGGGTTGTAATCTTAAATCCTCCAAATAATATATTCTGAGAGATTTTATTTTCTTTCTTTAACAAAGAATAAGTAATTTGCATGAAGTTCTCCCACCAAGAGGTGACATAGATAAACCAGAGCTGAATCTTCTTTGATCCACTATACTTCCTCAACACCTCTATCCCCTGGTGAGAGATAAATAGGTAAGGAGAAAGAGAGTCAGAAAATGGAGAAAAATAATATACAGTAGAGATAGAATAGCTAGCTATAGAGATAAGTAAGAGATTTATCAATATCTATAGATAGATAGATAGATAGATAGATAGATAGATGATCACATGTATATCACACATATGTGCACATTTTATATGGTATAATATAAACTTTATAGTGATAGACTTTATAATTTCTTTGAAAGTATATACCCTTCTTTTTCATATTAAAATATTTGTCTATATGCTCATGTGAAACATATCCCTATTTTGAGTAGTTGTTACATACATAGAATTATTCTAGCATTTAATAAAAATTGACTTTATAATGTTATTAACATGGTATTGTAATCCTCATTGCTATAGGAAACTGGACTTCAGATAGGCAGACTTGCTTTAGACCAAAACTTGTAAGCCATGGTATTGGGACTTGAACTTGTTCCCCTAAATCTGTGATCCTGATGGCAATGGTTTCTCACACAACTAGCAGAAGTGGAAATCACCTTTCCACTTTTGATCTCACCTTCTGCTGAAGTCTCAACCACCCTCACTTGGAAACAAAAAGAAGTAACAATCAGAAAATTAAGAATTTGAAGAAGAAAAATCAATGGAGCTCTAGGTAGGCTGAAGCAGAGGATGGATGCTAGGAAGGCATCCAGGCAGGTGTACCTTTCCAACTGAACTCTGTTAACAGTGAACTCTGTGGAGTGTTAGAAAATCTAGGAAGATTAAGTGAGTCAATATCCAAAGAAAATATGGCTGAGGCGGGCAAATGAAACAGTTAAAGTACTTAAAGTATGAGGGAAGGGGCTTGGGGGGATGGTTGAGGGAGAGGAGCTGGTGATTTCAGAAAAATGAAGTGCACTGCAGGAATGAGACAAGTATGAATGTTACAATGCTAGCATGATTATATTTAGCAGTTAGTCAATTGCTACTTAAATATTAAAATAAAGAAGTGAATTTGACAGTTTTTCAGAGTTTATTCACTTGAGAAATTATATTTCCATTCATTTAATTTGTGTCAGTTATTTCCTTTTAGTTCTTATTTTATCATCACATAGTAGTGTATATTCTAGTGGGGTTCAGAGCAATATTTTTATGCTTAGACACAGTAGGTGCCGATGAAATCAAACTTTCATTTACACACACAATTCCCAATATCAAGTGACATTCTTCTTTCAGGATGACTAGTTTCTAGCTTTGTAGTTTTCAACAGTTATGGGAAATATGCAGCGCTTGTTGTGTATATCTGTCTGATTTCACTTACATAATGGTTTCCCGTTCCATTCATTTTGCTATACATGACAAGATTTCATCTTTTATGTCCTATGGTGTATATGTGGAATATATACAGATATATTATACAGTGTTCATGTATATATAATGTTTTCTTCATGTATTAATCTGCTGAGGGGCACCTAAACATTCTCAAATCTACTGTACATAGTGCCACAAGAAACATAAATACTCGAGGACCCTTTGGATATGCTTATTTCATTTTCTCTGTAAATGTACCCAGAAATTAGATAATGGACCACAGATTGTTTTGTACTTGTTTCAGGGACTTTCATTTAGTAATCCACAACAGCTGTGTTCCATGCACTTTCCACACAGAATGTACAAGAATTTATTTCATGAAGAAATAGGAAGGAAGGTACAATGGGGAATGTTGGGTTCACACTAATAGCTCAAGTACACTCTGAGACAAGTGTATGGCCATGCAAAGCAGTTTATTTTCCGCAGGTTACTGATGTCAGGGCTGTCCAATTAAAAAAACATGGCAGCCTTGAAAGCTGGCCAGGAGGCCCATCTAAACCAAATAGGCAGTGCCTAGGAGATGAAAAGACCGGGCCCCACACCCCATGGCGCCAGCCCCTGTCAGAGTCTACAGGTGAGAGAGGACCCCCAAAGAAAACCCATGAGACTTAGGATCAATGCAACTGCATGAGGCTTTTAATATCTGGCACGTCAGGGGTTCACCTTCCACAAGTCTCCATGCGGGGAGAGTGGGAGGCGAAACTTGATTCTTTTGTTTTTGGTATTTTATGGTGTGCAGGGGAAGGGGCCTGGGGATAGGGCATGCACAACTTTGATTGGCTCAGATTCCCTCTCGTTAATCTGCCTTTCTTAACTTTTAAACTGGTTGGCTCTGCTTGTCTGCTGCGGGAATGGGGGTGGGTCCCTTACGAGTGTGACAGCTAGCACTTGGGCAATGAAGCCTGAGGAAGTTTGTTGCTTAATACTGAGACTGGAAGGGGTCATCGTTTAACTCAGGAATCTGATCCTGGTTCTGAATCTGAATATGAATATGAATCTGAACCCCAGGTTCCCCGGCCCTTTCAGGGATACTTATGATTGGTCAGGATATGAATACTGGATTGGCTGTGGTATCTCTCCTTATGGTTCTGCTCTGCTCATTCCTGCTCATCTGCTCCTCTCTCTCTCTTCAGCCCCTAGGTACTTAATTCATTCAAAACTCCCTCCTCTCTCTTCAAAAGCCTTCATTATACAAATGAATGGAGCCTAACACTTCTCAAGGTCTGTCAGTAGACTTGTTGCCTATCCAGGTGGGTGTCCAAGCTGGGGGTGAGTCAGAATCTTCTCTTATCACCCAGCTGCTGAACATTGACGATGTAGGAAATCTTCATCTGCATTAAGGTAAACAAATGGCCTGTTCATATGGAGGTCTGGGGGTCTACTCCATTGTGTTTAGCACAGAGGTGTTAACAGGTAAAGGAAATCAGTCCTTTACATGTTGCAAGGCATCAGGAAGCACCCTTCCCCCATTCAGTACATCCACAGGAGTATAATCCCATAATAACTGTAAAATATATAATTCAAACATCCCACAACAGTTATGTCACTTATAGAAGTTTGAGTAGAACCAGAGGATATTATGCTAAGTGAAATAAGCTTGACACTGAAAGACAAATATTACATTTCCTTTCACATGTGATATTAAGATACACTGACATAAGCATAAAATAATGATCAATACAATCTGGAAAATGAGTGATGGAGATTAATAATGACAGGTTAAATTTGATTACCATATACTAAATGTGTTACATGCTGCAGTCCATTAATATGTAAATTAATACCTCTTAGTGAAATAAATTAAGCTGGGTGGTGGAGGAGCATACCTTTACTCCCAGCACTTGGGAGGCAGAGGCAAGCAGATCACTGTGAGTTCGAGGCCAGCCTGGTCTATAGAATAAATTCCAGGACAGAGTTACAACAGTGAAACCCTGTCTTACGACACCTTAAATAAATAAATAAATAAATAAATAAATAAATAAATAAATAAATAAACACACAAACAAATAAAATAAAAAATAACTCTCTCTATATAAAATATATATATTATATATATATATTTATATATATATATTATATATTATATATATATATATATATATATCTTAAATCAATTTTAAGTGTCTTGGGACAGGTTAATCCAATAACTAGATACAAGTAAAATATGTAAAATTAAATATTTCTAATTTTTGCCAAATATGAGTAAGACTTATAAACACATTTGAGTGCAATATTTTTTCCACAGGTCAAACATTTTTGTAGTAGATTAGATTCTCATGCCTTATCCATTGAAATCTCAGTTTTTGAAGTATTCAGGTTAGAAATTAGGGACCTTAGGAATTCAATCATAAAACTGATGTCTCATTGAATGTGATATTTTAATTAAAAACAGATCCCAAAAGTTGTCTAATTTCTTACCATCAAGTGAAAATACAAGAAAAATTCTGTCATCTGCAACAACAGAAAACAAGGCATCCTAAACGCTGATATTAGACTTACAGACTCCACAAGCATAAAGGACAGACCTCTGTTGTTAGAATTTATAATCTTCTAAACTAAGAAAGTATTCAGCACATCTGGATAAAATAATAAATACATATTTGCCAAATTATGTATGTGTTCTTTACTCTGTAAGAAAACGTACAATTATCTTCAAAAGCAGTTTTGCCAATCTATGTTTACCAGGAATGAGTGAAGTCCTGGTCAGCCTTGGTTGTCAATGTTTTGGATATTAATCATTATGCCTTGTGTTTAGGGCTATCTCCTCTTTTAAATTGACAATTATGTAACGGCATATGATATTAAACATCTTTCATATACTCATTTTCAATTTGCAGACCTTCTAATTGAAATGCCTGCTCAATTATTATTACCACAGTTTAATGAGATTAGGTTTTCTTTGAAAATTAATTAAATTCCTTGATTTCAGATAGGGCCATAAAGATTGACACTGTCACATCTTATTCTTTGGTTATGTTGCTTACTCTTGTATATATTTTATTCATGTTTTTATTGTGCATACAATAATGTACAAAATATGTACATATGTACAAATAATGTACACAAATATGCATGCACACTTATCTATATGTCTATGATGAATGGTGTGACCTTAGATTTCAGTCCTTGCCTTTCACTTTGTTTGAGACAGTGTCTCTTTGTTGTTTGTTATTGCATATCTCAGGCTAGACAACCCACCACTTTGAAGAGAATCTCCTTTGTCTCCTATCTCACTGAAGGGGATTACTAGGGGATTACAAATAAATGCTACTGCATTCAGCTTTACTGGGTTTCAGGGATTCAAACACAGGTTGTCACACTCCCATAGGAGGTGTTCACTGACCAATGTCTCCAGACCACTCTTCCCAATTCCCAACTTTCACCCCAACATTATCTATCTGAATTATTTCTAATCTACTGACGCTTAGCTCCTGAGTTTACCCCTGAAAACTCTGAAGCTCCTCATTATGTTAATGACTTTACTTCTGGAGATTTGCAACCTGCTGGGTTCTAAAGCCTGGAATAAACTCTTGTCCTTGAAATCATATTTTTGTGAGTTACATTTGTGGGAGTTTAAAGTTTGAGGACAGAGTCTTGTTCCTACTGATCACTAAATTTCTAATGACTAGTTATATGCTTTGATAATTAAGGACTCCAGTTTCATTTATTGCACTGTACTTAACTCATCTTAAGCCAAGTTGAAGAATACACTGTCATGTTCAATAATCTCAAGTTTTACAGAAGTTTCTGTGCATATAGTTTTATATCACTCTATTATATTTTATTTTACTTAAAATAGACAAGTCCTTAGGCAAAGTATATTCTGCATTATGGAAATTGTCCTCCCAAGGCAGATAAATTCAAGACCAGTCCGCCAATCAACTTGATTCCACTGAGAGAACATTGCCTTCTTAACATACAGTATCCTCTTGAATTACACCCAAACTTTGAGAACTACGTGGCATATTATAGTCAGACCCAAGTGACATATTCATTCAAAGTTCAAGGCAAAACTCTTTATTCCTTGAATCATTTACCACCAAAGCAGAAAAGTCATTGAAAAAATATAGAGAGACAAGGTTGAAAGACTCTACTATTCATTTATTTTATTCTATTCTTTAATTTGATTTCAAATACACAGAAACTTGTGACTGTGAGATTGTCTTTTATGGCTAGCACTCGCTGGGATATGCTGACACTTTGAGTTATACTTATTCCTTTTCTTACTGAAAGGCAATGTAGGTTAAAATGATTTTCAGTGTCTTAGTATGAGTTTTCTCCAATAACAAGTTGATAACATGTTCAGGCATTTCCTTGGGAGGATATCTAAGGAAGTAAGAATGAAGAATTAGGAAGTGGTGATTGTTGATAAAAGGTTATATCTATAATCAGTGGGGCTCTCTGAGGTACTCATAATGTTATTTCCAAGAAGGACAGCGAGACAATAGAGTTTCTAAACCTGAATGTGCTATCCGCCCAGATGGAGGACTGATTCCTGGGACTTATTAACTCCACAGTCATGACTTGGTCTTGCATGGTGGCTTCTTGAGTTGTGAAAACTTCCTTGGGTAAATTTAACAAAGTAAACTTTCATCATCCAGGTTTGGGTCACTGACAAGCAAGATATATCACTGAAGAAAGTCTTCTAGGGTTGAAGTCCAAGAGAGACAGTATTTCTGAGGCTGATCAAATGCTGTTTTTACATGATAGAAACATATCACCACTATATATATATATATATATATATATATATATATATATAATATTCAATATATTATATGCAATATTTATGTAATGTCATATATAATAATAAATAAACTAATAACATAAAATAATAAGTAAATAACATATATATATTATATAATATTTATTTAAAAATCTTACTTTAGGAATTAAGCATATAATCAATAGATTACTTATTCTATTTCTTCTATGGAAATTAATGTAATAAAAGTTAATTTTTTTTTCACTTGAGACCTAATATCAGGTGGCATAACATTTCTCTCATATTTGCTGAGCACATGTCAAGGAGATATTTCACAATTCTAATGTTTCTGAGACAATCCCTATTTTTGGTGAGGTTATGGAATAAAAACAATGAAGATGAAATGGCCCTTTTAGTAATAAGTTTTATAATTAATTGAATCAGTACTTATGACAACTAATACTGCTTTTCACAGAGATGGCAAGTACTTAACATCATTGGTTATCTATGAATGCACACACACACATGCACATTCACACACACACAAACACACACATTTACACACACATTCACAAATTGCAGGGAGAGAGAGAGAGAGGGAGAGAGAGACAGGGAGAGCAAGGGAGAGAGGGAGGAATGCACACATACACATCATTGTGTTTTTACATGAAAAACCACAGTTTTACAGGGTGGCAAATGCTATGGCCAAGCCAGACACATTCCCAGTGGGAAACAAATGTGAAGATAGGCTTAGTCAAGGTGGAAAGCAGGTTTTATTTGCTTTTCTCTTTTTTTTCTCTTTCCCCCTGAAAGCCACTGCTTATGTCCCGTGGTTCTGAGGGTCCAGTGAGGTAGTTCTGAAAGCAAGATGGCCTTTGATGCTTCCCAAACTTGTAATAAATAGAACATTCTTCTTTGTATTAACTTTTTCTCTCTTGTATAATACATCTAGACCCTATCTTCCCCTCCTTCTACTCCTCTCAGCTCCTCTCATCTCCCCTCTCCCCCAGATCCACTCCTCCTGTTTCTCCTCAGAACTTTCTTTATGACTCTCTGTCCCCAGTTAAATATTTCTCCTTCTCCTAATCCAGAATGGTCAGGAGACTTACTTGCCAGTTTCTGAACTGCCTCTGCATCTCTACTGCTTATCAAATATTTCTCAATGAGCCACATGTAATATATCTTCGCTGCCTAATGGGAGGCTCTGTGCTTAGCAAATAAAGCATGCTATATTAACACATATTCCCTTAAGATATGCACACACATGTTAACTAAATTGCAGAAACATAGCACTATTTTACTTAATTTCAAGCAGATATTTATTTGAAATGAAGCAAAATCTTATTCTCCTCATGAAGCCAGTTTGTGAAGCTCCTTGACTTTAATTCCTTCGAAGCATCATAGGTAGGAGATGTGATTTCATTTGTACAGAAGGGAAAACAGCCTGCACATCTGCATCCTCTGCATTCTAACCCTAGTCATGTCATCATTCGTTTTCCCAATAGGTTCTAAGGAATCCAGCAACCTATTTGTTGAGAGAAGTGGATCCCACACTGATATTACCAGGGAGGACTTGTGATCATGGTCAGCATAGATAAATTATCTCAGTTGCATTAAAGATTCAGTGTTCTCTGTAGTATTATCCCCTGTAAAATAAAATAAATAAGTTTTATTTTCCAGAAGGACTGTGAGTGTATCTGAATAAAGAAGATAAAAGCAAATTACTTTCTCTTGTAATAAAAAAAATCAAATCCATTTTGAAGTTAAAAAATTGTATTGATGGAAACTTTTCTTGATGGATGCTATGAAGAAAGTTCAGTCAGGAATATGTTTGACATACAAGCATGAGGACTTTGGTTTGGTTGCCTAGCACCAAAAACAAGGACAGACATGGTGACCCATGCCTGTGTCCCAGTGCTAGGGAGGGAGGGCACGTAGATTTCTGAGACTCAGATCAGCAGGCTAACAGAACTATGGCTCCAGCACAATGAGGGACCCTGCATCAAAATTAAGGTTTAGTAAGATTGAGGAAAAACGCTGACATTAACTTCCTACTACTGCATGTGCACACACACCACACCAACATGCCTTCATAGGATCATGTATGTGTGTCATATACACACACAAAGAGATGAAGAGGTAAGAGAAGGAAATTATACACTGCTTAAGGGAATATTTTGAGAATTTTGAAACATTTAGCTGTCTCAGTTTAATGGTAGAGGATGTTCAGTCTTTTCTCTGTGCCTGTGTCTTTTGTTACCAGAGCTTTGTATCTTAATGCTATCTCACCATTCAGAATGCTTCAGTACTCAGGTGATGAGTAAATATATTGAAAAAAAAGTTAAAAAGAAGTTTCTCCACCAAAGAGGTTTGCTTGGCTTCAATCCTCCCTTCTTTGCTTCTTTCCCTTTTTTTCTTTCATTCATTTTTTTCTTTTGTTGTCTTTCTTTTATTGACCCCTTTGGTCATTCCCCCTCCTATCTTCTCTCTCTTTGTTACTTTTTCTTCTTCTGTTTAAATTCATATTTTTTTTATTGTGAGATGGAATCTTGCTCTGCCTTCTTTCAATGAATATAAACTATTAAGGAGGATATAAAGCTAATTATCTAGTTTTAACTGTGTCATGAATTTTTCATTTTTGGTGATGGATAAGTATATATCCATCCATTCCACACAGCCATTGCGAAAGCATCAAATTCAATGAGAAAGGCCACATTTTCAGTTTCAAATGGCTACTATAGCATAGAAATTCATTGCATTCCATAGTCTTTGGATCTGGTTAATTTTTTGAGGATAATCTTTTTATTTTCTACATTTAAAATTAAATCAATCATTAAAATTAGATGATCAAATATCTAGCTTGTAAAAGTTGGCCAGATGATCACATTTTCCTATTGTTAATTGAAGTATAATTAAAGGGATATGTACTTAGAGTATTAGGTTCCTAGGACTTCCATAATGCACCACCATATTGAGTGCCTTTGGCAACCGAGATGTTGTCACTCTAGATGTCTCACACCAGGTGTCTCACACCTGGAGGATGAAATGCATGCTCAGACTTGGTGGGATTGTTTCCTCCTGAGGCAACTCTCCTAAGATTATAGACACTGTGTCTCCACGTTTTTCATGCACAAGATCCTCTGGTGCTTTCCTCTGTGTCCAAACATCTTGATTGCACTGTAATCTGTAGTATATCTCTTTAAAGTTCTAGTCTCAAAACATAGTCAACTTCTTAGTTTCTACAAGTTGGGACTTCCATATATGAATTTTGGCATGCTGAACATAACAGTTATGCCTTTTTGTTTCTCCACAAGAACTCCTGAAGAGATTCTGAACATTCAATAGTTTTCTTTAGCTACTATGTTATTTTATTCTATTGTCTGTACAAAACATGATTGATTCAAAATAAAGAACATTTTAAAAAAAAAATAAATCAGATAATTAATAGAAAATGCCAAAGGCCAATCAATTCCTCCCATAAGAGTTTTAAAATATAATGTTTCTCATTTTTATTATGACTCTTAAGAATGGTAATCACTTTATTAGCAATAATAAAAATGTAATTATCATAAAATTCATCCTTCAGGCAAAATTTTTATAGTGTATTTATTTACTCTGTTGAGCACACTTCTCATTTTAATGTTTGGTTAGAATGTGTTTCAACTAATGTAATAATGGACAGTTTTTTATGTCTGTAATATCAATTTATTTTACTTATATTTTGCTGATAACTTAAAAGAAAATACACATCTTAGTAAGTAAAAGTGAGATCTCATGAAAGCTAAGTCTTGTAAAGCACTCTACTATCTCACCTATCTTAAATTCATTAGTACCAGAGAACTGATAACAAAGGAAATTTGTGATAAGCTGATACAGCAGCATGGAAACAATGATACAGTGTTAAAAGCTTCTGTGACCTTCATTTTAAAGAAAGGTGTTGACCTAGTCACCACGGTTTTAACTCTTCCCCTGATTAGTGATCCTGGGAGTTATTCAGTGTGCCCTTTCACCTATCTGTGAAACCCAAACACTGGAGCACCCATCATGCTCTGCTTCTTTACTCCACGGAAGTATCTATGGTTTCTCCTGTACAGCATAAAAAGGCCTTAAAGGATATTGTCTTTGTGGATACTTATGAGAGGAGGAGTTTCTTCCTCATTGCTCCTCCTATCAATGGTAGATTTTGTTTTGTTTGATTTGGTTTTTAAGCAGGGAGTGGTACTTCTACCTTTTACAAACTGATCATCACATGGGAATCTAGAAAACATTTTATTTAATAAGAAAGTCCATGTTCTCCACATCTTACAATGTTATCCCTAAGTCTTTGTAATTTACTAAATTTCATTTTCCTGGGCTACTTGGATAGATGCCTGCCTGGTAGTATGGAGGCTTCCTTGTCCTTGGTGAGTCTAATATATGGGATAGCTCTCTACTTTCCTTTGGGAAACTTAGAATGGTGCCTAACACTAATTTGTAAAATTTTGGTACATTTATTTTGTTATTTATATATGCATGCATGTACATGAGCACTCAGCTGCAGCTCAGAAGACAACTTGTCAGAGGAGGCACATTCCTTATATCATGCGGGTCCGGTTGAACTGAACTCAGAATATCAGGTTTGGCAGCTAGTGCCTTGACACATGGTGTATCTGTTTAGTCCCCCTAAATCTTCTTTATAAATCACAAATGTGTTGTCCCTTTGTTTCTTATCATAACATAGATATACGCCTTTCAAATCTAACACTTATTCACTAAGGTTCTGTTGACTGGTATGTCTCTTCCAAGAGACTATACAGCACACACATTCTGCTCCTTACCTTCAAACCCATCACAGACCTCACCCTGAGTTTAATCCCTTGGTAGAGACACATTGTTTAAGTGAAGAACGAATCAATAAATTCCTAGAGTTTTGTGATGATTAATTTGGATGTAAAAAATGTTGCTTTCTAAACTGCAGACTCTTCTTCTGTCAAATTAAACTTGCCATACAAAATGAATGAATGTTTCTATTTTGATTTTTCAAAGAGCTTCAGACATAGATTGATAATAAACGCAAGTATATAAAACATCGCAGAAACATCCTTCACAGCTGTAATGTTTTTACAAGCGCAAGACCTACCATTTAGATCAGACTATGTTTTTCTTCAGATGTTCAGCTTCAATAATTGTATAGCTCCATTGGTCTTTTCTAATTTTAAATTAGTACTCAATACAGGTTATTCATTTGTAAAATTAGGACTGCCTTGTCAAATGTTGGCAGTTACTTTTATTCTTACAACTGAAATCAATGTTCCAGGAATAGTGAGAAGAGGCAAAAAACATAGAGATAAAATGTTCATCCATATGGCACTTACACTCAAGGCTAGGAACTCAGAAAATGAGGATGGACAGACACACACACACACACACACACACACACACACACACACACACACAAACACATCTACATAGGTAAATGATAGAGATTTTCTATAGTATGAAATAATTAATCAGAATACATACCTATGTAATATGCTGTTTTAAAAACAGCAGTTTAAAAAGTGCCTTTTCCAAGAGGTGACAGTGCTACTGATGAGATTAATAAAATGAGAAAAGGGGGAACTGCATGGCTCAGTGGGTATTGGCACTTACCACTAAGATCGACAACTTGAGTGAGATCCTTTGGACCTCAATTGGTTAAAAGGAAACAGCAAACTCCTTCAAGTTTTCTACTTATCTCTACAACCACATATGTTCACATTTATACACATACACACACACACACACACACACACACACACTCCATAGTGTATACAAATGTAAAAAATAAGGGGGAAAAATTTGAGTATCTATCTGAGTAATAAGTGTACTAGGTTTAAAAAGCTTAGTACAAAATATGCACATAATAGTTTAAAAAAGAATTACATTGAATTTTGTATTTAGTATACTGTATGAAGATTGGTAACCATAATTGACATTGAAATGTGCTATAATGTGCATTAGGTTCTTAAGTTTGCAGAAACAAATGCAAACTGTTTTGTTTCAAATAGTGGAAATTTATTCCATTGTGAATGGAGAGGTTAAAAGTCTTTCCTCTCAAGGCAGTACAGTAACATGTAGTAATGTAGTAATGTAGTAAATGTGTAGGGTTATCTTTTATTTTTCTGCTCCTTGTAGAAAACAAGTGAGATTTTCTTTAGTGTTGTTTGTTTTGGGTTGGTTTTTGCCAGTCTGGCAGTTGCAAAACTCCTATCTCTGCTTTCATTATCACATGCTATTCACTTTGCTGTGTCTGCTCATGGAGAGAGAAAGGGGGGGAGGGGGGGAGGGAGGGAGGGGAGGGAGAGAGAGAGAGAGAGAGAGAGAGAGAGAGAGAGAGAGAGAGAGAGAGAGAGAGAGAGAGAGAGAGAGAGAAAGAATGTGATTGAGAAGGTTCCTGTGTATGAGTATGGGTACACACTTACCAAGGACAGCTTCAGATGGCAGTCTTCCGGTTACAGCAAGCACTGTACTCATCAGGCTGACTCCTAAGTTTCTTACAATTCTCCTGTCTCTGCCTCCTGTCTTTTTGGGAGTGCTTGGATTACAGGCATATGCTATTGCATTTGGCTTTATGAGGGATCTGGGGTTCTGGACTCCATTCTTCATGATTACGTGATGATCATATTACTAGCTGAATCATATCCCCAGTACCCCCGTACCCATCTATAAGTCACCAGTCAAATTTGAATAGTTTTCCTCCTTAAGTTGACATTCTTTACTTGCATCTGCATTGATCCTTTTGTAAAATAGTCCTTCATTCGGAGGTTCTTTAACATATCTTTTCCTGTTTTAATTCTTCCTTAAGTGGACCATGGTTTGGTAGATAGTGTGGTGTTATTGTTGGAAATAGCTTCTTAACTATGATACATTTATAGGAGTGAAGAGAAAGGCCTATGGCTGAATGGCTGAGACCAATGATGACTCCTTTTCTTCCAGGCCTTATCTCTTTACCCTATCTGAGATCAATAACAAAGTTATAAAAATGCAAAATAAACTCTCATAGTTCAGTAATTCTTAGTAATGTTCTAGAATCATTTGCCTTCATTGGAGTGAAAGGCAAAAAATAATTACTTTAAGCTTGTACACCAGAACTTTGTAGGAAACATTTTAACTTAAAGTAAAAGCATAGACCTGCTTACTTATTGGGAATATTTTATTTATGCCTGAGGTTATACTGGAAGTTAAATCAAGTCAAATAAATATAAACTGACAACAATATTAATTATGTCTTCAGTATGGTTTTCTTTAAAACAGGTTTATAGTCATTCATTCATAACTTCTAAAAGTTATGCCCCTTTAGCTCAAATATTGAGTGTTCATGTTGCATTGCATGTGAGAATACAAACCTCTGTGCATTTTTCAGACCATATAAACTGTAAACATCCAAAATACATGAAGCCATGACCAATCCAGCACTGCATCTAATCAGGAAGTACAGGGAGAATCCTTCAATCTTCAATGCATGCCTTAGGGAAGGACATAAGTGGGGCAACAGGGAACAAAGGACTGACAGATACACAGACACATGTACAGAAAAGCTGGGATCAGGAAGGTAGTATGTCCTAGTGGAGATGCACCAACAGCAACCCTGAAACTCTGTGTCTTTACTTTACACATCTGAATAAAGGAGGTGGGTTTAATGTATTCAGCTGAACAGGGAAGCAGGTCTATCTAATCTCTGTAGTGAGTCTATTTAGGGAAGAAATATGTACGTTTTCTGAACACACTGTCAACATCCAAACCTGGACCAAAGGAACGCTTTGCCATTTTTCTGAACCTGATTGGAAGAAGGCTTTGCTCTTTCTATGGGTCTGAGACATTGTGGTCCTAGATATGGCAGTCATGTGTTCATGTCAACAACACACATTTACCTTGGGCTTCCTCTGACCCCAACAGAAGAACATTCAGTGAAAAAAAAACTGTGAATCTGCTCTTCTGCTACTTTCCTTGGACTTGAGCAAGATGGAGAATGAAGCAGAAGTGGTTGAACAATCATGGGAGAGGGGTGAGGGTGTCAGGAAGTACCACCCTGGTATGATAAGTAAGGATTTGAAAGAATGATGCTTGCTCATATTTTCAAAGACATTTCCGGTCAAAGCCACATGTAGTTGTGTCTCCCTAGCAACCTAGTAAAACTCTTCTTACACTCAATAACTATATCTGGAAAAAGTGCATCATCATAACAGAAGATGATTCTTGTGGAACTAGTTTTGTTTCGCTTCTCAGCAATTCTCAAAAAAGGTTTGCAGAGTCTTTCCTCTATTGTCCAGTTCATCTCTCATCTTTCCCATCTTGTAAACAAACAGTGTTCAGGTTTTAATCTCATGGAATTTGCCAACTATCTGGGATTTCAGAAAACATTATCACTGTTATCCTTACTGATGTCTGAAGAATCTCTTTAATATTTAAATTGATACCTTAATTTTCCATTCACAGTGTGCAGGACTCTACATCATTCCATTCACCACATCCCCACTTTATTCTGCATATGCCTGTGTCCAATGACCTTCATTACGGTCCCTCAAATACATGATCAGTGATGTCCTTAATTACTTGAGTTTGTGTTACTGTAACTTCTTAGACATATGAATTTATCTAGTCACTTAACTCTGTTACCAATGTATTAAATTAATACTTTGTGATTACCTCTCAGGTCTTATTAATGGTTCTGTGAGATTTAGACACAGTTGCAAACAAGCAAACAAAATGTCAACAACCTTTTTCACGTGTGTAGTCTAATGGGAAAGGATAAACTGTTTCTATACATATACTGTGATATATATATATATATATATCATATATGTATATATATATATACATATATATATATATATATATATATATCTCAAATATATATATTTGATAAGAGATGATCAGTACTACAGGAAATTGTTAAACAGAAAAGAAGGTAAAAAATAAAATGATGGTTGTAGGGGAAAATGAGGGTAATAAGAGAGATAACTTTGTAATGATGAGTAGATCTTTGTCACAGGTTAAAATAATGATCCATTCTGACATCTGTAAGATTTCTGGTCAAGAGTCGAGAAAAATAGAGATTCACAATCAGACTTTCAAAATATACTAAAGAATTGAATGCTAACTAGAGCCTAAAAATGGGACTATAATGGAAGTAAATCATGACATACAGGCAATAATGTGGAGAGAATGTTGGATTTTGAAGAACGTAGGATACTTTTACATTTTATTCCAAATGAGAGGGGGAGTCATTGTTTGATTATGGAATTTTTAATGACTGACAAGTCAATGTGTTGAGATTTTTCCTCAGCAGAACAAAAACTCATTGGTGCTATTAATGGAACTTGTTTCATGAAAAACCTCAGAAAACTGTAAACTGTCTTTTCTCCATTTTGGGGAATTGATGTAGGAAAATAAATCAAGTATTTATATTTGACACTAAAACAGATAGTTTAGCTTTCCTTAGATGGATGGATGTGTAACCTCTAAGGGTTAACAGGAGCCTGTCACGTCTTTGTCTCTTCTGAAATCAATATACTAAGTGCTAAGAAACTTAACTTAATAAGCTTTTATTTCCCATTGCCACATTTACTGTGGAAACTACACCAAATCTATGAAGTTACAATTGATTGACATTGCTCAATAGAGAAGAGTTTATTGATAGATTTGAAAGATCCAGGCAGGGTAGAGAACCCTCATTCTGGCTAGTCTTTTTATTTGTTACTTCCATTGAGAATATGAGATTTCTAGCAAGAACAGTTTTATTTCTGAGTAGCAGCCAGGTGATCTGTTAGCACAAAGTGTGATATTCAAAATCATTCACAAAGTAGTCAGTATTCACACCAGGATTTCATTAAGGTAAACTGCCATTCTATGATTCTGCTCATGTGAGAAGAAATTGCAGAAAGATTTAGGGTTCAACAATGCTAGTGTTGTCATTTTCTTATTCTGTCATGGTGGGAAAATTGCCCTCATTTCTTGAGTTTGTTTAACTAGGAAACAATTATAGGCAGCATTTATTAAATTGACAAAATAACATTACTAATATGTGGGAGACAGTTATATTCACACAGGTACTTAATTGTTATCTACTCTTCATAATCATGATGGTAAGCCTGAGTTTTTCTCTTGGGTTCTCCAAATTGCTCTGCCTCTCTGTTTATTTGCTGTCTAAGATATGGAAACTTCTCCACAGAGAGAGATTCTTTAACAGTTTTATGCCACATATAAGACTGAGTTAGTCATATAATGTATGGCCGTGGTAAAGTATGTGCATGCAAAGAAGAAAGGCGAAACATTAATCCAGAATTATGATAGCATGTGAACACTAGTTACTGAAGACTTAAGTGTCTCACATCATGAAATAAGAAGAGTAGTGATACTTGTTTCTTGGTGTTGTTTTAAATTTCCACTGAGCACAGCACAAATGTGTGCAAGATCCGCTTTAAATGTTTTTTGTTTTGTTTTTGTGTGTGTGTGTGTGCGTGCGCACGTGCATGACAAGCAGAGAAAAATTATCAGGCTCTTGGACACAAGAAGTTTTACAAAATCTGCCAGGGCGCTGTTATCACTGGCCTGCCGGGATGCTGTGTAGCCTTGCTTCATGCAATGTGCTATTTAGATTTTTCCTTTCCAAATATGTAACTAAAAGACAATTAGCTTTATTTTGCTTTCCTGTAACTCCTAATCTCTTTAATTTTATAAAGCATATACATATTATTTTACTTCAACCCAAGCCTAAACTTTCACATAAAAGAATTATTAACAGTAGATGCCCAATTAACAGTAGATCCCCAAATGGAAGCATATGCTGACAGACATACAAACATCACTGCCTTACTGAACATTAGCAATGCCATTTCAAGAACTATTGAACCTGAATTTAGGGCTTATAACATATGATAAAACCTACTGAGAAAAAACACAGAGGGTCAAATTGTCAAATAATCTGATTATTTTCATAAAACATAGGAAAAATATAACTTCAATTGCATGTTCTTTTGATATCACTTATATCAAGAGGCTTGAATATCCAGCGTTGTAACTGGAAAAGATGTGTTGTTAATAGTAACCTGCATATAGATATCCAGGATATCAGTTATCTAGAAAGCAGTGTGATAATGAAATCCAGTGTTGAAAGAAGACCATGCATGAATCATGAGAACATATTGAAAATACAGAATCCCAAGTATGAGTCTTGAGATTTTTCTCAAGAGTCTTAGAATGTGTCCCTGGGATCCATATTTAATGTTCTCATCAGAGGATGGTGCTCTTAAATGTGGCCATAGGTTGTACTTTGGTAAATGCTGTATTAAACAATCTATAAGATTCTGGTGTTACAGAAGTAACAATTTAAACATATACCTTAAAAATGTTAGTTTACATTTTGCAATGAGAGTGAATGTATCTATACTATATGGACTATGTTAACATTTTGTAAATTAATTGAAGTATAACATACATAAAATAATGTACCTTTTCTATAAATTCAATAAATATTTACATAGCTATAATAAGTCATTATTTTATAACAACATATAAGTATGTTCTAGAATTTCAAAAAAATCCATTCATGTCCTACCCCTTGCTGCTCAACACTACTCCTGACCAACACTGTGGCTACCACTCTCCTGAAAGCACTGTCTCTTTTGTCAAAGGTGATGTCAGTAAGGTTACATAGCATCTGCTCTTTAGTTCTTTCACTCACAAAATGCCCATGAGAAAGTAGAACACAAGGTAGGCATACTCCTCTTTCTGGATGCACCAAGTTATTTTCTAGCTTCAGAACCTCAATATGCAGTGTGCAGCCCCGTGCTGGACGATGTGCTCTTCTACACATCTTCACCAACAGCAGTTTTGAATTATTTAATTTTGTTCTTCTCAGTTAATTGTGGTATTAGTTTCCGTTTTTCCAATAATAATAATGATGATGCCTCCATTTCTTAGGTCTTCTGTTTTATCAGGAATGATTTCTAATTTTAATGCAAACACCACTTACATATCAACCATTAGCATTTCCCAGGTTTATGACTGTTTAGGGTATTAACATAAATGTGGATTTCAGTCAGTAATGTGAATTTTAATTTTGTGGCATGGAAAGATTTGTGAAATGTAGCCACTTTGTTTATTATTTGAGTTAACAATTTAGGTCACGAAATCTATTTTTCATGTAACAGCCAAGCCCGTTTTACTCCCTTAATTCCTAAACTGAAATCAAGCAATATAATTATTATACACTGCTAAAGTCGTCATTGGTTCTATGCAACTTTGGATGTTCTAGATGCTTCTTACACGTGCGACATTCTTACAAAAGTTAAGTTCATAAAGATAAGTCACAACTAATGATGGTCAAAAAATTTTGTCCCTGGTACTACATGTCTTTTATCAGATTATGATTGCTCTCCTTGTTTTTAGACTTTCACAACATGTGATAGTCTTCTTCTTTCCTCATTTCTGGTAGGCATACTTTTTTTTTCCTGAATTCCTGCTGAAATCATGAATAGTATCAGATTGTTACTCAAAATTCATTCTAGTAATTGATATGTTAGATGTAGCCAAATTGTAAGCTTTAATTCAAGCATTCAGTAAAATTTATATTATCAAAACCCTAGATGGAAATTTAAATATTGTGCTTCCTGTTTTATTTGCCTGGCACACTTATTTTGTATATATAATCTATGATAATTAGGACTCCTTATGACAAATAGGGCTCTTTATGGTTTTTATAAATAAAATATATTATTTACTATAAATATTACTACTACATGCAGATGTTTACGTGTACATAAGTATGTATGTAAATAAGGCATAGTTGCTTGCATCGGTTTTGTTTTATATGTAAATAAATAGTTTGAAAATACAAAGGAATCTGTAGGTGTTAAATATAGCAGAAACTGTCCTGCTGAGTTCTAGAGATAAAAGTTGCAGGAATAGTTTTTGCTTTTTTGAGATGAGATCTTACTATTTGGCCAGGGCTGGTTTCAAAGATTTGGACTGCAGTGATCCTTCACCTTTGCTCTCAGCCCCTTGAGTGTCAGGAAAGTGTAACACATGTTCTTAGCTACTTCAGATGGTTAACAGAGAAAAATAAGTAATACACAAAGGAAGAATAAAATGACAAAGTGTTTCTTCATTGATCTTCTCCCTACAGACACAAGTAGAACAACTATTCACATTAGGAATTGCTTTCATAAAAGCTAAAGAAATTATTCTTTGTTGGCCACCTTACCTAACCTTTGTCTTTTACAATCAATCTTCCTCCCCCCACTATGCCCCCGCTTCTAAATGCTCCCTGAGCCTTGTCAGGGAGGGGCTGTGACATAGATATCCTATTTAGACTGTGCACTCAATGTTCTTATTGTATGTCTTTAATATCAAGAGAATGGAGCTATAGGCATTCTAATAACTTTCTATTATTCCTAATATAAATAGCTGTGAATAATTTATCCCCAGTTTGGCAATGGGATAATAGTTTCTCTATCTATTATTATTTTTCTTGATTTTTTTTTGCCATTGGACAAATTCAGTTTCTCAATAGCTGTTAAGTTCTCATGGCCATACCTTTATGACAAGCTTTTCTCCCAATGTTTTGAAATATTATATTGAAATTACCAGTCTGTAATGTGACTCTTACAGAAATTTTGCTCTTTTGTAACATGATCTACTCAATTTGGCAGTCACTCAGATGTAAGAGTTATCTATCTGAGATCAAAGTGTTCTTTAGATCTCTGTGTAGAAATTATTCTTCTCCTTAGTGGTTGTGTTCTCACTACCTGCACCATGAAAAGAGAGAGAAATTCACACTTTTGCAGACTTTTAGATCTGCAAAACTTATCTCCTATAATGATGTCTCACTTTCTCAATGGTTTCTCTGACAGTTTTTCTCCTGCTTAAGGTTTTGTTCAGAACATAAAGTTTAGTAATTCCATATGTAGTAAGATGTTCATGAATGCTCCATTCTAGCTCATTAGAAATAATGGAAAATAACATTGATACCAATAGGATGAGAATCTCTGGTAGGCTAGTACAATGTGCATTCTACATGTTACATATGGTGCTTTATAATAATTTATACTGTAACATAAGTTAGAGCTGCTTTTCCACAAGTTTTCCCATGATATTAATTTATTAAATTTTCTAAACTTAAATTTATTGATTAAAAATGAAGTCTTTGGCTTAAAGAAATATAAAGTTGTTTATAGGTTTCATAGGTACATTTGAATAAAATTATATTTCTACATTGAGTAATTTTATGCCTAAGCCACAACCAAGGGTTTATTAACATATAGCCCATCTCCTTGAGCATCCTGTCCAGACCATCTGGTTTCTTTCTGTTCTATTTTCAGCACTATTTTGAGTGAGAAGATATCCACCCTCCAATTATAGCAGCCTGGAGGCTGACTCCCAAACCTTTGAAGCTTTGTTATATTCCAAGAAAAGAGAGACTTTTTGAAAGCTTCAAGAGAAGGTGACATTTCTAAGGCTCAACAAAGTGTGAACTTTGCCATGAAGCATAATAAGCTATTCAGTTGTACTTCCTGAAGTTTTTACTTAATGTAGGCATGGTGTTGCTATGTAAAACATGCTCTTAAATCAAAGAAGAGAGAGGAAATATTTCAATAATGGTAATTTTGACACGAAGGTGTCTATTGTTACTAGTGAAGCTTTGAATACACTGAAACAGTTCTTGTCAGTAAAGAGGTTTTCAGTACATATTTTCTATAACATTCAAATAAGCAGGAAAGAAGGGAAAATGAGCAATTCTTAAAGGTCTATGACATAGTGTTAAGAAATAGAACATGAAAACTGAATTATATAATAAAGAATGAGCTAATATTTTCTTTATAATCTTAATTAGTAAAACTAGAGTATCACACACATATATTCATTGATTTGTCTTTATAGATGGCCTTTTATATAAAAAAAACACTTCAAAAGTTTTGAATAATTCCTGACATAATCAATATATTTTACAGAGGCATTATTCTTGTGTGATGTTTTGATTCACTTTTTTTTCCATTTGTGCATTTGTCAAAGAACTTGTTCACTTCAGACTCCTCGTTAACGAGCTACATAGATTCTCATTACCATTGTAAATATCCAGGCAAAAATATTTACTCAGAGTCATGGAGTAAGTATCCTTAGAACTAGATTAGGTATTAGAACCTCTTAAATTCAGCCTTTTCTTTTCCCACTCTATGAAATGACCCTCACAAAACAATGTGTTTATGTTTTTTGCCTTATGTTTTCCATATGTAGCCTATACATAAGTATACAATGATGTGATTTTATATCACCTGTTCCCTACTACCTGCCTGAAACATTAAAATATATGGCATGTGATTTTTCCATCTTCTCAGTAGCAAGTAGATGTGGGTAGTAATGCATGTTATCCCAGTTTTTGATATTGAAGCAATAATACCCAAGAATATCAAATTGATTTTACAAAATGAAAATAACAAATTTGAAACTGAGCTAAGTTTAAATCATCACAGTCAAGCTTCACAGTGCATTATTAGTTACTACTATTTATTGTCTGCAGTTATAACAAAATTTCTGAGCTAAACGACTCTGAGATCATTGAACCAACACACATTCTCTCCAACATTCTCTCCCAAATATTTCCAGCATCCCTTGTTGAAAAACTTAAGCACTGAGACATGCTAGCACGTAGAAAAAACAATTGGAATAATTTAAGTGCAAATATGTGAAACTAGATATCATAAAACTATTATAGAGCCTAAACTTTTAAAGGTTTAAAAATTTAAAGATAATGAGACTTTTATATGTTAGATTATATTTTATGTTGTGGTATTGATATTAATATGAGATCTGGAAGATAAACAAGAAAGGAATGGTTAGGATTCAATTGTATTGTACTAGTATCAAGATGAGAAAGAGAAAGTTTTCTTGGTTGGATTTGTTCACTTGACACAAATCAAGAAAAGAAGGATACTTGTTGAGAAAATTCTACCATAAGTTTAGCCTGTCCATAAGTCTGTTGGATAGTTTCTATATTAATAAATCATGTAGAAAGGTCCAGACCATGAAGGAGGATTCAACCTTGGGCAAATGGGCTTGAATTGTATAGGAAAGCAGGCTGAGGGAGCAATTAGGAGTAAGACAGTGAGCAGCACTTTTCTAAAACCTCTACTTAAGTTGCTATCTCCATGTTCCTACCTTAAGTTACTACTCTCACTTCCCTTCATGATGAATTGTGATCTCTGTTTTAAATAAAGACTTTTCTTGACCAGTTGCTTTTAGTCATGGTGTTTAATTAGAGCAGATAAGGTAAACAAAGACACTACTTCCTAGACTGTGTAACAATGGAGAGATAGGGCCTCAAAGTAGCCATTGCATTTATGAGGCAAGAAGTCACTTCTTACCTTATATACATCAGTTTCAGACAGAAATGGACTCCATGATAATTAGCTGAGGAGTTATTAATAGACTACACAGATAAAGAAGCAATGTCTTATGTTACAGTTGTAGATAAAATAATAAAGAGAGAAAGAAGGAAGGAGAGAAGAAAGGGAAGACTAATAGATATGGGATAATATCCTATAAAATACCAAAATAAAAATTAAATAATATATTCAAACCTAGTAATAAGTTTAAAATTAATATGACTTTTCAACAAACTTCCATTAAACTCACATAAATATGCACAGATGTGTGTACACACACACACATATACACACTCATACACACTTTAAATATTCACACACATACTAGCCATACATGTATAGCCAGAAATACACATTAAATTCTAGTAAAGTATAAGAAATAGCTGTATAAAGTGTTAAAGAATTCCAGTGACTGACTAGATCTCATGGTCTTGTTCAGTAGAGAAGTTGTTTAGGTTTGAAATAATCTATTGTGAAGCTGTTTTAACAAAAGATCAGTAAACAGTTTCATATGTGTTTCTACAATTTATGGATCAATATAGGGTCCCTATGTTGAGAAATAGCATTATATATTCAAACAATAGAGTTAAAAAGTATTTTTCTAATTCAGATGGCAAAATAAAGAGGCTGGTGGTAGAATATTTAGGTAAATAAAAATAATATGAGTTGTGAAGTGATGTCAGACTCTCATTGTGATAGAATCCTCTTTATGCTATTTCTTATCTGTTTTTATGCTTGATTTTTAGGTAGAACTTTGAAGAATACACTTCTTAAGTATGAAATTATGTATACATGAATATATTCACAAAACATCACTAAATCCCTAGGTATAGTGAACTAACAATGGCATTTCAAAGCATATGAGAAAGATTAATAAAAGAATAATCTAATTAAGTAATTGTATTCTAAGTTTTGAAAGTTCAATTAAATGAAATCTGAAATTATTCTTTTTGCCTCCACTAATTAGCGAGTTTATATCTGCTTCAGTTAAGCATGAAGCTAATTTTGATACTGTTTGTTCACCTCTGGACTGCTTTTGCAATTTTCCTACCCTTCTGGGATTAGATACAATTAAAATGAAATTGAATCCTTAGTTTAATCCTGTTGATGAAGTCTGCCAAGAAGCAAGCCCCATAGCTTCACATGGTAGAATGTTGGATGACAAAGGTGCACTGGCATTCTGACATATATTTCTTTACTCTCTACTCTTGAGCTTTTCCTCCCCTAACTGGTTGACATCACTTATTGAACTTCTAAAAGTTCTTTTGATATCTGATTTTTTTCCTTTAATATAGTTTTATGTTTATTTATCTGTATTTCTAGTAGAGTATAAACTTGAGGTTAAGTACAATGTTTTAATAACAATTGCTTCCATACAGTGGAAAGTCTATTGTTAATAAGCACAAGAGCACAAGTGCCTTGTACTTATTTTATGTGCTTTGTCACTGAAGAAAAACATGACAATTCCCTCTTGGTCTGCCACAGAAAAGAGAACAATACAAAACATAATGCATTCCAACCCACAGTTGATTATCTTCAGAATAACTACGACTATCTCAAGTAACTGTAGTTCTAAGGGCTCCTGGTGTCAAACATAGATCTGATAAATGTAGATCCCCTTTGTACTTTTACAATTCCAGTGTACTGTTGCTATGATGTTACAAGTTTGTTGGGGGAAAGGGGGTTTTATAGCTTAATTAGTAAGAGCAGGAATTTGATAGAGATCTTCCAATTTTGCATTGGAAATAAATTGGAGAAATTGTGGAAGGACTTGTAGGCAAGCATGCTATAATTATCGATCTATCTGTGGTAATGATCTGGCATCACTTTTACAAGGAAATACTATTATAGTTGGTCTATAGGTTCTTGATCTAGCACGTTGACATTGTATGAATGAATGGAGCATTCAACTGTAAAATAGTTTAGAGGAGAAAATTAGATATAATAGTGTGTATAGATGTTGATTCAGGACAGAGGACAATTTATTCTTTGGCTAATTCAATCAATGGTCCTAGTCCTGGAGTCCTGGAGCATTTTGGCTTTCATTACAATCTAGTCTTAAGCCTAGAACTAAAAGGCTTCAGCCTCATCCTTCATACAATCCAGAAAGTTTAAGCCTCTGAGGATTACTGCTGATTGAGCCACTCTGACTAGCTCCTTCTGAACTCAGCTGTACTGATCAACTCACAATTTTGGTTCAACTCAAGCTCTTCTCCAAGATGACTTGTTCTAACTGATCTTCTGGGCTGGTTTATTGCTTCTGACCAACTTCTTTTGACTCTGCAGATTCTGGCTGATTCTCTGGCTGCCTCAGATAGAACTGGTCTGTTTCAATTCAAACTGACACTCTTTGTTAGCTGACTCTTTCTCCCAAACTCACTTTTCCTTCTGCTAACCTGCTTCTGTATCTCTGCCTCAGATTACCCTCACTGTCTCTCTTCCTTATCCTCAGTCAGACTGTTTAATTTTCTCTGTGCCTTGTCC
This sequence comes from Cricetomys ansorgei, assembly GCA_026225945.1. Taxonomy (NCBI): domain Eukaryota; kingdom Metazoa; phylum Chordata; class Mammalia; order Rodentia; family Nesomyidae; genus Cricetomys; species Cricetomys ansorgei. Next base: position 87,568 of record JAMJFZ010003206.1, read on the forward strand.
TCTTTCTACCTCTCATTCCTTTGTCTCTGACCTCTGTCTCTGTGAGCTGAGAACCTGCTTTTATATTCTGAGAGTTGAGTGTGTCCTCACTCTGACTTACTCTGCCAACTCTTTCTCTGATTCATTACTTTGCCTGCCCTTCACTCTGACTCATCTCAGATGTTACTTCCTATCTGACCCTGACTCCTTCTTAGTTTTGCTTCCTGTCATTGCCTATGTTTTATGGATTAAAAGCACGTGCCATCACTGCCTTCTGAATATTAGGATTAAAGGTCAGTATCAACATTTTTTCTGAATACTGGGATTAAAAAGTATACTAACATTCCTTCTAGCCTAAAGCAGCTATGCTACTGGAATAAAAGATTAAATATTCTTCTATAACAGTGAATAAATTGAACAAAGAGTATTCATGAAAAATGCTCACCCTCATGAGATTCCCTTAAGTGCTTTCTATTAGAAGTATTAAAAGGCTTTAAGTATTTATTAAGAAATTTAGTGTTTGTCACAAAAATCTTAGAAATTTTTTTATTAACAAGGTTATTAAAATTTCTTGGTCACATTGCAACAATTTCATTATAATCTTTAGTTATAGAAAAACAAATATGATGTTTGAATATTTTACTGAAGTGATTTGAATGTCATTGGATTTGAGTGTCATTAGTCCAGGATGAAGTGGTAATTCTGAAAAGATCAATTTAACTGTCATACAAATAGGGCCATCCATCCATCCATCCATCCATCCATCCATATATATTTTGGTAGATAGGTAACAAAGATAGCTTATAGACTGTGAAAGTAATTTCACAATGCTAGTTGAAGGTGATATGAGCCAGACTATAATGTGATAATTATAATAACTATAATGTGATCTTTTCTAAGATAATAATCAGCTAGCTAGACAACCAGACACCTACCCTTCCATCCATTCACTCATCATTCTATTCACCAAAGACTTGTGTCACTTAGTTATTTTGATATTTACACATTAATCCAAATCTTGATCTTAAGGAATGTTGTAAATTATTACAATCAAATATTTTCTTTGTCTTCAGAGGACTTTCAACCTAAGAGAGGATATACACTAGATGATCTGAATGGAAATTGCCATATTCAATGCACCATGAAGTACCTAACAGCTGGCAGCTGAAGAAATCTTAAACTGCTAAGTAGAATTTAATTAAACAAATAGAAATAAAGGAAGGATCTGTGTCAGAGAAATGGGACTATGATATAGCAGGAAGTACAAATTTCTCATACTTAGAGATTGTATCAAGATTATCAGTATAGCTCAATGGCAAAGTGTTACCTACCTTGTATAGAGCCTCTGGATTTAAGTCACAGCTCTATGGAGCAGGCAAGCAAAGGACCATGTTACAAAAGTTGCTGCACAAAATAGGAAGAGATTTGCTAAAGATGATGATGGAACAGAAGATGGGTCTTGGGATAAATGGAACTTCAGTTTCAGAGTCAGCTTTGCACCAAATGCCTTGATTTCAGTGCACTAAATTCAATATGATAGGTAAATAAAATCTCCTGGGAAATTCTATAATTTTAAATTTTTCACCTGTCAAATAATTATAACAATTCAAGATTAATATAAACAATGGAGAAGTGTATATAATCAACATAATTTAGCTTGGTGAGTGAAAAATACACATACAATGAAATATATGTTCATTGCCAATATTTGAGTGACATCGAAGAAAGGAAAGAGATATAGAAGGATAATATATAGAAGGATAATAAATTTCCTAAGGACTAGAGACAGCTCAGCCATCAACATCACTTGTTACACTTCCATTGGATGTTTGGTTCCCAGCATCCACACTACACAGCTCAGAACCATCTGTAACTCCAGGTCCAGAAAATCTGACTTCTGCTGCTGGATTCTGTGGGTGTGTATCTGCCCTTACATGCTTGTATCTTCATAGAGATACACTTACATACATAATTTAAAAAATTTAAAAACTCTTAAAAATTAAATCTCCTAAGAGGCAAAAATGGAAATAAATGGTCTACCAAAATAATTATAATAACATACTTTTCTGATAGGCAGCTACGACATTGTTAATTATTTCCCCAAATTTGCAAGGTGTAAGCTCATTATTGGAAATAGCAAATACATGGGAGTTACATGTACATAGGAGTTACTAGCTTAGATGATCTTATGGACTAATAAAATATTAATTGCAAACTATATGTTTACTGTATATATGTGCAATTACTTATATATGAGTATGTATGTATATATATATATGTATATCTCTATCTATCTATCTATCTATCTATCTATCTATCTACATATCTCTATCTATCTATCTATCTATCTATCTATCTATCTATCTATCTATCTATATCTTAGTAACTTGCCATCTCCTGTGATAGACTTAGTAGTTCCCTCAGAAAACACTGACAGTAGTTTGTCAATTGATCTGCAACTTTGTTTATGGTATCTAGGAAAAAAATTGACTTAGATTTTCTTCAACTGATGATAATAAAGATGTGGTTTTATACTTCTATAAAAATTATATTCTTAAATTTACAGGTAAATAGATGAGATTTGAAAAAGCATATTAAGTGAGATAACCCAGGCACAGGAAAAAATGCTGCATTTTATCCTTCATGTGTAGATCCTAGCTTAAACTCTCAAATTTTTTGCTTGAGACCCTAGGATTAATCAACAATACTGCTATAACTAATTACTTAAATGTCAGATCGACTGTTATTGACAGGTTGACATCTCTAGGATGTATCTTGATGTCAAAATGTGTTTAAAAATCTATTGTTTCATTTCATTTTCCTTTTCCAATAGAAGGCATTGCATAGTTAAATGTTTCAATCATTATATAAGTATAGCTCATTTGTCACATTTATTTAGAAAACTCCATGTGGACATTTTAGAAAATCAACTGTATATTGGATAACTAAATCTGCTTAAATATGGAATTCATTATCCAAGCATTACAAACTCATATTATCACAGGATTATGGAGCACTCTATACCAGAAACACAGGAGCAAAGACACCAGATGACTTTAAAGTTGGTTATTTCTACAAAGATCTTCAATTTCTTTATTTTTCAAAAGTCTTATAATAATTCTGTTATTGCCATAATATTAACTATGCTTAAAAACTGGTTAGATGTATTGGTAAACCATAACCTAGAGTATCATGGAGGAATGGTCTGGGATAGAGAAATGTTAAATTATTCTCAAGCTGTTACAAACTCAGGAATCAGTTCTTCATAATGTCCAGATGTGTTAAATGGTCCCCTGACTGTCCATTATGTACATGACGTATTCCAACAACATACAGGAAATTTACGTCTACAATGGATTGTTTGAAACTTTCAGCTTTAAAGGACATTTTTTAAACTAGTTTTACAGTAAGAAACATGGAGGGCTTCTAGAATTGAAGTGGAATAAAAATGGAGTCTACAGGGCATGCTTAACTAATCCAGCCCCAAACAGATTTAATTAGTCAATTATGTAATACACATCAGAATTCATAAACACCACACATCTGAGTGTGTTGAATAAAAGTTGCAAATTGCCTATATTCATAACGGGTGATTGAAACATCATTAAAGATATGTAAATGCAAATCATTTCATTAGAAGTTTAAGGAGGAAAAAGGCAATTTAAAAAGAACCGTGAAGTAATATTAAGTTGCTTCCCATTTGAAATGCACTAATGATATTTTGGGGAGAAGATCACTGTAATTCAAGTCTGTTTAGCAGCCAAGCTGCAATTTGGCTGGCTTTCTCCTCTCCTTTTTTTAATTTGGTAAAATATAAAAAGTTAAATAATTTGAGATTTTATTATGTCTTCTGGTAGACTTTAAAGAGGTGTTTGACAGAATTCCTCCATTTAGTATTGCTTGTATACAGAATCTCAGGTCTGATAGTAGTGAACCATTTAATAAGTCCTTTGTATCTGACTTTGTAGTGAAATATTTTAGCAAAGCCTTTGCTGTGTTTGGCTTAATGACGAGAGGTTAAGAAATTGTTTGAAGACTTGCTTGGATCTTGAAGAGTGGTTTATTCACTGGAATGTATATACTTGACATTTTAAAAGAGTCTGCAGTTCTGCAGACCTTAGGCTTAAGATACTCCTTGTACACCTAGAGTTCTTACTTGTGATAATGGCGACCCAGGGTCAAAAGGGCCTGAGAATTGCGTGGGTTGTTTGCTACTTCAAGCAGCAAGTGTAAAACAAACTTTTCTCAATGGAACTTTGCCCAGCCCCATTTGGTCTCTGTAAAAACTGAATAAAAATACTTGGAGAGAGATAGTTGGGGTCAGTCTGAAAAGTGTTGTCCCCTTTAGTCTTTCAAGGCTTTATATCTTGGTGTGATCCTCTTTCTTCTAAAGTACCCAAGACCAACATCAATCACAATAGCTGAACGCTTGGTATTTGATATTCAGTTAGGTTATTTATTGTTACTGAAGATTAGCACTCTCTCTCTCTCTTCTCTCTCTCTCTCTCTTCTCTCTCTCTCTCTCTCTCTCTCTCTCTCTCTCTCTCTCTCCTAGTGCTCTATATCTCCTTCCCTTCCTCCATCTCCCCTATGTCTCTCTCTCAGCAGTTGATAATTTCCTCTATTTCTTTGACTAGGTGTAGGAATCTGTGTAACATTCCATGATTGAATAGTTATTGATGGTACCACTATTTTCGTCCATTTTATAGGTAGTCATATTTTGTTCTACAATGGGTAAAGCTTCTCTATCATTTCTAGGAGACACAATATCACAACAGACTTCTGGTTACTCTGGCTCTTAATCTTTCCTCCCCCCTTTTTGCTATGTTTTCTGAGCCTTATGTACAGGAGTTCTTTGGTAGAGGTAGGGACTAGGCTCTACACAATCAGTTTTTCTCTATTTTAACCATTTGTTTCCATGATGGTCTCAGTCTGCTGCAAAGAGTGGCATCTTTGCTGAAGGTTGAGAGCTTCATTTATCTGTGGGTAGCTTTAAGGATAAAAAATTAGAATGCAATTAGGAATTGTGCTGATTTAGTATAGTGATAGTACTAAGTTCTCTTATAAGGCCATAACCTCACTAATTTCCCCCATCCTAATAATTGGCTAGGTTTCCAATTTCAGGCATGGTTTCCTTCCTGTTGGGTGAACCTTTAGTCCAATGAGAAGAAAGAGCCCTTGGTTACTGTGAAGATAAGGATGCCAGTATTGGATTTTTAGGGGTATTTTGCAAAGTTGGTCATGATGGTTCAGAGGTCACAACTGCAGAACTGATTGGGACTATTGATATCTGATTCATTTATCTTATGTTTGAAGATGCTGATACATATGAAATTATTCTATACTTATTTGGATAGATTTATCTTGAAATTACTTATTTATCATGCCTTTTTTACTCCCCTGGATAAGTCATTTTTCTGTGTAAATATATTAAGATTAAAAAAAAAAGACATAGCAGAGGTTTATTCACCTTTCTCAAGTGACTTATCTTTCCAAAACAAACTCAAATCATCAAATTGACTGATCTCTTGCATTTTTCTCATGCATCTTTAGCCTATATCATTCTGTTACCTCATTGATTATATTTTTTAAGGTGCTTTCTATGTAGCTCGTGTAGATGAGCGTGAACTCTTGATCCTCTTGCTACCACCTCCAAATACTGTGATGACACCTCTGCCACTATGCCTGGCAGTAGTGTTTCTTTCTAAAAAAATGTTTCTCTTTTGTGGCCTTTTATTATGAATCATAGGCCACTCGTTCCTATCCATACTGCAGGCATGAGAATCATGAGTTCAAGAGAAACGATACCTGTGCGTTTTTTCTGTTATCTACCTGGTTATATATTATTGTGCTACTTCATGGATTGCATAAGAATCTTGAATTACAGCATCCTCCTGTGGTTATAGTTTGTAAGATAGACAGACACTTTCAGGATGCCACAAAGAGATCTGCAATTTGGCAAACAAAACAAAACAAAACAAAACCAAACCTCAATCTCTTGAGGTTACAGTGTGTTCAAAGATGGAGGTGTAATTTAGAAGCTATTTTTTTAATAATAAAGGAAAGGACCCTGTCACAGGAGTCAGAGTTAAGGTTCTTGGACTTAGATTTTATTTTCTATCAAATGTCCTATATATGGAAATTCTGCCTTTCCCTTCTCTAAAGTAGAGGCACTACTCACAAAGAGGAATAAGGTGTTCATGGACATGTTAAATTAACCAACACTGAGTTGTCTTGCATTAGCTTCCATAATAAAACTATAGGTAATTTAACATATTAACATGAACTTTTATTCCTCAACTCTTTGGGAAGAGGGTTATATTTTGTTTTTATGTTGAGTATCAATGGATGACACTAAGTATATTATCAAGCAATTAATAAATATATACTCAGAGTGATCTGTTAACTTTTATTTTTTCATGATATGAATTCCATACTGAATTTCAGTGTGGCTAAGGGGAAAAGAAAGAGAAATCCAGGGGAGATTAACATTCTCATTGTTGTTCTGGCAGATGTCTATAGCTGATTTCCAGGAAACTGATTGATAGGAATAAAAGTCCTGTTTAACATATGTCAATTAATTTCATACTGTTGACCACAGAATACATTGCTTGGCAGTAGGGACAGACGCCTTTAATCCTAGAACTTGGGAGGCAGAGGCAGGCAGATTTCTGTGAATTTGAGGCCAGCCTGGTCTACAGAGTGAGTTCCAGGATAGCTAGAGTTATGACAGAGAAATGGTGTCTTGCAAAATTAATAAAAAAGAATATATTCTGTTATTAGTTAATGTAGAGTAGTAAAAGAAATGTTTTCACTAGAATCTAATATAAAGTATATCCACAGATCAGACAGCAAATAACACGACTTGAGAGCAAACATAAAAGTAAATGTAAACATAAATGTAAAGGAGATAAAAGTTATGATTCAGATGTATGCATTATTTCATGTTTTACATATTTGACTTAATTGTGTCAATAAATTTATGATTCTAATAATGGCTACGATTTTTCACCAGATATTATACCTACGCAGATACCACTTGCATCATCACATCTATGAACTGACTCAAAGAAAGGAAAATATTCCTTTTCTGGAGACAGTCTGATGCTTCATTGAAATACTACCCATAATTTATCATAATACAGAATTAAGCACAAAGTGAATTTTTCTCTATCTCTTGTGAGAAATTTTATTCACTAGTTTGTTTCTTATTGTTGTGATAAAATGCTATAACCAAAAAAAAGCAACTAGGATGGAAAAGTTTCATTTCTTCATTTTTTTTTAAATCACAATCCATTATTCACAGAGGCTGTAACAGGAACCAAAGCAGGAACAGAAGGAAGAACCGAGGCAGAGATCCTGAAGGCAGGCTGTGTTTTGGCTTGCTCCTTATGGTTTGCTTATCTTGCCTTCTTATACTACTTAAGACCAAATGAACAGATGTAGCATAGTCCATAGCAGGGAGGGCACTGTCACATTAACACTTATCAAGAAAACAACCTCATGGACTTACCTGTAGATAATCTGATAGAGGCAATCCTCAATTCAGGTTACCTCTTTCCAGATGACTTTAACGTGTAACAGGTTGATAAAACAACCAGTCAGAGCATAGATACTTTCAGCTAATTGATGCTGACTAGGTTGCTTTCCCATTCTGAAAGCTATAAAGTAAGACTATGATTGAAAATGTATATGCTACATCTTGGCGTTGATCTCTGAAAATTTGCTTAGCTTCTTTAACATTTGTGGTGGACTTTCAAATCTACAGAGGATGTCAACTCTAAAATCACATTTTTGTACTACAGATTATTACTTTTAAATCTCTTATTTATCTAGAGGCAAGTGGGACTATTAATTTACATAGTGACTCTGGTTCCCTGCACAAAAACCACAATGAGAACATACCCATCAAGAAGAAAATTATTACATCCTTATAGGCATGGTATATCATCTTTGATTTATGTGTTCATCAATAGTTTAGCCCACAGATGAAAACTATCTTCCTAATCCTGCTGCCAGGCCATACCTAGTTTTCAATTTTGTTTTTTGTTCAGAAAGAATATTTGTACAGATCACTGGAATTTAACATGCAAACAGAAATAGATTGTTTACATCACCACAGCAACGTACTCAAATCTCATTTCTTTATCACGTTAACAATACCTCCTTGAACTGAAGGAATTTAGTTGACTAGATTATTCTGACATTATCATCAGAGTAGGTTTTTTGTTCTTGATATTTTAAAGTGGATGAATTTCAGCTGTTTCTCAAGAATCTTTATATATATGTATGTATATATACACACATACATACACATACATACAGACACACACACATACTCTGGGTCTAGCTTATACATTGGTTTTCTGTAAAATAAAAATGATATTATTCATTGAGGACATAGGATGATGCTGGTGATAAGGACAGATGATGATGATACTGCATTCTTCTAACCAACTTACATCAATAGGATTTTTGTTCCTCATCCTGTAATATTTTGTGATACACAAAGATATATAGTGCTTACACATATAATTAAAAACATAAAGAAACATTATCTTGAGTCATTTATCCAAAGCTTAAACTAGTAAATACCAAGGTTGGAAGTTTTAAACCTTATTTCAAATATCAGACTCTTTTTGTTCTTCCAATAGAAGAGTGATTTGAGAGAGAAACAGTAAAGGTTCAAGCCTGCGAAAAGAGTCAGAGCTTTTAAATTAAAATAATCGTAACCTATCTTGTTGACTTAACAATTTGATGAAGTAAGACAATAACAGGAATAGTTTAACATGATGACACATGAATTTTAGGAATGTTGTAAAACTCTGTAGTTATGAAGACAGTTATATAGTAAGAAGATAAATCTTCAGAAGGTGTAAGAAATTAGGGGATACTTACATAAGCTTGATAAGGAAATATGAGTAGACAATGCACAAAAAGGTCATTTCTGCTAATCCAAATGGCTCTCTGAATGCAGCCTAAGTCTATAAAGGGATGGAGACTAAAGATGCTGACAATATGACTCAAAGTATCAGGCGCCATTAGCTTGGTATGCCTTTTAATTTAAGTAGAAGTAGGTAAGAATGAACCTTCTGAGAATAGAGCACTATAAAATGTTAACACATGTAGACTCATTGTTATCAGCCACTTACCACCTATTTTATCTTACATTTCCAGGTATTTTGTATTCCAAGCAACTACAATTTACCATAAGGTTTTATTTTATTTTTTTAAATTGGCCTCAGTCAAAAGCAATCCTTTGTTGCAATTTAAAACTGCGTTGAAATTTGTGACAACTCCTTCCTTTAAACAGCTATGCAATAAATATCAACAGTTATATGCTGGCCTAATTTCATGTGACCCATAAAAATGACTAATGAAGCAGCTATTGATCAAAATGTCTAACATTCCAACATGACAAGCAATATATACAAATGCATACAGTATCTACAGTTGCTATAAAATTAATGTTATGAATGAGATTGAAAATTATGAGGGCTAAGGGAAAAATAGTAGGCTTTACAATGTCAGTAATATTTATATACAAGAAAAGTAGATGGCCAAGATTCAAGTTTTTTTCTTCTTATATTTAATACTTTTAACTCCCAAATGCATCTTGCCATTTCTCACCTATAATGATGTTTAAAACTTGTGACTTAGAGGTAACAACTTTATATGTGGAAGACATAAATTATTGAGACAAAGTCACGGGGGGAAAAAGCTCATGTTTTCAATATAGGCAAACATTTCCTAAATAACAGGCCAGAGGTTAAGAAGCTCTAAATCTCTTCTTTCTCCTCCATCAAAGACATGATTAGAACAATGGAGCCCAAAAATTATGGGCTACAAAATATTTTGCTGTGATTTGCCTGAAGAATGACTTCTATTCAGAACTTTCAGAACTTAGTAATTACATCGTGAGAAAATAAAATCTTTACTATTTCTAAGAATTACTAATTTTATTTTATGTGTATGAGTGTTTTGACTGCATGTATACATATGCGCCACATATATACAGTATACTCAGACACCAGAAGAAGGTGTAGGATCCCCTTAAACTGCACTTAGAGACACTTGTGAGCCACTCTGTGTGTTTTGAGTACTGAACTCAGATCCTCTGAAAGAGCACCTAGTGGTCTTAACCAATAGCCATCTTCCCACCCTGAATCAAAATTAGGTGAACATAGCATATTAGGTTTTGCTGGATCTGCTGACCTAACCAGATCAGCATCCTCAGACAACTTGATACAGCATTATGTTTCAGATCCAGCTTCCTCTAGGTATTACACTGTCTTTAATATTGGATTCATTTTATTCCAGTATTTGACTAAGTGTCTTCCTCCCCTCAAACTAGTATTTCCTTTTTATCTCATATTAACTTTTTTTTGAGACTCTGAATTCCCTCCTAACAAGACTTGGATGACCCTGTGGCCACAGCCATTCACTAGAGGATAGAGCAGTCAGGAGAGACCATCCAGCAGTACAAGGAAGATCTGCCTGACTCGGTAAAATCAATCATAAAATTGTTATTTTAATTACTAGCAATAATCCACTAGACGGCATCATTCCTGACTTTATCTCATAATCTAACCACTTGTTCTATTTGACTGAGAGTCATATTCCTAATATCTTTTTTGGGTTAGTTTTCTTTGGTCTAGAAAGAGAATGCTTAAGGTTTGGCCAGGTCCACCTTAGCCAGCAGAGATGACTGGCTCTCCACAATAGTGTTCTTCCTCCCACCTGCTTAGCTTTGACTGCCTTTGTTACATCAAAAGGATACAAAGGAGATGTCTGTAGGAGACAGAATAGAGTGGCCTCCGAAGGAAAAACGGAAAGAATTTTAATTTATAATTCTAAATGCCTTCTCAATTAAAGCTGGTATTTTACTATGCTGGAAGTGGAAGGCCTGCCTGAGTACTTTGAGATTCTGGATGATTCTTAACCACTGCTAGAAATGCACAGATAGCAAAGAGGAGATGAATGTTGCCCATCCCAGGGCCAGAACCAGGATTTAAGATACAACTGTTACCTCATGGATTGTTCAAATGAAAACTGCTTAGGGAGGAATGATTTCATAAAGACAGGTTCTAATTTGGGAGGAATGGGTAAAGAGGTTAGAACAAGACCTGGAGAGACTAGAGAAAGTGAGTTGAGGGGCATTTGTATATCTCATCTTCAGTACCCACCATGCCTCAGTAGGTCCTTCTCATGCTGATACCAACTACATCTATGGACAGAGGAAGAACATGCCATGAAAGTATATCAGATCTATGAAAAAAGCCCACAGTCATTATTTTTCTATGGTTGTTTTGCTCCTACAAAGTTTGGGAAAGGAAACCTGGTTACAATATGCATTCCCAACAATATTAGAGTAAGTTCTGTTAAAAGTTAAACAAAATATGTAATTAGAGGCAGTACAGAGTAGCACAGTGGGGAAGTGCCTGTTGCATAAGCAGGAGAGACTGAGTTTACATTCAAAGTATTCTTATTAAAAGTGTCTATTCATAATCTTGTGGTTTTGTAATTCTAATACAGAAGTAAAACATGCAGATCCCTGGGTCTTACTGTGCAGTCAGTCCAGCTCATCAGTAAGTGCTGTCTAGATCTCAAACATACAGTCAAGAGTGATTGTGACCTAGGAATTCACCTGACATAAACCTTCAACACACACACACTCACACAAACTCACACATTTGCACATACACATATACATATACACATACCACACTTGCAAATACACATGCATACACACACATTCTTGTCATCACACACAAATATCATACAAATATATACACATATATACACACCACACACATTAATGCACAAACAAAAGCACATTCACACACATACACACTTACATACACAATCTAATCAGAAGTCTTAATACTTTATAGAACTGGACTACAGAATCAAGGAAGTCCCACAAGCCAGCACAGGCTAGCAGTAAAGTTCTAGAAGGATGTTTTTCAGTGAACGCAGCTTGAATCCTAGTGGGAGTATGGGATTATATAATGGGTCAATTAACATGTTATTCTTATGTTACTTTTCTCCTCACTGTGATCAGAATTTTCAACCAAAGCAATTCAAGAAACAAAAGATTGATTAGAGTTCAGGAGTACAATTTACCATGTCAGGAAAGGCATTAGGGCAGATTACTTTGCATCCATAGTTAGGGAGCAGAGAAGGATAAATGCATTCCTTCTCTTTATTTAATCTGGTACTGTAACACACAAAATGTTGCCACCTATATTTAGGTTAGGTCTTCCTATCTCAGTCAAATCAACTGAGAAATTACCTTTCAGACATGACCAGAAGACAGTTTAGTAGGTGTTTCTTCAGCTCTATGAAGTTAATCACAACACCATAATGGGGTATGTAACTAATAAAGCTTGAGAAAAATATTATTTTAGTTCACAATTCTAAAGGTTCAAATCCAGTAGGCCCACTGTTTGGGAGTTTTGAAGAAGAACATCATAGTGATGCTCTGTGGCATATAACTTGGCTATTTATGTTGCACCAATTGAAGTTAAAAAATTAAAATATTTTTAATTTTTTAGATTAGTTTGCTATCTTATTTTTAATTCTTGTTTATAAACTAAACTTTCATATACGTTTTCTTAGTAATTAGGATTTTAACAGGATTACAGTCTTATTGGATCCTTATTGTATGCATTCTTAGACATATGCAAACATGTAAATAAGACTATGTGCCCACTTATGATTTTTTTCAACCAAATTAAAATAACTGTCTCATATAATTTACTCTTTTAATTTGGTTTGCATTCATCGATCTCAATTACCATGCAATCTGATTAGATGTACCCTCATTAACAGCAAACTTCTGGTACAGCAGATGAAGTAATTGTTATAGCAGAGCAATATTAAATGTGGTGAAGAGACAATACCATACCGCTTTGAAGCCTTCTCCATTATATGTTGGGGGAACTGGATTTACCTCATATAGTTTGTCACAGAAAAATGATAAAGTTCTTCTTTAATAGGAAATTCTGAGATGAGACTAATTAGATCATATACCACATCCTCTATTATTTTGTCTCTAAAATTGTAGTTGAGAATCCCATAGTTATTAAATGGTCATGAATGAGTATTAGTAATTTGACATTTTCAGACATCCAAACTCTGTCAAGTATCTAAAGTTTCCGTTTAACATTAAGCAAAAGTTTTGTTTAAAATTTCAATTATTTATATGTAAAGAAACTGATTGTTGATGTCATATTAATTCCTCAAGTTAACAAATCCAGACACATCAAAGTTTGGTCATATAAGAAAGTGTCATTATGTTTGTCAGAGAAAAACTAATGATTTCATTTCAAGGCTTTAAGGAAATCCGACTCTACAGGCTTAGCTGAATATCTCTCTCTTCTTTTTATTTTCCAGTTTACTTCTTTTAATTTAACATTTTATAAGAATTAATGTTTTCTCATTGTTTCTTTTTTAATATATTTTTATTAATAATTTGAGTTTCATACAATGCATCTTGATAACACCCTCTTCCCATTCTCCATGTTCTACCATCCCACCCCTGTGCTCTCAAAACAGAAAGAAAACAGAACAAAACAAAAATTAAGTCAAGCTTTTGTGGCAGGAGTATGGATAGCAGGCTTTATCATAGTCTTTGAGGCAGAAGGTTTCTATGATTGTGAACTTTGACCTGGTCCATATTATGTCTGAAGCTTCATGCATCATATCTTCATGCCCAAAGCTGAGGTATGACAGAGTTTGACCTGAAGTTGGATCTTACCATCCAAACCCAGACACCAAGCAGGTTTCCTGGTATCTTGCAAGCAATGGGTCATCCCGCAGGCCTCCCAACTTTCCACAAGGGTCAGGGCCTCCAGTGGGCACCTGGAGTACCTGCAGGCACCCAGACATCCTGCAGTCACCAGGACCTCTTGTGTGTACCAGATGTGTGATATCTGTGTGCCTGCAGGAGGTTCAAGGTCCCTCAGCATATCCATGAGCCTGTGAGATATCTGGGTGCCTGTGAGTTAGCCTTGTGCCTGCATGGTGCCCAGGAATCTGTGGGACTCCCTGGAGCCTTTGGGAAGTCCTGGTGACTATGGGATGTCTGGATGCCTATGGGATGATCTGGAACCCACAGAGGGTCCTGATGCCAGCATGTGGCCCTGGTGCCCTGCAGGAGGTAGGGATGCCTGCCTTAGGGAACTCCTAGTTCCTGTGGAAGGCCTTGGTGTCTGCAGGAGGTCCATGTGGCTGCTGGATGACATGATTCCTGTGTGATATCTGGTTGCCTGAGGGATGGCTGAGTACCTTTCTCTTCTTAATTGATAGTTCTAACAAATTATTTAATGTATATATGTTAATTATCAATTTCTCACTCTACTTATCTACTTCTCACAAATGTTCCCTATGAGTATTAGCATTGCTCTTAATTTTAGTATGATGAGTAGTAACTCAGAAGAGTGAAATTGTTGTCTACATATATAAGAGATATGTAATAAACAAAGAGTAAAATAATTAGGTAGATATATGATAGATATACAATGAATATCGACATATAGCAGGATTCAATATGGATAAACTTATTATTGTAAGCAAAATAATGCTAAATCCTGAACACCCCACTCAAAAAATATTCTGAAGAAAGAGGACAGAACTATGGTATCACCTGTTTGTTAGAATAATAAGATCGTGAAGTTTTCTTTATAGCAAGTTAGAAACAACCTCAACAGTACATGTATAATATCCTGCCAATGTCTCCATATATTTTATCAAAATACTCCAACTCTGACAATCTCCATTCCTCTTTTACCGTAGTTTTGGATTTTAAATATCCATGTCAATTCTTTAGTTAAAAGGTAGTAATTGCAGGAAGAATAACCTCAATATAATACTAATTTTGATACACTATAAAAACATAAGAGAATCCATTAAAGTTTTACAAGGTAATTTAGTTATAAACATGTACAAGCCCTTATGAATATCATTTATGATCAATGATCATTAACAGCTATGAGTAATTTTCTTTACTTCTTTAGAGTTAAATTCTAATGGGAAAATAAATGCAATACAATTCTACAGCATATAAACATGTATTATATAATTTTAATCCAAAATATAATAACCTCATCCCTCCTTCACATTATCCCCTCCAGTCTTCTCTATGTACCCCTCTTGCTGTATCTCAAATTCATGGACTCTTTTTGTTAGTTGTTACTGTTGCTTAGGTATATGAATACACAAATACAACCTGGTCATTCTTTATTGTTGCTTGTGCGCATCTCTAGGGAAGACTAAGTCTAAGTCTCCCTTTTTCAAGTCTTTATTTGTAGTTCTTTGTCTATCCATGAGGTGGAGCCCATGAGACATCTCCCTTCCAGGTAAGCATATCCATTGCTATTGTCATTGTTCAGGTCTTGGTTAGACAGCCATGCTGTGGAAGTAAGATGCTGTGGAAGTATGGATATATCACAACACAGCTCCAGCATCTTTAGCCTAGGAAAGCTCTGTACAGAAGGTGGAGAAAAATTAAGAGCCAGAGGACTGGGAAGTCTGTATGAGATCCTGCCTCCTGGAAAAGTGTCCATTTACTGAACACTGAGTATTATGAAACAATCTGAATACCACTGACTCTTTATTTTCTGTCTACTGTTTACAAAGAATTCATTTTTCAAAAATTATGGGAAAGTTAGCAAAGAGAGTTTTGAATTAAACAAGAATCAAACAGAAGAGTTTAGATGTTTTTCACATGTAAATAAAGAGCCACGTTTGCAGAAAGAAAATGAAAGGCACAGGAGTTGAAAGAGAGGTGTCTGAAAATTGTTCCAAAGGTTATTTCATTTTCACTTCAGTTCCTGCCATGCCGGTATTTATTCTTGGAATTATTTGTGTTAAATGCCAACTTGACAGAATCTTAAATCATCTGAATGAGAGAGAATCTCTGGGCATCAATTTTTGTTTTTGATGTTATATTATAACTTTATAATTTCTCCTTGCAGTCCCATTCATATAACCCTCCTTGCTGTCTTTTAAATTTATTTCCTCTTTTCTCAGTAATTGTTGTTACATTCATATGAGTATATGTATATACATATATATTCCTAAATAGAAATTGTGCATTTGTATGTTTTCAAGGCTATTTTAACTTTTATTTTATATGCATGATTATTTCACTTACATGTATAATATGTGTAACATGTGTGCAAAGTACCACAGAGGCAGAAAGGGGGTGTTATGTTCCCTTGAGACAAGTTCTAACACTTGTGAGCTCCAATGTGGGTGCTGGATATTGAACGAGGTCCTCTGGAAGACCAACCAGTACTCTGAACCATTAAGCCACCTCTTCATATATGGGTAGAGCCGCCCAATGTGATTGACATTATTGCCTGAGTTAGATGCTGGGAAATAAAGATGGAAAGGGGGAGATGAGCATTAGCTGGCATCCATTCTTCTCTTTTCCCTGAAAGTGGATGAAGTCTTGCTTTAAGTTCCTACTTTCTTGGCTTCTCTGCTATGGTAGACTATACCTTGAGCTGTGAATTAAAATAATTTTTCTCTTTAAGTTTTTTTTTTTCTTTGTCAGAATATCTTATTACAGCAACAGTAATAGAAACTTATACAGATGTTTTCTGCATTTCTGGAGAACCTGAACACAAAAAATCTATATCAAACAAACGCAAGATCTCTAGCTTAAGTATGTTTAGATAGCAATATAGGACATGGGACAAAGTATATTAGGGTCTTTTTACCAGTGACATCTCACCTAAATGGATACTGGGACACTGTGGCCTTGCCTCTGTCTGTCCTAAGCAGTATAAGACATCTTTCCAATCAAGTTAAAAACACTCATATTAAATGTTCAAGGCTCTTTGGTAGATGAAAAATAAAAAAAAAAAAAAAAGATTCAGATAAAGACTCTAGTCACTTAAAAACCAACAAAACCAGAAATACACAGCTGCCTGCACATGCGTGCCCACACACACATACGTATATGCCCACACATACTCACACCTAACAGTGGTAGGTTAAGTAATGATATAAGTAATAAATAATCAATTTAAATGAAATTTCTATAGGACAGGAAGGGTGTCTAAGGCAAACCTGTCTCTGCCCAAAACTGTCTGTCCTCATCTCATTTGGTTGACATAGTGAGGAACTATAGTTAAGAAAGTCCCTTAAACTTGGTGGGCTCACTGAAATAAGCCCTTGTCACCATTCCACAGCTCTGGTTCTGCTTAATGGAGAGAATGTCTTGGTTCTATCATCTCCATGGAGATAGTAAAGTGAATTAAAAACATGTTCAGAGGCTGTATTTTGTCTGAAGTTTTACAGATCTGAGGACTATTCTCCATCATGTAAATTCTCTTAAAACGTTTTCAGTTTTCAATCTCTTTCTGTCCATCTCTACGATAGTAATCTGAAGCCAACCAGCAAAACCCTGGCTCTGTCCTCTACCAGTTTTCAAACCTGTATATTTATTTCTTGCTTCCTCATGGCCAAACCTTATTTCTTCTCACTTTCTTTCCTTTTTTATAAAACCAATGACTTTTCAAAAAATATACAATTTCTTTGTTCATTATTTGTATTGTTTCTTTGTATCTAGCCATAAAAGTGTTTTATTATTGTTAGTGTCTCTATTTGTCTCAAAGATGGAAAAATATCTTGTCATTTGGGAGCCCAGGATCCACATAGCTCTGACATGAGACAGGTATCCTCAATGAACTGTTTACAGCTTTGAGAGGAAGATACCTTGGCAGTGGTCTGAGAGGAAGGTGCCCTAGCATTCAGGAAGCCAGGAACCACGCAGTTCTGAGGTGGAGAAGACTTCCCTTGCTGAGCTGGTGTATTACAGAGTAACAACTCTAATACACTCAACTCAGCTCAGCTCACCTCAGCTCTGCTCCACGGGAAGAAACTTCCCTAGTATTACAGCTCTGAAGGGAAATATCCCCAACTGAGTTGAGGTGTTCTTTGCTTCTTCCTCTCTCTTTGTCTCTTTGCTTCACTTCTTTTCTTCTCTTTGTGGCAGTCTCCATTTGGGACGACTGCAACAATGAAAGCTGTACCCCCTTCTGAGCAGAGTACAGAATTTGACTCTTTATATAGTGTCCCTGGTATTGGGGAGGGGGAGGGTTTTCCAGGGTGGCCTGTGATTGGTGGGATTTTTTGCCCTTATTTGAGTAGTCTTGGGTGGGTTAAGGGGCCCAGCTCAGGGCCATGTATGTAAGGTGGGGCTGTTTGTATGCCACTCAACCAAGTTTGAGGGGCCCACAGCCAGCTGGAAGTGGGGTCCTTGGTGGTCCCACTGAAATCCCTGACTGATTAGCTGAAAGCTGATGTGAACCAGTCCAGCTGATATCATTGCTTTCTGTCTCTTCAGCTGTGCCAGCTCACCAGATGCTTCTGACAAATACCCCCATACAGCAGGAAGTAGTCTAATGATAATGATGCCCCCTTTCCCAACACCAGACTGTTTATCAAAAAAAATTAAAAAGGGGTAAATATAAGCTAGACCACTCTCTCATCCCTCAGTGGGTGTGTTCCAGGAGTCCTTGCCTCACTGCCTGGCACTCGTTCCCCCCGTCAGCAGCCACTGTATCACCATCTGTGTTTCTTCCATGGAGCAAACCTGAGTTTTTCCAGCAGCCTTGGCCCTCCTGCTGCAAGCTGCCATTTGGAGCTGCTCCATGGCTCACTTGCTACTTTGCTGGGGACGCTGGAGCTTCCACCAACACCCTTGCACCCTCCATGAACCCTTTTGGAACTTTCAGGCCTTTCATCCTGGTAGTTGAGGAAGGGAGGAGACCCAAGACTAAGGGAGAGATATGGATCATACCCTCAGGAAAAGGAAGATAGAAAAAATTAGGCTGTGTTTATTTGAAGACTGACCTGTGAGAGGTAAATCCAAGTCTCTCTCAACTCCCTGGAGCTTACATTAATTTTTGTTTAAAAGAAGAGATAAAAGTTTTATATACGTTAGCATTACCATTATACGTAATCAGTACTGAAATTCTGTAGAAAAGGCAGTTAACAGGTGTCTTTAAAACAGAAGGAGTAGATTTATGCTTTTGAGTCATAGTAAAAGGTATGGTTTGTGGTTTAAAATCATGAAGATTTTCCCTCTGCCCAGACAGCTGAATATATAGGTTGGACAGAGATGTTTTTAGTCCAATGAGGAAGACCTTTATGAGTATACTCAGAAGATAATCTAAGGAGATTTAAAATCTTGAACTTGTGACTGGGAATAGTAGTCAGTAGTTCATCACTTATCAGAACTCCATTGACCAATGTTAAAATTATGAACCTTTGAGACCATAGTATAGAGTGAGAAGGAAATCTGAAACAATTTTAAATCACTTTTCATGCCTTCAGAACTTGTATTTACATCCTCAGACCTTCATATACCTTAGAACACTTTCTTAGACCCTCATTGCTTAAGCTTTCACATCTTTAGACCTCCATTGCAAATAGGCTGCAGTTTTACCAATAGCCTCTACTGGGCTCTCTTTAGTAACTTCAGCTCATGTCTCCTTCATGTTCTTTGAAAACTAATGCCACTTTGGTGCCTCTTATTTTACAAAGTTAGGCTACCAACACTAGGTACATTCTCTTATATGAATGTTGATACAGCTTTAATACCTTACTAAGCAGGCATTGTTTTTAAATCCCATTTTCATAAATGCCATTTTTATGACTTTGATTTCAGGGCAGTGCTTATCATACAAAGATGGGCTTAGTGGGTAAGCACAAGTAGAGAAGAGATGGATATGACATTTACAGGGAACTGAATTAGTCTTTGACAGTTTGCTATAGAGCGATTTTCTGACCCTATTCGCTCAGGCTGTGAGTTAGAGGGGAAGGTCTCTTGGATATTAAGAGATTTTTGGATCATTTGTGCTGTGGCAGAAGTTGCCACCATGGAAAATGGAACATGCCAATTTTGGCCACTGAGCTGTACTGAGCCAAGCTGTTTGTAATAACAGAGAGAGGCTTCAATAAAATCTGAGTC
Organism: Cricetomys ansorgei; assembly: GCA_026225945.1. Taxonomy (NCBI): domain Eukaryota; kingdom Metazoa; phylum Chordata; class Mammalia; order Rodentia; family Nesomyidae; genus Cricetomys; species Cricetomys ansorgei. The sequence continues at coordinate 107,537 of JAMJFZ010003206.1, forward strand.
CATGGAGGAAGAGAGGAAGGATTGTTAAATGAACTCCACTGGAGGGAGTTTCTGTAAGCTCCATGAGGGAGTTGAGAGGCAAGAGGGACACTAAGGAAGGCATAGAGAAGCTGTGAGACTTCCGACAGATGGAGAGGAGTAAGTGTTTTGGCAACTAGAGAATTGCCCATGTGTTGGGTGCTCCAGAAGGCATAGCAGGCTAGGCATCAGAGTGGACACTTACTGAGTAGGTGAGGGAGAGAAAAACAATTAGAGCAGGTGGAGCGAAGAAATGGCTGAAGAGGCGGAATCAAGTTTTTGGAACAAAATATGATGGAATCAAATATGATGGATGGCAGAAGCCAGCAGAAAGAAATGTTCCATACACACCTTGAGAGTCAAATCAGCAGCTTGAGTCAGTTTGAAATGTTGAGATGTGGGCATGACTGAAAGTTAAGAGTGGTGTCCTCTATCAATGCTATCTGAAGAGAGAAATCAGGAAGGGAAAAGTGTTTGGAGACTCTTATCCTAGGTGGGACATGTGATGAGGAGTTGATTCCCCTAAAGGAAGTCTGGCTGTGATCATAGTGCATAGACAAGTTGCCCATCTGTGGATAGTATTGTCTAATTTTTATAAGGTGTAGTTGTCAGACTAGATATTTGCAGGAGCAGTCTGCAAAGGAGATCATCTATGTATTATATAATCTTTGATTTAGGAGGAGAAAAAGAATATGTCAGTGGCTTAGAGCCTGGACAGATATATTTATGGGCTATCCTGGAGCCCCTGGGTTAGATGGTCCAAGTAAGTTAAATAGAAAGGTGGATGTCTGGGTCAGTCCACATGAAGGCAAAGCTATTTTGTGACTGAGGGTAGAGAGGAAGGCAAAAAACAAGCATCCTTGAGATCTAGGACAGAGAAATGAGAGTTCTTTGAGGGAATGGCGGAAAGGGTATAGAGCTGGATACTAAGAGGTACTGAGGGAGGAGAGAACAGGTGAACAGGTGGGATACACACACACACACTCACACACACACACACACACACACACACACACACACTCATCCCAGCTTCTCTCATCTCCCCACTCCCACCCTGCTTCCCCTCAGAACAGAGCTGGCCTCCCATGATTACCACTCAAACAGGGCATAACGAGATGGTAAAAGGCCTGCTGGACCTCCTATATCAAGGCTGCACAAGGCAGCCAAGCAAGATGAAAAGGGTCTCAAGGACAGGAAAAGGGGTCAGAGACACCCCCTTCCAACATTGCAACTTTTAGGAGTTCTACAAGAATGTCAAACCAGATAACCATAAGCTATATTTAGAGGACCCTGCAGACTCTGTGCTTGCTGCTTTGGTCTCTGTGAACTCATAAGAATTTAGGTCAGTTGATCTCATAGGGTTTGTTTCTGCTGGAAGAAGCCTCTCTAATGATGACGGTGCTAGCCACCAATCTATGAGCGTAGTATAATACCATTAACACTCATCTCCAGGGTATCCAGTCTCCAGTTTCTGGCTAGTCCTCCAGTATTACCCATGGGTTCCCTCCCTTGGAATGGGGTTTTGCCCTTCCATTGCAACCATAGGTCCCTCAGGCAGGTTAGGTTATAGGTAGAAGGTATTGTGGCTGGGTTGGTTTCCCAGTCCCACCACTAGAAGCCTTGCCTAGTTAAAGGAGATGGTCTGTTCAGGCTCTTCATGAAGACACATAGATCTCCCTGGGAAGAGGAAATAGAAGAGACATTGCAGGTGGGTTGGGAAAGAATGGAATGGGAACAGGAAGGACCAAGTCAGGGGAGAAGGGTGGAGAGAGAGAATATAGGGAGAGATGCCTGGAATTGGAGGACATTAGGGGGTGATTTGGTGACCTAGTGCAGGGTAAACTCCCTGGAATCTGTGAGGGCGACCATAAAAATGTTTTAAATGTAAAATCATAGTGACTTTTCAACTCAATATTCTGGATTCCATATTTTTCATTTAAGCCTTATAGGCAGCTGTTCTTTGATAGAGCTCAATTCCTTTCCTTGTTGCCTTGATTAAAATAAAAGGGGAGAGCTAATACACTCTACTGTTTTGGCTTTGGACATCTCTCTTTTTGGAACTATAAGCTTATAAACATTTGATTTTCTTTTCAAATAATTACAGTCAAGAACATTACCAGTATCTTACCACTTAATTCAATGGACGGATATTTCCCTAGGCAAAAGTTCTCCTTTCAATGTGATATAGGTGGTATTTGTCATGGCACCACTTTGCTTCAAAGCTACTAATTCTTATATTATTTATCATAAGATAGTTTCATTAATAATTAGCCACAAATGTTCAGTTTCATATAATAATATATGTGAAGAACTGGTTCCTGTGTCTACAACAGAGGCAGTCCCATCTAGCGGTCCTACACTACCAGGGCATGAATTCATTTTCAAATGGTTATAAGAATACAAATTTATTTGGAATATCTTCTAATAGAAGACAGGGCAGTGGGGAATAAGAACTGTATTATTTTCCTTTTATTTTCTGCCTTGATTCTGATAGTGGAAGCCGGATAAATATTTAACTGAGAACTTGAAGACTAGTGTCCCTGTGGGGTCACATACTAATCAGAAGAAGCCCTATAGCATTGCTGCAGAAACATGATTCTTAACCTTCCTGGCTTTATATTCCTCCTGTTATTTTATCAAAGAACATAGATTTCAGCATGATATAAAAAAAAAAAGCATATCACTGTGAGAAAGATACAGGAGTGTTTATAGACATTGTGTCTTGCTGTTTATCATTGATAGTAAATTTTAAGGACAGGATTATTGCTTTAGTGTTGATGGAAAGCAATTTTATAGCTCCTGCTTTAAAACAAATAATTCAGCTCAGTTTTGTGGAAATGTAAAATGATACAGATGAGAAAAAAAGTTATCGCTATGGTAACTATAAAGCCTGGAGATAATAATAACTTTGAGACTGAAGTAGTGGTACTGTCAGGTAGAGCTTCGAGAAGAAATCAGAAACACTGGTCAAAGGATGTTAAGGGTGAGGGATGCTGGATTCTCAGGAATTGCTTAGAGAATACTACATTCCAGTGAGAGGTTTTCTTGTATCTACCGGTTTATGCCTACAGCTGCCCTTTTTAGAAAGCACTCTTTGAACATTGAAGAGAAACTATTTCTGTCTTCCCTCTCAGAAGCTGACATTTCTTTGGTGATGATGTGCTCATAATATACAATGAAGTTGTGAATTTGAAGTTAAAGTATTTATGTCTATCATGTAGGAAAATAACAGGTAGTTATACTTACTTTTTACCATATGTGATTTTTTTATTTAATTATAATTATATCTTCTACCCCCTCTCTTCTCTCTCACCCCTTCCATGAGTCCTGCTCCCAATCAAGTTCATGGACTCTTTCTCTTTAATGAATACTTTTACATATACACATATATAGATGCAAGTAATTATATAATGCAACAGACATAATAAATACTTGAAATAACATTTGGGCCAGAGATATGAGATGATAATGGCCTAATTAGACAAATGATTGTGCAGGTAAATTGATGCAACTCTACCAGTTATAGAAGTGGGATCAGATTGCTACTGCATAAGAAAGATGCATATTAAGTTCCATAACAGGATCAAAAGACAGAAAGTACATACAGTCTCAGAGCAATGAAATTATCTTTTGGAGCAAATGTGGATGAACAGGACTTCAGGCTGTGTCCTAACATGAAACCTGCTGACATTCTTTCTAATGTGCTCTTTATCTTTTCTATAGCTGGCACATGTCTTTGCTTTGTCCTAGTAGTATGCTTGTTCCTCATAGCTGCTATCTGAAAAAAAAAATGTTTACTTTTCAAGTATCAGCTCAAATGTCTCTCTTTTGTGAATCCTTCCTCGCACTTCTTTGAGTCCACTGAATCACCCATGCTTTTGGTTAGGAACAATACAGAAACAGTTATCACTCATATCACAGTTTGGGAAATCTCTCCTCTCTAACTTATACTTCTCTTTAAAGGGATTGTATTGCTTAGCACAATGGTTGGCAAACAATAGATCTTCTAACCATTGTTGCTTTTTTCTTATTCCACTTAGAATGAAACTCTTTTATTCGTAAGTATCTTTATTTTAAAGTGGAAAAATGCATGCCAGTGATGCATGGTAGACTGATCTTTTCCTAACTGTGCAAAGCACATACCAATAAGTTGATCTATCACTTCTTTCTATGATTAAAATTTCAGGGTACGCACAGCTCTCACAGAGTTTATAGGACTCTCTTTAGCAAGCCTGTGTTGCCCAGGGTCAATATTGGTAATATTTCCTATGTATTAGAATAAATGTTCAGTTAGTTTGTATGTACTATCTTGTTGTTAGCTCAATGGTGTTAAAAAGTTCATATTTTTAACACTTTTCTTATGTTGAGAGTAGCATACTATTAAATTGACCAAGGTAAAGAATACAAAGTCCTCACTTATGCTCAGTGTTCCATCTGTTGCATACTGGCAGAGCTCTTACTTGCTAAATTGTTCTTACTGATAAAAACTGAACCTTAAGTAAAATGGATGCTTATGGTGAAAAAAATGGCTTTGAACTCTGCATATATTATCTCTGTGCCTGTGTTTCTTCCAATAAAATGGAAATAATAACTAATTCATAGATTGTGGGGACAAATGGGATCAGAGCTTCAAGTCTTTTGTTTGGGATATTTAGGTAGGCAACAAACATGCATTCCTTTCTTGTGCATATATCATTCTGTGTTTCTTTATATTCTAGTAGGGAAGAAATAATTGCAGAGTTATATTAGTGTATTGATGGATGCTTAAAGAAAATGAATACACATCATAAAGAAATCATGGCCATTGTTAGATAAGTTATTTAATCTCTCTAAGTATCAAATGATATCATCCAAATAATTGATATAAAAATACTGACTTTTCAAACTGTTGTGAGCATTCATTGGGATTATCTAGCATCCTGCTAAAGCAGGCTGCCTTGACTCTTTCCTCAGATTCAACCAAAGATTTTGAGATGCAAAGCATTCAATGTTTATTTTCTAGATTCATCAAATGCTGCAGGATTAATAAAGCTTTAGGAATATCTAAGTTCAGACAGTAGGTATGATGGCTTAATATTGATTTAATTATAAAAATGGTTGACATTCCATACGAAATTTTAACTACAGCCTTCATAATAATCGTCTACTAACCGTTTTATGGGCAGGGCAACTTTGTCAAAGCAAGTAAGGTAGTTTGAGAACTATGCACAGACAACACTCAACAGTCAAAGAAAATATTTGTGCCTTTGTTACTACTTGCAACACTTTATTGCTGAAGGTTGTAGAGTTTATTAACATTACAATCATACACACTCTCAACACCAGAGCATGTTATATTTCCCATGTTGTCCTATAGTTACTATCATGAAATTATTAATAATATCACCTTTGAATCTGTTGTCTAAAAATGAATGTAGATGGTAACATGCCAAACAAGGTAAACAACAATAGACATGGAAAGTGGACCAGGGAAAGCCCACAAGGTCTCAACCATACACTTACCAAGACCTACGGGCAACTAAAGAATGCTGAGAGTAGGAATAGTTTTCTCAGGAAATGTTAGTTGGTTACCCAATACCAAGCTATCAACCCTGGAAACATAAATGGAACTAACATTATACAGATTGAGCAGTTTATATTTAGAAATATATATGCACATACTTTTTCTTTTATGCTTATACCATAAGAGAGAGAGAAAGAGAGAAAAAGGTATTTACAGGATACTTTTGAGTGAGGAAATGAATGAGGAACATAATGTAAATATATTGTAATCTCAAAAATACAAGTAGAAGCCAGGCTGTGTGGTGAAGGCCTTTAATACCCATACTTGGAAGGCAGAGGCAGGTGGCTCTCTGGAGTTTGAAGCCAGCCTCAAACTCTGGTCTCCAGGTTGAGTTCCAGGACAGTTAGAATTACCACAGAGAAACCCTGTCTCAAAAAAAACAAACAAAAGAAATACAAAGAAAAAGAATTTTCCTTTGTGTTTTTTTTTTTTTTTTTTTTTTTTTTACATTTTTTACACTAGGATTTTTTGTTTTAACAGATGACTAATGAAATAAGAGAAAGACATAAAAGAAATACAAATAGGGATGGATGGTAAAATGAAAGAACCTACTCTTGGTTAAAAAGAAGTTGACTCCTGTAAATGAAAGACTAATTTCTCTGTCCTAAACCGGAGCTCTGCAATTATATCTTTACTTGTGTCTCTATAGTAATGTAGCACCCTGTAGCTCTCAGGTGACTAACATCGCTGAGGTTCCAACTAGCAGAAATGGGTTGTAGCCTAATTAGGCCAATATTATCACGTATACATCTCTAGGAAATTGTAGCTTCTCCTAGTATGAAGCCCTATGTCTATCCTACTCAATGTCGTTTCTTCAATGCCCAAAACAAACCAAGCTCAAAAGTAGCCTAAATATATCAAGATTAGAGCCAGTCTGTTCCTGTTAGTTATTTTCTGAGAGCACCACAACCTTCTTATTCCATTTTACAATCTAGAAACCCAGAGTTGGACTGAAGCCTTCCTTTTTTCTTATATGCTTGATTTGCATCAGTTATGATGTGTTGATTTTTCTGTCACAATATCTCTAACATGTAACCATTAATATTTATTTGCACTATTATCAGCTTAATACATGTTATTTCCTTATGACTTATATGATTAAATCGTATCTCTCTACTTGTTGCACTTCACCTCTGCAATGTAAATCTGACCACACCTCTCATTTTACAGAAGATTCACATGGGTTCTTGGGTAAAAGAACAAATACTGAACCTGGCAGGCAAGGGCCCCATGATTATCCCTGCTTTTATATTTGCATTTTCTACACATCATGGTCCTCATTACCACCTCTCTGTTCCTCCTAACGTGCTCCCTCAGTCTGTTTGCCTATGAGTGTTCTCTTGCTGGTTTAGTCTCCACTACCTCAGTTGCCCTCCTGAACTTTTCCCCCACACTCACTTTTGTTCAAATGGCAATTTATTCTTTTTTCCTTGGAAGAGACTACCCTGATGTTGCTATTATACAACACCCACGATGATGGGACGTTCTTGATAGCATATGTCATATTGCTATTTATATGTGTGATTTTTTTATTAATATCTTACTCAATTCACAAGAATATAGCTTACATTGTCTCTTACAGTTTTCACAGTGAATGAAAGCACTTTTATCCTGTTTTTATTCAGTGAAATAAAGCAAATTACGCACCTCCTACTACATAATATGTGGCATAGCTAAAAGAAGTAGGTCAAGGTCATATGATACTTAGCACTGTTTATTCTCTCCTGACTTTAGGGATTCTTCAGAGTCCTCAAATGTGTTGCCTAAGAGCCTTGCAGAAACAATTTGTCATTTTATGTAGAAGTGTGTTCAATAAACACAATTTTATTTTTCCTTTGGATATGTTCATATTTTGTACATGTATGAATATAAATGTGGTGTGTTTGTTGTGAGTGATATATTTGTTGGAAGGATATGTAAAATGAGCACTTCCTTTTTTGTCATAGAATTAGGAACTCTTATTATAGTTGTCCCCATTTTTCTTGCTGGGTAAGTTCTTTGTAAGAGCATTCTTTAGTAGAGAGAGGTTTTAGAGTTAAGGACCGCAGGCAGCTTCAAGGATTTGACTTCACATACATAAGTCAACTTTAAATCATTTTCAAACACAGCATTCCAAGAATTCAGTAGTGAATAAGACGCTTTATTCCTTCTAGCAATAATATTTACAAGTATAATTTCAAGTTTTTAAGTCAGGTCATTCAGATAGAGGCCTTAGCATAACCATATACTATAGCTAGAATAGTCAGTTTTTAAAGATCTTCAATTTTTCTTCAATAAAGTGAGTTTATTAATAGTAATTTTATAGATCTTATATAATCAGTTGAAACATTGTAAATATAATGTAGTATAAAATGCATTTTATTCTAATTATTCATTTTCTTCCTCATTATCTTTCTTTCTTCTTTCTTTCTTTCTTTCTTTCTTTCTTTCTTTCTTTCTTTCTTTCTTTCTTTCTTTCATTTTTTCCGAGACAGAGTTTCTCTGTTGAAACTCTGGCTGTCCCGGAACTTACTTTGTAGTCCAGGCTGGCCTTGAACTCACAGAGATCTACTGCCTCTGACTCCTTAGTGCTGGGATTTAAGGCATGAGTCACCACCACCCAGTTTCATTTGTATTTCGTGACTTGTCATTATTTCATCTCTAAAGACTATATTACAAATGTGACATCTTACAGTAATGTAGGAGGAACAAGGCTTGCTACCGGGTAGGAACAAGGCCTATTGCTAAAAAGCGCACATGCGCGGCTGAGCTTCCGCATAGAGCCGGCCTGAGACCTGCCCAACATGCCTAGAGATTGATGATGCCGTATCAGGTGACAAGACACAAGCCAATGCGGAAGAGCCACAGCAGCAGCTTGCAGTCTGGGAGCCAATGGGATGCTGGGTGGGTGGGATGTAAATGGGCTTCCTCTTCCTGAAATAAAGGAGCCTGCTTTTGCCACTTACCTGATTCCAGGAGTCTGTGTTGTTGACTCTATGCTAGCTCACCCCTGCCCGCAAGGGTCCCCGGACTGGGTTCAAGCAACAACAGTAAGAGTAATACATTTCTACTGTAAATGTAGTTAATTATTAATAATGACTGAATAGATCGTAATTTGGAAGAGGTTACTAAAGATAATTATTGTGGAATTGCAATGTTTATCACAGGTTCAAGTTTTGATATTTGCTCTTGCTGGTAGTATGATTTTGAGATGTTTTACAATCTTTAGGAGATGGTCTTAGCTTCTAGAAGTAGACCAGTATCAGCAAGTAATTCCTGTCTCCCATTCCAGCCTCACTCACTGCTTGCTGTCTAAAGAGATTTGACTGTGACCATAAACCTTGTAAAACCATTACACAGAATGAGTCCTTTCCCCTTAAGATGTTCTGTCAGTACTCTAGTCATGACAATGCAAAGTTAACTAATACAACTCTGACTTTAGGATTTTAAGCATTAATACTACATTTAGACATGGCAACAACCTTTAAAAGGTTTTTGTATAATGTATCGCATACATAATAAGTAAATCAATTGTATAGTTAATTATATGACAAGTAGTTTCCACTTAGGATCCAAATACAACATACAACATAGTAGCATTAAAGGACTGTAAGTACTTAGTTTTCCTTCTTGTCATTTGTACATTTAGAATATGAATTCACAGACTATATAATAATGCTGTTGCATTTTGCATTTTGCATCTTGAAGTTTAGCAGAAAACATTGCCTCATCTTCTCCTCAACATACGCATTTGAGTTAAAGTTCTACTGTGTGGATGTAGGCACTGGGGAACTAATAGGACATGAAAGATGCCACTCATTAATTTTTTAAATGAAGTGCAAGCAAATTAGTCAACACAGTCTTTACATAAAATCCAGAGAGTAGACATGTTATTCAAGCTTTGTAAAAAGTTAAATACATTTTTATACTGCTTTCATTAAGCTTTTTTACTTACTTTGAATGATTATCCCTACCAACTTTTTCTAGAAAGCATGTTATTTTTATCAATGGAATTGAAATACCTGCAAATATTATTAATACTTTTTCAAAAAATAAGTCAATAGTTTTTTTAATCAAATGAATTATAAAATTATCCTTTTGCATTTGACAAAATGTTTTGCACAAATTAAATATTCCATTGCAAAAAGCCTCTTTTCGTTCTAACAGTAACATGTATTATCCTTTTCCCCTCTAAGTTGAATTCAAAAATTAAAATAGGTAATCAAAAAGGGGCTAATTCAACAGTTTTGGGAAAGCAGCTTTCTCACCATGAACATTTTGACAACCTCTGTTCAATAAAAGCATGATTAATAGCAACTGTATCCTATTGATATTTGTAAAAGCTAATGTATTAACATGACAGACAGTACTGGAAGAAAATTTCAAATATTTTAGTATATTGAAAATCATAGATAATAAGAAAATCAACTGTGTAGCATCATATGACCTGCCTTAAGTGGCTATATAGAATTCAGAGGTAAAATCACCAGTGTTGGCAGACTATAATTATATAATTCTCAACTTATCAAACTCATTTATTAAAATAATTTAGCTTACTTATTTAATCATAACATTTTATGAACTACAACAATACATTTTAAAATTATTTTTATATGTGACAACTACTTAGAAAATTATTTTAGATTAAGTTGTGCTGTGTATTTAATAGCTTGTGGAGGGGTAGATCCTAGGAAGCACTTCTGATTTTGATTTTGATTGAAAACCTGCAGGCTTCCAAATATCTTTTAAATCAAATCCCAAGCCATCATATTTATACCTTTGAGTATTAAAAGAAGCAGAATAAGTATTTAAATGAATTCCATGTACTTGTTACTCTAAGTGTTCATAGTTTTATATTCTCATTTAATTCTTCAAGTCCTAGAAAGGAAAGGGCTAGAATTCCTAGAATTCTTTAAGAAATTATCTGATCTAGTTATTTGAATAAGCACAATACAATTAATATTCCACATGTATACAATAAGAAAATGCATCTCAGAAAATCAGTGGTTCCTGTATATTCCACAGGTTGACAGTAAAAGATTCTGAATTAGAACTTCTAATGCAAATCTCAGGATTCTACTTTTTTATCTTTGTTGCAGGCAGGCAGTGGCTGCCCCAGAATGTATACATGCATGAATTACATTACCAAGTTCATTTCATTTATACAGCTGATTTATTTGAACATTGCCAAAGATCCAGGCCATGATGAACAGAGTTATATGTTGAGGTGTGAAATACAGAAAATGATTTGTATGCAAACTAATGTTGTTGCTTAAACAAATACACACAAAGCAAACTTACCAAAAGAACAAGAATAGCAGTAGAAAAACATGACATCTTTAGCAGATAATCTTCCAGTTATGAAATGGCAGTGATCAATGAAAAGAGTAAAACATTTCCAAAGGAAAATGACATATCATACAATATTTTGAAGGTGTCCATAATTTGAAAGTACAGTATGATTAGCCTATACCTTAAATCATTACAAATGATTAATTTGTAATCTAAACATGATGGACAAACACAGATAAACTGAAATCTTTTGATAGGCTCTGTTTCAGGTACATTACATATGACTAACTTTCACTCCAATCTCTTAGAAATTATAGAAATTTAACCTATGATGCAAAAGGATTAAAGAGGAGTGCTCAAAGGAAGATATATTTGTATTAGACACTATACTACACAATAAATGAACTCAATTTTATAAGGTGTTAAAGTATAGAAAAAAAGACAGCAAAAAATTAAGCATACAGAAAATGCTAGTAGATTTAAAATGTTCACTCATACCAGAAACTCAGATAGGTATTTATTACATTGTATTTGACTTAATGTTTTTAGAATCCCTTGTTAATAATACTAATTTCCCCTTATTACTCCATATTCATGAAAACACACAGTTTATACAAATCACAAATTTACATGTGCATGGAAAATTTGAATGTTTTTTACTTCAATTTTATTTGGCTTAATCTTTTGGATAAATTATGATCCACATGTATAAAGAAATGCTACAGAATTTCTGGGAAGAAAGTTTAACAGATTAATTCCTAGTCATACAAGTATAAGAAATGTAATCCCAGTATTAACATAAAATTGGGCTGTGTTCCCACATGTATGTGGATATTTATATGAAAAAATACATAATCTGTATATACATATATGAAAAAAGAAAGTCCAAAGTAAAACAAAAGGAATATGTAACTATTTTGTTTAAGTTGCTTCCAGCTTGGTTTTATTTCCTTTTTACTTCCATGGGGTGGAGGGGGAAGTCATATAGTTTAGTTTTAAAGATTAGTTTAAAAGGAGGACAGGGAACAAAAGATGATTTGGTACACAGTACCAGCTGAAACATGTCTAGCATAATTCTTCTATATAAGGCTCAGGGATTATTGCAGAAGAATGAATGGAAAGATTCTAATAGCTAGAGGAACAGGAAGTTTGCTGTGAGATTGTGTGTCCTAGAAATGTTGCAGAGGCTATACTCATGGAAGAAGTAAATCTCACAATATTCCACCCATGAACACAAACTATGGCCAACTTGGAAATGCTGAGAGTGAGAAAAACGATTTTCCTCAGGGGTGGATAAAAAATCTAATTGATTATTTAATACCAAGTGGTCAGCACTGAGTTGATATATATACAGGCATGTAACACTGTATAGACTTAGCTTGTTATAGTTATGTATGTAGGAAAACAAAGAAAAAGAGGCCATGAATTTGAGAGAGTGCAAGAGGGATGTGTCTGAGGAGTAAGAAGGAAGAAAGGGGTAAATTATGTAATTATATTGTAATTTCAAACAATAAAAATATAAAAACAAAGAGATAAAGAATAAATGGATGCCAGGTGGTGGTGGCACACACTTTTAATCCAAACACAAGGGATGCAGAGGCAGGAAGATTGCTGTGAGTTCAAGGATAACCTGGTCTACCTACCGAGTGAGTTCCAGGACAGCCAGAGTTACAATAGAGAAGCCCTGTCTCAGAAAAACCAAACCAAACCAAACAAAAAAGAATAAATGGAAATAGGATACTTATTTTATATGTAACATTAGAGAAAGATGACATGGGGCACTGGTAGTCAGCTTATTCCTTCTTGTTTAATGAAGTCCAAGACCCACTACCATGGAATATTGACACCTTCATTTAGGGTAGATCTTTCTATTCAGTTAATATAATCTAAAAACTCCTTCATAGTTGTGCCCAGATGCTTGTCTCACAAGCAGTTTTAGATTCTGTCAAGATGACGACCAGTATTAACTATCTCAAACCAAGCTCTTCCCAATTTGATACCCAAACATATGGCTTGGAGTCATAACTTTTCACCTTTTGTACCATAGGGTCATGGGAATATCATAATGTAAACATGTTGAGTACAACTTTCAACATACTCTGTCTTTTACAGTTCCAATATTTTGTAAATGCACTGTCTTTTCTGAATCTTGGGAAAGCTCTTAACTGTAAGCCCCTGTAATATAAACACACACACACACACACACACACACACACACACACACACACACACATATATATATATATCACTAAAGTAGAATAAATATCCCTTTCAAAGAAGGTGAAATGAGGACATAGTAGGAAAGACCAAACAAAAACAAGGTTTAAGTCTAGAAGAAAGAGTACCAACATATGAGGCTCCATGTCGAGCATCTGAAGAACCTAATGGATTCATTGGATTCCCAAAGCTGTACAATTTTGTCTGAATAGCTCAGACACCTTCAGCAGATACAACATTTCACTTGGTCAGGTTATACTTTGTGCATGAAATTTTCCTCAGCAGATACCCTACAATCTGGAATCTCTAACAGCCTAGGGTCTCCATCACAACTTAGGCTTCTCCCTCACAGCTATACACAGTATTCTTTCGTGGTTTTCTTGTTGGAAATCCAATCCTGCCACACATTGTGTGGTCTAAACAATTTCATGCAACCTTAGGACACAGTCATAAGTGATTTCTTCACCTTTCATATATCATGCCTGTAGAATGATTGCCACCACGGATAGTGCTAAAAGTGAGGCTGTGATCTCAAGATATAGCCACAGTTGCATTGCCTCTGTGTGCATCCCTGGGAAAAAACTTCTCTAGGAGGTTGATCTCAGCTAGGGAACCCTTCAGAAGAATTCTTGATTTAGGCTCTCCTCTTTCAAATAAACTTGGATTCTCAGAAGTACTCTAAACAATTATTTTATTCCAAAATTAAATTTTCTAGATCTTAACGAAATGAGATCCTTTTCTGTTACAAAGTTTGTATCGTATAAGCACTTTTTTTAGAAAGTCCTGAGCAAACTGCAAATTAGAAACAGTATAATTTATACAGCATATGAGTCTCAGTTATGTTAATGATAGTTGTCTTTCTAATATGGGGCAGTATCCCTGATACAACTGATTTAAAAAGAAGACAGATTTATTTTAAATCATAGTGTGGGTTTTCAGATTATAGGCCCTTGGTCCTACTGCTTTGGTCCTGAGGTAGAACAGTATTTCATTGAAAAATATGCAGAATAGTAGCCTGATTATCTATACAGAAAACAAAAACAGAAACCAAAAGAAACCTCGAACCCAAAAACATTTTAAAGAACACCCTTATAATTATCTAATTTCCTTCTACCAGAACCTTCTATTAAAATTCCCCCTACCACTCAAGAGCAATATTTATAAAAACATTTAAAGTTTATTATACATTTCTTGAACATTTATAAATAAATTTTGGTTATGATAATTTATAAGAAAGTAATTCTATATGGAGGGAGAGGAAGATGGCAGCAGAAGAGAAAGATGTTTACAGTTTAGTTTTATGAAGGAGAGAATTGATTTACACCTTAATTCTTTTCTTTCTTTGTTTGTTTTGCTTTGTTTTGCTTGTTTTTTGAGACAAATATTCTCTTGTGATTTTAACTGTCCTGGAACTCACACTGTAGACCAGGCTGGCTTGAAATCAGAGTGATCTGCCTTTCTCTGCCTGCCAAATGCTGGGATTAAAGGAAGGTTCCACTATCACTGGGCATGCACCTTAATTCTAATCAATTTATTCAAATTTGAAAAAGAAGAAACATTTGAAATGTAAACTTTACCTAGATTTTCCATCACTATATACTATGAAACTTATTCTGCTTGAGGCAAAAGTGCTATTAGAATTCATTTATATTGCAAAAGGATAGAAAATCCTGACTGGAACACAGAAACCTCTGCTTGGTTAAACTGAGTTGAATAACATGCTACAGATTAACTGAGATATTTTCTCACTTAAATAATACAGCCAGCCTGATTCTAGATAGTATTGCCAAATTTAGCAAAGGAAAGCATAGTATTTCCAGTTAAAATTCAATGTAATAACTAGGACACATCTTCATTTAAATATGTACTTCATATAAACTATTATTTTGTGTATCATTTTTTTCTATCTTATTTATATTTAACCTGAAAATCCAACTCCTGATCAATATTCTATACAGAACAAGCATCAATAGTTACTACCTGTTGATCAAAATATAGGAGAATGTAAAATGTAAAGGAAGTACAGATGCTTTGTCTTTGAAAATCATTGCTGATTTTAGAAATAAAGATGTTAGTTTTAAATTGCCTTTTCTCTTGTAGATTTCATGTTCTTGTAATGGCTACCACATGTGTAAACCAAAATATGCAAACAAAAGCAATACAATGGAATAAGTGTAATACCAAAAAGTCTGATTGGAATAGAAATGAGCAAGGAGTCTAAGTACGTACATATTTTGAAGTGGCAGGTAGTGAAGAAATCTCAGTGAAAATTGGTAACAGAATAAAACTAGTTTTATGTGGAATTTTGAAAGACAATGTGTTCTTAACTGGAAAGACAATTTAAAGCATAATAATTCTTTGACATAGTTTTTGCATCAAAATCTATCTTATATCATAATTCTATACAAATATGCAATCAATTTAAAAGCTTAATCAGGGCTTCAAATTGGGGAGTGTTTCATTTCTATCTGTGTGCAATTTATCCCCTTAAACGCATGGCATTCTCCATAGTACTGGTAAGGAGCAAATGAGATGCTAACAACTTTAAGCATATTTTAGACTGTATCTTTAAGATCACAAGCCAAATCCTTAAACAATCAATAATGCATTTATTACCATCTTAAACTAGCCTGCTGTTGTCTATGTATTGGTCTGCTCATAAAGCACTTCACTTAAATTTATTAGATAGATTCTCTTTGTAGCAAGAAACACGTTATTAAAAGCAGTGCCAACGAATATAATAATTATCCAAAAGCCTGGCTACCAGCTGAGCCAGAGGCCTGGTTGGTTAACTGTGTGCAGAATATTGGCTGACTTGATGCCTTTATTTAAACCTTTCACAGTGTTAGGCAGAGGTACAAAGGGAAAACAATGTCAATTTTCATATCTGTTTTGTACTGGAAAGTAGACTGTGGTAGATTTAAAATATGTTCATAAGGTTAACATATAAGCAAGAGATCTGAAGAAAATTAGAATTAGCTCTAAAGAATCTATTATGTACAGTCTTCTTTATATAGGTCCTCTTTAAAAACTATAGATTTAGAATGACAGGCTTAAGTTAATGGTGTATATTTTCATATTTAATAGCTGAGGTACAAACTATAAACTGTTAACCAATGAATAAAAGGAATGTATGTCTAAAAAGTGGTAGTGTTGAGCTATTAATCAACTTTGACACTCAATGACCAAACATTGAAGTGTACCAAATGATGAGCAGGGAGGCCGGAGACCACTTCAACTCTATTATTGTCATTACTATTATTTTTTATTGATTTGAATTCCTGAAGTCACGATGTGCATGTCTACCCCTACAATTCCCATCAAAGCCCTGTTGGCCATAGAGAGACAAGCCTAATTTCTACACAGAAATCAATGTTAAAGGAAAAGGCAAAACAAACAATAAAAATACTAACATGTTCTAATTGCGTTATCCATATGTCACTTCTAACCCTCCATTCTAGTGAATGCTGCCTGAGGTTGAATATTTTCCTCAGTGGTTCATGTGTTGGAATTTATTTCAGTATGAAGAGAGTAGAAACTGTTTATAGATATGAGTTCTGGGAGTTGACTAGGGCTAGAGTTGTTAGAGTGGAGCCCCATTTTAAAATATTGAGTATTGGTTGCTATATCAGGAGAGAGACACACTAAATAAGATGCACAGGCATGTTACCTACCTTTTTCCATGTGGAGCCCTGTACTTCCCTTGACAATGCCAGTACAAAGACTTTTATAACAGCATCCATGTCAAACTTAGATAAGAACTGTGAGCCAAAATATATGTCTGACTCACATATTTTGCTCTAATAACACAATATAAATGATCTACCTCCTACCTAACTGCCTAAGTTTGTTTCCTGATATTTCAAAATACTAAACCCTTGTAAGGGTAACTTTTCAAGTTTTTTTTTCTCTTCCAGTAATGATGTCTTATATTTAGAACCTTCCCCCAAAACCAATTTTATTCATTTAGTTTTCTACTGAAGTAAAGATGAAGTATGTAGTGCCTCTTTTCTTTATTCCTACTGTGTTTTGAACATGTTCCAATATAGTTGTTTTTATAATATATGAATGACTCTGTATGTGTTTCTTAATATAGATTATAAACTCTCAATTCCTTGGGGATTGATTGATAGGAGTTTATTAGATTCAGATAGTAAGACAGAAAGTAAAAACATGCATGTTCTAGCTTGTTTAGCTAAATTTCTCAAGATGTATTTATTTTTCTAATTTCCAGAACCTTGCTTATACTGTTGTTCTTTTCTAGTCTAATCTTGCAGAACATCCAAATAGTTTATTGTTTACGCAGGAATATTCATAACCTTTCTGGACACTATGATCTAATACCTGAAAAATAACTCAGAGAAGGAAAACTTACTTTGATTGTGGTTTCAGATGATTCAGTCAGATGTTGATTCACTACATGGTCATGGCAAAAAAAAAAAAAAAAAACACTATTCATGTCACAGTGGGAAGGAAGGGTATGACCAGGGATGGTACATTCCCAGGAACCACTCTGAATGACCTACTTATTCCAACTAGATCCTCACCTCTATAGTTTCCACTGCCTCTTAAAACATCACCATCATCCAAAGGTCAAATATTGAAAACATGATCTGTCATTTCATGTTGACTTGGTACCATCAGTACAGCTCTGGTATAGAATGGATTCATTGCTCCATCTATCCCAATGTTCACACATTGACTTGTGTCATGTAAATGATAGCAGAGTCTACGGCCATCACATTTATATTTTAAACAGAAAAGTTTGAAGAGAAGTAAGAAAAAAAAAATCAGGGAGATAATCTTTAGTGTATCTTCTGTAAACTATAACAAAAACACTTGGGTTAATCTATTAGAAATAGTATTGTAATATAACTTCACTTCATGATGAAAGCTGAGGCATGTACCTTTGTTGAGCTAGAGAATAAGCTTGTCAAAACTTAGCCTTCTATTGCTGTTAAAGAAAGGGTGAACAGATACTGTCAGTCAATTATGAAGTTTTTGTTTTGCTTTTTGAAATTTACAGACACTTGGAAGCATCCTGGAGAATGTTTAGTCTTTTAAGAAAAGTACAGCCACTAGATATTTATGAAGAGGCAAGGCTATAGCATTGAGATTAATACATTCTTGTCAATTTAAGAATTATAATGCAGAGTCTTGAATAAATGGACATGTTCATAATTGTGATATTGTGTAAGTAGGTAACAAAGCTCAATACAAGGTGAAGGAGTGATTCAGTGTCTTGAAGAACTGGGAAAGACAAAGGGAAGAGTAATATAATATGTTTGAGTAGGATAAGACTTGCCATCATGTAAAATTGCATGTAGCATCCTGTGAGTCCAAAGAGAAAAATAACACATAAACATGTGGGAAAGATAAATATCTTACAGTAAACAGAATGTTTTCATGACAATGAGAACAAAGACAACTTTTAAAGAAAAATGTGGAGTTTACATCCAAATATAAGTTAAGTTTAAGAGTCAAAGGAATAGATGAAGCAAAGCAGGCAAAACTCTGAATGAGATTGCTATCACTCTTTCTCAATGGAAGCAGTGTCTTCCTCAATCAGGACTCATCATTAGCCAGCAAGAGAAATTCAGCCTGAGGTGTTCTATGCAAGAATGTGTTTGCATTCTTCATATTCACCAATCTGTTCTCATTTCAGAAATTTTTACTGTGCATTTGCTATACTCAGAGTACAGTGTTTGGAGTCAGAACCATGTCTCAGATAAAGATAGTTGCACTCATAGAGGTTAATCCAAATTTAATCATTATAATCTCATGAGAATAAGTTTGTAAATCCTGTTTTAGTGATGAAAGGATTGGGGATAAGGTAATTTGAAACGCTGAACAGAGAATAATTAGCCAGTTCACAGTGAAGTCAGAACTTGTCAAAACTCAGCTACTAAATTACATTGCACCAGTCATTAGGACACTAGACTCTAGAACAAGTGATCTCCAATATTGGCCCTCATCTTCTGGTGAGGGGAGTGTTTCTTTCATGGGAAGAGGCTTTGATTTTCCTACAGGTTTCTATGGAGTCAATCTATGAATCAGTCCTGTTTGAACATCTTTCTCCTTCAATTTCTATTGGAAGATATAGGTGGCAACAATTGCAGGTTTGAACAGGAGTAATGCAATGTGGAGAACAAACACATCCTCTGTAAGAAACTGAGCTGGAATGTTGATGCACATTTTATCATATTATTATCTAAACACATTTTGAGATTAATTTCTTAGTTACAGTCTCCCCTGATATATAAGCCATCATCTTTCTGTCATGAATCCAGTTACCCTATAAAGTCCTGTTTGTTTTTAATAGAAGCTATGATGTAAGTTCAAACTAGATAATAAAATTACATTGTCTTAATTATAATAATTTGATATTTTTACTAATTAATTATATCTTCAATGATTTCACTCATGTGTATCCTGCATACTCGTTATTTGAAGGCTAACCTTCCCTGTTACCTTCCAATTCTGTCTAGATTTTCTTACTTAAAAATCTCTTTCCCAGATCCTTGTCTATTTAATTTCTTTTGTTTGTGACCTACTGAGTTTAACCAAAGCCTTCTCTGCGACCTTAGGTTTAGAGCTATCCATTGGAAGCAGGTGTGCTCAACAGTGTATACAAAACTGAAGACAATGATTGACCCTTTCCCTGCATTGATCAATAGTCAATAGTTTTGCAGTAAGGACTAAGGCCCCATGAGTTATCATCTCCTATCCAGTACTGGTAGTTGACTGGGCTGGTCTTATGCAGGCTTGGGACAAGTAACCTCAGCCCCTATGAGTACATGATTGTAATACCTGTGTCATGCACAGAATGTGACATGTTGCAGTTCTTTACGTGTCCAGTGGGCCTTATTTCAATATTCCTTTAGCTTTTGAAGGGGAAGTGCAAATGTCTTGTAGGGATGAGCCCTCAGCTGCCACTTACTATCAGTATCTTGAGGATGCATGTTGAAGCAATGTAAGCCTGAGCTAGTTGTGCACCCTTTCATTCAGCAAACCCAATCCCCTGTGCCTGGTTGATCGATGGATTCTGGGAATACAGAGATGAAGAAGACATTGGTGCCTGCTCTTATACATTAAGTTTTGATAGAGGAGGAAAGTGCAAAAGAGCAGCGGTGCCTTGTGGTTTTGGCTATTATGAGAGTGCAGAGGACAATGACGAGGAGTGTGACTTTGCTGTGAAGTGGGGTCGTAGGCCACACTAAGGAGGGAGAGCTTAGAGGAAATTTCAAACCACATTTATCAAGAAACCATGTTTTCCTCCAAGGTTCCTGTGTAAACATTTTATGACTTGAAACGTAAGATTTTATTGCTGTTACCATTACAGGAACACTTGTTTAAATGTGGTTTGGGGAGCAAAATTATCAGTCTATTGCTCTGAACTCAGAAGGCTGTGAGGCAGTGAATCAGCCTATCACAAACAGCGCAGGACACATTTCCTTTCATTTGGCTGACATTTTCCTTCTGAAGGGAGGAACAACCATTTTTCCTCATTTTATCAAAAATATGAAATGTGTTGCCAGTTTTCTCCTTCGGCTCTTCAGCTACACACAAGGCAAGACTAGCCCACAAATTCCCCTAGAGGGATGCCAGTATGCATTCCCTATTTATCCGCTTTTTGTTTAATGTACTCATTAAAGGTGTAATAAATTTTTTATTGTAATGGAAACACATTAATGTTTATTGCTACACAAACCGTAAAGACACAGTTCACTTTCTTCAAAATTAAGTTTCTTTTTCTTCTTTGTATATTTACTGTTTTATTTTTATTTTACTTGTTTTGTTAACCATCAATCCAATAAGATTTTTACAATGTGCATAAAGCATAAATTATGACTATAGTTGTGAAAAAAATCTTAAAAATAGTTGTTTATTTCCACTGTGCTAGGACCTCCATCTTTGCTGTGTCTATAAGAGATGTATAAGCTGAGCAGAGTATTACTGTTGTTTTCCACAGGACCTTTGGGAAATTCATAAACATGAAATAACTTATAAAGAGAAAATTTTAGAGATAATAAGAACTATGACTTTCAACCTTTATACAAGACTGAATCCCATGTATTTCTACACTTCTTACTTTGCATTGCAATCTAAAAAGACTTAGGAGGAGTCTTAGTTAGGTTTCTATTGCTACAATTAAAAAAAATCAAAACTAAAGGCAATTAGAGAATGGTTTAATTCAACCTACATTTATAGTCAAGCACAAAGGAAAATGAAGGCAAGAATTCAAGGTGGGAACCTGGAGGCAGAAACTAAAGCAGAAGACGTGGATGAGTCCTGTGTACTGGCTTGCATGTCATGGACCCGCTCAGCCTGATTACATAGACCATCTATGACCTCCTGCCCAGGAGTGACACCACTTACAGTAAGCTTGGCCCCTCCACCTCATTAACTGAGAAAATGTACTCTAGACTTGCCTCTAGGCACATTTTTTAGAAGCTTTTTCTAAATTGTGATTTCTTCTTTACAGATGACTTTAGTTTGTGTCAAGCTGACATAAAAAAAAAAAAAAAAAAACAAAAAAAACTACCCAGTACCATAAAGAAATATCTGTAGAAACCATACCAATTTTATTTTACCCTTTATGGTATATATATATTATATATATAAATATATATACATATATATATATATATCTCATATATATATTCATATATATATAATCACAACTATTAATTTGTAAAGCACTTTTCACAGCTCTTGTAACATTATGAGGTGACTCTTACATGAATCTTGTTTTTATAAAAGAAGAAATACAGGCACAGTTGGAAATTAATTATCTCTTAATCCCTGTGATAACCAGAGACAGTATACAAGAAGAAATTATTGTAATTATATGCTGATTGACCTCATAGTACTGATTTACCTTAGAAGCAAATCCAACTTAGTTCCCTATGTCTGTAGAGCTTTACACCTGCTAGATTAGACATTGTTATTACTAGAGTACTGAACAATTGAAATAGTAGTTACAATAGACAGTGTGATTTTTTAAAGAGTTCTTTTTCTCTCTCTTTCTCTCCATCATAACTTGATGGATTCACACACACACACACAAACACACACAGAGATACAATCACATAAATATGCATCCTGAACACTTAGAACCATTTTGAAGAAATAGCTTAGAAATCACAGCAAGGCAAAGACATTTCAGATTGCCGCTGAGATTTAAAATATCTATTTACATTTTATTTCAGGACAATTCCTCAATGTTTTTATAATATAATTGAAAACTGGAGTTAGGTATATAAAAATGCATACTTTTATTCATATGAAACTTACTTGTATTGTTATGCAACATATTTGGAATTATTTGTATTTGATTACCATTGTGCATTATGTTTCAAAACATACAGAAAATTTCTCACCGGTCACTAGGTATTTATGTTATATAACACAAAGTTGTAAAGAGATTGATTTTAGAACTCAAAGAGCATATCTTATAACCCTAATTGACTCCATCATTTATAATAAATTATACTTATTTAATTTGAATAATTATTAATTTAGCTATTTAGAAAAATAAAGTTATATTAAGTATTTCTTCTTCTTGGTTAATTTAATTAAATACCAAGTAGCTAAATTTACCCACCTGAAATTTTATATATTCAGAGAACATAGTAAGTCAAAAGTTTGAAGAAATGAATTTAGAGAAAATATATAATGGGATATTCTGCATTTTCAATGATGACAAATGAAGTTAGTAATTATTTCTACTTGGGAGACTTTAACACATTTTATGGAAAGAAATGACAAAAATATAGGTTTTACTTTTGCAGTTCTCAGGAGCTGTGTTTCATCCTAATTCCAAAGTCAATACCCAATAAAAGGATCTATTTTTTTCCCTTCAAAGATAAATAAATAGGAGATAGAAAAGGCTCAAACAAATGTTTTGTACCATCATAGATGTTTTCCACAGGTGTAAAGAATCTACATATTTTACTAACTAAATCCAGTTTAAACTATTATTGTCTACTGACAAATGGTATACATGCATATATATATATATATATATATATATATATATATATATATATGCATGCAATACAAATAGTGAAAAAAAAGAGGCAATGAATTTGAATAACAGTAAGGAGCAGTAAATGGGAGGGTGAACGAGAAAATGAAGGTAGAAACATTGTAATTATAATTAAAAAAATGCTATTATGGATGAAATGTTGAGAAAGGACTCTTATGATAAAATAGTATTAAAAACTCAAAGACATATAGGTCCCAAACATAGTTACCAACTGAGTTGTTTTCTTCGGACCCAGTTTTCTGTTTGTAAAGTAATTCCATTGAATGGTTCCTGACCTTGATAGTTTGAGGATATCACACCACAGTCATCAAAGCTATAATTTCAACCCCCATTTAATGTTTAATTTTTATTTCTTTAACATTTTCATACTTGCATGCAATGCTTTTTGATGTTTTATTCCCCATTACCCTCCCTCTCCTACTGCCATCCTCCTTCTGATCAACAAGCCCCCTTCTGCTTCTGTGATCCCCTGAGTTCAGTTAGAGTTGCTTTTACAAGAGTTGCTTGGGTGAGAAATTAGAACACATACAACTTCTTGGTAGATATGCTACTGAGGACAATGGAACTCTCTCCCACAGCAACAATTGCCAAGAGTGCCTCAGGGAGATGCGAGGACTCTGGAGTCTTCCTTGATCCATGAAGATATGCTCACCTAAATTGTGAAACTCTTATGGAGATAACCACAGCTCCAGTGAGTTCATTAGTAAAGACTATATTCTGCCTCCCCAAAACAATTTTAGGCTGTGCATCTTCCTTTCCTCTGGCTCTCATATTTCCTATCTTCTACAATATTTCCTGTGCCGTAGGCTGAATATTCTTCTATTATTATTATTATTATTGTATGTTACCAGATGCTCAAAGCAATACTTTGTAGCCTTATAAAGTATAGGAGGTAGAAATATATGCTTTTTTTCCCAACTAAGAGTTAAAACTAAGCTATTATTCTACTGATGGAAGGGTATAATTATTGTTTCTATATTTTATTTTTATCCCAATCACCCTATTGTTTCATTTTCATGGTTGCATTTTAAAATATTCGCTGAGCTTGTGCTGAATGTTACCAAACTCTAGCCTCTGAAAGATATTGAATCCCTGCCTTTTAGGAACTGATATTCTGCTTGAAAAGAAGAAAATTAGTCATTTGATTAATTGATCACAAACTTGTCATTTTATAAATGTGATATGCACTACCAAGAAGAGCTACATGGTAGTTGAGAGCTTATTTCTGAGGACAGGAAACAAGCAATGACTGGAGGGTGACCTCTCAGAAGACACATTACATACGGAGGTCTTCAGTGGGAAGGAGCTTAACAAATATGAAAGCCAGAATAGATTAAATCTGTGTAATATCACAAGAAATAAAGGTGAAAAATACAAAGAAAAGAGTGTAAAAACTAGGAAGGGGCCCTTACTACAAATAGCTTAGAGAAACCTGCATAATTCCAAGATGATGGAACATCAGGGCTTTCTAGAATGAAACATGAATAATTTACATTTTAAAATGATTACACTTAAATCGTTCCAGACAAAAATTAGTATTGTCAGTGATTGGATGATATTTGATAGAATAGCAACAGAGATTTCTTTCATTCAAACTAATATAACTGAATTATTAAAAACATAAAATTACTGTGTTTAATTTAAAGAGCAAAGAGTACAGGCTGGAGGTCAGATGTGAAAATTTAAAGGTAATATGTTTGACCTGGTCATTTCCAGCACAGTCATAAGCAGTATGTGCTAGTTTACTCAGCTGCTTAATGAAACAGGTGTCCTGGAATCACAGCCAAAGTCTCAGGCCTTTGTCAAATAGTGCCCAATTCTAGATGCTTATTTTTCATTTCATAGTGACAAGACAGCAATGATGTAGCAGAGACTCTTGAGGAAGTACAATTCACCATGGCATAAGTTGTTTGGATCAGAATGAAAATCTGTCCTGCAATACAAATGTATCCACGTGGCCTGCCAAAATCATGACATATCTGGAATCGTCTCTCAGTTAAGAAAGTAACTGGATAAATTAAACATAAACATGACTATAGATGTGTGACTCCCCAACTACAACACTTCCTAGTCAGAGCTTCCATATACCATCATAAGAAATGTGCTACTATCTATCATTGATTCCATCATTCATGGAGCAGAGGGGTGAGATGCGAAGAGGCTAGCCTGTGTTCTAGGCATTTCTCATTATGTTCTTCTTTATATTAGAACATTGTTATTATTCATATTAACTTTGTAGTTGATGATGACTTATAGTCTCAACAAACTAAGCATTTGCCATAGAATAGACATATAAAAACTCTGAAGAAATATGGACAGGTATCTAACATACACATACAGTTAACTTCAGTGTACACCAAGTTATTCATATACAGACTTGTAAATAAACACACAAGTTGTTTATAACCGTCTCAACTAATTTCAACACAAAGGTAGAGTAACAGTTAAAAAATAAGCATGATAATCAATCTTTCTTGGGATAAGAGGGGATAAAAGACATTATTTTATTTCATTAGAAAAGAGATATCATTGCTGAGTTTTGAGAAATTTAAATTGATTTGTCTAAGGCCAGAGAAGTAACTCAATGTATAATGGCACTTGGTTCCAAGCTCAAGGACTTGACGTCACATTAGAAAGAGAGGAACTTCCTCTAGCAAGTTACACTCTGACCTCCTCATTTATGGTGTGGCGTGTGCACACCACAGACATGAAATGACTAAATATGAAAATGTTTCTTTTTTCAATTGCCAAATGTGCACATGTTGACATATCTTATTAAAAGATCTGTCCAAGGCTATTGAGAAAACAATTAACCGTGATTTAAAGAGAATATAATTAAACCAAGACAATGTTTTAGGTGGGAGGGACACAACTAAAATTTAAGATCGATCAAAACAATGAGTCTAGATCATATGAGAAGAAATCATAAACAAATAATGATCTCTCTGTTTCTGTCTCCCTCTCTTTCTTCACACATAGGCAGACATATAATATGCTACTTCTGCAGATTCTACCAACCATGATTGAATGTTTTTATCTTCACACATAAGCAGACATGCAACAGATTACATCTGCAGATTCCACCATGATTTAAAATTTTATCACATATATGATATATTTGTGTATACATATGTTGGCATGATATTTACATGATGTCAGACATAAATAAAATATAGCTTGTTTCATGCTTAGGATATCCTAAACAAGTTATATGCAAATATTGTACTACTTTATACAGAGGACAAGAAAATCTATGGATTGTGATTTCCACAAGGGAAGGAAGGGTATCTTAGAATCAATATTTCTTGTTTGCTCCTGAATGAGATATTTTAAAACATCTGTATATATCCTAGAAAGTAGATTAAATATAATTAACTATGCTGAGAATAAATAAATTAGAATGTCTGGACTTCCTTTTTCCACTAGTCACTCTATGGGAAATTAGTGACCTAAAAGAAAAGATAAATTTTAGGAAAAACTCTCAACATATGTAGAAAAAACTCTATAATCTGTATGCTTCTTTAGATGGAGGTTATCCTTAGAAATGCAGTTGCAAATGCTTTACAATTCTATTTCTCATCCCCACCTCCACTGGTAAGAGAATGCTAACTGGAAAATGAGCTGGAGTTCTGAAGTTCAAAGTTGACCTCTGTCTTCCAGGCACTTTCAAAAGGATGAGTGCTCTCATGGAGGGTCAGAAAACTTCCAGTGCAAGGGCAGTAACAACACAGCATCAAGATCAGGTAGACACAGCCTTAGGAGCAGCTCCAAAGCTGGATTCATACCTGTCTTTCTGGACTCAGCTGGGGTAGGTTACCTTAAAGGGATTAAAGAGGGAAAAAGCGACTTTCATTCACAACTTAATGGTTTCTCATAAAGGACAATTTTCTGGCAGGCATGTCTTGGAGTGCACAGCACAGTCAAGCAGATCGCTTGCCTGCTCCTTGGAAAGTTCATCTGACTTTGGCTTCCATGGCTGACTTCCTCTTTTTTGCTAACACCTGAGAGTAGTTTCTCTGGAACTCCTTCCATGTGTTGCTGGCAGTCTCAGCAGTGTGTATGGAGGAAAGGAGAGGCGCATGCATGCTTTTAACTATGTCTTTAACAATGCTGCTTAGATTGTTCAGTTTTAGAGTGCTTTTAAAGCTTAAGGAGCAGTGCTCTGCAGAAGCATAGGAATTGACTTCAGATGAAGTAAGCCTTACCAGCAGACTCTAGAAAAGTGGTTACATCAACCTCTTGTCATTTCCATGTTCCAAATGCTAGGACCTTAAACTGAGAACTACCAATTCACTTGGTAATCTGGTAAAGTCAGCATTCATGACTGCTTATCATGAAGGAACTAAGAGGTAAGTTTATTGTTGGGATCATAGCTGCACCAGCATGTAGAAGAACACAGAAAGTAATGCTATTATAAATGCAGGAGAAGCTATACCAACTTTAGTAACAAAATCATAATAAGGCAAATTAAATATTTATGGGACAATTTCTTTTAAGTTAGATATTTTACTTGCAAACTTCATGAATTAATTTACTTACAAAAATCACTTTAAATGACTCTGTCACAGAAAGCTTGCATACGATAGGTATTATTATGCATTAATGCCCTTCTCTCATATGTCTGTCCCTTTCTGAATGCTTTGTGTAAGTCTTCGTTTAAGTTTACATAAAAGTAGACTCCAATGACTGGAGAGACGGCTCAGCAGTCAAGGACACTTGTGGCTCTTGCAGAATACTTGGGTATTTTCTAGCACTTGCATGGTAGCGCACAACAACCTGTAACTCCAGTTTCAGGGTAGCCAACACTAAATTCTGACCTGTAGGCACCAGACACACCCGTGGTTCACATATATGCATATAGACAAAACTCCCATATACGTAAAATTAAAAACAAATCTAAAAATAAAATTTAAAAAAAGGTCCCATATAGCTTTATCAAACATATCGAGTATGCACGTGTGTGTGTGTGTGTGTGTGTGTGTGTGTGTGTGTGTGTGTATGATTTTAATTGGATTTACATTACATGTGACTAATATTCCTTCCAAATACATAGGTTGTAAAATAAAAAACACAATACCATGAGTAGCATAGTCACTCTCTAGTTTTCTCTAGTTCCTTTTAAGTTCCCTGGAGACTCCCAAAATAATACCAAAAATTGAAATTGCTTATGGTTACCCATTAGATGGTAAGACCCTCTGATGGCTAGTTTCTTGTCAGCATGAGACAAGCTAGAAATTGAAAAAATGCCTCCGTATGATTGGTCTGTGGGTCAAACTGTGACATGTTTTTGTGATTAATGATTGATGTGGGAGTGCTTAGAAGATTGTAGGTAGTACTCCCCCTAGGCAGGTAGCACCTGATAATAAAAGAAAGGTGGTTGAACAAGCTATTAAGTAGTTAAGTAGCATTCCTGAATAACTTCTGTTTCAGTTCTTGCCTCCTGGTTCCTGCCTTGGTTTTATGATTTTTTTATTTTTATTTATTTATTTATTTTTGGTTTTGTTCATGTATTTTTGTCAAGCAGTAGAAACTCCTACTTAAGACAGGTTTTATTGCTAAAGATGTCATATATTTTAGTCACAGGACATAGAAAAATCCAGTGGTAATGACCATAGAATTTTTCCTATTAATTAACTTTCATAGCCCCAGAAAGTGCTATGTAGGTTGCTTGGGTGGAGGAAGTCATTAAGACTCTTACCCAGCTGTGAACAGTGTGTACTGCCATAATGTTAAATGGGGAAATATAATATAATATATATTATATTATATATATATATAAATATAATATAATATAATGGGTGCAGTAGTGTCATGAGCATTGTGAAAGTAAACAACTACTTTTTGGTTGGATTTATAGGCAGCTTCACTGAAGTGTATGTATGTAGGTACTAGAAATCTGGCCAAGAACTTATGATTAAGGATCTTATAGGCCCCAGGAGTAAACCTACTACTCTTATTTTGCTGAAATGCACATAGTACCTAACTGCCCTCTCAACTTGTAAGTGTATCCACAAAGATTACTGCAGTTCTCAGACATCAGCCAAGAAGATGGTGAACAGTGGTCAGAGAAAAACAATATGTTGTCAGTGTATAGAGATTAAGTAACTGTGCTGTGCCCAGTTCCAAATGAGACATTGATATTACACACGCACATCCTGAAAGCTTAGGCAGCCTGTTGAAGAAAGGGTGGAAATATTGTAAAGTCAATGGCAGACAGGACAGAAAAATTGTCTTCTAGACATGACAGGATTACTATACTCACGAACTCGTCGTAGCTGTTGTTGCCTACAGAAGAAGTGCATATGATCAACCAGTCAATCTTCCCTGCTGACAGGGGAGAGGTCTCCTGACCCTCCACTGCTACTTGAAATATTTACATGTTGATGTCTTTTGGGCAGAAAAAAAAAATATGCTTTCTTCATGTGGCTCTTGGTAGGTCAGTCAGGCTCCAGTGATGGCATCATTTCCGTGAGTATACTAGGAGCACAAATTGAAATCAGTAAACTATATGTAAAAGTAAGTTAAGAGAGGATAGGAAGTTTGGATGGGTTTGTCATGGGAGTTGATCTGGGAGGAGTTAGGGGGAGGAATAGGATATAAATATAATTGAGATACATTGTATGCATGTATGAAAGTTTCAAAAATAATGAAATACTATATTTAAAGAGCAAATTCAAGATTTGCTTCATTAAAATGTTACTTTAAATTATATATTGTTCTCACCATCTGTTTTTAACCAATAAGCATTTGTAGCTCTGGACTATGGAGATTCTTAATTCGAAAAAAGTGCCCCCAACTATGATAATCTAAGTTTGTTCCTTACAACTCACATAACAATGTCAAGTGTGTACTCATAATTGTGCACTGAGGAGTCAGATACAAGAGAATTCTGGGGCTCACTAAGCAGTTTGACTAGCCAAATAGAATAGCAATCACAAAAGGTCTATCTTGTTTCATAGGGTGTTGAAAGCATTCCTAAGGATGACATTCAAAGTTTTTCTCAGTCTATCAGACATGTGCACACACATGTGTTTGCATACACACATGCACACATACACATACTAAAGAAAGAAACTGTAGTTATAAGAGTACCCTATAGTAAAATCTCTAGCAGTTTAATAACCAAACATGTATCCAGATCCATGTTGTTTGATCCCATAGCTCACCTCCCTAACCAAGAAACCAGTATTGACTCTCCTAAAGGACAAAGGACAAACGTTTTTGTTAGCCTTTAAAAGAAATACTTCAATAATTAAATTCTATCTATTCTAGAATAGTATCAAAAGATTCAGGAATGGGTGGTAGCAAAGGAAAAAGAAGCTTGCTCAAATTTGAAACTATGTCTGACAAACAGAAATTAGAATATAAGTATTCTAACAACCAATCTTATTTAACTTATTTGGTTCAGTGTCAGCAATACAGGAAAAAAAAGAACATGTTTTTTGGGCATGGAATTCATTTTACTTAATTCTTTTCAAGTTTCTAGAATTATAGTTTCTCTTTTGAATGTGGTTCAAAGAGACAAAATAATACAAAATGCTTCAAAGCTCTTCAGTGGTCTGTCTTTGATGCTCATGACTGCCTCATCCTCTCTTCTGTATTTCATATACACTTTGAGAATAATTTCAGCTTGAACTCAGACAATTTCTCTTTTTGTTTATCTTTGTGATTCCATAGAAAATGTCTATCTTTAGCCCCTTCGTTTTTCAGTTTTTGTTTTTTTAATGAGTGACAATTTGTCCTACCCTTTTGGGCCTCTAAGGCTATAGTAAGGAATATATAGTTGGCACTTTAGTATGAGAAAAGGCTTAAACATCTTACAATTTGCACTATGTAGGTTAATCAAAATCCATTGAATAGGACAGAGACCATGAGCTGACTGATACAAACTATGGCCAGTGTCTTAGGCATCCAAAGGAAAGTGGCATAAACATGTATTCCTTGGTTGACTCTCATATACCAAGATCTGGTTACACAATCCAAACTGAGCTGTTGCAGTTTCATTTGCATTTCTCCATGGGTGCTAAATTATTAAATTTTGTTTACGTGGGAAGTGGAATGAATAAAGAGAAGTAAAGATGATGAAATAGTACACAAGAATCACAGCTTTAAGACCAGGAGTTTCAGTCCTATATTAATCATTTTGCCTTATTAAGTCTGCCACTACTTTGATCATGTAATCTCTTGCACATAACTTAATTGAGTGTATTTTTGGTATGTGACAGAATTGATTGCCCTGCTATGGCTCAAGAGTGGACTCTACCTACTCAGATGGTGTAGATGCACAGGATGTTAATGCTGACAGCTTTTTTTCATTTTATTTTCATTTTACTGTTTATGTATATGAAATATTTTAATATCTTATAGTATTGAGGAAGTAAGCAATGTTTCGTATGCAAACATTGTATGTTCATCACACAGCAATTTGTCCTACACTTTTAGTGTGTTGAATCAAAAGAAGCATCTTGCTGTAATTTCTATGGTAAGAGAGAACCTTTTTGATCATTCCTTCACCTTAGGTTAATTTAAAACCACATGAGAGTTTTTAAATAAAGCGTCTTACATAAAATGATAATGCAAGTGACTAGCCTATAGTACATTTTGAATATTTTGTATCTAAATTAATGAATTGGTGGTTCCTGGTCTCTCCCACATGTTTTATAGTTAAATATATGGATAAATATACTATAAAATTTCTAGCCAGAAAGTTCATCATTATATATCTACATTCTACTCAGAGGCCAATAAAAATTAGTCAAAATAAATTAGGGTTTATATCTCTTCCAGCATTTTATTCCCCAAAATTCTTACATACATACATACATACACACATACACACAAACATACACGCACACACACATGTGTTGTATCTATATGTATAGCATCTATTCTGGCAGCCAATTGATTTGAAAAAATCTTCTTCATAAAAGAGTGTGTCCAAGTTATACTTTTTTATCTATTTTGAATGTATGCATCAAATGAAAATAGAACTCATACATAGCTTTGTAGTGAGCCATATTATTAAAGTATTTACAGAGTCCCTCCTCCTACTCTTAAGTATTTACAAAGCCCAAGCTTTATAAATACAAGTACTAAATATACAAATACAAATAGTAAACAAATTATGCGAGTCTCAGTTTTTTTCTGTGACTTCTAAAGGTATAAACAGAATATAGAGTCAATATTATATTTGATGAATATGAATATTTATCAAAACCATGTAAATAATGATAGAATATATAGAGGCAATTCAGAAAATGATCAAAACCTCTGTGAAAAGGGACTTTTTCAATCAGCTACTGAAGGAAGTGAGTCTATTGATTTGAGGAAATGGGGTGGGAGCAGACCATATCAGGGGTAGCCTGGGTAGAAGAAAAGGGCCTGAAGAAGGTGGAGGCTGTTCACAGTATGTTGATGAAATGCTAAAACCTCAGTGTGACTGCTGCAGAGTGGATTAGAGATGAGCAATGAGCAGAGAGGATAACATAGCATGATTGATCGATTTTTACATAATAAGTATTTTCTGTAGGTGAGACAGGAAGTTTCTTAAGGGCTTTGAGAAGAGAAGTTGCATAACTCGACATTATGGAGCCAAGATATTATTTAAGCTCAACAGGGAAGACCATCAATTCTACAGCAAGTTGTTTTATTTCCGAAATATACTCCTCATCTACACTTCGGTCCTACTAAAAACAAGGAAAAATTCTATAAGAAAAGTTATGGAGCCCACACATGGTGAATCAGACCTGTGAACCCAGATTTCCAGATGTAGGGGCAGAAAGAATCTGATTTATGTTCCACCAAAGTATAAACACATTTCAGTTCCTTGCATTTTACTTCCTATAGACATGGCAAATCTACCCTACCCCCCATCTCCAGTAAAATATTAATAATTCTCATACTGTATCTTGATTTACTTTATAGATATACAGAGTTTTCTCAGCAGTATTCTAGATAGGCACATCAGGATATATGTGGATACTCAATAAGCTAGACACTCTTCTGCCTTTCTAGTATCTCAATGTCTCTCATTCTTCACTTTCAAAGCTGGGGAAATCCCTCCCAAAGAGGCTCAACATCACTTAGTAATTGTCTTAGCATCCATAAAAGGAGGTTTTCTTTCACAAGCAATTAAGACAGTCACCAGTCACCTGCAATTAGCTCTAGCTAGTAAACAGAGGGCCTCACTTAATCCATCTTTCCTTTAGACCTCATACCGATATTCATAATATCTTGTCAGTTTTACTTTCAAAATCCATCTTGATTTTGACCACTTAATTGTTCTATCTACCCACATAAATCTGCTGTCTTCTTTAACCCTTTTAACTACAACATACAACACACACACAATGCACAAGGTTTTCTTTTTGCTTTTATGTTTACCTTTCTATGCAAAGCTTATCAATGACGCTGCTATAATAGTCTTTTTACAAGTACCATCACTTTTGTTAGGATATCATTCAAAGTTGTTCACTAGAGATATAATGAGCTAAAGTGTGCTGTACTTTCTCAGTTCCATGGATGATGCACAGTCATCTATTTCTCTTGCTTTCCAAGCCTCCCTGAGTAAAGCCACCTTTCTGTCACTGTCACAAGCCCAAACTCATTCCTGACAGTGTCTCTGATTTCTCATGTTCCATCTACCAGCAGGTGCTTTTCCCTAATTGATTTCTTTCTTTATCGGGTCTTCAGTTAAATATCTCATTCCAAACAGCATTCCTTTACTATCTGACATGTTTTCTAATATTTCTTGTGTCCCTTTGAGTATTAGTTCCTCAAGCCTTTATATTTCTATGCTCTCTTCCCTGCAGTAATTCTTTTTTTCTCAGCCCAGAACTCCTGGATTTCCCATTCCCAATAATGCCCACAATAATGACCTAGTCACTATTTCCTTCATGAATGAAGAGCACACACCAAAACTACTAGAGGTACTGGTCACAATGCTCATTGTACTCTTACCTACTTGGTAAAGCTGCATGTTTAATGTCACCATTATGCTTAAGCAAATACAGCACACTGAGACATTAAGTAAATATACAAAGCAAAGCAAGTGATATGGGTGATACTGTTCCATTTTATTATAAGACTTGTGTCATCCCCAATTTAGAGGACACACTTCTGTATCAAAATAGTTGTTTGTGCATATTAAACCCTGACCCTGGCTCAGGCTTCCTTGATGCTGTAGTCACAGGCTGCCTGCTTTCTCTTGAACTCAAGAAGCTCTGCATTGTCAATATTATCCCATTCGACCTCTCATTTTAAATGATTGCACATGGTCCCCTGAGAATGTCCCCATTGGCTAGCATGGTTTTTGTGTTAGAGTTTTTTGCATGAGTGCTCAGAATATCTGACTTGGAATTTTCATATCGGTTTTATAACTTGATTTGAAAACAAAATAAATAAAACATCCTCAAGGACAATGTGATATTAGACTGCAAATATAAAAAGTATTTCTAAGATCAGAGTTTTTGACTTTCTCCTTCTAATTCAATCATCAGAAAGCTGACTGTTCTTACTTGCTATTGCTCCAGGCAGAGGGTACTTTCTCAACCCCAAATGCAACTAGCAAATTCAGTCATTTTTTTTTCCTTTCTTCCAGTTATTTTTGTCAGAATGTTTGGACTCTACCTGGAAGATGCTCCACCCTTTACCTTTCTTTCTTGACTACATCACCTTTAACTTAAAGGTCCTAGTTATTATTTCTTGTAGAAAATCTATGAAACCTCAACCCGGACCTGCAGAAGACGAACCTGTATTACCTAATCATTGCATCATTTTTATGATTTGTGTGTATCGTGTCATTCATGGATTCAGAAAAATCCATATCACAGAGCAAATGCTTAATCAAAATCACAGATGACTGCAATGAAAATCACACAAAGAGAGGTAGTATTGAGAGAATGAAAAGAAAGAGAGATGAGGGGGAGAAGAGTAAAAGAAAGCAAAAGCTGAGATAGAAAGAGAATCTTTCTATCTGTGTGCACATTTCCTGTCCATGCTTTTTCTATATATATTTTATACTATTTTGATTTAAATGTTTAACAGTATTTCATAATACTAGAATAAAAATGAGACAGCATAATTGGTGAATAATAAACAATAATTGTCCTAATAGTGCTTTTTAGAAATTGATATTGAGACTGAGAGATGTATGAGAATAAATCAAGAGGACATGGGTCACCTCCACAGAGGATTAGCCCTTGCAAAGTTTCTGAGTGCAGAAGCAGAAGGTTATGAAGGTGGAATGGAGAGGTAAAAGCAGGGAGCTTGGTGCAGTAAGGCCACAGAATGCAAAGGTCTGAGGACACTGAGAGTATGCAGGTCAGTGATGAGAGTCTGCAGTTATTTTACAACTGGTAACTGCCTGAAGGGTTTTATGCCGTGTAAAGAATATTCTGGCTTCAAGACATAGAACATGTTTGATGTGGTGGTGTTTCATACTGGGGTGTAATCATTAAAATGAAGAAGAGGAAAAATGCAAATGAACACAGGAAGGATGAAGAGAATGGATGAAGAGAGTAAAAGAAAGCAAGTAAGAGAAGTAAGGTCAAAGGCTAGGAAGTTTTGAATTTTTAAGGTCTCTATTCTCTCTCCTTTGCAAGATTGAGCCTACTGTTATTCTGCCCTCAGTATATTTTGACACTGAATACCTCATCTGCTTCACATAAAACTCTTCTGTTTTAATACTCAACTCAGAAATATAACTTCATCATCCCTGGAGCTGAAAGAAAATAGAAAAGGAAATCCAGGGTCAAGTTTAGGGAAAACACTCAGATCAATATGTGTCTGTGCAAAGCTTCATTCAAGGTAAGGGCTAGTTCTAGGTAATAAAAGTCATAGAACTGTGGCAAGTGTGTCCACATAGTTAATGCACAGTAGTTAGCACAGAAATCCCCCAGGGAAGGGATTATTAACACTATATATAATATGAGGGAACTGATATCATAGAAATAGATGTTACTTTATCTATGTTATTCACCTAGTATAATTCACACCTATATCTACTAAAACTCAAAATCTAGTATACAGGAAGTATTGATTACAATATAAAAATCATATAAAGAAGAGTTAGTTCATACAAGGCGGGGAAACAGTTCAGGCAAAGAATGGTTGAGTAACATGAGAGTGACTCTAAGATTTTATCCTCAGCCTTGTGGGGGTGTAGTCCTTGACTTGAGTTTGAAGGCATTTATTCTTTGCCTAATTATATCACCGGTTCTAGTCCTGGAGCCCTGGAGCATTTCTGCCTCCCTACAATCTAGTCTTCAGTCTAGAGCTGGAAGGCTTCAATCTAGAATGTTTAAACCCTGTACTGTCTAAAATGTTTAAGCCTCTGAGATTTACTACTGACTGGGCCACTCTGACTAACTCCTTCTGACCCCTCACTCATCTGGCTCAACTCAACTCACTCATTGTTCTGGCCCAAACTTTCTTCCAAGCCATTGGTTCAAACTGACCTTCTGAGCTGGCTAACTGTTTCTGACCAAACTCTGACTCTGGTTTACTCTGGTTGGTTCTCTGACTGTCTCAGACTGAATTGCTTTGCTTCAAAGTGACTCACTTTTCCAATCTGATACTAACTTCTGTTGAACTGCCTTTGTGTCTCTGTGTCTCTACCCCAGACTGTTGGCTTCACCCTACTGCTCCATACTGCCTCAGTCAACTTCTCTAGCTTATCCTCAGTCAGACCACCGCTTCATTGTCTCTGTGTCTTGTCTACTGTCCTCATGTTACTTGTTGTAACTGACCCTCTGAGCTGAGAGCCTGCCTGTATAATATGAGAGTTGGATATTTCCTCATTCTGACTCACTCAGCTAACTCTTCCTCTGAGTCGTCACCTTACCTGTCCTTCATTCTGGCTCATCTCAGTTGTCAATTCCTGTTTGACACTGAATCCTGAGCTCTGCTACCTGTAACAGCTTCTACACTTTGTTTTTGTCTTAGTAATTAAAGGCATGGACCACCACTGCCTTCTGAATACTGGGATTAAAGGTGTGTGCCAACATTCTACTCAAAGCAGCCATGCTATAAGATTAAAGAATGAAACAATACTCTACAGTGGCGGATCGGACTGATTACATGGGACATACTATGTTTATGGGTTCTGATTAGTTGATGTATTACAAAGTTTCAAAAAAACCTACAGATTTGATTATAAATTGATTTTAAGGTAACCTTTGGAGGAAAGTTGCTGGAGATATGGCTTGTTGGTTAAGATTACTGGCTTCATTTTTAAAGGACAAATTTGATTTCCAGCACACACGTAGTGGATTAGACCATCTGTACCTCCAGTTCCAGGAGATCCGATGTCCTCTTTAGGTCTCCATTGACTCATGCATGCATGTGGCACATAAAGTTCTGCAAGCACAAATACATACATACACAAAACCAAAATAAATATGTAATTATTAAAATCATAACTTTGTATACAAAAGTGTATTCTTGGAAACATGCTCTTAAGTGATACCATTGGCTTGACAGAAAACCTTACAGGAAAAATGCAGACATTTAATTTTTAATTCTGACTGACTATTCCTTAATTACTCATTTGTCTTTTAATGTGTGTGTGTATGTATGTATATATATATATATATATATATACATATATATTATGCATTGTCCAATTAATTTTCAAAACTGTATTTTAAATGAACAATTATAATTATTAAATATTCATTAATATTGCAATTAAAATGGCACATTTATCTCAAAGTTATTATAGTATTAAAAATAAAACTCTAACCATTCCTAATAAATATACTGATGTGGCCCATATAGCTTCTTTTTCCATCTAGGAAATACAATATTTTCTCAGATCTGTTTGGCTATTCTTTCATATTTCAACTTTATTTGCCTGAGTCTTCTTCCATAATAAGATAAAGCAGAGACTAGTCATTAAGTAGTTACTGGTTTCTGTTTCCAGAATCTGTTATTGCTGATTTCGTTTTACTTGTGAGATTCATTTCAGTTTTTAAATTATGTGTGTTTGTGTGTTTGTGGGTATGTGCTTGTGGAAGTACAAACACTCCAAGAGGCCAGAGGCATCAGCTCTGCCTGAAGTTCAGTTATGGGCAATTATGAGCCATCCATCATTGGTGCAGGGAACAGAATTCTAGTCTTCTGCAAGAGCAGTATGCACTTTTAACTGCTGAGCTATCTTTCCAGATATATTTATTGATTTTAATTCCAGAAAGAGGCACATGACCCCAAACTTCCATGATTATACAAAAGTGGTGGTAATTTGTACCTAATAGCGTATAGTTTTCTTTGTCTTCATTGAAGCTCGCAGAGTTATGGTGGTCAGGACACTTTGGAGACACAGCCTTGATTCAGCTTAGGAGTTTTCCCTGGTCCACATAGCTTTGGCTGAGGACTAAGGTGTGTACCATATACCTTGACTAAACTACTGTACGTGAGGTGTAAGATAAGCTCTGTCTGCATAGAATAAATCATAAAGGAATGACCCCATTCACACTCTCAAATAGAGAATAGAGTTTTGTACACATTTTCTCCCCTGCACAAACATGCACACATCAAAGCTTTTTATATATTTCTACATCTACAAACTCCTTTTCCAAAACACCATCCTCTTTTATGATCAGTCAATATGCCTGCTTTCTGATTCTCTTGATTGCTAATCTATAAAACACTTAGTTATAAAACTAAAAAAAAGTCAGGTACATAAAATATTTACCACATCTCTAAATAAAATCTAAACCCCCGACTCTCACCATTAATATTGTTTCCACCTTGAATTAGTTGAGCCTTTTTCTACCTACGCTGAACTCTATCTCTGTAGTTCTTTACCTAGTTTCTACTTATTTGTAAACCCCATAGTAGAAGCCATAGTCTTGGAGAATATTTCTTTTCCCTCTCCAGCCACATTATTCTCTGTTGCAAAATGGCCTATTTTTTTCACAGAAGCCATCCCAATTTATCTCCACATGCCTTATTCTTTCAGTGTATTCCTAGTTTATAGGATTCCAAAGCAAAATCTTTTCTTTTTCCCAGTGTTCATTTTTAGGGTATGACTGAATATTTATTAAATTGTTTTTGTAACAAATTGCCTTATGTATTGAAGATACCTATTTATCAAGGAAGCCTGAAGTCTAACCTACAGTATTTCTAATTATTACTCTTACATTTTCATTTTAACATTAGAAAAAATAAAAGATCAAAAAAGTGTAAGGTTTCATTAATTCCTTCAATAGATTTGGGATAATCAACCTAGAGGGATCTTAATGGGTAGATATATAGTAAGTGAACTACGGGTTTAGTGAAATACCCTGCCTTAGGATTTATGATGGAAGTGATTGTGAAAGACAATTGATATCAAGTGTCTGGACTCCACAGGTGTCCAGGTATATGCATACATTCACATTCACATTCATGTCTGCCTATATGCATTAAAACATGAATATGCGTGTGTGTGTGTGTGTGTGTGTGTGTGTGTGTGTGTACATTAGGCTCATTCACATAAAGAAATATAATCTCACTGATATATGTAGTTTTTGTAGCCATGATAGCACATATAAAAAGAAATATTTAATATCAATACATTGTAATTCATTATTTCCAAGATATGTCAACATTAAATGAATATTAAAATCAATATCAAGATATTTACATTATTTTCATCAAGTATTAAAATCTAGTGTTTATTGTACTCTTATAATCTACTAAAGTTTACATGACAAATTTTCACTGAATCTAGGCTACCAATTTAAATCTAAACCACTTTGCATTTTAAAAGTAGACTCATATTAGGCCTAGCGGCTCACATCCATAATCTTAGGATAAACTGAGGAAGCTGATAGGAAGATCCATAGTTGCTGGGCAGCCAAGGTTATAAAGGATGCCCTCCGTACCTGTAAAACTAAACAAATTTGCATACTTATCAGATATGGGCACACTTAAAAGTTTCCAATAACTTAGTCAATTACGAGTATTAACATTTGAATTTATATAAGTATAACAACATTAGATTACTTTTATTTTCTCAGTCTCACTATTTAATTTTACATATTCAATAGTCATGGCTAATCTAGTACTCCTGTGGTGGACAGTAAAATTGAAAACAGAAATGTGTGAATGAGTCTATGTACAGTTTCTTTTCTAAATTTACAAAGGGTGCTATTTGATAAAACTATTTGTCTTTCAAGCATTCCCAATAACTGGGCCAATTTTCTTTTGTGAACAAATGCCCAAATCAAATGTGGTCAAATGGAAATAATTGTGATGAAGAGACAGTATTCAAAGAGTTATACTCATTATAAACTAAGAATGGTTTCCTAGAAAAGACAATTGCATATTGATCAATTCAAATCAGAAGACCAAGATTCTAACACCAGATGAACAGCTGAGGTTTCCCTTCCTGAATTTTCTGCTGTTGTCTGCTTAACCACCACAGAGTGTCACTGTGGGCTGAGAAGCCCTTCCAAAATCAACAACCAAAACCGTGGCTGGAATGAAAGAACAAAAATGAGTGATGAACAATTGAACTCCCCAGAATTTCTGCCTCCTCCCTTCACTTCTGACAATGACTAGTACACTTCAAAATCCGTAATAAGTACATGAGGAAAATTAAATCAGAGCACAAAACCAGTACTACTACCTAGTAGATAAATATCACCATTCTATTGTAGAATCTAAACTCACATTTATTAGTCAATGCAGAGTGGATTAATGTCACAGAAATAAGATGAACTCTTGGAGTAGGATGCTGCCAGCATGAAAAATAAGGTCTCGTCTTTAATGGGTTTCTCTTGCTAAATTGTGACAGTTTTACATTTGCTTTTTTGTTGAAGTATGACAGTTTGGAGTTTTGTTATTATCATTGTTCCCTCGTTAATGCTAATCCTTTCCAAGTGGACTTGGAACATAAAGTTCAGGAATTCATACTGTTCATGTGAGAGGAAGGCATATGTCTAATATATAACTTGTGAGTAACCATTGAATACTTTTCTATAACTTTATTTATTTTGTAGTATTTTTTTTGTAACCCTAGCTGATCTGGGAGTCTCTATGTAATACAAGTTGTCCTTGAATTCACAGAAATCCTCCTGTCTCAGACTCCCAAGTATTGTGAGTGTTGCCACCATGCCATGC
The DNA here is from genome assembly GCA_026225945.1 of Cricetomys ansorgei. Taxonomy (NCBI): domain Eukaryota; kingdom Metazoa; phylum Chordata; class Mammalia; order Rodentia; family Nesomyidae; genus Cricetomys; species Cricetomys ansorgei. Next base: position 148,765 of record JAMJFZ010003206.1, read on the forward strand.
TAATTCAGCACTTTTTGTTAGGTTGGGAACATACGGAATGCATTTTCATAATGTACAATTATTTTTGGAGATGGGAATGGGCTTTCTAAGTTATGATTTGTCATTAATGATTTGTCATTAATATGGAGATTTATTCATTTGATATTTACTGTATTAAAAGAAAAAACTGATGATAGTCCTAAGAAATAATCAGGAATGTTCCAATTATTTTCCTTATTCTACTTTCTAAAGTATGGTACAAAAATAAGAGTCAATGTAAGTGATTTTGTAAGCATCTAACTCAAAGGATTTAGCAACTATTGTTTTAGTCGTTGGGTTTTTAATAAATTTTGAATATATACTTTGAAAATATAAATTTAGGATAGGTACTAAGTGCCTTTATTATTTACTCAATAGATGTTATCCTTATCAGATTCTCAAATAATTGTGCTGGTAAAGATTAAATTTAGGAAACACCAGTATCATAGTTATGTTTTTCTTTTACATCTAAGTCAGATAGGATTCTAGAAGAACAAGGCGGCTAACAGTCCAAAATAATCTCATTCTAATGAGTGAAGATGATACTGAGGCGAACAGATGTGCTTCAGATAACAAATGAAAACTATTAGGTCTTACTTGAATAATATCCTCATTCAAACTGAAGAACGAATAAAGGTGAATTCACAATGAATAAGTAGTCAACTTCAGAACTTGAGCCATTTTGAAGCTATAGAGCATCCTCAATTTCTTGCAACTGTCCACTTAACATGTGCTACAAAATAAATATCTGCACATTCATTATCTTCCTAAAAGTATGAGGTAGTGTCCTGGTTATTCTGTCATCTTGAAACAGCCCAGAATCATCTGAGGTAAGGTCTCCATTAAGAAAATCCATGGGTCAGATTGCCTTTGTGGACATGTCTTAAGAAGATTGTCTTTTGTATTAATTGTTAAAGGAAGTCTCAGACCACTGTGGGTTTACCACCTTGGAGAGGTGGTCCTGGGCTGTACAAGAACACTAGTACGTAGGATCCCGTGAGCAAGCCAGGAGCCAGTGTTCCTTCATAGTTCATAATTCAGTTCCTGCTTGAGCTACCTGGATAGTGGACTATGATCTAGAGTGATAGGCTGAAATAATCTTGTATTCCTCTAATTGCTCTTGGCCATGGGAGCAGAAAGCAACCTAGACCAGAGGGACATGGATGAGTATTTTACTCAGAACAAACCAAGACCCTATTAAGTTTTGTAATACAAAGTCAGTGAATGGTAGTCTGTCACCAAAGGCTTTCCTGTTAGCCAATACCCAAATCTAGTTCCCTGTATTAGCTTAAACAATCCCACTTAGTAATGCATTTATCCCATGTCTATGATTACTGCTTTAAAAAAAATATTACCAAAGTGAACTAAACTAAGGGAATGAAAATTTCTGTTAATTGGCTATAGAAAAGGAACACCATTATTTTACCTTATTCATGCACTCAAAGCATTATGTTTAAGTTCATCTTACATAAGCTTCTTAATCCTGATTGTTTGCATGAATTAGACAATGTTTACGTAAGATGTAAACTTACTGGGGAAATGAAACTTAACATAAGTAAAGCAATTGCTACAATATAATTTGTGAAGAGCCCATTGTCATGAAAAAAAAAATGAATTGTTGTAGCATTAACTAAAAATAGTTTGTCAGACATTATCAAATCCTCCTCACAAATGTTCTTCTCACATCAAATCAGTTAAGAGACAGTTTATTCTGATTCTGATGCTGTCTTAGGTAGGGTCTCTGTTGCTATGAATAAAGCACCATGGACAAACAAAGGCAATTTGTAGAAGAAAGTTAAGTTCTTCTCCTTACAACACTCAGATCACAATCCATCACTGAAGGACATCACAACAGGATCTCAAGACAGTAGCTAGGCAGATTCTGCAGCAGAGACCACTGAGGAGTGCTGCTTTTGGGTTTGCTCTTCATGACCTGCTTCTTACTTTCTTACACCACTTAGAACTACCAGCCCAGGATGGAACCACTTGAAGTGAGATAGGCCTTCTGATATCAATAATCAATAAAGAAAATGATGAACAGGCTTGCCCACAATTTAATGTGGTGCGGGCATTTTCTCAATTGGGGTTCTGTCTTCCAAATTACTGTAGCTTGTGTTAAATTGACATAAAACAAGCCAGAACAGATGCCAAAAATGAGAGATCATGGCCTAGAAACACAGATTGAGATGTACCAAATTCCATGTTCCAACATTGTAGCAGTTTGATGAATTTTTACAATAACAGAACAAAGGAGGTCATAAATCAAGTTGCTTTTCAAATATATTAGTGGAAACGTTAAGTAGGAATGTCAAAGCCAAACTCAGAAATTTCAGCTACAGATACCTAATATATTTTGATGTCATTCATCAGCTTTTGATTGGTAAAAACAAAGGGTTTGCTAAATTAATAAACTCTAAAGGATTCTATGTTATTCACAGGATATTAGGTCAGACACAGAAATTCACAAGGAATTGATATTTAGGGGACTAAAGATAGACTAATATAAATAGTAACCAGGCCATGTATGTACAACATAACTTTCCTGTCTCTCCAAATCATTGAAGCTCTAGCCAGGCAGTCAGCATTTGTAGTGGAAGCCACAGCTTCTTTGTGGGAATTTACGTTACCGGGTATGTAATGCCACTGCTACAGATTTCCAAGAACATCAATTTGTCTGAATCTGTCTAGTCATCCATTCTCCTCATTCACCTGTTAAATATTAAAAATTTTTTATGTGGTATTTGGTTGGAGAACTGAACATTTTCCAAATAAAAACAAAATGAGCTTAGATTGCGTATATTTGCATATATTTGAGACACAACATAATATTTTAATATTATATGTAGGAAAATTTTACTTTAGCCAAATCAATTTCTGATTATTTCACATGGTTGCCTTTTGAGATGTGTAGGACAAGTAGCTAAAAGTCATTCATCGCAGATTTTTTTCTGAATATATACATCGTTCTACATAGTTGGAGAATCTATGTAACTACAATACCATGATTATTGACAGATTGGCCGTATTTCCCTGTTTTCTCATTTTCTTATTTAAAAAACAATACCTTTTCATTCTTTGAAATCATAATAAAATTACATCATTTTCCTTTCCCTTTTCTCCCTCTATTTCTTCTCATATGTTCCCCATTCTCTCTCTCAAACTAATAGTATCTTCTTCTTTAATTGTTGAGATATACACGCACACACATAGATAGGTAGATAGATGATAGATGATAGCTAGCTAGCTAGCTAGATAGATAAATACCACCGGCTCAGTACATATAATATTACATTGATATATGTTGTATTCATACAATTTCAGGGATGATCACTTAATACTGAATAACCAATGGGAGGAGTTTTCACTGTGGAAGACTGTTTTTCTTGCTCTCAGCATTCCTTAGCTATCTGTAGTTCTTTGTCTACGTTTGGACCTTCAGTGAGCTTTCTCTCTTCCATTTTAGGATGCTTATAGTTGGCATCCGTATTTTGTATTTTTAAAGCAACCATATTTTTTGAGGCTTTATTGGACACTGCATGGAAACACAATGTCACATCAAAGTTCCCATTTCTCTGGGTCTTACAATCATTTTCTTTCAAGAGAGGGTATCTTTCTGTAGTTCTGGCTGTCCAGGAACTTGCTCTGTATACCAAGCTGGCCTCAGAGGTTCACCTGTCTCTACTTCCCAAGTGCTGAGATTAAAGGTGAATGCCACCACTGCTCAGGTGATCATACATCCTTTGTGCTCATTTTTCCATTAGGAGCAGAGGTTGTGTTGTAATTATCCCATCTTAGACTAGACACCATATGATCTCTTTTCTTCAATTTGATTGTTTGTGGCTTTCTATCATGGACTCTTGCTACAAAGAGAAGGTTCTTTGATGAGGAGTAAGAACTACACTTATTTCTGCATATAATAAGTATTTTTATTGTAGTTAGTGACTGTGGTAATTTAATAACTGGTATTTATAAGTTTTTCTCCAAGACCCATTACTTCTGTTGTCCCAGAAAGTTGTATAGATTTCTGGTACTCGGAATGATTTCCCTCCTGTGATCTACCCTTAAGTCCATTTAGAGAGTTGTGTTTACCTCCAAGGTATGTGTGCCACTATTGGACCCTTCAATTTATTTTGCCACTTGTCTTGTAGGTCAGAGGTCAAAGTTGGATAGGAGTATGGGTCGCTCACCTAGCTTGGAAAGTTCCATGGTCCTTCTGGTACTCAATTGTTTTTATTTCGGTATCTGGCGATTTAAAGAAAGTTATAGCAAAGATGATAACTTTTAGATGTCATGAAGACTGGAAGAAGTTATAGTGTGAAGACAGGCATACAAAGAGAAGTTGTGGAGAATGACAACTTCAGAGGGAATGGAGTGATTGTCTCCACAGTGTTGTTCAATGCAAAATCTCAGATAAAAAAACATTGAATGTCAAATAGTTACCATCAAAGACCTCTTCTTGTAACTGAGGACACATACACATATCACCTTTATATTTAGTGCACTTATAGTATAGGACATGTGCTGGCAGCCTAGATTAACCATGTACTATAGTTTTAGTGGTTTGTAATTAGCATACCTTGTAGGAATCGGGATATAAAGTTTGTAGCATTCATGACTCATTCTGTAAAATCTGTGATAGTACCCTCATTTTGTAGGTGAGCTAAAGATGAAAAAAAATTAACAAACCTCTATAGGATACTATATTATAGGATAGTATTATATATATTATAGTATATATATGTATAAATATAATTATATATATATACAAAGATAGAGAGATAGTATTATTATATTATAGGATAGATAAGATTCTATTATTAATGAGTAGTAGAATTTCAGAGTTTTAGTCTGTTTGTTCTATAGCCTGTCATTTTCTCACTGCACCAATGGTTTTAAAATAAAATTTTAACACTTGAAAATTTTTTCAATTATTTCTTTCCAGAAGCCTAGATGTAATGCAAAATTCTCAAATCATTATAGACAGAAGACTCCTGTAAGGTGGCCTTCCCTCTCAAGCCAAATCTCCATATCACCTGTGATTCACATATGTGAATATCTTAGACCTGAGGACCCTCACTTGGAAACCAGGGTATCACTTCATGTACACTATTGAATAGATTGGCAATGTCTTGCTTATTGCCACATACTGTTAAATAACTAAAAAACACTTTTGCTCCAGAACTGTACCTTGTAAAACAAAATAATTTAAAAATAATTTTAATGAAGTTTTTTATTTCTTTTAGCTATGTGTATCTCTGTGTGATCTTATAAATAAATACATGTGAATACAGATAACTGTAGAGACCAGAATAGTCTCAGGAGAAGTTTCCTGGAGCTGGAGATCATAGACTTGTTTTTTGTTGCCATGATAAAATACCATTAGCAACTTAGGAAGAAAAGAATTTATTTCAGCAAACAGATGACAGTCCATGATGAAGGGAAATCAGGGCAGGAACTCAAGACAGGAACCTGGAGGGGGAACGAGGGCAGGTCTATAGAGGAAGGCTGCTTACTGGCTGCCTTAGTTTTCTTTCTTTTGTAATTCAGAACCACTTGCTCAGTAGTAACTGGGGATCAGGAGGCTGATCCCTCACATATCAATCATCAACCAAGAAAATGCCACAGAAACTTGTCTACAGACCAATCTGATGGAGGAATTTTCTAAATTGAGATTCTTTTTTTCTGAGATGACCCAAGCTTGTGTCAAGTTGACAGTAAAAAGAAAGAAAGAAACAAACAAAAAATCCTACCAATACACTGAGTTACAGGCAATTCTGAACCTTCTAATGTGGGTGCTGGGGACAAAATTCTGGTTCTTTGGAGGAATACTACATGCCCCTTAACTGTTGTGGCAGAAACCAAAACTAAATGAACTTTAAGAGAAAAAAACTCAGCATAAATAATGAAAAATATCTTGTATTTGCTACATTTGACAGACTCTAAAATTTGAGCTCTGATAGATGTAATGTCTTCTAAGGAGTTGTCTTTGGGGACAAGATGTCATATGTTACAATAATGATCAATTCTGCTTTCTTTAGTAATTATCCTTTTTTATTCTAAGAACTTGAAATAGCCTTTATATTCTTTGTAAAATAAAATAATGAAAACATTTTCCGCTCCATATATGAGTTGAATCATGTTGACTTATAACTTTCTTGGATGCTTTCATTTATGGAATGGCATAGGCTTCTTGAAAATGGGTACCTGATATTCTGTGTGGAGGAAAATTGTATCCCAACCAGGTCTGCCCTGCTGCTCATTTCTGATCTTAGCAGCATATTTTCAGGCTATAGAAAAAGAGACTGCTAGATGCCCTTGATGTTTTGTACAAAAGAGACACAGCATTGTTATCTTGAAACAAGCTCCTAAATCCCCAAGGATGGATGCATGTCTTTTCTCAATTACATGTTCCTTCTCATGTGTTCAAGGCATTTTCCCAAACAGGCGCTCAGCCTGCCTGAGTCTACTTTTACAGCATCTCTCTGATTAGCAGGCATCCAAGAATGTTTGGCAATAGATGTTTTAGTCATAACACACTTAAACCTAAATTGGACAAAATCGTTTGTAACAAATATTCAGTTATTATAAAAAGAAATAATTGTATATCATCTAACCTGTTGTTTTTTACAAACTATTCTCTATTTCTCTAATGTTGACCTTAGAATAATCAAATTGATTAGTGAGGATAAAATAAGACAAATTCATGAATTGATTTTATTTAAAAAATAATGGAATGAAGGCAAACCAGTTACATTGAATGAAAGGGTAAAGAATGCCCAACTATAAATGAACATCTGTATCATACCCTCCCTTCCTAAGGGTCATAAATCATTTTGAATATGAATATAGATAGATCATGTGAGATTGTGGCTTTAGATGACTACAAGAAGACTGTCTTCCAGACACAAGAAGTTAGGGATACACATGGACTCATAGAGGTTATAAGACCTGTGCAGGCTCAAGTCAGACAAAAAATTCTAGCATGGAATGAGGAATTAGGTATAAATTCCCACATCTAAGCAAGGACTTATTGCTAATTTATAGCTGCTGTGAGTGGGAGAGTCAGTTTTCTTAAAGATGTGGTCCATAGTAAGCTCACCATGCTCCAGCAGAAAACCACACATCCAAGAGCATACAAGCAGCACAAACTATGTACTTAATTGATTTCAAGCAGAAATGATAAAAAGGGCACAAAGTTGCGTAGGTACAAAAGGGGAATGGATCTGGGAGGAGTTGGGAGAGTGGATGACTATGATCAAAATGCACAGTATGGAATTCTTAGAGAACTAATAAGATGAGGGGGAAGATGATGGGAAAAGAACAAAGTCACTTTGCATGTCTATAAAGTCCTAGACTCCCTGCTAGATATAGTATCTCTTGAAAACAGAGAACCTTGCAACAATATGAAGACCATGGTTATTGTCTGCTATGTCCCATAGCATACTGCATTTAGGTTCATTGTCATGTGTATTATATAGAACATTAAGTAACTTTCTAATCAGATTTCAAAGATGTGTTCTTAGCCACTCAAGAGCTTATCTTTAAACCTTAACTTTTTTTTAAAGAACATTGCCTACTCGTTTACCCTAAGCATTTAACATTTGACTTACTTCCTTTTAGCATATTTATCCCAGATACCAACATACATAGTCTGCAATGATGACATGAATTTCAGTTATATTCCCAAATAAGTCACAAGCATCTTCAGATCGATCAACAGTAATTAGGGATCTAAAATGCTTGTCTAAAGTTCTTTTATTAATCAACCCAGATTTTCTCTATAAAGATCAAATTTATTTCTGCTTAATAAAAACCACTTTTGAATTAAGAACTACACAAAATCAGGTTTACTGAAATTTTGTTGCATTTCAAACTGTATAAAAATATTTTTTAAATTCCAGCTAGCAAGTAAATACAATACACATCAGATACGTCTTTAAAAACATTTATTCACTAATTGAGAGTCTACTGAGTCTTTAAGCCCACCTGTCTGCTAAACATTGGGAATATTTATTTGTAAAGTTAAAAAAATACAGAGAGTTTCTGAGCAATATACTTTAATAAATTATCCTGACCAAATAAATATTCAGTGTAAGTTTAAGGTAGTTTCTGTGAGGAACAAAGCAGAGACATATATATTGACAAATAATTTAGGGACAGTGTTGGAGTAAAAAATGGAGCTGAATATAAATTATGCATGATGATTACATAGATATTCTAGGTAAATCAAGCTATTAATTGATATGAACGATGAGAGTCAAGACTTACTACTATAGAAATATTGTACCTAGAAATAACAAATATGATTTTACAATACATTGTTTTAATCATAAATATGTATTTCAATGCAGATGGTATTATCTTATTATAAGGTCTTAGTTTTTTTGTTTGTTTTATGTATCGTCCTCAATTTTTCTCCCTTTGTTTTATTTTTTTTCTAAGTTTCACTCTTTAAAATTTTTTTTCTCTCATGTACTACTTCCCAACACCCTTTCTCCTACCCTCCATTTCTCCAAGCTCTGCCATCTCTCCTCTCCCTCAGTTCTATCCCCCGTCCTCCCAGTGGTATAATTGGGTTTAATGTAGGTCAATTTCCAATTACCTAAGGAATCACCATATTGCTTTCCATAATGGCTGTACAAGTTTACACACCTGCCTCTCCCCAAGAAAGACCAGCACTCCCAGAGTTATTGCACAAATACGACACAAGATAGAACAAAGTCAGGCATTGTTATTCCTTAATTCAAGGATGGACTAGGCAATCCAGCACGGGGATAAGTGTCCCAAGGGCAGGTGAAATGTTGAGAGACATACCCACACACACTCTAGTCTGTATGAGTTCTGCAAGAGCACCAAGCCAGGCAACCTCAATACATAGCTGGGGAACCCAGTAGGTTCCATGTATAGTACTTCAGACTCTATGAGCCCCTATGAGTGCTGATCAATTGTCTCCATGGGGTTTGTTCTCTGGTGTCTTAGACCCCTCTAGTCCCCCAAATCCCTCCTCCACTTCTTCTGTGGGACTCCCTGAGATCTGTACTTTGTTTGGCCTTAGGCCTCTGAATCTGCGCCCATCAGCTTCCAGTGGAAGCCTCTTTGATGATGATTGGGCTAGGCACTGATCTATGAGGAGGGCAAGATAACTTTAGAAATCCTCTCCTGGCTATCCAGTCTCTAGTTCCTGTTCTGCCCTGGTGTATCAGACATGGATTCCCTCTTTTTAGCATGGTGTTCTGCCCTTTCATTGTCCCAGCAGCTCCAGAAGGGAGGATAGCCCATGGGTTGAAGTTTTTGTAGCTGGTATGGTGTCCCAGTTCTACCGCTGGAAGCCTTGTCTGGTTACAGGAGATGGCCTGTTTAGGTTTCCTTTCCCCATTTCTAAAGGTCTTCCCTAGGGTCTTCTTCAATGATTTAAGTGAATTTCCAGTGCTCTAGATCTCCCAATTTTCCCCTATATGTCCTCCAATTCTTGTTGTCTGTTGACATATCCTTTCCTTGCAACCCTCTCCACCCTCCTTGTAACTTCTCTTCCCATTCCCATCCTTCCCCATCCCACTTGCACCTTCTCTTCTATTTCTCCTTTACAAAACACTTTCCTGTGTCCCCACAGGGGTCCTCCTTATTACATAGACTGTGAGTCTGTGGGTACAACACCTTTGTCCTTTGCTTAACAGGTAACATCCACATATAAGTGAGTACATACCATGTTTGGCTATCTATGACTAGGTTACCTCACTCAGGGTGATTTTTCCTAGTTTTATCCATTTGCCTGAAAATTTCACGTAGTCATTTTTTTCCTAATAACTGAGTAGTACTCCCACCAGTGATGGAGGATGTTACCCTTGCTCTGCAATTTCACCAGCATGAGTTGTCATTTGTATTATTGATCTTAACCATTCTGACAGGTATAAGATGAAATCTCAGAATAGTTTTGATTTGCATTTCCCTGATGGCTAAGGATGTTGAACATTTCTTAAGTCTCTCTCAGCATTTGAGATTCCTCTTTTGAGAATTCTTTCTTTAGATACGTACCCCAATTTTTTTATTGGATTATTTGGTTTGTTGATATCTACTTTCTTGAGTTCTTCATGTATTTTGGATATTAGCCCTCTATCAGAAGTGGAGTTGGTGAAAATATTTTCCCATTCTATAAGCTGCCATTTTGTATTATTGACCGTGTCTTTTGCCCAACAGAAGCTATTCAACTTCGTGAGGTCCCATTTGTAAATTGTTGACCTTAGTACCTGAGCTATCAGTGTTCTGTTTGAGAAGTTGTCTCCTGTCCCAACTTTGATCCACAAGTCTTTGATCCACTTGCACTTGATTTTTGTGCAGGGTGATCAATATGGATTTATTTGCATTCTTCTACATGTGGATATCTAATTAGACCAGCACCACGTGTTAAAGATCCTTTCTTTTTTTTTTTTTTTTTTTTTTCATTGTAAGTTTCTGGCTTCTTTACCGAAGTTCAGGTGTCCATAAATATATGGATTTATATCTGGGTCTTCCATTGGTACCAATGACTAACATGTATGTTTTTATGCCAATACCTTGTGGTTTTTATTACTGTGGCTCTGTAGCACAGCTTGGCATGAGGAATGTTGATACTTCCAGAAGTTCTTTTATTTCTCAGGATTGTTTTGTTTTGTTTTCTGTTTTTCTATATGAAGTTGAGTATTGTCTTTTCAAGGTTTGTAAAGAATCCTATCGAGATTTTGATAGGGATTGCAATAGGTTTGTAGATTAATTTTGCTAAGATGGACATTGTTAATACATTAATTCTACCAATCCAGGAACATGAGTTATCTTTTCAACTTCTGAGAGCTTCTTCAATTTCCCTCTTCAAGGTCTTAAAGTTTTTGTCACACAAGTCTTTCACTTGCTGAGTTAGAGTCACCCCAAGATACATTATGTTGCAGGGCAGTGGTGGTGCATGCCTTTAATCCCAGCACTTGGGAGGCAGAGGCAGGTGGATCTCTGTGAGTTTTAGGTCAGCCTGGTTTACAGAGTGAGTTCCAGGACAGCCAGAGTTACAATAGAGAAACCCTGTCTCAAAAGAAATAACAAAACAAAACAAAACAAACAACAACAACAAAAAGATACTTTATGTCATTTGAAGCTATTGTGAAGTGCATTCTTTCCTCAATTTCTTTCTCAATCCCTTTGTTGTTTGTATATAGGAAGGCTACTGACTTTTTTTTTTTTTAGTGAATATTATAGCTAGCTATTTCACTGAAATTGTTTATCAGCTGTAAAAGTTACCTGATCGAGTTTTTCAGGTAGCATATATATATATATATATATATATATATATATATATATATATATATATATATATATATATATATATATACTATCATATCATCTGCAAATATGGATACTTGGACTTCTTCCTTTCCGATTTGTATCTCATTGATCTCCTGTTGTCTTATTGTTCTATCTAGAATTTCAAGTACTGTATTGAATAGGTATGGAGAGAGAGAACAGCTTTGTCTTGTTCCTGATTTTGGTGGCATTGCTTTGAGTTTCTCTCCATTTAATTTGTTGTTGGCTGTGGGGTTTGTGTAAATTGCCTTTATAATGTTAAGATATTTGCTTTGTATCCCCAGTCTCTCCAATAATTTTATCATGAAGAGGTGTTGGATTTTGTCAAAAGCTTTCTAGACATCTAGTGAGATGATCATGTTTTTTTTTTTTTTCTTTCAGTTTGTTTATATGGGGGATGACATTGACTGATTTACATATGTTGAACTATCCCTGCTACTCTGGTATGAAGCCTACTTGATCATGGTGGATGATATTTTTAATGTGTTCTTGGATTTTGTTTGTGAGTATTGAATGTTTTTGCATCTATGTTCATGAGGGAAATTGGTCTGTAATTCTCTTTCGCTGTTGAATCTTTGAGTGGTTTAGGTATTAGTGTGACTATGGTTGATTAGAATGAATTTGGAAGTGTTCCTTGTGCTTCCATTTTGTGAAAGATCTTGGTGTTAGTTCTTTAAAAGTCTGATAGAATTTAGTACTAAAACTGCCTGGCTTTTTGTTGTTGTTGTTGTTGGGAGCAATTTAATGTTCTCTTCTATTTCCTTGAGGGTTATAGGTCTGTTTAAATTGTTTATGTGATCTTGATCCAACTTTGGCACATGGCATCTATCAAGAAAATTATCCATTACTTTAGATATTCCAATTTTGTGGAGTATAGGTTTTAAAGTATGACCTAAAAATTCCTTGAATTTCCTCAGTGTCTGTAGTTATATCAATCTTTTTGTTTCTGATTTTGTTGATTTGAATATTCTTTCTCTGTCTTTTAATTAGTTTGGCTAGAGATTTGTCTATTTTGATGATTCTCTCAAAGAACCAACTTTTTGTTTCCGTGATTCTTTGAATTGTTCTCTTTGTTTCTGTTTTATTGATTTCAGCACTCCCTTTGATTATTGCCTGCCTTCTATGTACTCTTCTTAGTGTGCTTGCTGCTTTTTGTTCTATGGCTGTCAGATGCATTCTTAATTTGCTAGTATGTAACCTCTCCACTCATTTTCTGCTAGTCACTTTGTGCTATGAATTTTCCTCTTAGCACTACTTTCATTGTGTCCCGTAGGTTTGGGTATGTTGTGGATTCATTTTCATTGAATCCTACCAAGTCTTTAACTTCTTTATTTCTGCCTTGATCCAGTCATCATTCAGTAGAGAGTTGTTCAGTTTCCATGAATTTGTAGGTCTTCTATTGTTGCTGTTATCTTTGAAATCCAGCTTTAATCCACGGTGGTCTGATAGGGTACAGGGAATCATTTCAATTTTCTTCTGTTTATTGTGGCTTGTTTTGTGGCCTAGTATATGGTCAATTTTGGAGAAGGTTCCATGAGGAATTGAGGAAATGGTGTATTCTTTTGTGTGGGGGTGAAATGTTTATAACATCTGTTAGCTATAGTATTTCTCTGACTAGATTTTTTCTGGATGACCTGTCAGTTGGTGAGAGTTGAAATCTTCCACTATTGGGGGTGTGAGAGGCAATATATATAATTAACTTTAGTAATGGATCTTTTAAAAGTGGGGGGGAGGCTTGTGTGAGAGGCATAAATGTTAAGATTTGAAATGTTCTCTTGGTGGACTTCACCTTTAATAAGCATGAATTGTCCTTCCAATTTTTTGGATTAAATTAGATTAAATTCTGTTTTGTAGGATATTAGAATGACTACACTATTTTATTTTTAGGTTCATTTCCTTGGTAAATCTTTTCCCAACATTTTACTCTGAGATAATATTTATCTTTGAGGTTGAGGTGTGTTTACTGTATGCAGCAGAATGATGGCTGCTGTTTTCTCATCCATTCTGTTAGACTGTGTCTTTTTATCGGGGACTTGAGAGCATTAATATTGAGGGTTATCAATGACCAATGATTGTTAGGTCCTGTTATTTTGTAGTTAATGTTGGTTGTGGGATGTGTGTGTGTGTGTGTGTGTGTGTGTGTGTGTGTGTGTGTGTCTGTATGACCCTTCTATTGATTAGTATGGGGTAGGATTATTTATTTCTCATGTTTTCCTGAATGTAGTTAACCTTCTTGGACTGGAATTTTCCTTCTAGTACCCTCTGTAGGGCAGAATTTGTAGATAGGTAGATAGGTTTTAATTTGACTTTATCATGAAGTATTTTGTTTTTTCCATCTATGGCTATTGAAAGTTTTACTGGGCATAGTAATTTGGACTGGATCTGTGTTCCCTTAGAGTCTGTAGTACTTTTGACCAGGCCCTTCTGGCTTTTAGGGTCTCCATTGAGATGTTGGGTGTGATTCTAGTAGGTTTACCTTGTATGTCACTGGTTGTTTTGCTTTTAGTATTCTTTCTTTGTTCTGTAAGGCTAGTGTTCTATTATATGGCAAGGGGACTTTCTTTTCTGGTCCATTCTATTTGGTGTTCTATGAGATTTTTGTACATTTATAGACATCTCTTTCTTTAGGTTTGGAAAATCTGCTCCAATGATTTTGTTGAAAATATTTTCTGGGGCTTTGAGATTGGAATCTTTTCCTTGCTCTATTTCTATTATTCTTTTCATAGTGTCCAAGATTTCCTAGATGTTTTGTGTGAGGATTTTTGGATTTAATATTTTCCTTTACTGACTCATCTATGTCATCTATCGTATCTTCAGCTCCTGAGATTCTCTCTTCTATCTGTTGTATTCTGTTGTTGTAGCCTGTCTCTGTAGTTCTTGATCACTTTTCTAGGTTTTTCATTTCTAAGATTCCCTTAGTTTGTGTTTTCTTTATGGCTTCTATTTCCATTTTCAGGTCTTGAACAGTTTTTCTTTTTCTTTTTGTTTTCTTCAATTGTTTGCTTTTTCTTGGATTTCTTTTAGGGAATTTATTCATTTCTTATAATTGTTTGTGTTTTCCTGTGTATCATTGATGAGTTTACTCAATTCCTCCAATTGTTTGTCTTTTTCATTGATTTATTTGAGGCATTTATTTATTGCCCCGTTAAAGACCTCTATTACCTTTATAAAGTTGGTTGTAAGTTCCGTTTCATCTGCTTCACCCGTGGCAGAGTGTTCAGGGTTTTTTGTAGAAAGACAGTTGGACTCTGGGGTGTCGTATTGCCCCTGGATGTTGATTGTGTTCTTATGCTGGCTGAGGTGATTATAGCTTTAGGTGCCAAATCCTGAGTTTTCCTTTATTGGATGAGAGTTTACTTTCCTGAGTTCTGTTTCTTCTTTGGTCCTCTGATCCATGTGGCTTGGATTAGGGCTGGGGATTTCCACTGGAGTTGGTGGGTGGGTTTTGGGAGGCTATGGACTCCTGATCCTGCAGAACGTTTTTCCTGGGGTTCTAGAGACTAGCTTTGCTTCTGGAGTTTTGTGGAAGCTGGGCTGGACTCTGGTTCATGCAGGGAGACGCCACAGGAGTTGTGGGATAGTACAAGGTAGCAATGTGGAGGAGAGGGTGGATTAGAAAGGGGGTTTCTAAGAGTGCTGGGATTCTGTGGTAGAGAGAGCAGCCTTCCTGCAGTTGTGGCTGCTGGTGTGGCCTCTGGTCCAAGATGGGAGCCTCTGCTTGAGTTGGAGATTGGGACAAGGGGGGACAGCATGAGGGTTAGGGAGAATTTTAGAGAGGACAAGGGTGGGGGGGCATTAAGAGAGTACTGGGATCTTGATAGGGACAGCAGCCTACCTGGAATTGTGGGAGCTGAGGTGGCCTCTGCTTTAAGCAGGGAGCCTCTGCTGGAGTTGGGGGATGGGGCAAGATGGCAATGCAGACTAGGGGAAGGATTGGAAACAGGAGCAGGGGACTATAAGGATAGTGTTGATACTGTCAATGGCACATAGGCTTAATATTTCTCCTAGAAAATAGGAATATATTAGTACAAAAACATCAAACTATTTTAATTGATTACAAAAGCATTTCTAAAAGAACTTACACAAAGTTGTTTAATACGATTGCCAGTTGTTCTTTTGGTTTTTGTTCCTTCTTGGTTTTATCATGTTAGTGTGCGAAGGGTCTGCTGGTTGTAAATCATTAAGGTTTAGAAACAATTGATAGCTAAGGATGCATATTTCCCAATATATTTGGAATATGGAAAACAAAACTACATTGAGAGTCCATCTCACCCCCAACAATAACTATTATGGAGAGAGAAAGCAAACAACAACAGGTGCTGGTGAGGAAGCATGGAGATAAGATGCATTGTTTACTGCCAATATCGACATAAATTAGTACATCCAATGTAAGAATTGGCATGAGAGAATCTTTGAAAAGCTAAAAACAAAATTATTATATCATCAATGTAGTTATTACATGTCTGGTTATACATTCAAAGGAATCCATCAGCATACAGCAAAGACATGTGATTATCTATATTTACTGTCTCATTATCCAATTGCCAAGATATGTAATGAGCCTAGAGGTTTGTTAAGAGATGGATGGATGAAGAAAATCTGAATGTGTCCACAATGGAATTTTATTCACTCATAAAGAATGACTAGTTATACCATCTGTATGATTTATAAGCTAGAGCAGAGGTAATATGTAGGAATTTGTTTATTTTTAATTTTCATTCATTCACATCATTTATTTATTGCTTTGGGGTTTTTGAGATTCTTTTACTTTGTATACCAGATTGGCCTGGAACTCACAATATAGCCCAAGCTAGTCTCAAACTTCTCAACAATCTTCCTGTCTCTGCCTCCCAGGAGCTGGGATTATAAGCATGAAACTCATGCACAGCTTCTTTCATTGTGTTATATAAATTTGCAATCCAAGAGTTTTCTCTGTGTCCTTAAAACCTTTTCAGATGTTCTTTGCATAATGGTCTGATCTTCTGGGAAAACGTTATTTCAGTAATTTCAATGAATTATTTTCTTAGCTTGATTCTGTGTTGAGACCAATATCACTGGGATATATATATATATATATATATACATATATATATATATATAGAGAGAGAGAGAGAGAGAGAGGAACATATGATATAAAATTCTAATCATATCAGTTGAAATGGCACTATAGATACACTTAACTAATAAGCAATCATAATATTTATATTCACATTGTCAGTCGAATCTAAAGATGATATAAGCAAGTATCTTTTTTCTAATTTACAGCTTTATGATTAGTGTCAATAAGTTTTTCTAATTCCCTTAGGTTTAATGAAGAAATTATGTTAACTTAAGAATTTTCAAAAATCCCAATAATTCTAAAGCCTAAAATGGTTCCAAGCAATTAGAACAGTGACAGCCATACACAACTGTCACTTTCTTCATGGGCACTCTAATCTTAATTACTTATTTGGTCCATGCACTCATCTTACTAGATTTTATGATTCAAGTGTGATTTACAGCCATAAATTAAATAACTGTCTTTGGCACTGCCAGGACTACTGGGATATTGCTGATATGAAATTTGATCCATCTTTTAGCAATTATAATGCAGCCTGTGAACAGAAACCAGCTCAAGAATTCATAGCCTGTTTTATTGTCTCCTGCAGTGTGGCCATTTAGAACAGGAAAGAGGAAAAAGAAGAAAAGAGTATTATATGTCTCAACCCTGTGGCAGCGAAGTGAAAAGTTTTAGTAAGTCATAAAATTTACTTGAGAAAAAGTACAGTATGGAAACAGTTTGATCTGGGTGATTTAGAAGAAATAGACCAGAATAACTTCTGTCCAGCAGCTCATAGAAATGCACCCACCTGTCCTGTATCTTCTATAACTGTGGAGGACCATTGTTACATATCTGCTAACAAGCAATACTTTTAAAATCATCAGCCACTCCTGATGGAGCCCAATGCTCCCTCATATAAGTTTGAATTATTGTAGTTGTATATATATGAAAAAGTCTTAAATGTAATCTTAAACCATCATGCAAAGAATATCTGGAAATGTTTTAAAGATACATAGAAAACTTGAGGGTTACAAATTTATATAATACAATGTAAGAAGTGGGGCATTGTGTTTCATGCTCATAATCCCAGCACCTGGGAGGCTGAGACAGGAGGACTGCTGCCAAGTTTAAGAGCAAACTTAAGAATATATATATGTGTGTGTGCGTGTGCGTGTGCGTGTGCGTGTGTGTATGTACGACAAACGGCAAAGCAATATGGTTGCATTTATTACAGATGTACATGAAGGTGTGGGGGAGAAAAGGAGAGGGAGATGCTGTGCTGTTTAAGTGGTTAGAGTCCTGTTAAAAACAAATCAACTATGTCTACAATCCTTTCTTGTTGCAGTAAACACAGATTTAGCAAAGTTGACCCTTCCTCTGTGTCTTACTATTCAGGTGATCTCACCTAGCAAGGAAGCTGAATTTTGAAAGATATTTTCACAAAATTTTCCTCTATCTATGCACTACCTGCCTGATTATGTAACTTAGCTAAATTTTATATTCTCTTCAAAGACAGCTTTTTCCTAGTGGAAAAAACAAATGTTTTAATCAAGATGGAGCTTCTTCTGTTTCTTGTAATTTTCAACCCATAAAATAATCTCTGATAATTTTATTAAGTATTTGTTGAAGTTCTCTAAGAATCATCTATTGATCTATCTATCTCTATTTTTTCAATTTTTAATTAGTTGTTTATTTCATTTACTTACTAGCTATCTAGCCAGTTAGTTATTTGAAATCTCACCTAGCAACTTGCCCAGACTACCCTCAGGATCGGAGTACGCCAACACATCTGACTCTGGGAGACTTTACAGATTGCTGTGAGCAACGAGCATAGTATCATTTTATTCTACTAAACCAAGGGAGAAAACAGATGCAGATAAATAACAAATAAAGTAATAGTAAATATGAAGCAAACAGGGGAACTGTATTAATTGAGGCTTGCTTGGCGTTGCATGTAGAAATATGTGTTCATCAGGGAAAGCAGCTGAAGGAAGGAGGACACATTACAATTTTCATGCTGGCTGAAATTTAGAATAAGATGGGAAGGACTGACTTTATAGTATCACCTATTCATTTCCTGAACTATCATGAGCATTCTCTATAAATAGTGCATAATATAGAATTCCTTAGATGGAAGCTTCTTCTCTATTGCAACGATTAATCCACACACTAACAACTGTGGTCATCTTTTCTACTCAACTACTACCATGAAACAAGGTACTGCCTGCTCTCTGTAATGTTTCAGAGGTGAAAGATGAATGGTATTACAATATAACAGATGTCTGTTGATTTATTTTTTTCTAATAAACATAATCTAATACAGATACCTGACTCTGGATCACAAGCTTAATGTCCATAGTTTGTACCATCTTTCAATGTTCACATTCAGTCAAGACACACATAGGAAGCACACATAATGGGTCTAAGTGTACTATATCTACTATCTAATGAGATTGAAGGGAGTTTGAAGCCCTATCCTCTACCATCTGGTATGTGCTATAGGAGTTGATAGGATTCTAGTTTCTTATTTACTAATGGCAGGTGAATCTCTTACCATGGGTTTTGTGCCTGTTATTCAAAAGTATTCAGATGTGACAATAGTCACTTGTAGCCCACTCCTCTCCTAGGAGTGTCTCCTTCTTAAAAAAGAAATACATAAAAAATATTACTCCACTCCCAAAGTTTTGTGGATATTTTATGAGTCTCATCAATATGAAAGTGCCAGTAAGTTGAATCTGTCACTCACTAGTGGTATTACACTCATTTATAATGCAGAAAAGCAGCAATGGACACAGTTTTCTCACATTGAGGAAAATATCTGAGAGCCATCACTGGCACCAGGAACTGAGATCCCTCCCACCTGCACTGGTAAAGCATTGTGTCTGTCTTCCTTTCCAGTGGAGTATTGTTATAAATTGTGCCTTCATATACTTCAGTAGAAACAGAATTACATCTTCTGGGTTATTGAATCAGCATTAGGTTGCAAGGACCTTCATATTCACTAGACTCACATGGTCTTTCCTGTATGTTTTTGTTTTATTAAATTCTAGATAGCTATATAGTTTATATTTTATTTCTCTTTATGAATTGTTTTATACAAAAACAGATTATGAAGCATATCCTGTGTATTTTTTTATTTTTTTCTATTTTTTCTCCTGGGTAAATAATATATCTTGAGGGATATTGCTCTTGCCAAGAGGGGAAAAAAATCTAATTCTCTCCAGTAAGAGGGAACAAGATTAAATTGGGATGTATGTCAGTAAAGTTTAAACTTTATTGACAATGATGCTATACCATTGTGTAAAATTCTTGCTAACTGCCTCTTGAGATAGCCTAAAGATATATTAAATGCGCCATGACACAGGAAGAGGCAGGCCTTACATCTCACCACATGAAAAGTCTTGAAGCATTGCCTTTTTTCACTTCAGTATATTTTCAGCATTGAAGGAACTTCAGAGAGACTCAAGAAAATACTCATGCATCAAGCCAGTTATGGAACCTAAGACATAAAAAGGCAAAACTTAGCTAACAACAACTCATCCTGTTCCCTAGAGCCCATTATTCCTGTAAATCTTTCCCAGAATGGCACATAATTAAGTTCATCAATCTGCAACTTAAAACATCTAAAATACCAGATAACAAACTGTCTCCCACTTAAGTAAAGTCAGACTAGGGAATGTGGAAGTGGGTTATGATTCAGTCAAAATATCTTCTGAAGCAAGCTGAAGTATCTTGAAAGTAAATGTTTCACCCATTCTATTTATATATGTATTTGCAAGAAGATACTGATTCATTCAGCTTACTAGATCTTCAAAAGCTATGTGTACTACAGTTCCGATCAATGATAATTATAATACAGGATTAGGGATGCCATTGACCCTATTCTCCTTGGTACTTAAAATGTCAACCAAGAGACATACTAAGAAGAGGTGATATGAAGTATAGATTTTATTCCTATAGCATTTATAATCTCTCCTCCATGACTAGCTCTCCAAGTTTGGCTCTTTTAAAAATCAAATTTACACTTTGTTATCACATTCCTTGTCTCCTCTGACAGGCATTTTGTCCTTTGTTTTGTCCTGTACTGGTAACCATATCAGTCTCTATAAAATCCAAAATGGGCTATTAATCCTTTGGCACAGTGAGGTGTTCAGAAAACTAATATGTTACAGCCCATGAAGACCTTTTATTCATCTATACTTGGACAAGTGATGGCCCTTCTTCTACTCTGCTCATGATCACATCTTCCTGTCCATGTACCTTTACCTTCATTTAATTATGGGCTTTCCCATTATGCTGTTTCTGAGCATATAATTTTGAATTGGCAGAGTGCTACTTACATCGAATGTATTGCTAAGAACCTTCAAAATAAGGGCCATATAACATTGAATTATGCCACAAATTTAATCTTTCCTTGTCTCATCCTTATTCTTGATACTCAAAAACATTCACATAGAAGACCATATCCATTTTGCTGATTTTGATTTTCTATATCATACATATCTTTGATAGACTAGTTCTGTGCACATCTGAACAAATAAAGATCTCTGTAGCCTTATCAACATACCTGCATCTTTCCTTACCACTGTCTAGAGTATTTTCTTTATGTCTATATTACATTTTCTCACAAGATGAGTTCAATTCCTCTCCTTCAAAGAGAATTTTTGCCCTCATTTCCGAAGGATCCTTTGTCAGAGTAGTTTTCCAATGATACCAGTGGTACATTTGTGTCATTTTATTTTCTTTTTATGCTTTGTGTTGTGTCCCTTTACAGTCTAACTTCTTAAAGACAAGGTGTGCCAGCTGGCTTTTATATCAACTTGACACGCGTTGGTCATCTGAGAGGATGGATTCTCAGTTGAGAGAATGTCTCTTCCACATTGGCCTGTGTGCAAGCCTCTTTTGCAGTTTTTTTTTTAATTGATATGAGTGCACAGTTAACTTAGGGTGTTATCATTCTGAGCTGGTGGTCCTGGGTTCTATAAGAAACCAGGCAGGATCAAGCCAGTCAGAAACACCTCTCCATGGTCTCTGCATCAGCTCCTGCCAACAGCTCCTGCCATGTTTCCTGCCTACTCTCACTTCCTTCAGTGTTGAACAGTGATCTGAAAGCAAAAGGGTAACAAACCCTTTTCATCCCAACTTTATTTTGATAACGGTGTCTCTTCACAGTAATAGAACAGTAACTAAGACAGAAATTGGTACCAGGGACTAGGTTATTGCTGTGATAGGCCTTACCATGCTTTATGTTGGAGGAATTTGCAAGACTGGGGAGCATGGAAGAAAGCAGTGCTGATGGTGATGTGGACTATGGTGGCCTAGCTCAAGAGGTTTCAGAGGAGATTATTATCAGCTAGCCTAGAGACTATTCTTGTAATGTATTGGCAAGGAATGTGGATGCTTTTTGCTCATAGTTTAAAAATATGCCAGAGATCAAATTAAAGAGTCTTGAACTAATGTCATTGGCGAGAGAAATTTCAAGAGAGCCTAGTATTGAATGTGTCATTTAGGTATTTCAATCCAACTTATGCAAATATACAATGTAAAGGGGCAGTCAAGGCAAAGAGAAATATAAAATGTACAGTTTGAGGCAAAAGGGAGCACCAGGAAATGTAATGTTGGAGCCATGTCTTATGTTCAGAAAAATAAAAGTTTAAAGAAGGGCCTGATGCTGAATGGAGTAAAGGGAATAGGACCCTTGGGATGAGACCCCACTAAGCTAGTCCCACAACCTGTGAAAGGAAAAGGTCTGAGGGTTTCCTAGGCCTAAACAACAGTGGGAAGCTTATGCAAATGTAGCTTGAGGAGGGGACCAGGTTCTAACCCCAGCAAACAGAACCACTTGGCAACTTTGGTCACCTAGTTCTGGCTTTAGAGTCAGTAAGGATACAAGGGAAGGGGGTATAGAATATTCCCCCTCTTGTTAAGAAAACCTCCAGGGCCAGCGGTTTGTCAGGGCTGTACCTGCATGAAGATCTGTAGAGGCCATTGCATGAAGCTACGAAGGTGAAGCCTGGATTGCCTTGGAGACCCAAAACTGTGGGAGATGTCATAGCTCTGGGATACTTGCTGAGGAGAACTCCAAATGGTGGGGAACCAGTGATTGGGGTGTGTTACAGTCAGCAAATATGGAAGGGAAGAGTCACTTAAGGTCTTTGCCTTCAGACACAGAGATACAGAATTTGGAGTTTGACCTGCTGTTTTTGGCCTTGCTTTAGTCAGCATTTCCTCTCTATGCTCATTTTTTTCCTTTTTGGAATGGTAATGTGTATTCTTTGTCATTGTATGTCAGAAGTACGTGATCTGTTTTTTAATTTTGGTTTTACAGGGAGTTACATTTAAGATATTGCTTTGAGTCTCAGAAGAGATTTTGGACTTGGGACATTTAAGCAGTATTGAAACTGAAAGACTATGGGGACCTTTCTAGTTGGATTAAGTGCATTTCGCATTATGATATGGCTATAACCTATGGAAGTGGAATGTGGTGGTTTGAATTGAGAATGGCCCCATGGGCTCATATGTTTTAAATCTTAGTCACAAAGGAGTAGAAATGTTTGAGAAGGACTAGAAGGTTATGGAGGTATTGGCCTTATTGGAGGAAGTCAAATGGGGTGAACTTTGAGGTTTCAAAACCTGTGCCAGACCTATGACTCTCTTTCTGACTGCTGCTTATGGATCAGGATATACAGCTCTCTTCTTCTGCCCCAGCACGACGGCTGTTTGCTTCTGTAAATGTGAGCCCCAAATTAAATGCTTTCTTTAATAAGAGTAGCTTTGGACATTGTGTCTCTTCACAGTAATCGAACAGTAGCCAAGACACAGGGATTCTTTAATATAAATATTATTTGGTGTGAAATATGTTATTGGACTTCAAAAATGACATATAATGTTTATCAAAATGTTGCATTTATATGTTTCCTAATTGCAATTCATGATTGAGATGACATATTGCATTTTAATATTTTTTTCTGTTTTGTTTTTTGGTCAAAAGTTCTTCCTCTTCTAAAGCACACATCAATCATTTTCATCATCAAATTCCTAATTTCACGCACTTTGATGCCTCAATTTATAGAAATATTTATTTTCCAACATAAAATGGTGAAGCACTTCAATAGTGAATGCATTTAATTTTCTGTGTGTTTTATTTATTGTATCCTGGCACAGAATTTGAATACTGGCAGACATTCAATAGACATCAAGTGAATGGTTAATGTGTTTGCGAGTTTTATGTCAACTTGACACAAGCTACAGTCATTTGAAATTAGGTAAACTCAGTTGAGAAAATATCTCCATAAAAAGAGGCTGTAGTTGGACCTTTAGGGAATTTTCTTAATTAGTGATTGAATGGGGAGGGACCTGCCTATTGTTGGTAAGAAAGTCTGTAAGCAGCACTCCTCTGCAGCCTTTATATCATTTTCTTACTCTAGGTGACTGGCCTGCTTGATTGAGTTCCTGCCCTTCTTGCTTTCAATTATAAACTGTTATACAGAAGTATGAGTGAAATAAACCCTTTCTTCTCCAAGTTGTTTTAGGCCATTGTGTTTCATCATAGCAATAGTAACTTTAACTAAAACAGAAATTGGTAGTAGGAGAGTAGGGTATTGCTGTAACAGACCTGACAATGCTGTTTTTGGAAGCATTGTGGAAGGACTTGAAACTTTGGGCTAGAAAAGCCACTAAGTCTTCAAAGTTTCATGTGCTGTTCTGTGGGAGCTTGGAGGATAAGATTATTGAATGAACTGCAGACAATGGAGGTCTGATTTGGGAAGTTCCAAAGGGAAGTTTGAGAATCCCTTAAAGACTTTATCAGTGCCACTGCATATTTTGGAATAAGAGTCTATAGTTCTGGTCAACTGTTGATAAAGGAAACATCTGTGATTAACAAGTTACCAGAAGCATTAAAATGAAACCTTTGTTTTGCTGGCATATTTGACTTTGGTCACTAAAGCTGAGAAATTATCAGTGATTAAAAAGATACTGGCATTATTAAGGTGGAATCTTCTGGGAAGTGTTTCCCCTGGGTCAACACGCAGAAGCTGTATTCCAGAGGTGGCCAAGGCTGTAATTCATGCCGGCAGCTGAACTTAGTGGTTCGTAAGAGTCTTCCAGGTAATATTGGTTTTGAAGACATGAAAGAGTCATGGAGAGCATTGGAGTCTTGGCACTGTGAGGGGCCAGGAGAAGCAATTGGTGAAGGTGAAGCCTTGGTAGCAGATGAAGCCACAGGGTAGAATGGGGTCATGGAGAGATGTTTAGGCTTGGTACCACAAGAATCTAGGACAGACTATTGGTGAAATTGAGCACTAGCTGCAGCAGAGAACCCTTCATTTTGGAGATGCCAATGCCATGTAAAGACTACTAAGGAAAATTGCAGCCATAAAGTAGAGTCATCCTAGAAGACAGGCTTTGTGTGTTGCAGAAGGTAGAGCCAGAGAAGTGACCCAAGCACTTTGGAGGCTCCTAGAAGATGGTGAATGAATCCTAGACATTAGACACTGAGTTATTTACACTGTCAAGCTGTCAAGTTTAGTTTTGCCCTGTCCAGATTGAGAGTGTGTCTTCATTCTTCTCTCTTGGAATATAAATATATATATATATATATATGTGTATATATATATATATATATATATATATATATATATATATGTTTTTGTTTTTATAGAAACTCACAGTTGAGGGACTGAACTTTTAAACAAAATTTTGGATTTTTAAAGAGACTGAATATTTTAAAGAGACTAAACTTTTAAAGTATTTGAATTTGTAAATACTGGGATTTTTAAGTTATTTGTGCTTTATATTGCAATATTAACATTAACATGCCATCTTGGGGACAAATAAGAAAGGAAAGGTTCTAATTGAAAAGTGGAGGGTTGGGGTTGACAAGGGGTCAGTTATGCTTGCTTTAAGTAAACTTGACACAAGCTAGATTAACATGAGAGGAGGAAATCTCAATGAAGAAAATGCCTCCAAAAAAGTCTGTAGGCAAGCCTATAGGCCATTTTTAAAATTAGTGATTGAAGAAAATTTGTGACTCCTGGCTGGTGGTTTATGTAAGAAAGCAGGTTGTGCAAGCCATGAGGAGCAGGCACTCCCCCAAGTTAGAAGCACTCCTCCAAGGCCTCTGTATCAGCATCTGACTCTAGGTTCCTGCCCTGTGTGAATTTCTGTCCTGACTTCTTTCTGTGATGAACAGTTATGTGAAAGCTTGTGTAAATCAAACCCTTTTCTCCTGATGTTGCTTTTGGTCATTGTGTTTCATCACAGTAATGATTATTCTAACTAATACAGTTAATTAGCTTGCGTATGCTATATATATATATATTTTTTTTCCTTTGATGTATCCTTGTTATACTGAAGTGTTAGCAAACATTTAGCACAAGTAAAACTTAACAGTGTTGCCTTTGCCTGTGTTTTCATAGGAAAGTACCTTGTAACACTCACAGGACAGGTATGGTGGCGTTGTAATGCACAGGTGGATGGCTGCCTTTTATACTCCATAGAACTTAGTGTTTTCTCTATAGCCTGACTCTAATGAAAGCCCTTAAAATACAAGTAGTCAGTTGTCATTCTCCAGCTCTGTGCTGTCCATTGATGTATCAAATTCCTCTTAAGTCACCACCATGGTCTAGACATCAGATTAAACATGGCTGGCTAAAGATGCTAGAAAATATTCTTTTAAATAATATATTTTAGTGATGAAAACTCTTTTGTCTCAGAGCAATCATTTTATTAAAATGAGGTCACGAAGTAACTGCATGTAGAAATCCACCATTAGAGTTATCTAGCAATTAAAACATTAAACATTAGATTAAAGCATTAAACATTAAAACATACCCCCAACTGTGTTTGGTTACATTTCTCCTCAAATCAAAACATCAGCTTTTGAGTTTTAAACTTAAATCATCAATAAAAACAAAAATACGTTATATAAATTATGTGTTTGTGTGCACGTGCACATGTGTGTTATTTTTAACTAAATATAGTTATCTAACTATAAATGAAAAGGAATGCTTATTATTCCAGAATTTAAGAGGTAGGGGGAAGAGGATCAGAACTGTCATCTGCATTGAGAGTTTTAGATCAGGCGAAACTGCCTGAGACCCTGTCTCAAAATGAAAAATGAAGTTATTTCCTTTAGAAATTGTTCATAAACAATATGCATATGTATATTATGCAACGTGTTTTATGCACACACATATTATATAGTATATTTATATGATTTGGGTTGCTGATATTTTCCTGACTAAAAAAAATCAATTTTATATAGATTCCCTGACTATGAAACAGTGACAATACAAAAATTTCACTTGGGTGAAAATATGCTGCATACATTTAGCAAAAGAAGAAAACACATGTGGGAAATATTTTACATCATCTACCTAAAGCACAGATATTAACTACTACTTTGAAAAGACAACACTTTAATTAATAACAATTATTCCAAATGGTTAGACGCTCAGGTTGGTGAGACACATTCGTTTTCTCTTATCTTTTTTATTTTTTGATCCAGAAAGTATTCCATGGAATTATAAAAGCAATTCAGTGTCGAAAATAGCAAAGCCATCGTAAAGGACACTTTCTGTGAGTGACACACAGGTGAGAAGATAGATGTGAGTCTGACAGTCTGCCCAGAATGACAGCTGGTCCTAAAAGGCTGCATAAAGATGTGAAATGTCACCAAGTGTGAAAAAGAAGTTGGGAAGTAATAATACAGGGTATTATTTTATAGATTTTTATTCTTTCTTTAGATTGATAGATTTGCTTCTTTTGATAATCTAATGATATAACTATTATCATTACTCTTAAATTATAAATAAGGATGATGAAACACAGATGGGTGGAAGAGATGGAATAGACCTGGTAGAGCTGGACAAAAGCACATGTGGACTGGCCTCAGGAGCATACATGAGCTATTAATTACTACAGTGCAATGTAAAAATAATATATGTCTATGACTGTAATATATACATTTGTATTTATATGTCTGCAACTATGTGCATGTAGGTCTGTACATATATAACTGTGACACATCCTTCTTTTATATGTTTAACTTTTATCTTTAAAATGTGACACCATATTTAGATGAATATAATTATCCAATATTTTTTAGAAATCCATGCACTTTTTATTATATATATATATATGTAAATTAATATTAGAGCAAATAAATAAATTATTGACTAATTAATGCCAAAATATAACTATAGATAAATAGAAGCCATGAAGAGTAAATAAATGAGTCATTTCTATTTTTCCAATTAATTATCATGCACTGAGCAGAAATTAAAAGAATTTTGGGAACTCATCAACCTCACAGCTATTCCTAAAGGCAACACGCACTACATAAAACAATTAAGTACTACCTAAAGGAACTAAGGTAGAATCTTTAATGAGTAACAGGTAAGGGAGTGACCCATGAACCTGCATTGGTGACCAACCTGGATTTCACATTAAATTCACCTAGAAACTCTTACAGAACTATGCATTGCTTATGTTCTTCTCCAGATGAAATTAATTTAAATCTTTGGGATAGATTCATTATTGTATGAACTTGTCCATGGTGGTTCTACTATTTAGAAAGATTTGAAAACTACCGGTTAGAAGTAAAAGGTCTCTGGAAACCTTTAATAGGTAGGATAGTTTTCCAGTTAAATTTTGATGGGCCCCGCTTTTACCAGACTAGATCATTGTGCATGTTAGAGAGTAAGCATGACAAGAGGCAGCAGGGAAAATAGGATGAAGGAAGGAGGAAAATAGAATATCTGTAAGAGACTTTTGTAACTGGTTATTAATGTGTATCAGAGCTTAGCCTGAATGTATGCACATGTACCACACACATGCCTGGCACCCATGGAGGCCATTGGACCCACTAGAACTACAGTTACAGACAGTTGTAATCTGTCATGTGGTGTTGGGAATTGAATCCAGGTCATTGGTGAGAGCAGTCAGTATTCTTAACTGCTGAAACATCTCTCCGGCAGTAGAGTTCAAAGTTCCCTTCTTCTTTGATGCTATCTGAGCATTTGGGTCCTTCATCTTGTGCCATCTACCTTTGCATCCTTGCAAGATGGGATTAAAATACTCAGGGAAACTTAAGTTGTGCTGGACTCATTTAATACAGTGGCCTTTATTGATTGTGGTTCTCTTCCCTTCAGCCCTCATAGGATATCTCAGCTTCAACTTTGACTGCAGACTTTCCTAAATAGCTTCTAAATGGATTTTAAAATGCTCCATCTAAATTACTTACAGTTTCCAGAGAATGAGCTCATGACAAAGGGAGACCTCGTAGCGCTTTTTAAACCAGCAAAAGCTACTGGCCACGCCCTGAGGGGTGTACCTCTGAGAAGTAGGGTTGTCTACAGTTTGAAAAGGAACGAAGCACTGTGATTGAAATTGAGTGTGGAAATGCTGCCTCTGTCCCTGAGAGGGGAGAGCTGCTGTCTCCTTTACTGGGCATTTAATACAATTTCAATCAAACAATACAGTGGCTATACCTTTTAGTGATTCTTTAATACAGTTTCAAAATCAAATGAGGGGGGTTTTTAGGTGCTTTTACTACTGTTTTATTTCATTAATGGCACTGCTAATACTGTTTACACTGACCACAAGCTGGGCAGTATTTTCTTTTTTTTATTTTTGAGATTGTAGTATAATTACAACATTTTCCTCTTTCCTTTACCACCTCCGAGTCCCTCCCCAATATACTCCTCCTTTCTCTCTCTTTCAAATTCATGGCCCTTTTTTCCCATTAATTGTCCTTGCATGCATATATAAATATGTATTCTAAGTTTAACCTATTCAGTCACTATAGTATGATATACTTGAATATATGATTTCAGGGCTGAGCAGTTGGTATTGGACAAAGAATTGATGAGCTCTTCCCTGGGCAAGACTATTTCTCCTGCTCTCAGCATTCTTTAGTTGCCTGGAGTTCTTTGTGTAGGGTTGGGACCTAGTTGGCTACTACTCATTTACTTTTCATATTTATTGATGTTGTCTTTCTCAGCTCATGGTTGTACAGTCATACCGGTGGAACTTTGTGGGTATAGCTTCTTCTAGCAGCACTAAGAGACACAATCTCACAGCAAATTTCCTGATCTTCTGATCATCACTATCTTTTTGTCTCCCTTTTTCTGCAAAGTTCATGAGCCTTAGGTGTGGGAGTATGTTTTAGATTTATCCGTTTGGACTGGGCTCCCACAGCTCTGCATTTTGATTGGTTGTGGTTTTTCTGTAGTTCTCTCTTTCTGTTGCAAAGAGAAGTTTCCTTCACAAGGAGTGAAGACTACACTTATCAGTGGATGTAAGAAGCAGTCTTGAGATTGTTTTTATGGGTTATACTGGTTTAGTAAAGTACTAGATGTGGGTCCTCTTCTAATAACTATGACTTTATTAGCACTAAGCAGTTAAGCTAGGATCCCAGTACTAGACATAGTTTCCCTCTTATTGGGCAGTTTTTTATGTCTAACTGTGGAGTTTTTGGCTATGGCTAAAGTGATTTTAACTTCTTCCAGGTATTAATTCATTAATGCTCTCAGTATTAGGAGAAAGACCATTTGTAATGTTCAACTTATACATGTGGAACTCATTTCACAAAGAGGCTATTTAACATATAGGGCTCTATATTTTAAGAGATATGCCAGAAAGTGAAGCATTCTCAAATACTTTGGTTCCAGTCCCTGAATGTTTAACACAAAACAGACATGGCCACCTATTCCTCACACAGTTAATATTTTAACTAAATGAGGGTATGTTGCAAAGATTTCATCAGGGTTCCTGACATCCAACAAATACTCATTATTTATCAAGCATAATGGTGATGGTGAAATTTACAAAAAGAAGTGAAAAGGCAGTTCTGACACTTATTGCATTTTAGTCCTACATCGCTTCATCAATTTTCATAGGAGCTCAGAGTCAGATCTATGTGTAGGATAAATTCCACATGTAGAAGTGAAATACAGAACAATTAAATGATTATTATAAATGTATGCAACCAAAAAGTGTTTCAACTGGACTTAGAATTAAAGTTAGTTCAAGGTGTTTCCTAAAATGTGGCCTTTTTCTGGCAGCTGAAGGCCAGTCTCCTGCAGTAGATCAGCATATGAGGTTGAGGAAACTCTACTTAAAACAGATTTTTTTTCTGCAGAATTTGAAATAGCAATTATGTCTTTTGTATGTAACAAATGAAAATCTCGTAGGATGTTGAGCATAATGAAGTTATAATGGAAAGGGTGAAATAAAAAAAAATAATGTAACTCCTAATGAGACTTTTATACTTTTTCTTCTGAGAAAAACAGACTATCTGTTTATAAGTAAGTCGGTAGGGTCTCACTTTGATTTTTCTATCTAGTTAGAATTATTTACCTTTTTGAAAAAAATCATACCAGCACTGGTCCATAAGAAAATATGTCTGATGCTCTGTTTTTGGAAATGCACCACACATGAGTTTATGCTCTTTTCTGAGTAGAACTTATAAAGTTGGCAGTTTGTTTTCTTGGGAGACTGATTAGGTGCCTGCTTTTAATTTGTCTTGACATTCGTGTGGACTCGACTTTCCTCTGGCTTTCTCTCACTTTCCAGTCCTATTCCTGAGAGAATCTGATAATGTGTCAGTGACTCTAAAAAATTGGTATTTGTAGAAAAGTTCTTTCACCACTCTGGTGCACAGCCTCCTTTGAGAAGCAACTGCAGACAGATTTATATTCCTTATGGACGTATGCCACAAATAGCCCCTTTTAACCATTTCTCCCCAGTTGTGGCACAGTGTTTTTGCCATTATATAGCTGATAAGAGGAAGGAGTTTCCAATCCCCAGAAACTTTCTTTCATACTTATTCCTGTGAAAGATGAGAGCAGTTTAAAAAAAAAAAAGTTTGGTCATTTTTAAAGTGTCAGGACTTTGCTCTCTCAGGATTCTTAACTGTGGGAGAACGTTCATATTTCTTCTATTTCTCCCAATAACAATAATAAAAGTAAAGTAAAATAATAAAACAGACCCTTTGTGTCTCTAGTCCATTGCCAAATTTAATTCAAAAGAGTCAGTATTAATTCAAGCCTCAGGCCCTCAGGAAAGGTAACAGACACCAGACTTCTTTCCTGTATTTGATTTTCTTATGTTCTATCAAGGTTTGCTAAATCTATTTAGTCCAGATCCTAGCCTCAGGCATTTCTGTGTGTTGGTTTCATGCTCAGCCATCATTGCTTTGCATCTTTCACCAAGAATAGATAGTTTTATATTATTAAGAAACCACAATAAAGTGGTTCATGACAAGGAAAAGATTGATTCTGGGAACCTCTATCAAATGCACAAAATTGATTTTTATCATTTTGTCTTGAAATAATAGAAAGCTTTTTGAAACATATTACAGGATTTCCCCTTTAGAATTACTGGTGTGAAAGGGATGTTTACAGACTGTTCCTTCCTCTAGATCATCTTGTGAGACAGAAAATACACAAATTGCTCAATTATCATGAATCCTCAGGTAGGAAACACTAGAAAACACCAGAATGATAATACAGTAATTTAAAAGTACCAATAACAGTTGAAAACAATGTACTCACTTGATTTTGTAAGCATAAAGAACAGAAAGAACAGTGCAGGTGTCCAGAAGTATGCGGGTTTAATTCTGGATTTTCTATTTGATTCCACTGATCAACATGTGGAGCTTGGGGAACCCAAGGAAGAGGGGGCGGGGGGATTGCAGGGACCAAAGGGACTGAGGACACCAGCAGAACACTTCCCAAGAAGTAAATGGATCAGGACTCCTAGGGGTTCACAGAGACTGAAACAACAGACAGGAAGCCCGCATGGGTCTGTGCTAGGTCTCCTACATATATCTCTTCATTTTATTGAAGATCTCCTAAAAGTTGGGGGGGGGTATCTCTGACCCTTTTACCTGCCGTTAAAACCCAGAAAAGATCCAGACTGTCTCTCCTTATGCCTTCCTTGCATTGCTGAAAAAAATCAGGCCATTAACATTCAACATTCCACAAAAGGAGTCTTACTCCCTCATAGAGCTACAACAGCTTTGTGGCACTATTAGTTGGCTAAAAACCCTTCTTACCTATACCAGATCAAGAAATGAGACACCTTTTCTCTCTCTTGGAAGGTCCAGACACCCCCTCTACAAAAATTAGACTCACATAGCAGGCCAAGGACCTCCTGTGCAAGATCATGATGTGCCTATCCACCTCGAGCTTGGATATACATGACCCTAGGAGACTTTTGTCAGCAATAATCATGTGGACCTGTGGAGGTGTCCTGTGGGCCTTATGGCAGGATGATCCTCTCTTATGGTTTCACCAAGCCCACTCTGATCAGCATAAGTGACCTCTAAATTTGAGATTGTTTTCAGACTTGCCCTCAACTACTCTCATTAGACATGTGCTTTAACAGCCTGCTGGCTGGGATATTCAACAACAGCTAACTTAATGAGAGAGCCAGCAGCCATCTGGGTCCCTGTTGTCAATGCTACCCATTTTATGTGGTTACATTAATGACTCCGACCTACCTACAACCCCAATATCAGGTAAAAGGGGATTTTGGTATCACAGCCATTATTATTACTGCTATTATAACAGTCGCTGGAGCAGCTACAGCAGCCACTGCCTTGACATGGAAGGCCACCACGGCAGAGGCCATCAATGAGGTAATATCTAGATCGACCGAGGCGCTTCAAGTACAGACATTATTAAATCAACACCTCTATCAGGCTATTCATATCTTGCAACAACAAATTGATCTCTTGGCTGAAAAAGGAGAGTTGGTTAGGCATATGTCCCTACCGACCTGTGAACCTTGATTCCATGCTATCTCTCTCACCCCTTATCAAGTACACAATTTCACTAAAGTGTGCCAGCAATTGTCTTATTACCTCAAAGGGACTTGTTCAGACATGTTTTTCAATTACTCTGAACTGCTCAGGGAAAGTGTATCTAAACTCAATGAAACCTGGGTCCCGGTGCTTTCCCTTGTTATGGGGTTCATAGAACAGATATGGAACAATATCAAAAAATTATTTGATCCCTCCTGGATAGTCACCTATGGAAGGGATCATGGTTATATTAATCATTTTACTTAGGCGTCTTATACAGCACATCCGTCCTGCAGCGCTCCATCTACAAGACTACCCTGCAGGTGCTCATGGCTCTAAAATACCCAAATCATGGTCTGCCAAAAGAGGTGATACAGTCCTGGCTCTCGGAAACCTGTGAGGCTTCTGTTTAATACTTTATACACTCTATACACTCTACAGAGACACCACTCTTTGAGGACTGGTAGTCAAATATGAATAAGGACCTGTCTGGCAGGACAACCGAAGACAGGCTTGATCCATTATAATGGGGGCCCCTGAGGTGGGGTCAACAAGGTCAGAAATCAGAGCATAAGAACTCTGGTTCCCACTAGGTTGTTATAAACAAACAAACAAACAAAAAAACCCAAAACCAAAAACAAAGGGTAGATATGTGGCAGGAAAAGGGCCTGCCACTAAATAGCATGTATGCACGGCTTGCCAAACAGCGCCCACACAGGGCGCCCCTGCGTGGCTGGGCTCCTACTTAGGGCCAGCCCGGAACTTGCCTGGGCATGAGCCTGCAGTTGATGCATGCACAGTTAAGCCTCCCTGTTGGAGCTGACTTGAAAACCTGCTAAGGGTCCCAGAGACAGATGATGTGGTGAGACACAAGCCGATGCAAAAGAGCCAAATAGCAGCCCACAAACTAGGAGCCAATGGGACGCTGGACGAGGGTTTAAAAGGGGTCCCTCTTCCTGGAATAAATGTATCCACTTTTGCAGCTTACCTGACTCTGGGAGTCTGTGTTGTTGACTCTGCGCCAGCTCACCCCCACTCCCAAGGTCCCAGGACTGGGTTCAGTAATAGGTACAAAATCTTAAACAACAACATAAATTTTGAGAAATTATATTCATGATTGTTCATATTAGGCAGCTCCTGTTTTTAGAATAAAAGGTGATGTTTAAGAAGTGCAAAATACTTTTTCAGGCTTGAGGTTAAGATTCTTAAGAACAGTAGACATTTGGGTGGTAGAAATGCCTACCTTATTTTCACTAAGTTATGCTAGGGAAAATAAATATGATATATCTTAATTTTTGAAAAGATTTGTTGTTTGAAAAAGTTATAATTGAAAATGAACAAGGTAGATATATATTAATGAAAGTACAGCACAGGTCTGCCCATCAGATATACAAGACTTTGATTATTGTATATGTACGCAGTCTTCAGTATTCTAAATTAATTGTAACACAATTGAAGCTATTATATTTGGTATTGGTTAACTGATTGACTGATTGATTGAACATATGGAGCTGTGTCTGCCATGGAAGCCAGAAGTTGCTGTTGGGAGATCTTCCTCAACTACCTCAATAACTTCACCGGTTTACTCATTGAGGTAGAGTCTGGCACTGAACCTGGATTCTGCTATTTTGACTAACCTGACTCCAGCGAGCTCTTGGAATCTATCTGCCTCCAGTCCTAAGCATTGAGATTAAAGATGCATGTAGTTATGACTGGCTTTTGTCAAGGGTCCTAAGACCTGAATTCAGGCCCCCATGCTTCCGTTTTTCCCATTGAACCATCTTCCTAGCCCTAGAAAATATTAGTTTTAACTACATATTTATAACATCAACATGTAGTTATCAGGGAAAATGCTTTATTATATTTTTTAAACTTTAAATGACATAGACCAGGTTATTTGAGTAATCAACAGTCTTTCTAATTTTTTAAATATGTCAATCAAATAACCTGGTTTTACAAAGTAATGTCATTATCATATCTTTATTAGTCATTAAATATAAAATACAAATCTTCTGAGATGGATTCTTACATAATGAGAATTATCATTGATAGTAATTCTTATGTATTTTTAATAAATGAAGCACTAATTTAACAAAATGATCATCTTCTAAATTGTAAAGAGATATAAATTCTCTATATATTACTGTGGAGATGATTAAAAGTTATATTAAATTACAAAAAAGTATTAAAATAAATGTCTTTATGCTCAGTTTCTAAATTCTCCTATACCTGTCATTAAAATTAAATATGGAAGGAAATATGTAACTATATTAGAAATTGAGGTCAATTAGGGACTCGTTATGAAGGAACAGTGAAATTGATTTGCAACTGTATCTTTTTGTGCTTCAACTTTCTAATGTTAATAGTAAGATCTTAAATCTGACAAGAAGACCTATTAAAGAACTTCATATGGAGGGTTATTCACTACTTTAAAGAATATTATCTGGTACATATTCCCTTCTGCTAGTAAGAGTTGTCATGTCCATGAGATTAATGGCGTTGAATCTAAACTACTTGGCTGACATCAGTTACCGTGTTCCACATTATCAGCAGATTTATGTGCCAAAGTGTTGCTCTTTTAGCTCTTAAAAAAAGTTGTTCTGGAAGGTAAGTATTAGCTTTAGCCGATTGGTGTTGTTGCCTGTCATGCACAATGTTTCCAATAGACGGAGATCAGTGGGATGTGATCCCCTGACATAAACAGTTCTCAGAGTAAATGTTCAAATTCTGGTTGACATACAAATACTGTGTGCAGTTCCAATAAGATAATCATCAGAGAATCAAAATAGCCTGAGAAAACCAAATCTATTTAGGATACTTCCAGGTAGTACAAATGTTTTTGTAAGTCTACAAGGTTGTCCACCTACAATAGCGTCTATAAAGTGACTACCATTGCAGCGTGTCCTCCATTTCATACAACACTAACATGTGTAGGTCCTATCTATCTGTTCAGTGGAAAAGTCAGCGGGCTAAAATAACATCTACTGACTTGTTCATAGTTCTGTGGGTTAGAAGTCAATCATACTGTGGCTAGATTCCTCCAGAGAGGTTAATGTTAAGATATATATAGGCTTGCAAGCTCTCATACGGGGTTTAGAGCCCTTTTACAGTCTGACTGCCAATCTGTGTCACTTGGTTGTCTTGTTTTACAATTGGCATATTTATCTTGAAATTGACACTGTCATTGGTCACCACACTGAACCTGTGTGTTGGTTTAGTCACTCTGACTTCCTGTCCTGCATTTTTAAGGGGCTATGTGATTATAGTAGATTTACCTAGGTAATACAGAATTATCTATTTGTTTAGATGAAAAATACCTGTCCAGTTGAAAAGAATTAAATTTCACAGAGTGTGCACATAATGCTATGTAGATTTAAGCACTCTTGGGTAGAAGTAATGTCTCCCTTGTCTTAAGCAGTGTTAAGTACATTGTCTAGAATCCCAATTGATAATGATAATAATTGAAGGCTTTTATACTTTAATCAAAATTTGGATTCGTTTATTCATTTTGCAGTTGTCAGACTGAATAAATGCAAGGCAGCCTACAACTTGACAGTACTTTCTTCTCTTTTAAAAGGCATTTCAAGCATGAAAAGATTCAACTTTTCAATTGCTTTTTGTAATAGTACAGATATGAGCTGCAGAAACTAAAGACTAAAACTAACTACTACCACTTGAGAGTTGAGAGAGACAGACATATGTCATTTAAGAATCTAATGCTTGGCACATTATTTATACAGTGGTCAAGCCAACTTCAAATAAGGCATCAAGTTACCTACAGTAAATGGACATTTCTCTCCAGTATCACAAAATATCTTCAAATATGATTATCTTTTATTTACCCAATTGATACAAATCTGCCATGCATAACTTAAAAAAAAAGAAAGAAAGAAAGAGAACAACTTTTTGCAATCTCTATTTTTAATCCAGTTAAAACAGTGTCTTATTGAATTACAGAAATCACAGCCAAAGTTCTTTTAAGTCTTCCAATGCGAAGGCAAAATGTTATTTCCTATACATAGACTACTACCACACATGGTCAAATATGTTCTGCCCTCTGATGCTATTTCTCTGATTAAGGTTGCTTGTACAGCAAGAGACTTTGTGTATGAAGTTAAGATTACTACAAGCAGTCACTAAAATATATAATCCTGTATTACCTTGGCAAATCTACTGTAATCACATAATCCCTTAAAATGCGGGACAGGATTACAGGCGTGCCCAGTCACAGATGACTTTTAAGTGCTTCATTAAAATATATTCCAAATAGCTCAACTTCCTTTCATAGAAAGGCTCTGCATTTTATAGACTGTAACTTTGATTCCAGATTTTCCTATAGGAGGAGAAATCCAAGGTGAGTATAGTCATCACAGCCAGGGATACGCACATACAATTATCACCATCATAAAGTAAATGAAAGTGAGATTATTTGGTGTCTATGCCAAGTCTTTCACTAAACTACATAATCTGTAATATTTCTGTTTTAATGACTTATAAAAGTGACTTAAAATTGTATATATATTTTTTATTTAAAAAAAAAAAGTAGATAGAATTGAGGATCAAATAAAATGTCAATTCTACTTTGACTTGACCGACCCTCATCTGATTTTTGTTCATGTACACTTCTTTCTAGTATAATTAATCACTGAGCTGTGATGTTCTGCAAGCTTATAATCCCAGAACTGAGGAGGATGAGGGAAGATGAGCAATAGTTTAAAGACAGCCTGGGTTACCTGTCACAAAGTAAATAAACAAGCAACAGCAACAAAAACAAGAGGAAGAACATCTATCAGCAATACCCTGAGAAATCAAAAGACTTTCCCTATTACATTGAAGCTCTAAGCAAGTTGTTCTGTGTTCATGGACTCATTCCAATTCACTATTTATTGTGTTAGTGATAATGACGATAATTGAATACCCAGATTTTTTAAAAATTTCTGAATCATGTAAACTCTTAGGGCAGTGATTTTAGAAGTCTTATAAGCCACCATACTGTCTGCTAAGGCAGCAGGGATGGAGGACAGCTCCTCCCTGAGGCAGCTGAGAAGACTTTTAGGGACCTCCACTTAGGAAAAACCAGATGGTTAGTTTCACCTTGGTAAATAATTTCAGTATGGTCCAGTGTGAAGCAGAGTCAGAGTTTATTAAAATGTATCTTAACAGATTTAAAAGTAGAGCTTACTAGAGAGGCGCTAAGAAAGAGACTAAGCCTCAAAAGAGACAATGGATATGGACTTTTAAAAACGAGAGCCGCACTTCACCGTCTTTACGAA
Organism: Cricetomys ansorgei; assembly: GCA_026225945.1. Lineage (NCBI taxonomy): Eukaryota > Metazoa > Chordata > Mammalia > Rodentia > Nesomyidae > Cricetomys > Cricetomys ansorgei. The sequence goes on from JAMJFZ010003206.1 coordinate 187,235, forward strand.
ACATATATAGGATTTGGGTGATTTTTTACTTTTGTAGTTATTATCCTCAAAGTATTGGTAAGGAATATTGATGAGAGCATTGGCTGGTTTTGAAGTATACCTGAAAGCATTGCAGTTGATAGGGTAACACCTTACATCTCAGGGAAAGAAGTAAGGATCACTTTACTGTAAAGACAGTTTATAGGCTTTGTGACATTCTCCAGAAAAATATCCTGTAGAGACATGCAGCCTGGCACAAGGTTATATGTGATCAAGATTAATTATTTCTCATTTCTATTTTAACATTCTTATTTGAAACTATTTATCTGTAAACAAAATTATCACCTGTTAGCAACCTTCCCAGCAAAAGAAAACTGTGGTAGAATCTATGGTTCTTAGCTGGACACTCCAACCAGACTCTGGAGTGACAAGCTCCTCCCCCTCCACTGCAATTCTCCTGTTTGTTTGTTTTTTTTTCATACATCATGTTGCCTGAAAAATAAATGTTGAATTAGATCTGAACTTAGCATACATGATCTCTGTTTCTGTCCATCCATCAGAATTCAGTTACATGATTATATCAACTTCAAGGAGGTTGGGAAATGGACCCTTGATAAGGAAAAAGGGTATGAGGTGAATCAATTTATTTGTTTGTTTGTTTAGCATCTCATACTACCTATTATAATCTCTTAGAAATTTTTCATTCTCTCCTGTCTACTCTATTCCTGCTTCATATAATAATTCTTCCCAGACCTTGGGGGACCCACCCTGCTTGCATCCATTTCCCTGGCATCAGTGCTCCCTCTTTGAACTCTTATTACATCGTTTGCACACTGCAATCACATCACAGAGTTTTCATATATTTGAAATTATTGTCCCAAATTGAGCTACTTTATTTATGTTTATGTCGCTGACATTTGCTGTAATAACCTAGATTTCAAAATTGTGAAAGAGTGCTAAAATTCTTTAAGTGTTCATATTCTCCAGATGTAGGGTAAAAATGACTACAGAGTGTGTGTCTTTGGATTTCTCTATCATCATTTATACTAAGTTACTATTTTTATTAGATGAGAAAAACAAGAACAGGTTGATTTTAATAAATCTTAAAAATGCTACCTATGCTTTCAAGTACCTGAGCATGGATGCTATGGGGGAAGCACATGTATAACTAAATTGGCTATTAATCCTTGCTTAATATCGGCAAAGGCCTAACCTATGGCTGATGTTATGAGTGATTTGGTTAAAGAATGTTTGTATTGACAGTGAGTGATGGCATTACTACATTTTAGTTTTCTCAGTAGAACAAATAATTTAGATTCCATTTTATGGGGAACATTGGAGGCGAGAATACTAGTTTTAAATTTTATAGAAGCAATTATGTTGAATAATAGCTTATTGTTGCTAAAGTATTAAATAATAAGATATACTAGTGAATTTAATAGCTTTTTTCGTTATGAAAGAATGATGAGTGCAACCGTTTTAAGAAATGATTAATAAATATATTGTGCTATAAAATACTTTTACTTACTTGCAGTTAAGGATAGGTGCCTGGAATACTGTTGTGACTCTTTATTTGCATTTATACTTGAAGTCAATACTTTAGAGCTTGAAATTGTGAAAATAAAGTTTGCGTGCCCATTTTCATTCTACTCATAGTCCTTCTTGGCATCCTGGACTGAATATGGTCCAAAAGCTTAGGATTCCTGAATTATATACTAAGTAGTGAAGGATAAGAAACTTTATCTGAAATCTGAATTTCTATCACCTTTAAGTAACAAAGTATTTATATTTTGGGAACATTTCCATGAGATTTGCTTGGAGAACTTCATAATTCTAACCATGGTTTCAGTTCAGGAAGCACGTTTTATGAAATCCAGAAGCATAAGAGAGCAAGCTCACCAAGAACAGAAGTGTTGACAGAAACCCAAATATCCATAAGCAAAAGGTACTTCAACACAAATAATCAGTATATAAATTCTACCACTGCTGCACTAGAATTTTATAACACAAGGCATATCATCATATCACAATCATATTCTCATTCTCTCAACAAACCCCATGTCATTGTATTGTTCATGTTGACTTCAAATTTGCTGTTTCCTGTTCTCATCCTTATGAACAGCCCGTATTAAAGTTATGAACTTCCATGACCTGCTAAATTAAATCATTTTTTTCCAATAGACTTGGATTTTAATTTAAAATTTAAATTAAAAAAAGAATATCAAACCGGTTAGATTTGTAGAGCTATTTCATTACCAAGTCACCAAATAAATAGTAAAAGAAAGACAGAAAGATAGAAAGAATATCACTACATTGTCTCCCCTGAATTAATGTTGTATTAATATGACTATTGAGGTGAGCTACCTCAAAGCGCAAACTGCTGAGTATTTCAGCAGTCAGTTTTTGTCCTCCAACTCAATCACACATTCTTAGGTTCACACTTGGATTATCTTCTTTTTCTGTTAAATGACATGAACAATTATTTATAATGTAATTATTTTGGTAGGTAAAATACTTGCTGTTTCACAAAGTAGTTTAATTCTTCAACTGAAGGATGCCAAATATAATCCCTGAATCAGAGAGGTTATGCTAAATAAAATACTACCACAAAATTGAATGACTTAAGAAAGAATCACTTTTCTCTCTCACTATTCTGCATGTTGTCAGTCAGCATTGGACTAGGTGTGAGGCCCTTCTGGTCATAGATGACTCACTCATGCACCAGTGGAACTAACAAGGTTCCCCAGGGTCTGGCTGTTTTTGAAACCCTAGCTGGAAAAACTCACTTCTGCTCCATGTGTTTCCTCAGCTTCCTGAAGTCTGCAAGATGGTTGTTTCACTGATACTTAGTGACTAGGATAATTGTCTAGGGAACGCAGAGGTGGAAAAGACCTTGTAAAGGTCATAGTAAACTCAGGACAAGACCTCTTCTGCCACATCTCATTACTGACCAAGGTAACATCAAACCTGATTCAGAAGACAGAAAATTAATTTTCATTTCATCTCAGGAGAAGCTACAATGCCTTATTGCAGAAATAAATATTTATAGATTTCAAGGAAACTAAAAACATTCTTCAAATTACCTCTTGCAGTGCCTGCTTTCCAGATAAGGACAGACTTAAACATATATTATTGGACTGAAAATCTACAGCTATTGTAACATGTAACTTCTCTTCTCTATTCAAATTCATTTCATTCTGATTAGAAAATCATCATTATTATTCTTACCATATTCCCAATCTTATCTCTAACTCTGTGACAGATTGTATATGTGTGTGTGTATGAAGTCATCAATACATAATTATCTATTTATCGTCAGAAGTTCAAAAATGATCAGTTTCTCAAATGTTTTTAACTTCATATATTTCTTGTATCTTTAATTCAGTAAGTTTTAATTCAAGGTGTGATATGAAACAATATACGTTTTCAAGCAACATCTCCAAGCTGTAATTTTCTCATTACTTGTTCTTGAATTGCTATACAAAGGACGAAGCAGAAGGAGAAAGCTGGGGAGACAACCAGAGGTAGAAAGTGTTTCACTGACCATCACATAACGACAGCAATAAGCTGGATATTGTCCATGCTACAAAAATTTCTTTCAATGACAGTTTTCAATAATGTGTTGTTTTCAAATAATACCAAACCTTCTATATTAATTGATGGGTATAACATTATCAGCTTCAAAGTAAAGGAAAGAAATGAAATGAAATTTTAATATAATTACTATGGTGCAAAGAACCAAGTTAATAACTTTAAAAGGCCATTTTTATCAACAAAATGCTGTACACTGGGGGCTTTTAAAGTGCTCAAAACTGTGGTAGCCAAGTAGTATGTGTTTCTAAAAATACTTGGCAGTTATGTTCATTTGCATTTATTTTACTGTGTTACTCATCAAAACCAAGTAACTCCTATTATCTTACACATTTTTGACAAATGTTTGTGTAATTGGCACACTCAGCATTATTTTGTCCAACTTATTTTGTCATATGAAATAGTCAAGAGTAAGATAATGTGACATTCCCATCACTTCCTGACAGACTCATTTTAATTATTCTTGAAAATGCTAACAGTTCTTTGTATTCACGGGTTCAAACATTTACAAACTTTTCAAAATTACTTGAAAAAACTTGTGTATGTGTTATGTGTTTTCTTGTCCTGATTCCATAAGCAGTGCCCTACAATATTTCTCTGTGTGTGTGTGTGTGTGTGTGTGTGTGTGTGTGTGTGCATACACATACATGTCAGTGTGTGTGTTATTGGGGGGCATAAATGTGTGTATAAGTGTGTGCAGGTTTCTTGAGCATCTATAGGGTTTTATAACACCAAAGAGGAAATTGGAACAAATTTCATGGCTAGCAAGGGATGATTGTTTTCTTCATATAGTTAAGCAAATGTTTATAATTTAATTTAAACCCATATAATATAATTTAATATAAATATAATTTATATAACTATAATTTATACATAAATTATATAACTATAATTTAGTATAAACCCATACTAGAAAATATGCTACAAAATATTTTCTCTGTTTGCCTGTCTTGTCTGTCACTTTCTCCATTTCTCTCTCTTTCTCATATGCTTAATTAGTCCAGACTTAATAAAAAAGAAAGAGATAAAAACACTACATATGAACAAAACTGGAAATTGAGTAAATAAAAGAACATTTGCTCGCCTTTTCATGAAAATAAAAGAAGCATGGGTTTTTGGCAGTAGGTACACCTGAGTCTTTCGAAGTCAAGGAGAATGAAACAATATAATAATGAAAAACAAAGCTCAAAAAGCATAAATGTCCTCCATGTCCTCCAGTGCAGGCAAATTGAAGTGCCTGTCCTTATTTTCAATGTTTCTGGACTTACCTTCTATCTTTCACTGGCATTTGTATTTCCTAGGTATGAGCCGCTGATTTCTTCTGGAGAATGTGATGGAATTCTCAGTGGTATTTCAATTCTATCCCATGAGTCATTTATATATATATATATATATATATATATATATATATATATGTATATATTTCTTTAATGTAGATATGAGAGTGTGTATATATATGTGTTTATATATGTGTGTGTGTGTATATATTATATATATACATATATATGATCTGCAAAAGCATTAAATATAGACAATATAGACAATTTCTGTATTTATGGACCAAATTAGGTATCCCAAGCCAATAGTTGTCAAAAAAAAACATTTTGGAATACAGCTTTAATCCTTTTACAATTGTTCATACAGAATTCTTTTGAAATTTAGTGTCTTCCCTATACCAACACAAGTGAGGTCCTGATATTAAAGAGATGCACTTTAGTTTCTTGGAGGGGCCAGAGTTGGAATTAGCCAAACTAGCTAATAGAGTTCCAGTTACATGAGTTTAGGTATGAAACATTCAATGGCATGGAAAGTCTTGAAAGGAGAATAAAATGAAAATGAACTGAACATCAAGTTCTTGATAGAAAAAGCATTTATATGATAATATTTGAACTAATACCCAAAGGGTGAGAGTAAACCAAAAACCTCAATTTGGTAAACCATATATGAGATGGAAAAAAGCTACTCTTATAAAACAACCAGATATCAGTGTGGTTGATTGACATGTCTGATGGTGGTATATGTGTGGATATAGGCTGTTTGTTTTTGTCTAACTTTGTAACACTTAGTAAGTAGCCTATACTTCAAAGCATGAATGAAGTCACTGCTCTGGCATAAAGCCCATACCAGCAGAGGAGCATTGACTTTCACCCCATTCCCCACCCTCTATGTCAGGCTTTACTGGTAACACTAAGCTAATAAGGTAAAAACAGTATTACTTAACCTTAATCCTGCACTGAAATCTCTTAGTGTGCTTTTAAAATAATGGATATTAATGCCTTAGACAAATGACAATTGAAGAAATTTGTGCCAATTTCATACTGGATTTCTGAGAATAATGTCTCTGTGGAAATAACAAAATGAAATTTCATGTGAAAGCCTCTGAGTCAGGATTAGAGTGCATGGATGGGCCTATTACCAAGGATATAAAAATTTCCTGTGAATTATCATCCCTGTGGTGGGTGATTGCATTTTAAGTCACATTCAAACACCTTGTTCCCTTTCAAAAACTGTGCTGAGTGATTAAATGGCACCTTAACTTTAATTGTAATTCAGAAACCTAAAATCACTACATACTCATTTATCAAATCACTACCCCACTTCAACATTCCATTTGATAGAAATTTGATGGCTATATTATGAGAGAAGAGGTTAAAGTGAAATCAGAATTTAGAACTATCTTTTAGGGCCTTCGTTCTACAGGGGTACAGGAAGAATATTTAAACAAAGAGTAAAGTACATAAAAATAAATGGGTAGGTGTGCAGGTAGATATAGATGCTAGACAAATATCATAAATAGAGAGTAATTTTTGCTTTCAGAAGTGACAGGAATATATCACTCTCCCCACAGAACTGATAGAAACACCTGAACTGAATTTGAATTCTCTTTGTTCTCTTCTTTTGAAAGAGGATTTTGTCATGTGGCCCTGGCTGGCCTCAAAATTCTGCATCCTATTTCTTCTCTCATGTCCTAGGGTTGCAGCAGTGTGCACCAAACTTCTCTAGTGCTTTAGGGTAAATCATTGTGTTTTGCAAAAATCAGCCCCTCCACTTGTTCTTCCCTCTTTTGGTATAATAAAGAATTATTGAGCTTCCCTATGTTTGAGAAGTAGATCTAAGAATAGAACTGAAATTAAGAGGAAAGAGGTGTCCAGGTGCTACACAGGAACATGGAGTCTGAAGAGATGCAAACGGATATCTTTCAATAAGAACCAGGTTTAGGGAGTACCGATTGTGGGTCAGAAAGTGATGAAGGTCTGTCTTTGGAAAAGACACAATCTAGTTGGTAAACAGACAACTAAACAGTCTGTGAGGCCATAGTACACTTCACAGGATCTCTCCTTAAGAGATATTTCTTTAAGACATAATACTTAGATCTGGTTATCAACAATGGATTTGGGAACAATAACAGAGAGATGTATCCCAAGTAAAGGGAATACGGTTTTTTTTAGTGATAAAACAAAGTTGGTGCAACTGATAACCCAAAAGACTGGGCTGCCTAGCACAGGCTTGACGAAAAGGATTGCTGTTTCATGAACATACCAAAGGACTAAAATTGAGCTCAAATTCAGCAGATCTTTGCTCAGGAGTTTGCATTTAATCTAAAAAAAGATATGTGGACCAAGAGATTAGCTTTAAAATTGGAAGTGAAATAACCAGATTTACATTTCTTGAAAAGTGTTGGGACTGGGGATCAGAAAGAGTGAGACATTTTGGAAAGTAGGACACATTTTCCAGGCCCTTGGAAAGTGTTACTGCTTGGGTCCAAAGGGGAAAAAAAAAGATGCAGAGGTAAATTCATATTGTGTAAATAAAAATTGCTATCTAATCACAATGGGAGATAAAAGGCAGAACCTATTCAAGAAGAATGGGAAGTTCTGACTAGGACACCATGAACACATAGACGACCACATTTAGGAAGAATAAAAGATTCCACAACCCCAAATTGGTACATTATATTGGGAGAGAATTTTTCCTGAGTTAGGGAATAATGGAAGAACTAGGATGTTTCTTTGGATGTCCTGATATTATTAATGAATTATTTTAATTGAGTGTGATAATTTACATGAAAGAAACAATGGACTGTAAAATTTCAAAATGTAAGGCAGCATTAGTACACAGATGGGCAGAAGAATCAAGAAGGATTTTCCTAATTTTCATTACACATAATCTAGTGAGTAGAAAGAAAATGATTGAGTTTCCCAGGAGAGAGTATTTATAATCTTACTGTAATCTGCCTCTAATTGCATCAGAAACATGATTGTCGATTTTTAGGTTTGGAGATACTAGAAGTGTTGATATCAGGTCTAATAAGTATTGAGTTTTAAGCATCAGATCCCAGTATAGACACCATTCACTAGTGGGATAGACATGTTTCCTGTATAGACACTCCATGTGAATCTGGTCCTGCTAGCTGAGCATTGTGTTTTGGCAAGAGATTGGAGAAAATGTGGTGAACAAGATCATGTGATTAAATTTATGATCATAGCAAAGGGAAACTTTCAAGGGAAAAGAAAGGATATTGGTAGGAACCACTGATGTGTTATAGAAAGGTAACAACTTTTAAGTAGATATAAGATACATGTTAGGTAAACGATGCCAAATTTTAATTTAAAAAGGAGCAAAGTATCATGCCATTCATGAACAGTCTGCCCCAGTGTATTTCTTTAGGCATTGGACATAAATAGCATGAGTTTCTAGAGAAAAATAATTTGTGTGTTTTCAGATTAGTAAATGTGTGAAAGAATTTCAAGAAAACGAGTAAAGGCATAAATTCCTGGTACGTAGTACTGGAGTGAAATCTATTCCTAGGTCCAAAAATATTTAGGAGCATTCCCACTAATGGTAAATGATAATTCCAGAAGGCAATGAAGTTAGGGGTTACATGTTCTGAAGGAGAACCAGAATTTGTTCTAAAGAAGTTTAAAATGCCCCCGAGAACAATTAATCCACTGGAAGAGTGGAACATGACCAAATGCCACTGTGTTGGGATGATTGTGCCTCACAGACTGAAGAAACTAACTTCACTTAGGTGCAGAGATCAGGGTCATGGAAGTCAAAGCAGATCAGCAAGAGAATATGAAATAAGGCCACTTCTGGGCCTGTGTTTCTCCTACTATTAGTGAAAAGCAATGGGGTTAGATAGGACTTTACATATGGTAGTTTTTGAGAAAGGGCTTCAGATCATATTACAAGTAGTCTTTAAAGCTTCTTGAGGAGTTTCACCTTTACCCTATCAAAAAAAAAAATAGGGCATAATAAGGAGGCAAAAAGTAAAGTTGCTAAAGTGTATGTGTGTGTGTGTGTGTGTGTATGTGTGTTGCATTGGTGAGCCTGATTGAGTGTAATCACAGAAAATAAGTAAAGGGTATGGTAAGACATTGTTAGCCTAATGCAACTGAGAGCAAGTATGGATTCAAATTCAGAAGTAGAAACATAAGATAGCACAGACCAGAATAGATGTTAGTTATATACACTTACTGAGTCCTCAAAGCCCTTATCAGTAATAATGGGTCCACTGGCCTAAACAGGAAGGCCAGAATTCCTTCTACAATCTGGCCTGAGGATGCTAAACATTTTGATATGTAGCATTTTATATAGGGTCATTACTGATCTATTTACAATACTGCCTGTCTTCAGCCCCAAGTTTTTCTTATGTGGTGATTGAAAAAAAGAAATCTATATATTAAGTAAGTGGTTGGAGTTAATTTACAAAATAATTGAATAATCCTGAACAACCTAAGTGAAAGAAGCTTACAGACCTTAAATAGCAGGGATTGATAAATGAAAATTCATGGTTGACAATCTGAGTTCTTTTCTTTGATAAATTCTTAAAATTAATGGATAGAAGGGAAAGCATGATATATTTCTCTATTAGCAAAACATCTGATACCATGTCTGATGATATTTTACTTGCAAATTCATTTTAAATGAGCTTAGATGACAAGAAAATCAGTCAGATTAGAACGGAGGGATGGCTTATAAACAGAAAGTAAATTCTAGGTCTGGTCTTATTTAACATTTTTATTAAAGACCTGGATCAGGGGAGTAAATGGCATATTAGTAGAAATGCAAAATGACAGTAAATTTGCAGGATTACAAAATCTGCAGATTGGAAACTGTAAGAAGAGGAAAAACTGACCCAAATATAACAAGAATTTAAGCATGAACAGAAAGAAATATCAAATACAAATATCAGTAATCAGTCACATTGATATTTAATGTGCAGATGGCAATGGCAGGATTTGCAGAATTAGTGATGAAGTCTAGGCCAAATTCCAATAATGTTCGATGAATGATGGGTGACAAAATGTTTAAGTATATGGCCTTGTGCAGGTCGCTCATCTTCTTTGGAATACTTACTTTGTCAGGTTTAAAGTCTGAACATTGTTCAAGTGTTTATGGTTCCTTCTATTCCTAAGATCTGTTTGTTTACAACTCACAGCTATTTCTTTTATAAAGAGCAATTGCTTTATCAAAACCTTCTAAGGCTTCTCTGTTTCAGTGGTTTAGAACATTGTTCTCATTGACACCTGCTACTGTAGTAGTTGCTGCTGAAGCTCACCAAGGAATACAAGGAGGCATAATCATAGGTGCAAACCCTGACAGACCTCAACAGACAGAACCACCATCCTGCCACTGGACAGTAGAACCCCAAGTGTCTGAGCTCATATGTTTTTATTGAGTTAGAACTCCTCAGGTGCAGATCGTATGCAATCAAACATCCTCCACAGAAACCCAAAACCTATAGACAATACAGAATGCCAAAACCTAGTGAGCCCCTCACACAACAATGCATAAAACAATTACTTTAAACACAACTAAAAATAAACTTCTACAACATTCAGAGCCATGAATGGTCAAACTTAACAGCACAAGCTAGATTGATGATCCTTAGTTGGGAAATGACTCATTGACAGACCACTGATTTCACTATTACTGACACTGTTAGGTTGATCCAAGAATGACTACCATATGCTATTTATTTTCTTTTTTCTTTTTGATGCTATGACTTGGATTCAAACCAATGGTATTCTATAGGGACAACATGAAAGCCATTTTATATAGATTGGTAATTTAGAGATTGAATACATTAACCTCTTCACAATACAGGGGACTATTAATCATCTAACAATGTGAAATAGGATGGTATTTTGTGTATTATTTGTCAAATGCCTTTAAAGTGTGGTGGCTCAATGGAATCTGTACAATCCTGAATTAGGGCAAAGTAAGTGACTATCTTTATTTACTCTCAAATTATGCAAAGATACAATAGCTTGTGATGTAGAAGAGTTGTGAAGAAAATTAACATAAAAAATTAGCTAAATTTTTGCCTGTCTGGTACTCTTCAATGTCATGCTATACAATGATTTTATAAAGCTTATATAATATTATGAGGTCATATCTTTAAACCTTCCATAACATGAATAAGATAAATAAGAATAGTCAGAAAATATAAATGAAAATAGATTACTGGTAACTTTTGTAAAACTACGTCCTTAAAAATGAGTTATTTGAAAATTAAAAATAGCATGAAAGATACACAAAAATATTATATTTCAGGTATTGAGACATCAGTTACTATGTAATGTATAAGAGGTAGGAGACTTAGTAAGATTTATTCTAACATTATATGAGTATTAATAGGGAATTTCTGAGAAAATTTTATGTAAACACTCATTTTCTTCATGAATTACTGAAATTTTCAGAATATTCACTTAAAGCTGCCTCCAGGCTGAATTTCAGTATGACTTCTAAAAATCCATTAATATAAAGTCCCATTCTTGTTCTATCCTATTCTTCTGTAGAAGTTGCATGTTCTATGCTTCAGTTGAAGGGAACATCGTGGTGGAAGCTCCTTTGTGAGACACGGCATCATACAATCTCCTTGTTCTGTCTTAAAAATAAATATGTTTTTAATTCAAGCCAGGCTGTCCTTGAACTTACTCTGTAGACAAGGCTTGCCTTGAACTCACAGAGATCCACCTGCCTCTGCCTCCTGAATGCTGGGATTAAAGGTGTTCACCACCATCACCCAGCCAGGTATTACCTTTTTAATTTTATTTATATGTATATGTGTACGATGCAAGTGCCTATGTATAGAAGAGGGTGTATTTATGTATCTAAGTGTTCATGTATGTGTGAGGGTATCCGCAATAACATTCTGTGCGCATGTTATTGCAACATTATAATGGAGACCGAGAAATGGTAGGTCATAGTAATCATTAACTTTAGTAGCTTTTTTTGTACCTACAACATTGAATAGTAAATAACAATATACATAATATGCTTTAGAACCAAAATACAAAGTTCTAAACATTTCTTACTTTACTATTTTATTTACTAATTATTTACTACTTATTTAGTAGTAAATAAATATAAATAATAATAATTATTTACTAATTATTCATAAATAATTTCCAACTTTGAATATTAATGCTTGCCTTCCACACTTTTTGAAATAAGATCTCTTATTTGCTAATGATCTGCATACACCATGATTGCCAACCTGAAAACTGTAGGAATCTCATGTCTCCACCCTCTTCATATGACCTTTGGTATATAAATTCACTATGAAAATGAGCACCTGACATTGCTTCTGCCACATTGCATCATTAGCATATACACTGAAACTTCACAAACCAGAGGATGTCTGAAGAATTGAAATCTGTTTTGAGCCTCTGTGCTTTCCTTTAGAAATGTAATCTGTCAAGTTATACTTTTGACTGAAATAGAACAGAGGGAGGGTCTACAAATGAACTAGAATGGGATTTGTTTCATGTAAAAGTTTCTACTGTAACATCTCCTTCTCATTAAAATGTTATTATTAGAAATACTCTTTACCTTTACCAGTATGACTGCTGCTAGCTTGGCATTAGCATTTAAAAAAGTGATATCCTTGAGCCTTCAGCAGGAAGATTTTCCCTCTGTTTTCCAAGCCCTTGAACCCTGCTGAGATGATCCAGTGGTTTTTGTATCCACTATTCTTTTTCCCCCCCCCGACAGTGAGATCTGGGAGGCTTAGATAATGACAGCAGAATTCAGAACACAAGGGATCAGTGAGCAATACAATAGAACCTCTTTTGGCTTGGCCATTAGTGGCAAAGTTAAATTTGGTAATGAATAGAAACCAGCAAAGTAGAATCAGGAGCAGGTCACCACAGGGAGGAAGGAGACAATGATGCAGATGTGCTTTAAAGGAGTTTCTGGGGAAAGGAAGATGCTCCTGATAACAAGAGATTATTACTTTTTCAGTAATAGGACTGTCTTTCAGTAACACCTTTCACACATGGCCACTAATATTTACTACCTATTCTGCAGGACCATACGTGTTGTCAAATTTTTTTCAGACTACCAGTCTCATACCCCTTTAGATATAGTTATAAAAGGGTCCATATACTTGGAGGTTAACAAAAACCATAGCTTCTACATTTGTGAGATAGACAGTTGAGGTTTTCTCATTTTCAAATAAACAGCTATGTAAATGGTATTTCCCATTCTCACCAGTTTCACTTTCCAAGAAACTTCTACTCTTGAACCTCCTAAGTACCTGAGATATGTCTGCAGCCTTGTTAGCTGTTTCCTAACAGTGATGATCCAAGTTATTATTTTACATTGCCTATAATATTTTTCTTTTAGCATGTTATTTCCTGATATCCATTTAGCTCCTTGGGTTGATAAAATGTTCAGGAGCTGCATCTACATCTGGGCTTTTTTTTTTTTTTTTTCCAAGAAAATGTATCTGATGTTTGTCTCTGTCCAAATGTTTTGTTACTATATAAAAAATAAAACACTGAACTATAATTGTAGTTATACACCAATCTCCGGGCATATGTAGCCAGGCTCAAAGCATTCTCTACTCAAATAAGAAGTCAACTGTTTGGTTTCCTTGTCATAACAACAACTGATTTCATTTTATTTTTCTAATGCGACATGAAGGAAATTAAAGTTAACCTTTAATCACTACAGGACTAAAGTATCTCTTGCTTTCCAGACATTTACATTTGTTGCTTTCCTGGTTATCCCCAAATGCTGTTTTGGTCTACTTAATATTTTTAATTCATCCAAGTCTGTTACTTATTTTGCTATATAATATGAGGATCAATCAATTGTGAAACTATTTAATGTCATCACAGAGGACAGAAGAAATGTCAATTAATGGACTTTGGCTCCAGTGTCTATTCCAGGTATCTTATGGGTAAAGTGCCCTTGCATTGCCCATCACCTTCAAGAAAGTTCTCTTGTATCTATACTTAGATACGGTTCTGATTCTAATCAGCAGATTCCATTATAGACCTTTAAGTTTAAAAAAAAAAAAGTGAGAGAGAGAAAAGAAAAAAATGCTGATGAAGGCCATAAAAATAAATGAGGCTTCTTGCTTCTTGACATCTTTAGCACTTTCCTGGCTTCCCGAGTGAGCAGCAGTGGCAGACAATAGCTAAAAGATTGTGTGTAAGATAATGAGAAAAATAAATGCATCCTCAGATGCAGCCAACAGGAACTGCTGTTAACATTCATTATCCAGGGTCTTGAATGCACCCAAGATGATGTTATTAATTTTCAGAATGAGCTTAGAGGTGTGAAAGAAAGCTGATATTTGCTTATAATAACCTCCTTGACCATCACTTTGAATATTAACTAAGGGGTCAGATGTATTATTACTTTGATACCATATATTTTTATGGCAGTGATGCCTGCAGGCATGATTGTGTCAGCCTATATCCTTATAATCATTGCAGAAAAGTGAATGCAATCCTGCACATGGATGTCCAAATTTACATCTGGCAAAGGGCCAATATGCAATTTATAGATGTTAGTGCTTTTATTTTTTAAAATGTCCCTTAGTTTTGCTTGCTTCTGTTTTGTTTAATGGTTCTAGAATTCAAACCTAGAGCCTTATGCATGGTAGGACAGCACTCTACCATTGAGCATTATTCATGACCCTTATCTAGAGATACAGTAATATGTTGCTCAACCTTGTTTTGAGAATATTAGAAACCAATTTGATTTTACCTATTCACACATGCAAAGTATTTATCTGAAAATAATGATAAGCAAACAAACAAAATCAAAATCTAAAATAAAAATTAAGTATTTCTCAAGGGTTTTCTTAAGGCTTGTCATATCTTCAATTTTTAAAGAAACATCTTGTCTCATAGAATGACACATTCTATATTCATTTAAATGGAAACCTGTTTGCCAAACTCATACTTCTTTCTAAGATATATATAGAATTCAAATTCTAAGCACCTTGGGGTATCCAGACTAGTATTCCCTGGAGTGTGTATAATTCATTTAGGCACCAGATATGAAACAGAACTCTCTTACTCAGGTAAATTGTAATAATGAGATTCTGATTGTCCAGATTTGTCTGGAGACTACTAAGGGTGCCCATGAACTTTTAAAATCAACATGCGCTTCAAAACTAATCCCAGTGCAGCAATGACATAACCTTAGCCTTCTGCCCTGTCATTCTCTCATAAGTACACAGAGGGAATTTTCAAGGGCTGTGTGACCTGTAGAACACATGCAGAAATAGACAAAAGGATTGGACCACTTTAGGTATATGTAAAAATTAAAAATATTCATCAAAATGTGAACTTGCAGAGATCAAAATATTAAATTTATTTTTAATACAGTTTTTTTTACAATTGCATTTTTATGTAAGTATTTAATGAATCAATTGCTATTTTCAAAAGAATTTTAAAAAGATGTATTTGCTTGATATTGTTGATATTAATATATGGTAAAATATTTATAGACATTATCCACATAAGCAAAGCTCTTAGAAAATACTTGAGAATCATATCCAGAGATGCAACCAGTAAAAGTACCACAGCAAAATTATGACCACTGAGTGCTGAGGAAGCCCAGGCCCTAAGGTAGATCCTAATGTAAACAGGGAAAGTTCAGTAAGAGGGTTCCTTATTCTATATCTGGTCAAATAGTCTTACCAACAACTCTTTGGTGAATTTTTTTTTATCTGATGTCTTAATGCACAGTCAGTGCAAAAAAGTAACAGAGGATCATCTCAGATTCAGGTCTATGAGTATCCTGGAGTTTCACTACAAGCAGTATGTGTATTTTTCATTATCACATTTTGAGGCACGGTCTAGGGCCACACCATCCAGTAGCAGAAGCATCTTGACTGCTAAGTCCTTTTACTTAATGTGCCATAACTATTTTATTTATAATATGGTTTTTGAAGCTATAGCATTTTAGAGAAACAATTTAGGTAATATGTGTTTAACCAGATATTGATAAAGTGATAAAATCGAACATGACCATGTTTACTGTTGAAGACAGTGATATTACAGCTCTCAATTATAAAGATCTATATACTTGTTAATTTTTACTCTTTCCTAATATAACAGTTAATAATAGAATTTTGAGCCAGAAAAAAAAAAGGCTAAGGAAGATATTTATTTACAAACAAAACAAACAAACCAAAAAATCTTATGAATGTTAAGGTGTCTTAGTTCTCGATTCCAAAAGGAATCATTTTCTTTATTTTTTGTGCTTGTTGTGGTAGATATTGAAATTAAGGTTTCATTTATTCCAGACATGTGCTTCTGACAGAAGCACAGACAAGGACATCCCTCTAATTCTTAGTGTCTTAAGTATCTGGTAGTATATAGAAAAAGCCAAAGCAAACTAAAACTTGACCTAGTGCTTCAAAATGTTGCTGACAAACTACAGAATTTTGAAAGAAAGTGGGAAGATGTGAATTATGCACGTTGGTTGAAGTTAGTAAATACTACTTGGCAACGCTGGTAATATTGTCTCCTATTAAGGTTATAACAAAGCAAATAAACATAACATACAAGTATGTGTGTGTGTGTGTGTGTTTGTGTGTATATGTGTGTTTGAATTTGTTAGCAATTCTTGCTTATTTCCTACAATGTCTACTTCATTATAATGTTTTATTAGCTGCCCCTTATTTTTTCATCTTCAAAATATTAGAATATATAGAACCTCATCCCTGGGTTTCTTTCCTATTTTATTGTCCGTACTGTTTTCTATCTTCCCAAACTAACCATATAATCACTCAAAGGATCTGTTTTATAGAATTATCAAAGGGAATTTCACCACAAAAGTTACTTGATCCTAAAAACCTAATGGCATATTTGACTACAATATTAACAACAACAAAAAAAATCTCACATTCGTTTTGTTAGTAAATTCTTTTACGTCATTCTTGACCTACCCAAAGTGTAGCTATTCCAACTACTGTCATTGTACTGCTGTCATCCACAGTAATTGCCATTCCTTGTATTAGTTTAATGGTATTTTAACTGGTTTTGTGCTTTAATCATTGGCTCAAAGCCTAGGCCCTACACAATAACCAGAATGTTTCTATTAAGCCCTGCACAAAACACTCCAGCAGCTTCCTATGTCCCATACAGGAGCCATCTGGGAGTCACAGCAATGACTAACAGTCTTTCTGTGTACCATTTCTTACTACCTACTTGCAGCTCAGTGTGTCTTCACCTCTTTCTGCATGCTTTGTTTCGAACTGTGTGTTATTTCCCCTTCAGTTAGGTCATTCTGGGTAACTAAACGAGTCATGCTCATGCATTTGTAAAGCTTCTTCTAAACATGAGTTGTTTGAAATTTTTATTTAATGTCCTTATTTCAAGTTTTACCACATAGACATTTTAATTTGTTTGTTTTTACTGTGTGCGTTGCATACACCGAGTCTGTGTGTATGTGTGCATACTGAAGCTATAGGAAGATGTCTTTGTTTCACTCTAACTCTTCTTTATTGCCTTGAGACAGGGTGTTTCACTGAATTGTAGCTCATAGTTTCTGTTTGGCTCTCTTGACATCAAGCTTTCAGGATCTGTCTGTCTTTTATCTCCAGTTCTTGGGTTATAGGCACATATAGTCATGTCTGACTTTTTATATGGGTGTTAGTTAATTTGAAGTTGGGTCTTCTACCTACACTGCAAGCAAGCATGGCTATAAAGTGAGGGATCTCTGCAGCCAAACATTTATTCAATGCTTTTGTTTAACACCCTAAATCATTCAAGTTATGGATTCATTATTCTTTTCACTATACACTCAGCCTATGAATATTCAGTACATTCTATCAGTCAAAACATGTACTGAATATATGTGGAAATATTAGTAAGATAGACACTACCCCTATCTTTTCAGATAGTACAGCTTCGTATAGGATGATATAATCATGCATATATTTAATCATAATGCAATGGATAAACAGGGTGTACGAGAAGAGAAAGGAGTAACTCAGAAAATGCTTCTCGCAAGGCTGAGGTCTAGAGATAAATGCAGTACAGGAAATGAGTTTCTGTTAGAAAAGCATAGGCAAAAGCTGACAAATGAAGCATTGCAAGGTCTACAGAAAAAGGATGCAGGAGAAGGCAATGACTTTAGAGCCATTGAGGGATCTGAAATCCTGCTCAAACATCTGGAAGGACTTAGAAAACAGCTGGAAAACTCCTAATCAAAGAAATGACTTGAAAATTTTGTGTATTACAACAGCAATGGAGGTGATTTAAAGTGTTAGATAACAGGAGGAATAACTGTCTGTTTGTGCTCTGTTCATGAATCCAAGAAAGACATCTGGCAACTTGCATGTAATAACTAGAAAAATAATAGGACCAAAAAATCCTCGGATATGGAAGACATTAAGAGAAAGAAACTTCTAGATGACTAGTTTTGAGGATAGAAAGACAACCAAGAAAACATTTAACATTTAATACTGCAATTATTCAGGTCAATCATTTGAAATACGAGTAGAACATTTTGGCTTTTAATTCATTATATTTTCCTAATTCTGCCATCGAGCATCTCTTCCATTTTATACCCTCTTATCACTTTTTTAGACATTTCTGACTCCTGTACATCTATCTCCATGATATAGCTGATTTTCCTCAGCCTTTTTATAGAAACTACCACTACCCATCAAATTTTCCTCCTTTCTTCAAGAATCATATCAAATATTATCATTTAGGTGAAGTTTTTTTTTTTTTTTTTTTTTTTTTTTTTTTTTTTTTTTTACTTTTTCATGTTTATCTCATTGTGAGAGATGCATGCATGGAAGTGCAGGACCTTATTTTACTCATGCTGTACCCTCCCTAGGCTCTCATCCAAATCTGAGTAGCATAGGCACTCATCAATACCTAATGTGGAGCACAGAGGTATGAGATGAAGAACCCAAAAAGAAAGCAGAAGAGGTGATTTAGACTTTAGCATCAACAGTGGACACTAAAATTAAAAATGCAATATTTTAATCTTATGTTTATCTATGTTCCATGTAATCCATAAACTTTCAAATGAAGCTTTCTATAATTCTCCTACTTTCAGTCAATAAACATTTTCAAAAGACAGTTTTTACATCACTGACCTTTGAAGCTATATTTTTCACACTTTATTTTTTATATCCCAGCCTGATAACAGCTGAACATTGCTTTTAAGAAGTGAAATACTTTAGTGTGAGGAGAGTAGTGCTATGAATTGGACACCTGATAAGAGTTTTTACTTTTACCAACAAAACTGAAAATAAATGCTGCTATGTATCATTTGTCTTTATCCTCAATCTTTTTTTTAAAAAAATCAAGAACGATAAAACCATAGTAAGTGCTATCATAGCAATAACAGAATGTCATTCATTTTGTTTTCCAAAAATCTCTTATTCATCTGCAGCTTGCAAGTCTGTTCACTGATAATTGCAATTATGAGATGTGCGCATCATACGTTGATGGCAGTGTCTAGAAATCTAACTAAATTTAATTGACATATATATGTATTATTTTATACACAATAAGAACTTGTACATAAAATAGAATATACCCAAATGGAAGGGGAGTGGATCTAGGGGACAGAGGAGGCATAGGGGAGCTAGCAGAGTAGACAGAAGAGAAACTGTAGTCAGGATGTGTTGTATAAGAGAAGAATTTATTTCCAATAAAGATTTAAAAATAGAAATTCCCTCTATTATACTCCATTTTAGTAAAAAAAAAAAAGAAAAGAGACTGATGTCATATTACCCTCAAGTTCACTTGTAGAAAGGGAAGTAGAGGTAGGTAGAGGTACAGAATTCTGGACAGAAACACCATGTTCTAAGTGATGGACTGTCATTTGGCCAAACCTATTTAAGTTGATCTTTCTATAGATATAGATTGTGAGGATTAATAAACCTTGTTCATATATATATATATATATATGTGTGTGTGTGTGTGTGTGTGCGTATACATATACACACACACACACACACACACACATATATATATATATGAAAGACATATCATTGAAAATCTGAAGATTTTATTGAATTAAGCATTGAATTTTGATAATTCAAGATCAAATACATTATCTAAATAGACAAGAAATACTGTTC
This sequence comes from Cricetomys ansorgei, assembly GCA_026225945.1. Taxonomy (NCBI): domain Eukaryota; kingdom Metazoa; phylum Chordata; class Mammalia; order Rodentia; family Nesomyidae; genus Cricetomys; species Cricetomys ansorgei. The sequence goes on from JAMJFZ010003206.1 coordinate 207,168, forward strand.
TAGATACTCTGTATCTAGAAATTGTTAAATGTTAGAATTTTATCTTTTCTCATAACTCTGATCATAATTTATTTCCACTTACTTGTCAATAGTTTCTGAAAAGTGCTGCATGTTAGTTTTAGTCTCAATTATCTACAGCCAAAGCTCTTTAGGGATGATACACATGTCCAGTTTTACAGCAGATACATTCTAATGAGCGAAGAAATAGACAAATAGATAGATTTTCATATAATATTGTATACCCAGAAGATTAAAGTGGTGTTTAAAATAAAGTCATTGTCTATGTAGAGATGGGATGGTGAGATGAAGATAAAAGAAATAATTAAGAAGTATCCAAAAGGATGAAAATTGTTTCAGGAGTTAAATGACAACAGCACCTTTTCACCGTCTGTAGCTCCAGGCTTACCAGATCCCATGCACACTCCAAGCCTCTGAGAGAACCAGAAATGTACATGTGCATAGACATACATGCAGACATTATATAATACCTATATACATAAAAACAAATAAGCAGGAGAGATGGCTCACATATTAAGAGCGCTGGCTGTTCTTCCAGAGAACCTGAGTTCAATTCCCAGCCCCCACATGGCAGCTCATAGCTGTCTGTAGCTCCTCTTCCAGGGGCTCTCACTCCTTCACACAGACATATATGCAGGCAAAGCACCAATGTACATAAAATAAAAGTAAATAAAATATAAAAGGTAAAAATAAATAAGCAAACATTAAAAAAAAAAAGATTTGCTGATGTCAATATGCAGGGAACAAGCTTTTTCTGTAGATGAAACACGGAGAAGATTCCAGCATGGAAACTCTTGTGAGATATCAAGGAAACCAAGGTGTTTAAATGGATAGTGCTTACCACCTGTCCAAGCTTGCTTTCTATTGCTGTAATAACAACTATTGATTTATGAGGTACATGTGCCCATCCGAGTCGATCATTTAGGGAAACCAACGTGGGAGGCCAAGCAAGGCAGCAACCTGGAGTTAGGAACTAAAGCAGAGACCATAGAAGAAGAACATTGTTTAGTTGCTTGCTTTCCTTGTCTTTCTCAGCTTGCTTTTTAAAGAAAGCTAATACCACCTACTCAGGGGTGGCACTGCCCACGGTGGGCTCAGCCTTCCAACATCAATAATTAATTAAAATAAAATGTTCCACAGACTTGTCTTCAGACTAATCTGATGGAAGCATTTTCTCAATTAAGTTTCTCTTTTCCCAAGTCACCTCAGTTTGTGTCCAGCTGATGAAGGCACCAACCACCACAGTATCTATGGTAGCTGTTATTACTGAAATAAGGGTATACGAGAAAGTGTGAATATGTTTGCCTGTGCTTTGAAAAGGGTGGAGGTTGACATTTGCTTACTTTCTTTAGCTTGATATAAAATGTGATATAAAATGAAATTAAGTACAGATGATTTTTTCACCTAAAAATCACAGTTATGAAAGAATAATTGTTGAATGGAAGTATGAATATGTTAATTCAATCATGATTTACATATATAAAAATATTAATGTACAATTATGCCTGGATCTCATAAATGATCACACAACAACTAAAATGTAGTTGGTTTGGAAAGGTAGCACAGAATTTGAGAATACTTGCCATTCTTCCGGTGACTCCCAGCACCCACATAGGATGGCTTACAACTCCTTGTAAGTCCCGTGGCACAAACTCACACAGATATCTACACATAGACATGAACTGAAAAAGGAAAAGAAATCTGGAAAAATGTCATTATCATTTCACAATAAAGAGTCTATCGTTTTAAAGGAACCAGTTGGCTTAAATTATTCATGAGCAGTAGTAAAAGATTTTGCATCTGGGGGAAGCAGGATAAAATCTATGCCCCATACAAATTATGTGGTTTTGGAAAACATGATTTACTGTTTTCATGTTAATTCATAAATGTTTCTTTGCACATGAAAATATCACAGAGAATATATGTATATATATTTGAGACATTTCTCATGATAGTATTAGATACTGACACTAGAATACTAGTCATGGCTCTAGTTTTTTAAAAATCATTTCATATGTCTTTAGTGTATTAACTCACTTCATCTTTATAACTCTGTGAGGTATATACGTTTCCCCCAAATAAAATAAGAGAGTGAAGTAAATCGAATTTCACTCATCCAACATCTTCTGCAACAATTTTCAACCCCAATTCGATTTAAAATGTGCAGGTATTTGCGGGAATGACTGCCTGCTACTGGAGTTCCATGCCTGTGACTGTGTTTCTCCATCTCTGCAGAGGAGCTCTCAGCACAGCAGTTAGTAAAAACGTCTTCCTTGAGCAGCAGCTTTGTCAATTCCGCTTCTCAGTCAGATGGGTCTCCCGCCGCTCTGCAGTTCAGACTCCAGCTCTGTGTCCTTGACATCAAAGTCACAGCACAATACTCATAGATTTTTCTTTCGTGTAACATTTGTCTTTCCTTATCAACAACACCTTCTTGAGAGTTGGTCTAATCTCTGAATGGGCAAAATTAGTCACTCTTTTCTGCCTCTCCACAGGGTATTTTAGGAACCTCTACAAAAACGAGGTCCCAAACCTGGAACTGGCTGTGTTCTTAGGTCTGAGTAAGACTGCAGCTTGTCACTCACATACGCAAGCACAATGCAAACAGCATTGGCACCACCCGGGTGCTTCTCAGGTGTGCACAAAATGCATGGGCTACTGGATTTATTTAATTGGAATCTGCATTTCAATAAGAACCCTCAGAGGGATCTCTACGCCCAATAAAGATTGAGAAGTACTCCTGTAGAGGAACACAAGAATATAATTTTGGATCTGCTCTTACAGACAGTGGGAAATCAGGTGGAAACTTTGAAGGGGTGAAGACTGCCGCATAGCAGAACAATATAATCCACGTGTATTATGGGCCCATGCTGCCTGTGTATTGATTAAATACATACTTACATATTGTTTTTACGTTTATCCTGCCCATAATCCTACAAAGCACCAGAGAGTAATATCATTTCCTAATAATAAAAATGCAAAACTTGAGATTGTGTTGAAAAAACTCTATTGTCACAGAGGAGTTAGATGGATTAGAAACCAGGTGGGCTGACCTCACATGGAAGTTCCTTGACAGTAAATTGAGGAGAGACACCTGCTATTTTCACTAAAGTTTGAAGAAAGAAGTAGATTAATAGTCACCAAAAAATGTAGCTACATTCATGTGCCTTTCAAATTCTATTAAGTTTATAGCTTATTGTTTTCCTTACCTAGAATGTACTGGTACCAAACTGGGGTCTATCTTAGTTTTGGGGGGAAAGGAGAGAAAACCTAGGTTTTGCTCAGTACTCCAGTGAGGAGCAGTCCTAACAAACAGGTGTTCTCTCCAAGGGGCTATCCAGGTGAAACAGTGATGGTAACATGGACTGCATAGCTACTAGCTACTTAGACGAAGAACTCATCTGCCTGGTCCTAAGGAGTTAAGATATACCTTACTTTCATCAACTATTCTATCCTATCAGTACAGTCCATGCTATGATGAAGGGAGTATTTACGGATATCATCTTCAAATTCATTTAGCTACCAATTCATGTTATATGAATTTTCTCAGAGTATTTCCTATTCGTAGATAAGTTTGTTGCTACAAAACATAAGCAAACCATTATTCAAAGAAATGACCCAAAAAGTATGTGTTTATTATCTTTCCTGCAGGTATAAAAAAAACAAAAAACAAAGATAATTTCTTAGAACTAACCCAACAAACCACCCTACATTTGTCACTCAACACTAGTAACATTTAACAGTATTGAATAAAACAAAGGCCCCACATGTATGGGACTTTTAAATAGTTTGTTTCATTCAATACTCAAAAGAATACTCTTTTAAAATTGGTCTGAGATATCTGCATTTTGAGGAAATTGACATGTGAGGATCAAGCATATTAAACTAGTTTATTAGGCTTCACAATGAATACATAGTTTGGCCAAGTTACAAGCTCAAACATGTCTCATTTCTAGTGGAGGCAAGTTGATTTTTATAGCAAGTACTCGAATGGAGGTTCATTTGATGTGCATGATAGGGAATCCGGGCTGAGGATATAAACTCTTAGTTTCTGGAGTTTTGTAGGTGCAACAGGGTATTAAGTTTTATTTACTCTGATTTGTTTTGTCTTTTACTTAATAATGTCATTTACTTAATAATGAAGTATTGTGGTGCTTTTCTCTCCTTCCCCCAGCCCCATCCCCCTGTGTATGTATACAAATCTCAAAATTCAGCAATTTGGACCATTTTCTTTTCACCATGGCTGAGCTCAGCTGGGAAGTTCTGCCAACATGCTGGCCATAGCTGTAAGCATCCTGAAGGCTAGGGTGGCCAGAACACCCAAAGCAGCTCCTCCAATTATTATTTGGTAGGGTGGGACTACAGACTCTAAGAAGTTTATCACATCCATGTGTTTGAGGAATACAGGAGGATTGCCTCCAAAAAAAAAACATCTAGATTGTTTCTGGGTATATTAGTGAACTTCAGCAGATCAATATAGTTGGCTGGTTCTGAAAGGCAGATGTAAAACAGCAACCATCATTATGTGAAAATACTCATAGTCACAGTTGTACGAACTGTGCATACAGCTTGATGAAGCTTCTCATGGGTACAAATTAGAACCGGAACTACTGTGGTATGTTTCCTTCCATTTGCCTCCGCTAAGTAGTCATAGGGGTTAAAGAAATAATAATAAAGAAGTAATAATAAGCCATGACATCATTAAAATAAAATTTCCAAAATATGCCTTTGATTGACACTGTTTTCAATATTTAGATGTTAATTGAGTGGCTTTATAAGTAAGCCTGGAATTGAGAACCTGTCTAGGTCATATTCTGATCATTTCTGGGAGCCACTAGACAAATTACTGCTGTCCTCTAAGTTGTACATGGTTCATGTGTTATGTAGTAACATTTTAGAAATCTATGAATGAAACCCTGGTCTGTGTGCTATGCCAGATAGTTGTGACTTCCTAGGCATGTTGTCCTCTTGAAGTCTCATTTTAGTGAACTAAAAAATGGTGATGATATCCCCTTCATTGACTAAGGAATCGTTGAATATAGGCCTGAACTGAATTAGTAAATATGAAAGTCTTTTGAGTATTTATGGGCTTATTGGTTATAGCTGAAGACAGCACATGGAATGGACAGGAACTGCTAATTAATAAGAAACAGGAATGCAACCTCTCTAGTGGAGAATCACTCAGAACCTATGTTGTGTAATGGTGTGGTGACTAATTGATTAGGGCTGGTGCTGCTCAGTAATTCAGTCTAGGAGCAGTCTGTCAATACAATTCTCTAAGTCTTGTCATGTTAATTGACTTCCAGTGAACTAAGATTTAGAGAGAATATAGACATTAAACTTGGTGGGGATATATAAGATGCTCAGGAAATGCAGCAAAGAGATCTTAGATGGGAAACATTTCTTCTTTTTTAATGTTTTAAACAATAATTTATTCACTTATTAAAGTGTGTGTGTGTCTCTGTGTGTGTGCATGTATGAGTGTGGAGTTCAAGAAACCAGTTTTAGAAGACCACTTTCTTTCTTCCTGTGTGCTCCAGGAATCAAATTTAGATCATCGTTCGTAGTAGAAGGCAACTTTGTTGTCTAAGCCATCCTACTGTCCCCATAGTTGGTATTTTATGAGTATATGCCTTCTCTAACAAGTTTAGGACTTATACTAAATTGTCTGTTTATTACTGTTGAAATTCATATGTGATCTTTTTCTCTTTAAATGGGAATAGGGTTCTTAAAGCAGAAATGAACCTTTCAAGAACAATGGTCTTTCCAGGCTCATTGTTTGGTCTATTAACAATTTCCCACTTGGAAAATGAAAAAAAAAAAAAAAACTTATAATCATAGTCATTCATTTAGTCATTCTTCCTCTTTCTTTTTTCTTTGAGTTTTTTCTGAAACTCCAAATTTATAATTATTTTAATGTTCATCAAATCAATATGTTTGATAAGGAATAAAAGAATATCAAATATAGAAAGAGGTAGACTTCATGTTTACACTCTCTTCACTATTAAATAAGAAATATTTGCAGACCCTCAAATTCTTCTCTGTAGAGCAAACTAAATAATGCTCAGGCACATTTACAATAAAACTAATTCTCATATTTTAAAAATAGAGCACATTAACTTTTTTCCTGCGTATTAACAAATATTAGTACGATAAAACAATTAAAGCAAGGTACTCAAAATCACTATTGTTAATATTGTGGCTTTGACTAACATCCCTGGAAAGGAGGGCATAGGTGTAATATGGAAGGTCCCTTGAGTTCGTGTACTGAACCATGCCTGTAAAACAGACATAATATTTTTATTTACATTATATGTTTATTTGAGAATGTGGAGTAATTAGAAAAATTATTAGTAATGTTTTCTTGTAGCTATTTGAATATTATGCTTTTTCTTTAAAATAAATGATTATCATTTGTTTATTTAGAGGATATTTCAAACTGTTAGGAATTCAGAGGGTTTCATTTACTGTAAAAGTTTCAAGATGTCTGATTTTCTAAAAGCTCACTTTTCAAATACTGTCTACAGATATACAGAAAATAATATCTCTCAAAATAACACATAAAAGGTGCTTCCAGAAGTATTCTTTCAGCTAACAACAAATCTATCTATGTAAATGCTGAAAGCTTTGATCTAATTTAACAGCATTGTGATTATGGAATGATTGGAGGGTCTTATACAATATAAGCAGAACTATGTATGCTGGAACTACTTTTATCATGAAACATACACACTGCGATGACTATTGTTGGTTGTCAACTTGACCACATCTCGAATGTACTGATTGTATACACCTATGAGGGTTTTTTACTAATTAAATCATTTGAAGTTAGAAGAGCCACATTTAATCCAGAATACCTTCTGGTGGCAACCAACATAAAAGACATGCAAGAAAGAAGCACTTGCTCTTGGATAGTTTGCCCTCACTCTTACCTGGAAGTTCATTCCTTTGCAAGAGTCCATTCCTTCAGGATTCAAGTATATACTGAAGACCAGAGAGACATCCAGCTTCATGGGCTGAACAAGTACTGGATTCTTGAATTAATTCTTAGTAGACTGTCATTGTGGAACTAGGTGGATCACAGACTGTGGTCCTCTCTAGTAAATCCCAGATATATTCATCTATCAGTTCTCTTCTTCTAGAGAACCTTGACAAATATACCTACTTCTACATTAGCATAAGCAAAATTTAAAGTAAAATAGATTATGAAATATGTACTATTTTAATATGATTATATATACTTTATAGATGATGCATATAATGCTCATATATAATAAGAACATATGCGTATATATTTGTGTAGTTTTTCAAATAAGTGTCTGCTATGTGCTAAAGGAACAAGAACAGAAAATAACTTTAATGACATTCAAATAAAAATTTAGAAGGCTAGTCAGGAAATTGTTTTTCATTGCAAATACCTATAAACTTAGTTTTGTATGGTTTACATTATCCAACATTATTTTAAATCTTGGTTTAAAATCATTTAGAGATCAAATGAATTACAAAAATCAATGCTGTATTTCAGAGTTCAGCATATACTTTTTTTTTGCCAGCCAACATAATATAAGCACATGTTCACAGTATACTTTGAAGAATACCATTTTTTAAATGACAGGACATTTATTTTATTTTATTTTATTTTATTTTATTCAGTTCTTGGCATTGAACCTAGGCTTTCAACAATGCAAGGCAGAAATCTAAACCTGAGCTGTACTCTCAGCATGATTCAAGTAATAAGCCTCTAAGCCAAAATGAAATCTAGTAAAATACAAGAAGTAAATCTTAGGTAAAATAAAATTACAATTAGTAATTATTTATGTTATTTGTTATTATAAAAATTAGATATCAGTGTATATTGAGTTCAGGTCTTTTGTTTTACATTAATGTACCAGTGCACCATTTGTATGTTTCAAGAAACAGAGAAGTCTGGCAGTTTACAGGCAATAAAACTGCAGATGGAGTCATCTAATTAATTCTGAAATCTGGTTCCTTTAAAAGAAAAATATGTTCATAGCTGTCTTTCTATTCATGTTTATCATGCAGTGTTTCTTTCAGTTAAATATATTCATTTCATCAGGAAACATCCATAGTTGCTGAGTTTAAACCCTGGTTCTTTTCCAGCTATCATTTTCCTAGGATAGCTGTTGTTTTAAGTAAACTTACTATAAATAGGAAACATAGGACACAGATTTTTAAATGCAGGTAAGTAGGAAATACCAAGTGGTGTGAGGGCAAATCTCCTTCTTATGTGCGCAAGTACCCAGAAGCAATGTTTCTGCAATAATTAAAAAAATAAGATAAACTATATCAAAATGTAAAATAAGAAGGCTAAGGAATACTTTTGCATGATAGATAGTTTATATTAAGTGATTCTTACTCAGATTTTGTGTACGTTTCAATTGAAATATTAGTTTTGAAGCAGGATAGGTAGCTCAGTGGTTAAAGGCACTTGTTACTCTTACTCTTCGGTTCCCAGCATCCATATTGTGGCCTACAACCATCAATACTTCAAAGCCTTCTACTATGTGTGTGTATGTGTGTGAGTGCATGAGTGGGTGTGTGTGTGTGTATATATATGTGTGTGTACGTGTGTGAGTGAGTGTGTGTGCTAGTGTGTGTGTGTGTGTGTGAGTGTGTATGTATGTGTGAGTGTGTCTGTATATGTGTGAGTGTGTATATGTGAGTATGTGTGTGCGCCTGTGTGGGTATGTATGTGTGAGTATACATGTGTGTATATGTGTATGTGTGTGAGTATGTGAGTGTTTCTGTGAATGTGTGTGTGTGTGTGTGTGTGTATGCGTGCATGTGTGTGTGTGTGTGTATGTGTGTATTCATGTACCTGTGAGTGTATAGACTTCCTCTGTAGAAGCATAGAAGCCATGACACATATATGGACATAAAATGAACACTTGTAGGAGTCAGTTTTCTTCTTCCATCATGTGTGCTCTGAGGATCAAATCCAGGTTGGCATTTGGTGAAAACACTTTTACCTTGTTGAGCCATTCACCAGCCGAATTTTTATTCTAAATATATATTTTGAACACTGGGGCTACTGGTGAATTTCCAGAACCATGGATGTTAATTCAAATAACATTCAGCATTCTAAACATAAATCAGTAGTGGGATTGTATTGATCATAATCCTGGGAACTGTCTACTTCAGAACTCATGTGTTTGGAAACAAATTCCAACATGTGGTAACACTCAGAAAGTTTTATCATGGTAACCCTAACTTCCCGTACAGGGATGTCACTGTTCTCCATTTCCCTTTTCTTTTGTGCATGTTTTTTTTTTTCTTTTCATAATTTATGTTGGATAATCTCTTTACTTTGAATAAAAGTAATAACAGTATTTAAGGAGTGCTTAGTTTTGGTTCAACTTGACTTTGTTCCTTTAGCACTGAAAAAAAAGGCTCAATAAGATTTGTTCATACATTTGAGATAAAAATTAACTAGTTTCTTCAAAAGCAATTTCTTTTTGTTTACTGAGGTTTTCAAAGGAGAATAAAACTTACAGTAATTAATTATTTTGAATTATTAAATTTTCTCCTTTGTGAATATAAAATAATTCATATCTTGCTAAGATACTGATTACAATATACCATCAAGAAAACAATTATAATTTAATACTATGTTTAAAGAATTTTTTAAAGTATGTTATTCTTTAGAAGCATGCAAATCACAATAACTTTGCTTTCAAAGGGTCTACATCTAAATTTAGTCTTTAATTATTTTCTAAAACCATCCTAATAGCATTGAAGTGCAAGATGTTTACTACTGTAGAGTTGAACACATTGTATAAATATTAACTCATATAATTTTTACAATATTCAATGCACTGCATTTGTGATTATCTTATTTAATTCTTATAAAACCATTTTGGTTTGCATTCACAGTACTCTGTTATCTTTTCAACAACACATTTTACCCTTGACTCTGTTGACTTTGTATGGGAAACAAAAGGACTGCAGAGAGAGCAACCTCCTCCCTGATCACACAGCCTGAATGGCTCCAGCTCATTGTTCTGCCTGTAAATCCTGTAGATTTCCCTGTCCTTATGAATGACTGCATCTCCTTCAGAAGTCATTGGCATTTTAATTAGAGATGAAAAATGTATTTCTGATTGCTCATACTTTTCCTTAATAGCTATAAAAACATCTTGGCAGAAAAATAGAAGTTTTCATAGGTTTGTATTATGCCTTTAATTGCATTTCTTTCTTTATTTTGTTTAGTTTAGCAAGTAAATATTTATTTAAAATTATATGTATATTTATTATTATTATTTTGTTATTTTTATTAAGCATTCCTAGAACAGCCACTAATTTTTAATAAGTTTTTAAAGATCAAGAATAGAAAATGTCATTACTGAAAATACTAATTTTTAGCATCAAATATGTAGCTTATGTAGAGAGAGGGGCAGTTTTTTGTGTCAGGTTTCTCTCCCAACATTTTTATTGGAATTATTCTCCAGATAGCATTCATGTTACTAATAAAGTAAACTAAATATAATCATCTGTTTTGCTTTCTAAGTGCTTATAATTAAAGTTATTTTCATACCAGGGAAGGTTAATTCTTCATTTCATGTCAACTCAATATTAGCTCTTCAAAAACTTTGTCTATGGCAATAACGTCATCACAAATATTAAATGAAAGACTTTGGGTACAGTTCCTCACAGGAAACAAAGAAAACAATGACCATGTGTCTTAGGTTTCAGAGAGAACATGATCAGGTGTAATTTGAGAAGTTGGAAAAGAACATTAAAAACTGAGACAGTGAGTTTTAACAAAGATGACACAAAATGCCTCTCTTGTTCTATCAGAAAAAAAAAAACAGAAGTGATTTAAGATATATAATCAAAGTGTGTACAACTTAGACATGTATACATTGTAGAAAAGATTAACCATAAGCTGTCAAGGAAAGTGAGGGCATGGGAATGCAAAGGGTAGTTGAATGATAGCAAGCAAACCTGTCATCTCAGAGTGGATTTGTACCTCACAGAGAGAACAAAAAGCAAAGTTTCCCATTGTGGACTCTTTCTTCATTTTCTTCTAAGAAATACATGCGAATTTTGTAACATACACGGTTAGTGCATGAGTCTAGTGGTAGTACTCAACCCACAGAAGTACTTGCTTTAAATGATATAATATTGTCTTTTGGTTATAAGTCTAGCTTTTAATGGCTGAGCCATCTCTTCAGGCAAATATTGAGTACTAGAAAAAGAATAAGTCTCTTCTGGGGAGAGGAGTATCCCCTTATTGGTTGTCTAAAACAGAGTGGCCATTCTTGAATGGAAACAGACTCATCAAGTTGTGTCTACGCATGAGTGTGTGTTTGTGTGTGTGTGTGTGTGTAATAAATAAAAACAAGAAATCAAGGCTATCAACTTGAAAGTGGGGAACATAGGAGGGATAAAGGGAAGGCATGTGGGAAGAGCTGGAGGGGAATAAAAGGGAGGAGGGAAGAAATGTAACTCTATTTTAATTTAAAGCATTAAAATTTATATGATCATAGCCATAATGTAAAATTTTTCATGTAAAATAACTCATCACTTATAAAATAAATAGATAAATTACAAGACTACTCAACATACCCATCTAGATTTCTGCAGACTTAAACATGAGAAGTAGAGTGTTTTGTGGACCACTGAACGCGTAGACTAGTGGAGTACTGTATCCATTATCTCCCAGCGGACCTGTGGCTCAGAAGAGGGCAGGAACTTTTCAACATGCCTCAAGTACATCCTCAGCCATCCTGCTTTTGCTCATACTATATCAGCATTCTCATGAGACTCAGATGTGACAATATTAGGCTTTTATTTCTTGGAAAACATCCACTCTACAAAGGGATTAGAAAACAAAGAAAATTAGGTAAAAAGCATAAGAAATAACCCAGACAAGAACAATAATTATTATATCATTAAATAAAAATAGGGAGATATAAGAAATTATTTAATTATTGTCAAAATGCCTCACATACTAAAGTCTTAAGCATACATCACTGACTCATATCTGTGCTATTGAGGAGTCTACGATGTATTTTGTACACAATAAAGTAGTAGTATTTGAGGGCCTTCTTTAGTTACTGGGAATATGTACAACAATCAAGAGCAACAAAACATACTTTTAAATATACCAGTAACAGTACTGTCATGTTATGATTTTTATACACATCTTTTCAAATGTTAAAAAAAGTTATTGGGTAATTGGTTCTTCTACAGTATTCAAACAGGGAATTGGTATCAGCAATTAGTAAATTTCAAATGTAACCTTCAAATGTAACAGGTTTATTTGGGTTTGTGGTTTTGTTATTTCTTTGCAACACTTTAAACCTTCGGCAATTATAATATGCATCTACGTGTTTTTATAGAGAAGCTATGAATGCTTAAAATTCTTTATGTCTAGGACTGAGCAGTGGTAATTTCTAGTCTTGAGCATAATTTCTAGTCTTGAGAAACCTAAAATGTAGTAAAACAAAGTGTAATTTGACAAGCTATAGAAGGAAGCTTAGTTCTCTCTGGATGCTTTTGTTGTTGATGGATAAAAACAGAGTCCCCCAGTTACTGCTTGGAGGTCTTGAAACTTGAACTGCTGAAGTGACCTTTTTTGTTTCTTGTATCTGAGAAAAGGTAGGTAGAGCCAACAGGTATACTTACAGCATTTATGCCATCTGAGATACAGAGTGTAGTTATCTATGCATTGAGTGGATCACAGAATGCCAGTTGACTAAGGTCTCCACATGACAATGAATCAAGAGACCCTGAGTGATGCAAAGGACAAATGTTTTCTCTGTGACACAGAAGAGTTTGATAACTGGGCAAGAAAATATGAGGAGCAATATGAGGGCTGTGTACGTCTCCAGAATCCTTTCAGATATGAATATTTAGTGGAGATTTTATGGTCCCTATTTTGCAATTTTTCTACCATACAAAGTCTTGTGATTCAGGGTTGATCTCAAAAGATAGAGAAATACATATTCAGTTCTTAGTTTTCTACTTGATAAACCCATAATATATTTGTTCATCAATGCCTATGCCACATTCTCATTGTGACATTCTGATCCATATACTCCATTGAAAAAGCTGTATGCTTTGGTTCATTTTTGGTGATAGAAGGTGGAACAGACAAGAAAAGCAGTATCTCACACATATTTACATAATATACAACTGACATCTTCAATATGTTAGAGGGTTGTTTGTAATATAAATATAAATAAAATCAATATATAAGTAAAATCAATGTTACATTATTACAGCTTTATTATAAACCAGGTTTGAGACATAATATATTTTTCATTTGAATATTTAATATGAAATTATAAACCCAGTACAAAGAAGTGACATATTTCTGGGTTCATAAGTTGTAGATGTGTAGGGATACAGTGAAATCCAAATTTTATGATTTCTTTAGACAGACCAAACGTGGAATTAACACATTAAAAATGAAATTAAAATGCATTCATTGGGTTCTTGGGCTCAAATAAAGTCTTGGTGTTTCAGTGGATGAGTAACTTTAGAGAAGATACAGCTTACAGATACCATCTGATATGTAATGTCTAGAATTCAGTCTACAACTCATCCTTGTGTTTGCCCATGATAGAGCTGTCTGGGGACTCATTAAACTCTTCTTTCAGAATGACTTCATAATATATTTTCAACTCAGAAAAAATATGACTCAGAGGCAAGTAGATGTAAAATGCTTTCTGTTTTAGATCATATATATCCCTATAAGTATCCAGTAAGATGTAGAGGATGATTGTTTCCTGAACTCCAGATTACCCTTTGTTAGGAGCTAGCCTTTTATGACTTGCTTCTATGCACAGAAGCACATCTTGACCACGTCAGTCAGTGGTTATTTTATGTATGGTTTCTAATGTCATGTGTTTTTATCCACATGAAAAGAGAAGAACATCATGCTACCTTTGATTCTTCTATGACATTGACAAAGCTATTCATTGATTTAAATATCAGAAACCTTTAGCATTAATACAATTAAAAATCAGCAATAATAATAATATAAGATAAGGGCTTTGAACCTATGTCTAATATGAAAGTAGTTATTAAAAACTTACCAACTAAATAGGAGGATTTGGGTATGTAAGTTATTTCACATACATACACACATGCACACACACACACACACACACATACACAGAAAGAGAGAGAGAGAAAGAGTCAGAGAGAGAGAAAGAGAGAGAGACAGACAGACAGGCAGGCATAGACACAGAAAAAGAAGACACAAATCTTCTTTTTAAGTGAAGTTTCAGTGAATATGTTTCTGTACAAAATGTTTTTCATTATCTGTTGACTATAGTAATGAAGCAAATATCATACAAATGTGAAGCAAATTATTTACCAGTTCTAAAGTCTGGACGAAAGGATTCTTCGTAATGTAAGTTGTTTATCAAAATCTCTTTACTGTGAAAATAAAAGACTAAATACATACAACATGGTTATATAGAATTCAGACCCATAGTAATCTTACAACCCCTCTTGAAGTAAAAATTATGTAACCCAGTGACAAATTTGTCTTTGAAAATTCAAAGGAAGATACCTCTCTAAGTATTTATACACACAAAACACACACACACACACACACACACACACACACACACACACACACACATACTTTTGATAATAGAAACAGGACATGATTCTAAAAATTATCATCCTGTATAGTATTATGTTGAAATATGTAGAGTAATTAATTAAAATTTCATTTTGTAATAATATTTTTCTACTTTTAAATGATTACTAAGAACACCACATGCAGATGAATCAGGCAAGTATTTGAAAAGACCTTGGAATTTTTCTCTTCTAAAGATATATTTGATCCTTCTTGTATTTTTGGTTGTATGTGTAGCCTTTAATGGCTGAGCCATCTCTAGAGCCTTATTTGATCCTTCTTTGAAGGTAAAATTAATTGGATGATATGTGTGATATCTTAAATAAATAGGGCTTGCATAGACTCCATATATAAATTAAAATCATTATTATAGTACTGCATATTGCTTCCACATGACAGGTCAAATTGGAAAGAGTTTGTTTCATTTAGAGTATAGTAATTAGGTTTCAAATAGTGATGCCTGATATCTTGTATTATTTTTATACAATAGAGATTTTAATATAACAACTTGTTTATACTTTTTCTAAATTTAATATCTACAATTAAGGATATGTTACCACATTTCTATTATCTAAATTCAGGACTTGAAACATACAAACTTTGTAAGATGAGTTGTTTTATTAAAGGTTTTTTTGCCATTTAGAATTCTAATTTCCTTTTTTTACATTTTAATTTATTTTTTCTTCTCTCATACAATTACATCTCGACCCCAGCCTGCCCTCACTCCTCTCCTCCCAACTTCCCTCCATCTCCTCTTTCTCTCATATCCACTCCCCACTTCACCCCAGAAATTAGCTGGACTCAGTGCAATCGAATTAATGTGAATTAAATGTAGAAGCCAAAGTAGAATTTTAAAATCATCTCCAAGTCCTAAGTTCATCAAACCACACTCATTGCTATCACTCAGTTATGGTAAAATACAAATTTATAAACATTACCTGATTACATAGATATTTAAACTTTGTACTGTTTATATGCAAAATTAAAACAGAAAATAGTGAGTTCCAAGAAAAGCTAACAAGCAGTTGGCATAAAGAACAAATTAATTTTTAAAGCCAGGCAGAGATGACACACACATTTAATCACAGCACTCATGAGTCAGAGGCAGGTGGACCTCTGTGAGTTCAAGGCCAGCCTGGTCTATAAAGTGAGTTCCAGGACAGTCAGAGTTACAACAGAGAAAGCATGTCCTGAAAAAAAAAAAAAGTAATTATTAAAAATTAATTTGGTGCCATTTCTTGGTTTTCCTTTTTTCTTTTGCTTGTTTGTTCTGTCCTGTCTGGTATGTTATTAATATTAATATTATAAAATGAAAATATTATTATTATTATTATTAATAGTAGTAGTAGTAAGTATATTCTAATAAGAAAGAGAAAGAAAGGGTATGAATTTGGGTTTGTGGGAATGTGGGGAAGAACTGGGAGGAGTTGAGGAAGGGGAACACATAATCAGAATGTAATATATCAAAAATTTATTTTCAATGAATTATGTAATATAGAACTCTCAAATTAATATTTAAATATTATTTCATTATTTTAAATTTGATGATCTTGGCCTTTCCCCGGGGTATCAAGTCTAGATTCTGAGTCTAGAAAGGAGAAATGATGAAACTATATTATAATTTCAGTAAGAAAAGAAAAGAATTGGAAACAAATCATAAGAGGGAAAAAGTGTATGCAGGAATACATTGAAGACAGAAACAGAGATGGCTCCTTTTAACATATGTGTCCTAATGTCCATATAATATAATGATGCAGTTAAAGCTTTTTCCTTTTCATTTACTCATTATTGTTTTATATGTGTAGGTCCATTCATGTGCCATGGCATGCATGTGGTGGTCAGAGGACAACTTGCAGGCATACATTTTCTCCTTCCACCATGTGTGTCCAGGGGTCAAATCAGGTTGTCAGTCTCGGCAGCAGACAATTTTTGGGCAACCTTGCTTGCTTAATAGTGCAGGTTTTAATGAAGCAGTAAAATTAGCAATCAGTTTTAATGTTAATATTGGCAAATATTGATAGATAAAATTCATATTTTTAAAATACAAAGTGTTTTGAAGTCTTTAATACACTTGTTAGAAAATTTTGAGAAAGTATTAATAGGAATCTTTGAGAAAAATATGCCAACCACAAAGTGCTTGTCCTAAGAAAATACATTTGGCAATTCCTTTCAAAATCCTCATTAAATATAAATTGAACTGAGAAAATAATGATCTTTTCAATATGCTAAATATGATCTATATGCCTGACACTGATTTGACAAGTCTTCTCCATTTTTTCTAACATTCATAGTGTCCGACATTTAGGAAAATCTTCTCATCCTTATCATGTATATCCCCCAAAACAAAAACAAAACAAACAAACAAAAGGAAGATTCTACAGGAAAGTAAATTCCTGGGGCTATAATAGGGAATTAGATATTAATAACAACTAGAAGTAATTCCAGCTCATATTTATTTCCTATCAGGAAAGTAGGTATTGGGAAAATAAGGAAGAATAAAGGTGAAAGACAATTCCAAAACCCCAAACCAACAACAACAAAATGAACAGGAAATGTTTTGATACCAATGGGACTAGGAGAAGTCCAGAGACTAAGATGTTACACTGGCCAGGCTGTTAGCGTGTTTAAAAATTCACAAAGAGGTTGAGTTAGGGTGGTTTTGCTCTTGTTTCTTTTCTTCCTTTCTGTTCTCTAATAGAGATGCTGGATTTTCTGTTCCTCCGTGGGAATACTCTCCTTTCCCTGTAATAGATTTCTTTTTGCTCCCAGTGTTAACAGAAGGGTTGGAAATGGAGCCCAGTCTGTCCTTCACTGTAGTTTTCTCCCTTCAACAGGGACCAGTACCTGCATCTCTACTGCTGCTGCATTCATCTTTATGAACCTGGTGGCCCAGTCTCATTTTGCTCTATTGCTTGAGGAAAGCCCATCACATGCTTGCCAGTTGGAGGTGCTTTGCTAACATGGCAGGCCTTAGGATCAAAATGTTGCTCTCCTGTAAGAAAAGTAGCCTGCCTAATCACTTTTCCTGGCTTAATCAAGGACATTAGTGTTTAACTTACTCCCTCAGACATAAGGAAGAACCACTGGAAATAGCATAATTCACAGTCTCAGAATTGCAGATGATCCCTTTGTAAGTGTTATTCCTTGTGGTTGTGACTGAGGTTTATAAAATGTCCACTCTTCTTCAGAAATGGTTATTTAGTTTATGGCACAAATAATGAAATCCTCTGGGAACATGCCTTTATTCAGGGAGAAATGAAAGATATGCATGAGAATCAAATCTGAAAGGCAAAATAACAGTCTAAACTATTAATAAATAAAGTAATAGAGATCTGTCCTAGAAGTGGGAGACAGATCCGAAATCCTGGTTCTGTCAATTCAATCCCAGTGTTATTTTTACATCCGAGCTGAAAGCAAGTCAGTATGGGGAGCCTGTTTTGCTCAGTTTAGGAGCCTGGGATCTGGAACCTGGCTTTCCATGGCTTCAGCCACAACTCCGCTGGTGCTGCCTGTCTTTATCTGGAGCCAATTTTATATCTTTGTGCATGATAGTGAGAAATTGCATGAAAATAAACCTGGCATCTGTGCCTCCCCCTCTAACTTCAACTTTAAATGTAAACAGTGCCCCTGGAGCCTAACGGCTATACACTCAAAGAAGACAGTGTGACTTTGATTCCTGGAAAGTAAGGCATATGGAGACAAAATAACTCGGACAGACTGGGATGAGCAGTCTTGTTACAGCTAATAAGAAAGTGGCTGAAAAAGCTTTTGAGGTGGCTGTTTGTGGGCCAAAACTTGGTTAAAAAGAGATTATCTTACAAACAGCAGAATTATTAATAGTGTTAGCGATGTTCTATTAGTAATATTGTAATTACATGCAAATCTGAGACATAGTTTTCCTTCTGGACCTCACAGAAAGTTCTGGACTCTCTGGAAAGATAGAAGTCCAAAGTGCTTCATATACCATGCTAGCCCTCTCTAACTAGGTCATGCCTTTTGTCTTTAGACGTGTGTACTGTCACTGCTCCCACCCTACTTCATACTCTGTCGAAACAGAAACATTTTAGGTACCACCTCATGTTTACAGAGTAATACTGCACCACCTGCCCCTTGTCCCCTGTTCTTCAGACGATCTCCCTACTTCACACTTCAGTTCATACACACGCAAACCATCCATTTCAGGGCACCAATCCTGCAATCTTGCCCTAGGTTCAATCAGGGCCTTTTTTCTTGGGTTCTACAGCACTCTACTTTTTCCTCTTGGCCTCTGCTTGTTGCCTGTTTCTCAAGGTAGGGCCTACATGATCTCTCTATTGGGGAGCCAAGGTTAACTTTCATTTCCTTCCCCAATTATATAGCCCTCTGGGCTATGTCATGCGTTCTCATTTGCGTTTTGCTTATAAAGGAATGAGGGTCTCCAAAATAACCTGGACAACATGCACCAGTGTAAATTCATGACAAGGGATAGGGTTGCTTAAGCCCAGGATAAGAAATAAAGATGCTAGCTTAAAGAGGAGGCAGTTCCATAGGATTAGCTTTGGAGAATTGGAACAAGGAGACAATACAAGTCTATGAGCTCGATAGACTCATCTATCTATCTATCATCTATCTATCTATCTATCTATCTATCTATCTATCTATCTATCTATCTATCATCTATGAGCTCGATAGATACCTTGTACAAGGTATCTAGGGATGAAGAAGGCAGAGTTGTGGATTATTTACTGCAAATGACAACATACACATTTACAGTCAAATTTGTATTTAATTGCAATCACTCTATTGAGCTGCAGGATTTTGACATGGGTTAGTCCTGCTGTTCCTTGATTCATTATACTGCAAATGAAGGTGTTTAGTGTGTGCGTTAGTTTTGCAAGATGTTATAGAAGCTAAAGACACTTTCCACTAAACCTAATAACCTTTGTTTGATCTTCAGAACCCACACACATGCAGGAAGGAGAAGACTGAGTCCTGCAAGTTTTTTTCTTATCTGTACATGCACAATGCGGCATGCATACTAAATAAATATAAAATATTTGAAAAGGAAATAATGACACAATTATATAATATATATATGTCATATATATAATGACATAATTTATAATAAACAACCATATTTTGTTATCATCACTGATAGCTGATTAGAAAAACAAAACAAAACACATGTATTGGGAAGTCTATACCCATATCGTTTTTAACCCACCCTCCTAGATCATAAATAAAACACTACCTTAAATTTTATTTCAAAGAAAACTGTTATAAAATATATGCAGATTCAATTTTTTTATATCAGTACCATTTTAGGACCTGATTTTGAAATTAAAACAGCTTGTATTCAACATAAATGCCTTTGACAATGTGTCTGTATTAATTCATTTATTTCCTACAATAATAAAAAGCTTCCTATTAATTCCATATTTACATTTTTATTATGTTTTGAACAACATTGAAACCCAAATTTGAAAGCTCCAGATGGTTTCAAGGGAAACCTGAGTTTGAATCATTCCAGAGGCTGAAGGCAAAATTTTAGCTGAGCATTGCACCTGCTTCAGGAAGTGTTAACATGCTATTCACACAAATCCTGCCCTGGAGCTCTGTGATTCCTCATCACAGATTTGTCCTTACCTGAGCTTTGTGCTCATCTTCTCAGACAGCGGAGTGAACAGAGAAGTCAGCATTGTGCCATGAAATCCGGCCATAGCAATGACTGTATCTGACCACCCAAGTCCTACTGGCTCACTCGCATTGTGACAAAGTCTGTTAGTGTCTGTGAATTGCATCTCTTCTCTACGCAAAGCATTAGGGTAAGCCTAAAGAATCTTTGTAGTCCCTCTCCTCCTCCTCTATTGTCCACACAGTGGCATTCTGTACAGAGTTTCAACTCTCAGCACTGCTGTGCCAACCAGCAGCATTATCAGAACCTCCGTTGTTGCTTTTCCTAGTGCAAAATATTAAATATTTTCACTACCATTTTGTAAGCCACTCTCCCTTTGGATTTTAATTGTTTAATCTCTCTGAGTTCCATTTTTCCTTATCTGAAAATTATATATGATAATATTACCCAGCTCATAGATTTGCTTTGAGGATCAAATTCAATGCCATAAGTAAAGTTCTTAGGAATAGGCACACCCCATGAAAACCATGATGAATAAAACATATGAATTATTTTAAAGATGGACAAATCTAAAGTCAAAGAGATGAAATAATTTTCCCACTGTGGGTGGAAAGTAACAGATATGAACACTGAAGTCTATTTTGTTTGATGTGCAAATGTGCTTTCTCTTTGGACTCTTTACATTAAACTCCAGTATTAGGAAACCATTCCCACTGAGCACCATACAGACCTATGTTCTGTCTCAAAAGGGACTCAATTACAAATGTTACTTTTGATGTTATTTTTGTATTTCTCACAGTGGTAGCTTAGTCATAGTCTAAAGATCTCTCTTTCGACACAGGCATCATGGATATGCCAATAGTATTCAGAGGCGAAGAGGCACATTTAAAAAATACATTTAACCAGCACACAAAGCCCTTAAAATTATATATATTTATGATAAAGCATATTCTATCTTATATAAATACACTGTAGTATTTATACCAGATTAAACCTAGCTCTCTCTAAAATACTTATTTCTTCATGGTGAAAACATTCAAAACCTTTCTTATAGCTCCATGAAATAAATAAAACATCATTGACACCTGTCATCCCCCAACTGAGCAATGGTGCACCAGTACGTCCTATCTATGCATAAATGAGCCATATCTAATACATGCTTGACTCTGAACTGCATTTGTCCCAGTTTTGCTTCACCCAAAGCCTAGTTCACAATTTATCTAGTTCAAATGTGTGCTTATCATTTCTGTTACCTCCAAATTCAATTATTTAAGAATTAGTTTACTCAGACTCTGCTACTGGTAAGTGTAAGATTTTCCTCCCAGCCACCAAATAGCTTTCTCCCCCAAACTGAGGATCTGATTCTAACACCCTCAGGTTCCGTGTCATTTCTAAATATAAATAAAAAATAATTAATAAGCAAAACTGGAGAGAATTGACCCTACAAACAGATAAGGGACTGGTTTTATTCACTCAAGAGAAAACTCACAGTCAACTCTGAAAACAAGACTACTTATTCTTGAATATGGAAGTTGCCCCTTAAACCTGCTTTAGTTACACGACAAAAAGCAAGATCAGTATTTACAGAAAATTTACTTCTGTAGCAGGCTGGTGGTCTTTGTGGAAAACCCCTCTGTGTCACTTCTGTCTCCCCAGTGTGAGAATAATTCTAAAAATAGGAGCTCAAGCTTTTATTAACTGAACAGATGTCATATGTCCTGCCGAGGTAATATTCATTTTGATTATCTACTCCAAGGGCAGGCTAGGTTTCTGTCCACCCCCAGAAGGTGGAATAATTCGTGGTTCTCAATTATCTGCCTGATCTCAGAAGTGAATTGTGAGTTTCCCTCTTCTCACAGCATCAAGACTTTTATCTAAAATATCATGCACACACGCGCGCTCGCACACACACACAGACACACACACAAATCTTTCTGAAAACTGAACAATTGTTCATTGTATTTTAAGACAAGGCAATCCTGTGGACCAGAGAGTCAGCAGCAATGGAGAATTAGTACCTTAAGGTGATATGTTTGAAGATCAAAGTAGACTAGGGGAATGCCATCCACCCACATGGTATTGTATTTCTAATGTACCACCATTTCTGCGGCAGCCTGTGAGTGGGTGTTCAGGAATGTAGACTAGAAATTTTAAATATTTGTCTGCATATTCCTTAAAGGGTGAAGGGCATATAAGTAGGTTCAAATTCACAATTTTTTCCCTTGTCCTTGAATGTAGAGACCATGACATGTTCAAATATCTCTCCTCTTTCCCAGAGTATGTTAAACGTTCAATAAATGATTTTCAGATTGAATTATTTCTTATGAGAATAATTAAGCTGGCTCTGGGAAAACAACAAAAACTCTATTCAGATTCAGCCAATTCCCTGGAATTACTTAAGCAAAGACTCAGCCTGACTGAACATAAAGCTAGAGAGCAATACAGAAATTATTCTAGCATTGCAACAAAATACTTTTTAATACTGTTTAGAAAATAACAGCAAGAGAACTTCAAACTATGGAAAGAAGTGTGAGAGGCAAAGGGTAGGCCACTTGTCCCCAAGTGTGGTGAGGAAGAACTGCCGTCTCTTAGATACTAAGTTAACAAGCATATTATGTGCCATCCTCTTTGGAGGATTTAGATGATTCAGAGATGAGTGCAACAAAATGATTATCATTAATGAATAAAATAATGTTGTTTGGATTCAAGAATAAAATGCATTCTAAGTGTGATGGAGGGTAGTGATATACAGGGAATAATCAATTATTTCAATCTACAGGCCTAGGGCACAAGGGTCCAGGAAGAAATAGTGCACAAGGAAAATTTCAGGCAATGAGGGATGAGTGTATATAAATGAGAGTCTGTGCTCCCATTCTGTTGGATACTAAGCATATATTTGAGATCCTAAATGATGATCGCTGAATATCAGAAAGCATCTTGATGAGTATTTTATGAGTATGGGTATTTTACATATGAGTATTTTTACTCAGGTGTTACTCCAGCTACAATAAAGCACTTGTTTATCTTAATCTCTAGTACAGCCACATTTGCCTACACCACAGAATACAAAGAAAAAACCAGATGAAATGTCAGCTTCGCTGATCTTGCCTTTTGTTTCCCTCACATATTTATCATTGATTTTCATCCTTCCTACAGTTTTTTTAGCTAATATAAGATCTAATTCTGCATTCTGAGTGGGGTGCATTTACCACAAGTGGTATCCTTATTTTCTCTGAAATTTCAAACTTCTATCCAAGCCTCTACTTAGTTATTCTCTCTAGGTCTTGCTTAACTACGATAATGGTGTGTGAGTTTTGTAACTTAACAATTTCTTCTTCAGTTAGACAATCAAATTATGGATAATGATTTCTACATAACCAATTATTTACAAATGAGATGGTACTGATGATGGCAAATGATGGCAAAACTATAGCATGCATTCCTATTCCTGTTGGCTCTGAAAGTGTCTAGCAACCCAACCATGAAGAGTTAATTTGGGAGTCCTTTGCTCCTTGATTGCATAGAGATTTATTTGGCCTAGGCAGATGGGAAATTAAGCTTTTCTCTTAATATCAAATCGCAGTAAAATAAATTGTGGCTGATTCCTGACAAGCTGCAAATAGCAACCTTGAGATTTTATGTTTTCTGTGATATTTCTCAGCAATGCACATAAATGTACTTCACAGAGTCCTCCCTAAGCAATTAGTGCCATTAACGCCTTCAGTAAGCATATGGTCACAGTGGAGAGGCAATTAGCCCCATGCCACATTTCTGCTACTGTTTGTATACTTTTGGACACAGTTCATTAGAGTGCCTTTCCTTCAAATCTATCTCCCTTAAAAAGGCTGTGCTATGTGTTATCTTAATAGTCAATTATTTAGCTTCCCCCAGTGACCACCATTCTGAGGAAGATTGCCTTCTGTTTATTTCTCCTCCAATACTTTCATTTTGCAATGATCATGGACTGTATATTTCTCCCCAAATATACTTCAATTCCTCAGGCAATGTAAATAGAAAACTCATATTCTTAAAAAATCCAAAACATGTTTTTATTATAATACTTAAAGATAAACTTAACTACAAAGCTAATAAAAACCATGTTTGTTATTGTTGTTTTGTTGTTGTCATGGTTGTTGTTTTTATGAAAGTCACAACACAGTTGCTCTGCAATCTCTTGGGTTGTCATTCTCTTTCCACGCCACATTCCTTTCTATTAAATTTCTCTTGGCAGATGGTGTTGGACTCACTGGGGACAACTGTGGAATCTACATAAGGTAGCATTAAAGACCCATTCAGTTTATATACATTTATGTAGTCAGTCATCAGTAAAGTGGTTGGGATCTTATCCAGTGTCAGTAAACCTATTCCAAATACTCCTTCTGTTCACAGTGTTACCCAAAGGCAAAGAGATCAAAACCGTATGCTCAGAGTAGCCTGTGAGACCCAGAGCAGAAAGACAAGGAAAGTGGTGGAGGTAGAAAGTAAGAAATAACAGAAATCTGTAATCTGAAAAAAATTTTAAGACCTTAAAAATCACTGAAAGAAAGGATAGGGGTAGGGAGGTGGATCTGGGATGAGTTGAGGGAGGGAAAACCATAATCAGAATGTATTGTATTAAAATCTGTTTTTAATAAAATTCACATATGATAGCAAAAATGTTTTCCAAACATGTAGAAAATATGTTATTTCCAATAAGTAGATATAAGTGAAAATGAAAAATATAAAACACAACAGGCAATAAAATTTTACTACATCAAAAGATACTTCAATAATCTATTTTCTACATAAATATATTAAATTATTGCTATATAATAAAAAATAAACCAAAAGTCACATAAATACACTATTATAGATTCCTTTGCATACTACAATGTTGTCTTCTTGTATTTAGCAATAGTTTTCTCTCCTTACAAACACTAAACCCTTCCAAACACTCTATGGCTTTCTTCATAAAGTTTAGCATATTTTCTTATATGTTGTTAGTTGCCTTCTTTTCCTACTTCTGTTATGTGTTATCTTCTCTCCCCACTTCCTTCCTCTAAATATATTTATAGTTCATTCTCATTTATAAAGGAATTTTATTTAAATCACATTACAATCTCTACAGGAAGAAAGTTTATAGTGAGAAATCTGTGATTTTAGATTCTTTGATCAGAACCATACTGGGAACTGTTATAACAGTTTTATTGATCTTAATCTCTTTACTAATAATGGAATACTATTCCTATAGAGTGTGTCACTTAAAAGACCTTCACTAGTCATGAAGAAATAACTTTTTATTCATTCTTTCACCAACTGTTGTGATCTCGCATCAATATGGCATTGTAATAGATGCTAAGTTTACATGGATATCCATGTAGGTTCACATACTCAGAAACTACAGCCCAAACCCAGCACTTCCTCCATACAACAATGTAATAAGTTTTCAAATACTACCCTGAGACATGTTGAAGATAGGTGTAAAAACGTAAGTCTGCCTTCTGTGATTGTACATTGGAGAAGTAGTCTGTAGCCTGGAAAAGTAGTTGAAACTGCAACTGAAGTCATGTAATAAGAAATAAATGCAGCAATATTTCAGCCCAATTGTAAGGTAAACTAAATTGCTAAAAACAGAAGAGCTTATTGGGGAAACATGCAGTTTAGCTATTAGCAGCATTGGAACAGCAGCAGAAGTATTCTAATCAATAATAACCAATACTAGAAATCATAAAGGCAGCACTACAAAGACCATTGCAGTTCAAGGGATAACATTTATTTAAGACAGTTTAAAGGGAAATAAACTTTAACATTGCATTCTTATATTTTAAGACAGAAAACTAAAGTTCCCAGAAAAAGAAAGAAAGAACAAAACAATGAAAGACAGAAGAAAGAGAGGAAAAAGAGATAAAAAGGAAAGGAAAGGAAAGAAAAGTTAGGTTGTTCTCATTGAAAACAGAAATTTGTCAGGCAGAAAAAAATGAGCATTCCTTGTGGGACACTGCTGGATAGCAAGTGACATTCACCCTGTCTCTCAATTTTGTGTTATTAGTGTTCACAGTGGCCACTGCAATGGTATTGTAACCAAGGAAGAGCCATGGGCAGTGTCTGAGGGACAGGGCGCATAGCTCCAGGAGATGCTGACTTTGTATTCTGATTAAGTTATTAGAAGTATTAGAACTTGGGAAATTTTCTAATTTTTTTGAAGCTCAATTTTCTCAGCAGTCAAATGAGAATGTTGGTTCATAAAGTTGTACACCTCACCTTAAGCAATGACAGTGATGATGTAATTTCACTTTGAGTTTCTTTTTGTTATTGTTAACGGTGTGAGCAGCATCTAAAGAATGATCTGACGAAGGACAAGAAAAGCAGAACATCCCTGTGAGAAAATATTCACAAACAACAATTCCCCTGTGAGATTTAGAGCAGCATACTTTTTGTTTAAAGATATAAGAACTTGGGGAAGGAATCATTGTGGAATATCTTGTATAGTATGGTTTGCAGTAATATAAAAAGCTATTGTGATTGAGTTTTCTTATTTAAACTTATTCTCTACTGAATTTTTCCCATAAAATCACATACACAGACACATTCTTTCACATACATCTTGTGGAAGAAGCAAAACTTCAGCAACCTTATTCTTTCCAATCTCCATAAAAACACACTCATTAATATATTCACACATCTTGTGGAAAAACCAAAACTTCAGCAGACTCACCTCATACACACATATTGTAAGTTTTAATACACACAAACCTTACCAAGACATCTTTTGAGCTTCCTCTTTTCTTATTATTTCCCATACACCTATATACTTTTTAAACAATATCTGTTAATTAAGAAAAAATCACATCATAATCGCAAGTCCTATTTTTCCCAGCAAATGATTACAAGTTATGTATTTAAAAAACAGATTGTTTCCAAATACCCACACATGAGTACACGTGAACACCTAGTTTTCCATGTAATTTCTTTTTACACGTATACCCCAAAACAATAATTTTGTTATTATAGATTAACAGAGTTTAAGCAAGCCAAATATTCTCACAACCAGCTTCTATTTTAGCTAGTAGGTAGTAGTCTTGCAGTTACTAGCAAATGAGTACAAATCATAGTATCCTAACTTACCACAATTCTTATTTAGTTAACACAATGAAATGGTTTGTTATTAACTAGAAAACTTTAAGTCAGGGGTCTTTTTGCTTTTCTTAGGTAAAGGAGAATCTATCTAGTCTATATGCCACATAGCTCTATGTCCCCAAGATGCACACAAAAACTCATCAGTAATTTTTCAATTGTAAAAACTAGGAAAATATCAAGTTAATTGTGGTCAAGGAAGTTCAAACTTAGCAACGGCACTGAAACTCATTTGTTATACTTAAGTTATACTTATAGTTCTGTCTCTCATGGATGAGACTTGTGGGCTGTAGAAACCAGGCTATGTTTTTGCTCTCTAATCCTGACCAAAACAAGTCTTCAGCTACTAAGAATGTGTTTTCTTATATAGTTCCCTAGGTTACTTCCTCAAAAGCAGCTTGGCAAAACAACTTAATCTGATGTTATTGATTAGTTATTCTTTCTGGAGTTTCAATTGGGTTACCAATTCATCTGAGTGGCACTGCCTTTTAGAGAATCACCACTATTGATATGTGTGCCAGTAACACTGTCCAGTGAGGGGTTAGAAACCCATTTTGAGACTTACCAGGAAAGGGAAGTTATGAGGATGCCAAGTAGCAGTGGGAGACATTCAGGAGATGTAGTTTTCCAGGCTTTGCCCTTGCAAGACATACTCATTGTAGTTCTGCTAACTGGCGGGCCATATTCCTCAGACTCTAATGCTGGTTGCAGTTCTTGCATGCCATTGTTAGTAGGCAAAATTCACAATTTACATTATAAATTTATTTAAAACCTTACAACTTAATAGCCTTAAATGTACACACCCTTTCATGAAGCAATTATCTTCTTATCTATTTTTAAAATAATTTCATCTTCACTGATGAACTATACACTTACTTAGTGAAGAGTGACTTATCTTTTCTTCTCTAATCTGTGGACGCTGTCAGTGTATTTTCTGTGAATTTACAGTTAATTATTAACATAAATGGAAACACAGAAGATGTGATATTTTGTCTCTTGTACTTTGCTTAATATTCTTGATTTATCCAGATTGTAGTTTCTGTCTGTCTTTATCATATTACTTTCTTACTGTGGAAAATACCAGAAATAACAACTTAAAAGAACTAAGATTTATCTTGCCTGATTGTTTCAGACTTTTCAGTATAGGATCAGCTGGCTGTTTTCTATCCTGGGTTAAATAACAGAACCATGGCAGAAGAGCATGGGTTTCTAGGGATCAGGGAGAGGGGGGAAGAAGACTATGTTAGCATATATTTTTCCCCTTTTATCTCATCTGTCCAAGGAGATTAAAGGTGGCACCTACACTCACAGTTTTCCATCCACATTAATTAGGCCTCTTTGCAAACACCCAAAGCACCCTCAAAGTTACACCTTAAGTTGTGCTTCACTAATCTAACCATGTGGCTGTAAACATGAAGCTGACAACCAGTATTTATGATCTCAATTTTGGTATGATGTTTATTTGTAAGGCTTATATTGTTTCGTTGTGAAGATTAACCACCTTCCATGTCTTTATACATCCACTAACGGGCATCCTGATTTTTTCACCTTTTGGCTTCTATGAACACAAATATTGTCGCTTTGGACAGTTATATATAAGTAAGATTGACTGTGAGCAATTAATCTGAGAACATACCATTGACTTTAGCTTTGAGATCTAATTTTGTCCTTTTTATCGTACTTGACTATTGCATGTAATATTGGAAGTGTAGTTTTGCTAAAAAAGAAGTTCCTTAAGAGTTCAATAGAGAGCAATTCCAGTATTAAGAGGATAGTCTGAACCCAAGTAGGAAACATTTTCACATAATGAATTTTTCTGTGAAAACTTGGTTTTCATCATGATATTTTAATGTATCTCAAGAACATATTTATAATAATTTAAATAAATCCGTATCCTATTTTGAGGGTAATTGTATAAAATCCATTTCTAGGGAAGAATCATAAATACTTTGAACTGAGTTCTTGTCTTTATAGGAAAGACAACTTGGTGACTATATTAGTTTTCCTTCCAAACAATTTAAGACCCCGATTTATTTTTGTTTTAGTGGTAATAAAATAAACAGCTCTGATTATTTTGTGCTAATTAGTATTGTAGCAATCAAATGCAATTCATCCTCTTTTAAATAGTAACATTAATTTGATAATGATACAGTTAATTGCTGGTAGTAAGAGTAACACAGGCACAAAGAACATTGTAAATGATGGCCTTCATAAAGATCAAAAACTAAACTCTGCTGTTCTGATTGGCAATGATACAGAACATCAAGAAAGTTAGGAACTATTTGGAATTAATACTGTACTGGACTTTATATTTGAACATAGTTGTATTTTATTTGCTCCTTGTGTTATCATATTTCTAAATATTGACAATTTACTTCCATATAATTAAATGATGCAGATTTTTCTTGATTGCCAAAACATCTGGAGAAGATAAGAAAGTTGTCTCTTTATTCATATTTGACAAATAACAAAAGGCCTCCCAGAAGAGTTTAATTAAAATTCAGAGAGTACTAAAAGAACTTTCATTCCATTGATATTATTCTATCTTTGAATTAACCAAGATAACCTATGGTAGAAAAGATGTATACTCATACATATGCATGTACATACATTTATTTAATTTTAAAATTTATTTTTATTTTTGGTGTATTAATATTTGCCTTCATACATATATACATGCCACATGTGTGAATTGCCAACAGAGAACAGAAGAAGCCATCAGATAACCAGAACTGGAGTAACAGATGGTTGTGACCCACCATGTGAGCACTGGTAACCAAACTCAGGTCCTCTGTAAAGTAACAATTGTTCATAACTGAGCATCTCTACAGATTTAAAATTACCATTTTTACTTTAGGATTTGAGTCTTAAGCTCATTAAAGGAGAAAAGCAGCAAGCATTTCATTAGTAACGAAGGTAAGATAAGATAGATAGGATAGAACTGTAAAGATAGAAGATAGGATTGTAAAAATTGTAAAAAATAGTTTTAAAGTATATAGAGTTGAGGAACAATATCTATAATAAACTTTAAATGTTTAAATGTTTTTATAAGATTCACTAATATATTAAAATATAGAAATATAATGTAAGTGTTATAATACATCCTTGCTACTTGTCAAAGAATAATTTAATAGTTATATAGCAAAAATAAAAGTTAGCTTATTTGAATAATATTCATATGACATTATACAGAAAAATCTCCTCTATCATATATGTATATTAGTATTAATATATTCAAATTTCTACAAAGTTAAATTCACTCATTGAAATTAATATTCGGTTTACTCAGACTTGAACTAAGGATGAGATTATGTTTAACCTTTCCCCCTTGGTATCTGAAGAGGAATGGATTGATATAGACATTGCTCAAAATAGTGATGCCATAATCCTGTGCAATTAGTATTCACAGAAGGAAGCACCAGAGTAATCCCCTTACTCTTCCCTTTCTTCATTCTGTTAACTAAATTGTTTTTGTGCCACCTTTGTCTTTACATGTTGAAATCCTGTAAGTCCTAACATTATAATACTTGGAACTAGACCTTTAACAATATGTTGAGGTTCAAGTGACATTATCATGGTGGGTTTATTTATGAGAAGTGCTACCAAATAACTCTTGGTCATACTAATTTTATCACCTATCTGTCTATCTATCTATCTATCTATCTATCTATCTATCTATCTATCTATCTATCATCTATCTATCTATCTATCATCTATCTATCTATCTATCTAGCTAGCTAGCTATATCTATCATCTAAATATCTACTTTTCTTATCATCTTCAACTCTCATATCAACCTATAACTATCATTTATCTATCTACTGCTTATCATCTATTTTTCTATCACCAATCTGTATATCATCTATCTTTTATCTGTCACCTAGCCTATCTTTAATTTATTTCTCTATCTCATTTCTTTAATTTTGATAATTTCATGCATTTACACTATAAAAAATGATAAATATATCCTGATTTCCCCTCTCACACTCTCCCCATACACTCTCAATTGCACCCCCTTCCCAATGCCATGACTTTTTTGTTCACTTGTTATAACTCATAAAATCTTGTTTGTGCTCTTCATATATATATATATATATATATATATATATATATATATATATATATATATATATATATAGTGGTAGGGCCAACCATTGAAGTGTAGGAATCCTATAACCCAGTGGCTACATCCTCAAAAAGGAACAGTTCTCCAGAACCTATCAACTGCCAATATCTCCTCAGTAATAGGTAGGACCTGGAATTCAGTTACTTCATTCATGATGGACTTTTGCGTTGGCTTGTGTTTTGCAGGTCTTGTACAGGTAACCACAGCTATTGTAAGTTTATGACTTCATTAGCTGTATGTTCATATGCCATCTTTTTATAGCATTACTTCCCATTCTCTGGCTTTTATGTGCTCTGTACCTTGTCTTCTATGATATTTCCTGAACTTTGATGTATTAAGTAGGAGGGTTTGATATAGGCAGCTCCTCTGGGACTGGGCACTCATCCTTTTATTCTCAGTACTTAGACCTTCCAATCAACCATTCTAGAAACTTAATCTTAGACATCTTAAAGAAAATAAATTAGTATTCCTGAAATCATCCTTGTATTTTGTTACTGCACCCTGACCATTGCAAGATTATATATATATATATATATATATATATATATATATATATATATATTCATCTAAATAGATGGTATATTTAAAACTTTAAGTCTTATAGTATAAATAATTTGAGCAATATTACCAAAAAAAAGTGTCTGCGTGTTACAGTGAATTCATCTTTTCAATAAGCCACAGTATTTCCCTTGGCAAACAAAGATACCCGTTTATTTATAAAGTTCTGTATTCTTAAACCACTTAAAATATTCTTGAATTAAAATCTTAAACACCTGGTGTCCCACACCTCTCTGTTCCCCTCAATCCCTCCTCCCTCTCATCCTTGAGTTTTCACAAGCTCTGCCCAATGTTTGGCCCCTCTGTTCCCATCAACTGCCAAAGGACATCTCTCTGATGAAGATTGGCCAATCTATGAGCATAGCAGAATATCATCAGGAATCATCTTTCATCTATGAAGTCTTTAGTTCCTGGCCAGCCTTGAAGTACCAACCATGGGTTCTCTCCCTTGGCATGGGCTCCTTCTGCCCCTTCATTTCCCCAGCAGGATTGATTATAGGTTGAAGGTTTTGTGGTCGGGTTGGTGTCCCTGTCCTATCACTGCAAACATTTCCTGGTTACAGGAAATAGCTTGTTCAGGCTCACTATTTCCTGTTACTAGGCAACCTTGCTAGGGTCACCTTTACAAATTCGGGGAAGTTTTCACTTAAAATTTAATGCTTGTATTTATCTGATATCTAGGGTAAAAGTCATTATCCAAACTCATAATTATTTTTTAATGTTTGTGTTTAGTCAAAATTATAACTCTGAAAGAACAATTGCCTCATTCCTCAAGGAAAGAACTCCATGTTGGAAAAGTATACTATCTAAGGCAATTAGAAAAAAAGTATTTGTAAAGATGGCAATTTCAGCTCATGAAACCCACGCAATTAAAAAAAAAAACCTTCTATTTATTACTCTTCCCCAAAGAGAAATCAGAACAAGATCTCAAAGTTAATTTGACTCTTATTTTCTTATTTTTTATTTTGTGTTTGCATGCAATTGGGAAGCAAGACACAGCACATATATGGGGGTCAGAAAACTCGAGGAAGTCATTGATGAGCATCTCAGTGACACCCCCCTATTGTCTTTCATTTGAGAAGACAAGACATACCATTATTTCATTTTTATTTTACATATTCCTCTTTTTGTTCAAAATGCTGTTATTTATCTCAAAAATTACCTAGCACAACTAACATAAATCCCAAAAGTGATTGGTGAAATTATGTTTCATAGGGAAGTTGGAACATGTCAGAATTTGTAAGAATCAGTCTTCACAAGGGAGACAGCAGAAAGGACTTGAGAGAAGTGCTGGAGAGAGCTGACTTTGCTCTCCAGAACTAGACAGCACACCAGATGCCACTAATGCTGAGGGGAGGAACCTGAGCACCAGAGACACGAGTTCTCTAAGATCCAGAGGCTAAGAGCTTCTATATCACTTTGAACTGATAATGTGGAACAAATCATATTCAGTGAAGATGAAAGCATGGAAACTTCTAGAGTCATCTTCCAATGCCAGGCCGACAGATGACTAATTGGACCTTTCTATATGTGTTAACATCTTTCCCAGTTTTCCAATAGAAAGGAAATAGGAGAGACAAAACACCACTGTATGTGTAGATACAGGCTGTAGCTATAAGGCTGGATTTCACAAGCAATAGGAAATTGCAAATGTTATTAAATGTCTAAAGGATCCCTTCAAAAGATTCTCCATTCATAAGAGATAAAATAAGTGGAATTCTCTATTGTATTTTTATAGGGCCAGGAAATGAGTTTAATCTAG
Organism: Cricetomys ansorgei; assembly: GCA_026225945.1. NCBI lineage: Eukaryota > Metazoa > Chordata > Mammalia > Rodentia > Nesomyidae > Cricetomys > Cricetomys ansorgei. The sequence goes on from JAMJFZ010003206.1 coordinate 240,979, forward strand.
AACTAACCCCTGGAAACTGACATCTGACATGCACAAATTATGTCATGGTACACACACACACACACACACACACACACACACACACACACACACTAAAAAAATTTAAAAAATTATTAACCACGCTTTTGTAAAGCAGTATGTATATTCAATGTATCAATAGACTATGAAGCAGAAGCATAGGTTGAGAATCAACAAAGCAATTCAGCATCAGAATAGGATTAGAAATCCAATAGATATCCCTACATTTTTATGTGTATGTATATTTCTCTTTTAAAATATGCATGTGTGGAATTTCAAGTAAAATACCTGTTTTATGCCAGAGGCCTTTCTCACATTGAAAATTAGGTCTTCAGGATTAAATGTGCTGCATCAAAAATGTCTGCTAAAGCACATGTCTTACTATTGATGAACTCAGCAGGTATTTATTTAGTATATGTAGCAAGCTTGAGTTATATAAAATATTTAAAAGCACTGAAAAACAATGAAAGCATTTTAGTCAAACAAGATGTAGTGTGAAATAAATATATGTAATTCACTTCTACATCTTCACTTTCTTCATCATATGGAATTTAAGTGAGAAATAATTACAATTAAGACAAGGCACACATATATTTCTTGAACACCAGGATAGACATATGCCACTTTGTATTTTAGTCTACTAAAAGGGCCATTTCATAGTCCTACTTTGATTAAAAGATCTTTTGGAAAACACCACATTGAACTGCACAAAAACATCTTATAAAAATCAAGCAAAAGCTGGGTTTTCTGGGACAGTCCTTTAATTCCAACACTCAGAAGGCAGAAGCAGGCGGTTCTCTGTGAGTCTGAGACCAGCATGGTCTACAGAGTGAGTTCCCGGACAGCCAGAGTTACAACAGAGAACCCTGTTTTGAAAAACTAGAAAAAAAAAAAGAAAAGAAAAGAAAGAAAAAAATCAAGCCAAAGATCTTTAGCATTTTTCTCTATCTTCAAAAGTCTGCTCTTCTGACCAGCCAGAAATAACATTGCTATTGACAATAGTATGAATTACTGGCAATTGCTTTTTCATTCATGGACTAAAGAAAGAAAAGCTATATTGAAAAGTCTCTTTTGTAAAATGAAGGAAAAACACATGTATAGAAGATACAAGTTCATAGAGATAGGGAGACTGCCATTGGTTGGGAAAACAGCTTTTTTATATAGGATAGTTTTCTCACCCACAGCTCCTAAACAAATGAGAAACTGCTCTTTCACAATATTTCTGAAATTTTCCACTATCCCCATGTAAGTTTAGAGGTCCAAGAAGATATTTAGGCTGTGGTTTCACTTTAAAAATATTTGTATTTATTTCCATATGTGTGTATGCCTGTTTTAGCATATGTCACTGTGCTCATATGAAGTCCAGAGGACAACTTTTTGGAGTCACTTCGCTTCAGAGATTGAAGTCAGATTATCCGGCTTGGCAGCAAGTGCCTTTTTTCCTGCTGAACAATCATAGTGGTTGAGTGTGTGGGTTTATTGTTCTTGTTTGTTCCCTCAAAAGTTTAAAATGCTTGACTTTGTGCTCATAGTCATTTCCAGGGACTAGAAGTTATGTCAGAACTGTTTTTCCTGGACATATTTTTCGATTCTTTTAGTTCTTCTCTTTCTCACTTGCAGAAGTCTACTTGAAATGTAACAGTGGGCATTTTGAAATTATCTATAACAATATACTGTAATGTAATGCATTATGTATTATAATTTTAGGAGAGTTAGTGAATCTTTCTTGGTTGGAACCTTTTATAACATTATACCTCACACAGAGGCAACAAAACATCTCAAACTCCAGTTAAAGGGGATCCAGCATGGTCTTCTGGCCCCTATCTGCACCACACATGCACACAGGACACAGACATACAGGCAGACAAAACCACCATACTATATAAAATAAAAAAAATTAAAAGAATTACAATTAAAATGAAAATATAAAAGCACTACATTGTTTTCCTACTTGAAGGCCCAGAAACCTACCTCTTCCATCATTTCCCCTTCTCTAGCCATCTCTGTTTCTTTTTATCTCTGTTTGAATTCTTCATTTATATCTGAGCCCCTGTGGAACTTTCTCTCTGTCTCTCTCTCTCTATGTGTCTCCTCCTCCTAAGAAGGATAATAAAGCTGATATAACAATATCTAATCGTTAAAGAATCGTTAAAGTTTCCTTGTTCATCTGAGCTAAGCCCTAGCACTCTGTTCCATGTCATCCATCAATGGACAAAGTCACTGCTGCCATAGTTCTCTGATAAAGGTCTGAGGTTTGAAGGATGAAACCAATATCAAGCTTTCAGAAATTGAGAGAGATGACAGAGAGAAAAGCCATCATATCAGTTTCTTGAACACCTCAGTTTGACACATGTCATTTTCCCATGTATACTTTCAGCAAGAAATCATAGAGTGGACTTGACCTCATGTTAGTTGTAAGAAGACTAAGACTTACAGTTCCTTTGCTTAGGAAGTCTAAGGCTTATCGGTACTACCAGAAGGGCCCTGGATCTTTGGGCTTGTTTGTCATCTCTGTTCCAAATAAGAATTTAAAATGTAAGTTCATTCTTAGCTTCATGTGCTACTTTATCCCATTTAATGTTTACAATAAATTTCGCTATAGGAGTAAAACAGAATATCTTCCTATTTAATAAAATATAAGCTTAGAAATATTAACTTATTAACAGTGGTAGCATAGAAAATATTGGGCTGAGAACCCGAACCAATATTTTCTAGATTTATGCAACTTCATCCTATCTCCACAGTCACAATTACCATTCATCAATGCTGAATGCCTACATATGTGCCAGGGAGTGTGTCGGAGACAATGCTGAAGACATTAGTAGATATCACTTCTCTTAAAATGTAAATCCAGATATATGGGTCTGAAAGAATGTGCAAAAGGAAAAGGTCAGTCTAACCAAGGATAAACAATGTTGCTCTCAGGAAACTCATAAAACTCTTGAGGTCATCTCATTTACCACATGAGCTAAACCTGTCTTTTCTGGAATTGAATAGATTGGAATTCACTATGGAGTATACTACACAGTAGAGACAGTCTGTATATTTTAAAATGTTATTTTTAACATTGCATTAATCTCTCATGTATACAAAAATATAAGATAAAACAGCCAACTAGGCAGTTAGGAGAGACAAGAAGGGTTGTGGGTGGAGGCTAACAGTCACAGGGTCACAGTAGATGTAACGAAAGTACATATTTTTTTGTGTATGGTAATGCCATAGGTTTAATTCAGTTAGTGACATGTCAACACTCATTAGCATATCACCATAGATTATACCCTTAAGAGTTCTTGTCTTTTTGAAAAGAGAGAGAGAGCGAGAAACAGAGAAATAGACATAGAGAGAGACAGATGGAAACAGAGAAACAGAAACAGACAGAGATAGACAGCAAAAGAGAGATAGATAGGATTGGGCATTTTAATTCTTTTGGAGTTATCTTTTTCTACTCTTTTTATAGAAACCACAAGTTGATAAAGTAGAATTGACACTAGGCACAATCCTACACCACAGCTTAGATAAAACTTCCTGTACATATTATATCTGCTTCTTTCTGAAAGCTCAGTTATACAACCATACTTTGATGGAATAGGAAACATAACACAGATATGATTTACTTTAGTAAAATTACTTATTCAAAATTATCCATTCATCTTTCTAGCAATTTCTCATTCATCTGTTCATTTCCTCACCCATTCCATAATATAATTTACTGTAATTTTGTGTAAGTTTCATGTAAGTTAATGATGGGGCGTATAGAGACATATGAAGTTTAGAGACATAAATAACAACAACAAATTTTGATTTCAAGAACCCAACAGGCTTGCAGTCTAGTTCCAGTTCAGAAATAGGACAGTGTAAAGTGTGAATGAAAATGAAAGAGAAAGAACACACTGAGAGCCAGAGAGTCAGCCCAGGTTTCCTGGAAGGGAAAGAAAATAAAATAAGAGCCTTGGCATACAGGTACTGGAAGATGTTCCGTTGAAGAGGACAGCCATTCTGAGTGGACAGGGATATGGAAGAGAATGACACATGAATTAAACTGAGTATGGTTGCAATGCTACCTTACTATAAGTAGAATGGACATGTGTTTGGGAAAGTAGGAATGGTTAATGACATGGGGCTTCTGGTCTGATACTTGTCAAGACATACAGGTGGGAGTAGTTTCGAAAATTCCCTATATTCTGTTTACGTAGAGTGCTGAAGTGAGAAGTATTCACATTTGTTACAGAACAGCAATCTATTAGAGGTAAACGGCATAAAAGGATTTTTCATACACTCTCAACCAAGACTCACAAGTGTAGCATTTCCTAATAGAAAATCATTAATTGTACTAGCACCAAGCCATTCATTATAATACATTGTTAAATTCTGCTATTCTTAATGTGTAATTTATAGGTCAAATTATACAAATATTTGGTTCAGAATAACTGAAGCTTTGCTGAAAGGTGCTTTGCTTTATATCTGTGTCTCACCAATAACTTAAATATGATCACTAGATAGTTGTCATAATTCAAATGGCTTTCAGTCTTGGCTGGCTCTCATGTAAGCAAATTGCCACACAGTGGTAGACTTAGTTTTGTCTTTATGTGCATTTAGTGACTGAATTTTGGGACTCCAAAGATAACTACAGCTGTTAGAGCATGAAACAATTTGGGTTAAGGGAAAGCAAAGTAGAAAATGGAACAAAATCAGTATGCAAATATCAGAGTCTCCTGGGGAACTTTGGCTTTAAAATAGCCAGAGCTCCCAAATCATACAAATATTCTATAGGAGGAAAAGAACGGGGCTAGCCATGCATTCTCAGTTGCTTGGGCCTTCTCACCCCAGTTTTAGCTCTACAATATACTACATAAAGGAAAAATATTTTAAGTGGTCCTAACCTGAGATACTTTTGGAGAAAACAAATCATATTTTTTTTTCTTCAAACAGAAGAATGAGAATAGTATTTGGGAAAAAAACAAGCGGTAGATGAAAATAAACCAGCATTGTCCTAGGTAGGCCTGTGGTAATACTGAATTTTGACATTTGAGTTTAGCTCATATGTCATTCTCTTTCCTATACTATTCCCTTCAGAAAGAATGCACTCTTACACCTGAACACTTGAGTACCCTTTACCTCTATTTGAGTGTTGAACCTCTTCTTTCTTCGGCTGTGTTTTTCTGAGTGAGTTTGATGTTTGTTGACTTTCATCTGTACAATCAGCTTTACAAGGTTTTCGCCTATGTTCACATCTCTGTCCAGCTGTACACGGATAGACTGCCTTAGAGATTCTCCTAACGAAGTCACTTTAATTTAGTCTATGAGAAATCCTTGTTTAAAAATGAAATCAATACTGAGGTGCAACCTGCGTCTGTAGAGAATCTAGTAGGCTAACTTAATGCAGGTAGAGGACATTTGCAGAGATGAGGTAGTAGCCAGACAATGAAACATAATTACAGTGTAGTTTTTAGTGAGGTATGACAAGGTTGCGTTCTTAATTCTGGTTTCTAACATTAACTAAGTGCCTCATTTGAATTCAGATCATTGTTAAATCTCTTATGAGGCAAATATCCGCAATAGCTCTACGAAGCAGATTTATTCCCAATTTCCAATGAAGTAGTAGGGACAAGTGAGGTTTTCCGAGTATCAGTGCTATTACACTATGGAGAAACTGTCAGGGGAAAGGTTAGCCTGTATCTTAGCTTAGCTAGAACTCATTCTACACGCTTCCACTCGGCATTGCCTTCAGATGTGTACTATCATCTCCCCCCCCCCCATTTTTTACCCAGTGCATTTTAGCAATAATCTGTACCAAGCTGTATATATTTTTGGTTTAAGTCGTAATATATTTTTGTATTACTACAGTAAAGAAGGAAAATGTGGAAATGGAGAGAAAAAAAGTTAGATGCAAGTATAATTAGAAAGCCAAACAGAATGATCTTGATAGAGATTCATAGAAACTGAATGGGCTAAAAGAAAAAAAAACAAAACAAAACCCAAATGTGACCTAGGATGCCAGTGACTCTGCAGCAGGCAACATGAACCAGACATGTAGTTGGGGCAAATCCTATTCAGAGAATATTTCATCTGCTTGGAATAAATGATAAACAAGATTCTCTTCCAAGCTCTTAATCTAACAGTGTAAAATTTTATCCCATCGTTTTGAATAAGTATTGAAAGAATTATAATAAATAATTGCACAGTTCCCCAGTTCACTAAGCCATCAGGTGAGACACAGTGGCCAAAATGAATAAATGTATGTCTCATCACTTACCAGACTTGATAATGGGTTCTATCAGTCCTGCTAATCCTAGAGACCACAAAATCAATACTGTTAATTATTCCCACAGTGAGCAGTAAGTACTCTATGATTTCAGACCGTATGCCAAGTACCCATCTTCTGATATTCTCTAATCCTTCCTAACTTTATCTAGGATGAAAAGAAAGCTTATCTATGCCAGAAGATGAGCCAATGTTCTAACTCTACCATTGCAAATATTTCTATGATTTTCCACAAAGAATTATAAAGTTCTACCTACTGCCAATATCCCCAAATCAGTTATATAAGAGGAAAAAGAAAACTTTCATCTTCTGTGCCATGGAAAGGAAGGATTGATTTGTCCCTCCCTCTGCCTGTTCCATGCTGTTGATCTTAGATCTGTAGCACATCATTTCTGCTCTTTTAAATGCATCACACTGGGGAAGCAGCTGCAGGCGTTCGAGGATTCAGTGAGTTGAATGGCAAAATGACTATTGTTAACCTGATTATAGCCCTGTGGATGGACAGGATGACCAAGTATCCAAATTAATAAACTACAAGGCCAAAATATGTCCTCCTATCTCACATTTCCCTCTTCTATTGCTTTTGTGTGGCATAGAGGCAAAATATAGTTTCTTACCTTAACACTGTCTTGATACATTTAATAAAGTTCCTGTAATATTTCCTATCTCCTGTGAGCCACTTTTCATTGGTCTATACATCTGAGGCTAATGTCAGCACTCCTTTAGATGGTGTTATTTCCATTCTAAGATGCTTTAGATGGTTATATTTCCATTCCAAGAGGCACATTTGAATAATTAGATGGTAAGTATACAATGGCATGTTATCTCTTAAACTTTCATATGTACATAGCCCCTAAGATACCTTACCTTTCAACATAGTTAGTCTAGGTCTCAGAAGCTATATTTTAACAAAAGCTTAGCCTTGATCTTGTAATGAGAACTCTCCTCCTATTCCTAACCTGCCAACCTTCACTCTGACTAACACCCAGATTAATAGTTATTTAACTGCTGAACAATTATGACAGGTGATTAATTAATCTCAAGGAGCTGCCACTGGCACTACTATTAATCAGCCCATCATGAGACAGGAGAAGGAAAGCAATCTGTATGTGTTACAGGGTGGGCGAGGCAGGCATTACTCAGGCAATAAGAAAAGGTCATTGCAGAGCTGAAAGCACACGGAGTTGGGTCTGTGAGATTGATGAGAGAGAATTATTTTCTGTATATATTATAGTGGGGAAAAATCTGTTCAACACAGTATTGAGAGAAACTTAATGCATAAAGAATGCATTTTTCCAGATGTGCAAAGGACTTAAATCTTATACTCCAGGCATAAAACTGGCATTTCTGAATTGCACTGTAAGATAAGGAGGTTGACTATTGTCCCATCAAGACTGCAAATATCATAATGATTTCAATTGTTGCACTGAAAAATTACATAAATAATTCATTTACGCTTAGTGATCTGTGCCAGAGACCTACAAGCCAGTTTCTATTTCCTGATTGTCTTTATTCACTGCAACCTGCCCTCAATGCATCTCTTTAATGACACTCAAATCTCCCCAGGGCCACTGTCGTGTCACTACTACAATTACATAACTTATCAGCTCTCTGTCAAGCATTGAAATAACATTTTCTTGACTACTTTCTCTTTGTTTCCTATACAATTATCTTGGTGTTTTTTTGTTCAATGTTCTCCCTAAAATTAAATTTAGGTAGTGGCATACTTCTGATTAAAACTATAAATGAGATCCTGCTCTTCTGCACATAGCCCCTTGATTGAGGATATTGCTCTGAGATAAGACTATTGGTTAGAGTTCTACATCAGTTTCTCATTAGCTGCATGTTTTTTAGATAATCCTAACTTTCACTTTACTTACTGCTGCAAGAAGTATCATGTAACTTGGATTGGTTTACACATTTGAATGCATAGAAAGTTATCTGCAATGTGGTATTTCCTTTATATGTTGTTTTTTTTTTAAGCCATGTGCACTGCCTAATTTTTATAATACACCATGTGAATTTCTCACCCTCATAGCTTTCATCCCTGAAGAAAACTGTCCTACTCAGTTTAAGTCCTTTTGAACACTGATGTTGTATGTAACTTTGCTCTAAGTACTCGGTTACTTCTGTAAGATGTTTGTCCTTAATTCCCACACTAGTTCTCTGGAACTGAGCGTCTCCACCTCTTGTATTATCTTATGTCCCACTGTGAGGTTTTCCTCAGTGTCTTGAAACATTAGATTATGTGAAACATCACTTGTTATAGAGACTAAATTGTTTATGGAGAGTGATATTTTCTCCATCCATAAGGAAATACACAATAACATTATTATGTTCAGAAAAATTCTAACTAATAGGAGTGGATGAATGAATGAATACTGGAACCATTTTGTGTCAAGGCAAGAAGGTATCTGAAAGAAAAATCAATAGATCCCCCAACTAAAAATGAAAGAGGGAGCTGAGACACTGACTAATCCAGAAGCATAAATGGTTATTGACTCTCTGGGGCATTGCTGTAATTGGGCCTGTGAAAGAGTAGTCTAGATTGGAATAATTAGCAACTTGAGACACTCTTTGAATCACACTCTCTATTAAAATTATCATCATGTAGGGAAAATGCTAAAAAAAAAAAAAAAAACTAAATAAATGAGGCTTCCTTCTGGCAAATTGTCAGACGACGCTGCTCATTACCAGATTGTCTCCTTATGAGGCCCTTCTGAGGCACAAGGGAATTATGAGTTATCTACAGCAGGGGTGCCTTAAGATTCCCATTTAACCTAAGTGCAGGGCCTCCTCTACACAGATATGCCATTAAAACAACCACAGTGTTAGTCTCACTTCTCTCACTCTTTTAGAAGCCCTTTCCTGGTTGATAGTAACACCTGTGTGCAAAAAGGTACTTTTCTCCCTATTTTCCACATTAATCATAATTTATACAGCAAGCATTGGGGTGTCACTAAAGAAGCATATGACTTCAGGTGGGTAATAAACAGCAGGGGCAGATGAACTTTATATAAAAAAGGATGCTATTTTCACATGGTTCAATTTACCCCTCCCTGTGTGGATGGGTTTAACTATACTAGAATGACTTTTTGCAAAGCACCTGAGGAGGTACTTAAACTTAATTGTACCGTGTGCACCTTTCAGGAGTACTTAATCAGGTGCAAACTAGGACAAAGGCCTTTTGGGTTTACTCCTTCATGGAGCTCTCTGTTTTAGGCTCTTGTTACTTAGCCAACTTGTATACTGACTTCATCTTCTAATATTAGAAACTAATTAAGAAAGCATATCTTTCTTGGCAACAGTGATGGTCATAAGAAGACATGAGATTAACTATCTATATAAATAAAATATTTTAATGTCTTATGCATACGTATAACATGCATACGAGTGTGCTTCCAGTGGTGCATATGTGAAAGTCAGAAGAAAATTTGTGAGAGTTGTTGTATCCCAACAACTGTGTGAGGCTCAAGGGTCAAACTTCAGTGATTTAGCTTGAAAACAGGTGCCTTTCTCAACTGAATTGAGCAACCCAACTAAGACTACTTTATAATGATCTACATCCAAGCCAAAAAGAATGAGAAGGAAAGGGAGATTAAGATAGCAAAGTTAACAGAGAGAAAATGAAACAGAAATCTGTCATAAAATAAAAACAGGAAATGACTCACCAGAATACTAGAATATCATAGCATGTCCTTCCTGCCCAGGGCTTCTGCAGAGAAGGTAGATAAGGAAGCACAGTTTGAGTAGTTGCAAATAAAATTTCGGTTTACATTCATAATTTTTCACATTGTTCCAATAACTTTCCATCCCCAAACCTTAATTATCTTTATATGCAATCAGTGTAATAAAGCATACACTCCATGGACTGTCCCACACACCCATATGATTTGTGGCACTTGCACTATATGTTTCTGAGCATTGTTCTTTCCTGCTTAGATAGGACAGAAAGTTGCTCTGGACTTTGTTGTGCTAATCACACTAAGTAGGGAGTGAACCTGTATCTCCTTCTATGATGGAGTTGCCAATCGCAGGTGAACTACTGGCATTGCTAATCTCCAAACATATTTAAAGAAATATAACAATAGTTTGGACACACCATTTTCTTTCATGATTAATTCCATGCAGTGAGAAAATTGCAGCACTCATCTCTACCCATTTGGATAACCTGTCAGTATCTGCTTCTGGCTTATCCATATTCCATACTTACAACTGGACTCTGAAAACTGATTCTCTAAACCCAGAACAATAGCCTTCAAAAAACACCATATATCATGATGTTTTCATCGTGGAATTATACCTTGTAACTACTATATGGCTTGAGTATTCAAAAGATAAAAAGATAAAGCTGAGCATGGTGAACTTACCTTGTGCCTTCCCCACTTTCCATTTAACATTCATTAACCCTTGTCTTCCATAATAATCAAGTGACTACTTTCTTTTCATGCTATGTATTTGTAGATCAGCAGGAGGACCTTGCAGCAGCTGAGCCTCTGCTTCCATCCTATTTGTGAGGCATATCAGAAACTTCATAGAATAGCCTGAGAATGTCATGTTCTTTTTTCTTGTAGCACAGAAGTGAACAGTATCTTATGAACAGGTGATTACAATCAGATATGTTTCACATGACCATAAATCTCTACCTGTGAGAAGATACTCATCAATATGTGATTACCATATCATATATAAATCATATCATATATCCTAAGTGTTATAGAAGAATTGTTATACAGAAAATGGGAATTGTTATAGTTTATTTTTAGTTATGTTTAAAATGTTTTTATGAACTGTTGAGTGAATGGCTGACTGGGTCTTGACATTTTGGATTGTCGGCAGGTGTTGGATTTATGTGGAGGGTGTTTGATTGCTAATGATCTGCATGTGTTCTCGGTAGAACACCTGAGGAGTTCTGAATCAATAAAAATATCTGAGCTCAGAGACTCAAGGTTCCACTGTCAAGTATGGTGTTGGCCCTGACGGTGGTTCACTCTGCTGGGGTCTGGCAGAGTTTGCATGCATGAGACTCCTTGTCTTCCTGGTAAGCCTACACAGCAGGTATAGTGCTATGCATAAGCAATCATCCTGGCAATAAGGATTTTGGACAAGACTCTTCCATCTTCTCAATAGGTTGGTTTTTCTAAGTAGCCTTCTTTGTCTCAACACTTAATTTTCTTTTAATTAAGTTTTACTTATATTTCTTCTCTCCTAGAATACATCCAGACATGCCCTCCTCCCGTTCCTCCATTCCTTCCAGTTCCCCCCATTTCCACAGATCTACTCCCTGCCCCACCCATCCACCTATACTGACAACCCTGCCTCTCTCCAGAAAAGAGAAGTCCCCTAGGATTACAGTTCAAGACAAGGCACCACAAGGTGGAAATAGGTCATGCACTAATACCCACACCAAGGCTGAACTAGACAACCCAGCAGGAGGAAAAGGGTCACAGAGGCATATAAAAGGTTCAGAGCCCTACCTCCAGCCTATGGGAGCTCCACAAGAAAATCAAGCCAGACAATCATAATCATATTTGTAGAACCCTGAAGACTTCAAGTCTGCTGCTTCAGGGCCTGTGGGGACCCCTAGAATGCTGGTCAGTTGACTCCATGGAGCTTGTTTTCTGGGTGTCCTCAGCCCTTCTGATCCCTGCCATTCCCTCCTCCCCATCTTCTGCAGGGTTCCCTGAGCTCTGCATGTTGCTCGGCTCTAGGCTTCTGTATCTTTTCTCATCAGCTGCCGGAGGAATCCTCTCTGATGAAGACTGGATTAGGGACTGATCTACAAGTACAGCAAGATAACATTAGAAATCACCACCTGGCTATCTAGTCTCTAGTTCCTGGTCTACCCTGTAGTATCAGGCATGGGTTCTCTCATTTGGCATGGGGTTCTGTCCCAGACAATTCTGTAGGAAGGATATGTTATAGGTAGAAGGTTTTGTGGCTCAGTTTGTGTCCCAGTCCCACAACTGGGAGCCTTGCCTGGTTACAGAATATGGCCTGTTCAGGATCCCCAACCCCTTTGCTAGGTCCCCATCAGGGTCTCCATTGTGGGTGCCAGTGAGTTGCCACTGTCTTAGTTCTCCCAATTCTCACCTAAATGTCTTTCAAGTATGGTAATGTCTTCATATATACTCTATCTATGCCCACTCCGCCTGGTCCCTTCTTTTCCCATTTCCATCCTTCCCCAGCCCACCTGCATCGTCTGTTATATTTCCCCACAGTGCTGTACTTGTTGCACAGTATCACTGGATCAGTGGTTTGCAGCCCTTTATCCTTTCTTAACAGTCAATATCCACATATAAATGAGTATATACCATGTTTATCTTTCTGGAACTGGGTTTCCTCAATAAAGATGATTTTTTTCTTGCTCCATCGATTTTCCTGCAAAATTCATGAAGTCATTCTTTTTAAATGGCTAAGATTTCATTTTGTAAATGTATAACAATTTCTTTATCCATTATTCAATTGAAGGGCATCTATGTTGTTTTCAATTTCTGGATATTATGAATAAAGCTGCTAAAAACATACTTGGACAAGTGTTCTTGTAGTAGGATGGAATGTCCTTTGGGTATGTGCCCAGGTCTGGTATAGCTGGGTCTTGAGATAGGCTAATTCTCAATTTCCTGAATGATTGCGATAATAATTTCCATACTGACAGTACAAGTTCGAACTCCCACCAGCAGTGAAGGAGTCTTCCTCTTGAGCCACATTCTCGCCAGCATGAGCTGTCTTTTGTGTTATTGACCTTAACCATTCTGACAGGTATTAGATGAAATTTGCATTTTCAAGATAGCTGAGGGTGTTGAACAATTTTTTAAGTGATTCTCAGTCATTTGTGAGTCCTTTTTGAGAATTTTTTCTATAGATCTGAACCCATTTTTTAAATTGAGTTATTTGCTTCGTTGATGTCTAGTTTCTTGAGTTCTTTATATATTTTGGATATTAGCCCTCTATCAGAAGTGGAGTTGGTGAAATTCTTTTCCAATTCTGTAGGCTGTAATTTCTGTCTTATTGAAAGTGTCCTTTGCTTTATAGAAGTTTTTTCCGTTGCATGGGGTCCTATTCATTAAATTGTTAAACTTAGTTCATGAGTCATCCGTGAAACTGTCTCCTATGCCAACACTTTCAAGGCTATTCCCCACTTTTTCTTCCATCAGATCAGTTTATCTGGTTTTCTGTTGAGGTCTTTGATCCACTTGGACTTAAGTTTTGTTCAGGGTGATAAATATGGATCTATTTGCAATCTTTAACTTGTAGATATCCAATTAGACCAGCATCATTTGTTGAAAATGCTTTCTTTTTTCCCATTGTATATTTCAGGCTTCTTTATCAAAGACCAAGTGTCCATCGTGTGTGGATTTATGTCTGGACCTTTGATTCAGTTCATTGATCAATGTGTCTGTTTTTATGACAATACTGTGCAGTTTTTGTTATTATAGCCCTGTAATTCAGCTTGAGAACAGGAATAGTGATAACTCTGGAAGTTGTTTTACTTTTCATGATTATTTAGCTATCTTGGGTTTTTGTTTTTCCATAAGAAGTTGAGTATTTTCCTTCTGAGGCCTGTAAAGAATTGTATTTGGATTTTGATAGGGGTTGTGTTGAATCTGTAGATTGCTTTTGGTAAGATTTCCATTTATACTATGTTAATCCGACCAATCCAGGGGCATGGGAGTACTTTCCATCTTCTGAGGTCTTCTTCAACTTCTTTCTTCAAAAACTTAAAGATTTTGTCATATAAGTCTTTCATTTGCTGGATAGATTCACCCCAAGATATTTTCTGTTATTTATGATACTGTGTTTCCCTGATTTCTTTCTCAGTCTATATGCCATTTGTATATAGATGGGCAACATTTTTTTTTTTTTTTTTGCATTGATCTTATAGCTTTCTACTTCACTGGAGTTGTTCTTCAGCAGTAGGAGTTTCCTGGTAGAATTTTTAGGATAATTTATATCTATTATAAAATTCTCTGCAAATAAGGAAACTTTGACTTCTTTTCCAATTTGTATCCCCTTGATCTCCTTCAGTTTTCTTATTGTTCTAGCTAGAATTTCAAGTACTACATTGGATAGGAAGGGAGAAAAGGGACAACTTTGTCTTATTCCTGATTTTAGTGAAATTGCTTCATGATTCTTTCCATTTAATTTGATGTTGGCTGTGGCCAGGCTGTAAATTGCCTTTGTTATGTTTAGGTATGTCCCTTGTATCCCTAATCTATCCAAGACTTTAATAATCGAGGATTGTTGGATTTTCTCAACAGGTTTCTCAGCATCTAGTGAGATGATTTTTATTTTTAAGTTTGCTTATATGGTGGATTACATTGGTTGATTTTGATATGTTGAACCATCTTTTCATCTCTGGGATGAAGCCTACTTGATCATGGTGGATAACATTCTGGATGTGTTGTTGGATTTGGTTTGCAAGTATATAAATGAATACTTTTGACTCTATGTTCATGAAGGAAAGTGGTCTGTAATTCTCTTTCTTTGTTGAATAATTGTGTGGTTTATGTATCGGGGTGACTGTGGCTTCATAGAATGAGTTTGGCAGTGTTCCTTCTGATTCAATTTTGTGGTATAATTTGAGTAGTATTGGCACTAATTCTTCTTTGAATGTCTGATAGATTTCTCCACTAAAACTATTTGGCCATGGCTTTTTTTTTGCGGGGGGAGGATGGAGACTTTAATGACCTATTTCCTTTTGGTTTATAGGTCTGTTCAAATTGTTTATCTGATCTTGGTGTAATGTTGTTAGGTGGTATCTATTGAAAAAATCCATTTCTTTTAGATCTTCCTATGTTGTAGAGTAGAATGTATTAAAGTATGACCTAATGAGTTTTTGGATATTTTTGGAGTCTGTGGTTATATCCCCCTTTTCATTTCCGATTTTGTTGACATGGATATTTTCTCTCCTTCTCTTAATGAGTTTGGATAAGTGTTGGTCCATCTTGTTGATTTTTCTCATAGAAGCGACTCTCTATTTTATTCTTTGTATTGTTCTCTGTTTCCATTTTATAGATTTCAGCCCTCAGTTTGACCATTACTTTCTTTCTACTCCTCTTAGGCGTGGCTTACTTCTCTTTGTCCTAGAATTCCCAGATGTACTCTTAATTTGTTAGTGTGTGATCTCTCCATTACTTTTTTCTAGGCACTTTGTCCTGTGAATTTTTCTATTAGCACCACTTTCATTGTGTTCCATAAGTTTGAGTATGTTGTGGATTCATTTTCATTGAATTCCAGAAAGTCTTTAATTTCTTTTTTTATTTCTCTTTTGACCCTGTTATTATTCAGTAGAGAGTTTTCAGTTTCCATGATTTCATAGGTCTTTTATTGTTGCTGTTGTTATTGAGATCCAGCTTTAATCCATTTTGTTCTGATAGGATTCAGAAAGTTATTTCAGTTTTCTTGTATCTGTCCAGACTTGCTTCTTCTGTGTGTGTGTGTGGGGGGGTGGACTTGATTTTCAGTATAATTTGTCTACCATGTGGTGAACATTGATATACCATAGGACTATTAACAAAGAGAGGATCTTAAACATGAAACAAAGCTAAGGAGACAAGGAGAAAAGATTGACTTGAATTTACAACAATACTATCAAATATCAGGCTAATCACTGACTTTTACAAAAAAACAAATAGTTAGATTTTGAATTAAGCTATTGTATATAATTGAGAAGAAGGTAACTAACAGTCAGTGTATAAATATACATATATAATATAAATAAAATTTTCTTATTTGGATTCAGAGTGCTCCTTCAAAGAGCCAAAGGTAATCTAACAAATCTTCTACACTGGGCATGAGACATTCCCTTTTATGTTGTTGGTCAGGGTTGACCAACTGACTCCAAAATATTAAATAAAAGCTATTGCTATTACTCTTGCCCTGACCCCGGATGTGGTAGGTAAGTCAATATTTCTGCAGACAGAGTCCAGAGGCCCCTGAGCTGGAGCTAACTTGAAATCTTCTTCCCTGAGAACCTGGTTTTAGGTTACCAGAAGATGTTATGCAAGGTTCCAAAAGACCAAGAAAGAGTTCTACCCAACTATTAGCCACAACAATGACCATCATGGCATAATTACCCTAGAGGTTCAATAGAGGTATGCAGACCTTGGCAGTACCCGACAGCTCTTTGGACTTAAGACCTGCTCAACATGAGCAAAAACATGCTTGGTACTGGAAACTTAGCCAGCTACTCTGGAATGTGAATTCATGGATCTTGGAGAACTTATAACCACCACTTTACCACAACAGCATAATTCCTAATTTCTAAATATTTGTCCTTATGCCCACAGATAAATGTAGCCCTCACCCTTTACTAAGTAAACTTCTCTTTGAAAGAGAGGATGATCATTACAGAAAACTGTAACAAATCAAAATGTGGTGTAGTGGAGCTCAGTTCGAATGAGTACATCTAAGTATAACTCCTGCATCTAAGACTTAGGGATCATTATGGAAAAGGGGACAGGGTATATTGTAAGAGCCAAGTAACTAGGGAGTTTGCTGTAAGATTGTATCCCCTGGGAATATCAGAAGCAAGAATCATAAATCTATCCAACATGATTACATAAACAAGGAGAATAGAAATAGACATCCTATTTGTACAGGGGAAAGCTCAAGAGGCTTCAACCCTACACAAAGATTTACAGGCAACTAAGGAATTCTGATAACAAAAGAAATAGTATCTCCTAGGGAAAAGCAAAAAAAAAAAAATCCAATACCATATGGTCAGCTCTGAACACTCACATAAAATTAATTTTATACAGGTGGTGCAGAGTGTATTCATGTATTTAGAAATATATGTATAAAATATGCATATATCTTTGTTACAAAAATTAATAAAAATATGATATACACTTGAAATGGAGCAAGGAAGAATATATATATATATATATATATATATATATATATATATATATATATGGCTTTGGAAGGAGAAAAGAGAATGGGGATATGATATAATTATAGTCTTAAAAATAAATGAAAACTCTGCATGTCTCAGAAGACTCCCACATCTCTTGATTTAAATAGAGTGGCATGATATGAATCTTAGTGTAAATTACTACAAATGTTAACTGATGTAATGACCTATGAGTCTACTCTAAGTTATGGGACAAATGTCGATATAAAAGGAAAGATTGTGATGTTGAACCATGAACTCATGGATTTAGCATCTGACTTAGCTGGGGGATATTACTTTGATATGGGAAAATCTGTCTGATACTTAGTGGGCTTTATTGATTCTTGGCGCTGAGATATTATTAGCAGGTGCTAGGTAAACATGGCTAACATCATCTTAAATTTACAATATCAAACCTTCAGAGCTTCTGTACTGTTATGAAGCTTTCCATTGCTCTTCCCTTTATATCCCCTTCCAGGATGCACAAATTGCCTGGAGCTTTAATTTCTGCTACCTAACAGGTTAGGTAGCAATTATCTAGGAAAAAGGAACAATTACTGGAGATCTTAACACTTTGCTAATGTGGATCCCTTGGTAAATCTTGAGACCATCGGGGAAACTTTCTGAGAAGAATGTTTATAAATGTCTTTAAGTAAATAAAGTAAAATGCAGAAACATTTTTTTATTCAATACACTCAACAGTTTTCATTTATAAGAAAATACCAGCAATGGCCCCTTCTACTGGCAAAGCCCCAGGTCCTTTGATGAAGGGGGGACCACCTTCTCTCTCCATCTCTCTATTTTCAGTGATATAATGAAAATACAGAGTGATATTTTTGCATGCAGGTTTTCTAACATCCTGAATCTTACTCGGAGTCTTCTAAATGCCCTGAAGCCTCTCCCTGTTGCTTTATAAGGCATTTTACATCCATTATTTCTGGTACTTCTTACTACTTGTGAGGTAGGATTATGTGTCATTTCTTTAACAAAGATGTGCAATCTCAGAATTAAAGGGGCTTACTCTTGGTTATTTTCATGAGCGATAATACTGGAGCTTTAATAAAGTCTCTTCTCATCCTAGACTGTTTCCCACTGTTCCACAAAACTGAGTCTACTCTCAGATTTATTCTTCATTTATATTGGTCCATATGATGTATATATTTTCATATCTAAACTCCTCAGGTAGTAACGGATACCTGAGATTGTACATTTAAGGCAGTCTGATGAATTCCCTGAAAAATATAATATTTAGAGTCAAGTGAAAGAAAACACTTGTGAAAAGAGGGCTTCCTGACTAGATCAAGTGAACCCTCTTGTTATGGGAGATAATAGCTTCTTAGTACTCAGAGAATAAATACAGTGCATTTGAAACAAAAGTCAGATCCCAGTCAGCAGCAGTAGGATTTGCTATCAGGGAACAGAAAATAATGCAGTGGTACTGAAATATTTGACAGAGTGTCTTTTCTCATCATTTTTTGAAGATGATATAGTAACCCCAGGTTGTACATGTAAATGTTCCTGAAATGTAGACATTACAGAATGCCTGACTGAAGGTAGAGTGCACTCTGATATTCTCAGTCATTTACTAACTGTAAATTATTTACTAATTAACTAATTACTTTGGGCAGCTGTTTAATTCACACAATGTTATAACTTTCCAATCAGATAAAAAAGGAAAAATAATTGCTTTGATGTCAGTGTGGAATGAAATGTGCACATGTAATTTTTCTGTACCTCCATCTTTAAAATGAAAATATGTGAATCCCTAATTGTATTCCTAAGTACAAGCCCATAGGGCTGTTTCTGACGTACAAAAAGAACAGTATATACTTCACCTGTTAGTGTAGAAGTAAACTGTGGGTATGATCTTGACCCTGAGCTAATTCTCTGGGCCTTGGTTTTCTCAGTTGCAGAGTAGTAATCAAGATTTCTGAAAATACTTATCTCGTGCATATCATATTTATTGTATTTTTCCATTCAAGAGTATTCTAACCTCATATTAACTTCTTGTGTCTGTGAACTTGAGCGTCTGGCTTTGCCAAACTTATGCTAAAGCAATGAAATTCCAAGAGTTCAACTTTGACCATTGAATGCAATAAATAACCATATATACATGTACATGATTAGCTGCTTATATATATGCATATGTACTTTGGGTTATATCTGTGCAAGACAACAGACCTTTACAAACTAAAGATTTATTTATCTCACAGGTTTGCAGGTCAAGAGTCATATCTAGTACATGTGAAGGACCTAAACTCAGGCCCCAAAGAGGCAATCACATAGCACCCCCAAAGAGCCAATCAAAGATTGTGCCCTAAAGAACCAATCAGAGATCATGCCCCCTAGCCCACCAATTCCCTCCTGCCAGAAATTGATAGAACAGAACAACACCTAGTCCTTAACCACTCGGTTAGAAACTCCCACCCCTTCCTGTAACCGTAATTAAAAAGCCTGCCTATTCAGACCTTGGGGCTTTTCTGTCTGAACCCCTGCGTTGGTGGATGCAGAGAGCCCCTGTTCAAGCTTGATTAAAGGCCTCTTGCTTTTTGCATGCAGTTCTCTGGTGGTCTTTAGGGACCTGATTTCTGAACACATGTTGAGCAAGGACTTGACTGAGTTTCCTAATGACAGGTACCAAATGCAACTGGGTTGTGGTTTTTCATGGGTGCAGAGTTCCCAAGACGGTGAATGGGGCAAAGTCACTAACCCAAGACACAGACTCTGGGGACTGGCTGCATGGTACAAGTCTGTTTATTTTGTAGGGAAGCACATTTTTATGGAGAAAGTAGGGCAGTGCACAAGGGAAGAGATCCAAAAGTCTTGCTCTTTGCTTGCTAGACACTTCAATCAGCCTATCTAACCCTTGCTAATCAGAGAGGGATGGGTAAAGTCAGTAAAAATCCAATCTAATGGCTTGTGTGTAAAGACTCTTAGCTTATCCATACAGCCAATGTTGGCAAACAAGTTTTCCATAAAGACAGGAAATGGAAGCCTGGACTGGGAGGCTTTTTGATTCCTGTGCCAGGATCTACCATTTAAACGGCTATGCATGCATGGGCCACAGCTAAAATACTGGCCTGGCTCAGGGGCTGAAGCATGCCTCTCTCTCCTGCCATTGGGATCCAGTAGCTACTACACTGAGTGATTGCAGTAATGCATGTGGGGATCAAGTGCTTACATCATCAACCAGAAGGAAGAGAAGACAGTTAAATATGTTTTATACTGATCCTATCAGGATGGAATAAGCACACACTGATCATCACAGTGTTTGAAGCTCATTGCTAACAGGTGTGAAATGCCTCTACTAATGCACTGCATGCACATTTACTATAAAATCTTGTTTATGTTCTTTTCGTTTAAAATTTAATTTGATTCCTTTGATCCCAAGCAACTCTAGCTGTTAGTTCTCATGAAGCAGAGTTTAACAATGTGACCCCTGTACCAAGTAGACACTTGACTCCAGTTGATACCATCTATTTAGCCTAAAATTTCTCTAAGTTGCATCTCACCATCTCACCATGAACTAAAATTTACCTTCCAGATATCATTATATGCCTCTGAAAAGCAAGTCAAAAAAAAATACAAAACAAAAATAAAAGTGAGCTCTTTATGTAACTTTTCTCTGTTCAAAGTCCATAGTTGGCTGAAAAAAAAAATGGAAAAAAAAAAAGAATAAAGTTCCTTTTCTAGACTTACCTTTATTCTGCCCTGGTGATGTGAACATGATTACCATTTATTCTGCCATCTTTTCTTGATACAATTTTATCCATCTCAAAATGCTGATTTCTTAATTCCTCCAACACTCCAGACCTAGTCATATTTTACATGTGTCTTCTGCAATGAGTAAATCTTATTTTTCCTCCCTCATTCTGACCTCTGTTCTCTGTATCCTCTGTAATTTTTGGTGTTTAGTCTTATTTTATTTTATTTTATTTTATTTTATTTTATTTTATTTTATTTTATTTTACTTTATTTTCTTATTTTTTGAGTTGCTGCAGTGCTAAACTCTGATTATAATCCAAATCTTTATGTGTCTATTAAGCTCACTGGCCTTGAAATTTCTTTTAAAAAGTCATGACTTATTCATCTATTCAATTATAGGTCTTTAAAGTACTACTCACAGGAGATACTAAATAAGTATATTATTATTTTTTAAAAATAAATAACTGAATGGACTGACTGTGTCTTAGTATTCTTTAATTTCAACAGCTAACAGGACTTTAAAATTGCTACCACAGGGCAGAATAATTGATATTTTCAGACACAATGCTACCAAGTGAGTCACAGAGCAGTTCAGCTGTTTCTGAAGCTCACTCTTGGGAAAATGGGATAGCTGAGTTTTATTGGCTATAAGAGGGTGCTGTTTGTTATTTTGTTTTGTGTTTCTTTTTTAAGCACAAAGATCCTCTCCTATAATAGAAACAGTAAGTTGAATATTGTTATTGTGTCCTGGAAGCAATATCAATGGGTCATCAATTGCCACCATAAGAAAGACACAGATTGAATCTTTAAGATTCATCCTCCATTTGTAAACTTTCCAAGAATCCTCTTCATGAGGATTCGTGATTGTTTTGTTCTTGGCTCATTTTCTCCAGGACCAGAGAACTATTGCTGAAGACTCCTTTTTCATTTCCAGACAGCTTTGTGCATGGACATTTCTTCTTTGTAATGAATTTGTTTGTCTTTACTGTTCTTATAATCTTTCTATATCTACATGTCATGATATTGGTTCATACATATGGGGGCTAATCTGTGTTCTCCTACTTAAATAGCATGACTCAAATGAACTCAAATATGTAGTTGTATTGTTTCCTTTTCTGTCTTCCAGCTGTAAATAATGGTTTGGCATGTTTCCTTAAAGGGCTTGTGCTATAAACCTCATATCCTACTTAAAGCTTAGTAAAAAGTTTCACATGATATAATGGTTCAGAGCTTACTATTTAATACAGAATAAAGTTGTGGTTATTGAGAGAAACCATCTTGCTCTTATTGGTAATTATTACCATCATTTAACTATCAGGACTAAATACAAGCAGATGTGGTTTTTTGTTTAGTCTTTTATGATGACACTCTAGCGTTTTAAATAGAACCTATACTCTTTTATTTTTTTTTTTTTTTGAGACAAAGTTTCTCTGTTGTAACTCTGGCTGTCCTAGAACTCACACTGTAGACCAGGCTGGCCTTGAACTCATAGAGATCCGCCTGCCTCTGCCTTCCTAGTAAAAGCATGTGCCACCACCACATGGCACAACAAGATATACATTTTATAGTCATAGAATGACATGTTTTTCTAAACTCACTAGTTATTGTCTCTGAGGATAGAGATGGACATGAGAGTGAGAGAGCTATGACAAAGAATTAGTACATGGTAATTAATTGTGTATGGTGAGTATAACACATAAATTGTCAAGAATCAAATAGTCAACCCTGAAAATATATAACCAAGTAACACTACATAGGCTGAAGAGGTTATGTTTAGGAATATATATGTATATACATACACGTTTGTGCATATGATAACAATTAACAAAAAAGATTTTGTGAATTTGGAAAAGAGCAAGGAAAGTTATATGTAATGGTTTGGAGGGAGAAGTGAGGAGGGAGAAATATCGTAATTATATTATAATTTTAAAACCATGTAAAACAAAATTAGTTTCATAATTTAGGCCAGGTTTTCTGATGGGTAGAAGCATAATCTGTTGACTTGTGGAAAAGATGATAGCAATTGAAGGTAATGTATAAAATTTTATAGATCATCATAGATGTAGATTATGCAGTTGGAAGTACACAACATCAGAAATAGTCCTATGCATGCAGTATGAATTCAGTCATGAGGGTAGCCATTGACTAAAGTTGCTGACATTGATGAGATCTTATAAGAAATATAGATAATGAGGCAAGAGTGGCCTTGGTATAAATTCTGAGAAACAACAATTTTGGTTTCCAAGTAAAGAAAGATTATGAGTTGTCTAAAAGCATGCCCCAAAGCAATCAAGTAATCATTTTCTATCCTAACATTTTTTTTTTAAATGAAGATCCCCACACAGGGGTAAGGCATTTGGATCCATCAATATCCATCCAATTTGGTCTGTGTCTCACATTATCTTTTCACCTCTTTCTTTTTACCAAAGCCACTCTTGAAGAATCTCCTCAAGTTGCAAAGTCACTACCACTTTCTAGAGTCCTTATAGATGACTACATATCTGAGCTGGTGCCCTGAAATTTCTGGGATTGGATCATGTTGTTTTATACCTATAGTATCTCCTTGTTAACTGTTTTGTCTTAGGAATTAAAATTAATTTATAGCATTTTATTTCCTTCTATGACCTAAGTGTATCCTTGTTATGGACATAGGAGAGTTTGGAAGCAGAAATAAAGTGGAAGAGGGGAACTGAGCCAGTTACATATTGATTAATCTTCTGTCTACACATCAATATGCACATGCAGACACACACATACGCACACACTCACATACACACACACACACACACACACACTGGGGGGGTAATGTAATAGAGGGATAGAAAGAGGGAGAAAGGGAAAGAGAGAGAGTTTTGCAAATTAGAAAAGAAAATCACATTCCCACCACGTTTGATATTTTATAAGTACTAAACTAAGCAATCCTAAAACCAATTTATCTTCTGTGCACTCCTATAAAGCAAAATGGTAGGCTAATAATTTATTGATCTGTGGATGAAAGGTATGATGATATGTGTTTTTTAAATATCTAAAATATGTTGGAGATGTTACAAAAATTACTCAGCTCTTCTTGCATTTAGGGCTTGCTTCATGGGTGGCAATGAAATGTTAATTTTCTAAGGAAATTGCCTCCCTGTAATCATTTACTAGGAACAGCTCAAGATTTAGCTCTGTGACTGTATTCTTCGTGTGGATAGAATGTATTTCAATGATCCAGGCAAGAAGATTAAGAATACAGCATTCTCTAGCCTCCTAGTTTGACTATCCACCTTAATAACATTTATAAAAACCACAATTTCAAAAGTCTTTGCATATTTCATGTTGTCATGTTTTCTTTTGTATTATTTATTTATTTACTTATTCGCTTATTTATAGTCTTTCTCTGTAGCTCTGGCTGGATTCAAACACCCAGAAATCCTCAGCCTACAAACTGATGGTGTTATGGTATGATCCGTTTGTACAGGGCTTGGAAGGAGTCATGTTTTCCTATCACCCTGTATGCCACACTGCTATAAAAAATGCCAGGGATGGTTCCTGGCATCCCTACTTGAGTTGCTTTTATAGAGCTGTATTTGCCAGCTGAGTCACAAATACTGCTAAAAATGCCAGGCTCTCAAATAGCTGGCACCACTAGACTGTCTTCAAATAAAGAAAATGAAAAACAATCTCTTAGTGACTTTTCTAGTTTTCAAAGAATTTTGTCCTTAAATAACAAAGCAATTCCACTTTTGATAAAATAATATTATCCCCCTCATCCTTCCCTGTATTCCTATGCATCATAGGGGCAGATACTTTGAGAAACAAAACTTCATCTGTAATTATATTTCCTGGTTATTGTCTTCAAGTTAGCCTATAAATGTGCTAAAATCAAAGTTCCTCTCAATGTTTGTCATGGTCCTTGCTGTCCCATACCTGGACCTCTGTGTCTGCCTCCTTGGTAAGCAACTCTTGGTGTTAATAAATACTCAAGTCAGAAATGTTGTTCTCTTAATGTTTTTTTTCTATTATCTTTATCATTTTTATTGCTTTTGTGTTATTGAATACTTTGTCTCATAAACGGCACTTAAATTTGTTCTACAACCTCATTGAGAATGCCCTAAGCCCTAAGTCATCCCTAGTATCTCCTAATTAGAATATTGCAGGAGTTGCTGAGATAATTTCCTGTGGCCATATGTTTAAAGAGAACTTTCCATTATTCTCAAAGGCTTATAGTTGAAGTCAAAAGTCATTCCATATTCCAAATTGTCAAGAATCACATGTAATTGATTGTACTCACCATTTCTGATATTTTGAAAGATGCAAACATGTAGTGATTCCACTCCAAGACTTTACTATTTTCTCTTTCTCAGCTGTTAAGAAGTGAGTTTTGAAATGAGATGGAATGAAGGTATTGTGGTATTCTACACAATGCAGAGATATCACAAGAGACTGTCTCTTTCCTAAATTCAAATAAGACAGCCCAAGAAAAATTCATCATGAGACTGAAATGAATATAATGATAGTCTCCAGGATGATTACCTACTTGGTATGTGGCTTTACATATCTGACATGGGCACATGTGTAGAGAGGATGGATACTAAGCATGTGAACTGGGATAAGGCAGTAGGCAAAAGAGGAAAATTCACAATGATAAACTCCAATTATTAGATCTATTATGGACAAATACGTTTTATAATAGTTATTTTTAACAGTACCTTGACCAAATATCTGAAAAGAACAAGTTTTGGTGAGGAATTGTTTACTTGGGCTCATGATTTAAAGATACAATGCCCGGTGACAGGGAATTTATGGCACTGGGAAGCCTTGAGGCAGTTATGATGATTGCATGAAACTACTTGCTCACATTTCCATGGACCTGGAAGCAGAAAGGGAGTTGACTGAAATGGAGGTCAGGATATAACACTCTTGCACCCAATAACTTTTTTTCTCCTGCTGAATCCTCCCTCCTAAATGATGAGTGTCCAGCTTTTAGATTTCTTTAAGCAACACTTACCAAATAACATAGGGTATGCCTTCAACAAACAAACAGTAAGAAAAGCTGACCAGATAAACTCTATATAATTTTAGTGTTAGTTGTCATTACAGAGAGGCAAAACAGTCCTCATGAATTAATTGAAACAGGCAGAGCCTCGTGTGAAG
The DNA here is from genome assembly GCA_026225945.1 of Cricetomys ansorgei. Classification (NCBI taxonomy): domain Eukaryota; kingdom Metazoa; phylum Chordata; class Mammalia; order Rodentia; family Nesomyidae; genus Cricetomys; species Cricetomys ansorgei. The sequence continues at coordinate 266,996 of JAMJFZ010003206.1, forward strand.
ACAATTTCAGTTTAATGTGTCTACAGTACACCCTGAAGACAATGGCGAGGGTGAATGTTTTACTAAAATTAAAGGACAAGCAGAGATGGAGTCTTATCTACAAAAATATTTGTCTTGCTTTGATATATAGGTATATCAGTTAAAATCAGTTAAGTCCCTAGTTTGAAGAAAGTAATCAAATTATCATATCATGGTAACAAAAACCTTTTCGTGAGTGCCTTTGGTATTTTTATTATTAAAGTAAAAAGAAAGCAATACAAAAGTAGTGCAAAATTTAACATTGCCTGAAAAACAGTTCATCATCACGTTGAATAAATTCTCCTAGTGTTTGCACAAATTGTTTAATAAATTTTCATCCTACTTTCTTCTTAGTGGGCTTTATTTTTATAAGTGGTTGATTGGACATACAGGTTCTTCAAAAGGTGATGACATGAGTAGGCTGTGACTGTGAAAAGGGAGATATTTATATCTTTGGAGAAAGAACCTACGAAATAGACATTATCACGTTTTCCTTCAAGTTCAATGGAAGTTTGCAGTTCTACACATCCCACTAGAAAATTGCCAGGTGATATATTTATCATAACTAAAAATGGAATCAGAAATACATGAAAATATTGATTATTTTCCAAGAAACCTTAAAATTTGTTTTCAGATTTGTATGTCAAATTAAAAATAAGGACTACACATTTTTCACTATTCACGGGTCTGTGATAATCCAATGTGTTGAAAAGCATAAAAAAGGATTTTTTCCTTTAATTTGAGCTTGCCATGATTTCAGTTTCATTGGACATCTGTTACTTTTTTGAAAGATTGTCTTGATAAGTGGGTTTTTACATTGAAGACACCTATTTAACACATGTAAAGAAATGGTAAATCTATTGAAACTGCAGAATCTATAGCCAGTTTTCCACATGAAGTCCAGGTATATGCTTTGATTTAGATACTACAGAAAAATCTGGTAACATTAAAATAGTCCCAGAATTTGATTTTAACAATTCCACAGTCAGAATCACCAGTTTTATGGAATTTCTGAAAGCAATGATAATTTAATTTCATGGTCCTTAAGAAATTCAGTTATGATAATTTCCATGGAATTATCCATTTTTAATATTTTTGCACATAGGTTCTTGAGGTGTTAGACAATGATACTGAATTAAATATGAGTTTTAGGTGACAGCCATATTTTTTAATACTAATTGTTAAGTTTTAGAATAATATAATTAAATTATTTCTTCCCTTGCTTTTCCTCCTTCTATCCCTCCCATGCACCTCCCGTTTTACTCCCTCCCTCTCTCACAAACTTATGACCATTTTCTCCTTCATTGTTCTTACACACAAACACAGAAACACACACATGGATGTGTCTATGTTTATTTATTTGTATTTATGTATTTATGTTTATAAATATATAAATCCCCGTAAGTGTCATTTTCTTTAATCGTCCAAGTCCTCTTTTGATTGCATCACTGGCCACCGTTTGTGACTGTACCAGATATGTTGCTATTGGACAAAGAAAATCATCTTCATGTATTTTTTACTCTTTCTAATAAATCTTTTGGTATAGTTGCATCTTTTCTATGTGAGTGTGTGTGCACGTCAGTACACATGTGTACATATGTTTGTTTATTGTGTGCTTGAATGTTTGAAAGCTATAGTCCTCTTCGGAAGCTCGTAAGACAACCCCACTTGTCAGTTCTTGACTGATACCTTATATGAAACAGGATCATTTGTTGAAAATGTTGTTTTTCACTATGTATGACAGGCAAATTGGCCCACATACATACAGAATAGCATACACATACCTAAATAAAATGCAATAATAAATTATTTGAAATTTTATATATAAGTACTGGATTTAACTCAGTTGCCCTCACTTCCTCTAATCTACCCCTCCCATGTCCTTCTACTCCTCAAATTCATGGTCACTTATTATTGATATATACAATTGTTTGTAAATACCACTTTCTAAGTTCACTTAGTTTTTGTTCAGCTCTATATTTATTTAGATCTGATTATTTGGGACTGGATAACATATTGGGCATTCATTCCTAGACAAAACTGATTCTGTATCTCTTCACAACCATTAGTTCCTTATGGCTCTTCATCTGGGTATAGGGCATTGTGAAATTTCCTCCATCCACATTGGCAGGTCAACTGGTGTTGTCAGTTTAAGTTTCTTATTTAGTCAACCATATTGTTTGGATTTCATGGGAGCAGCCTTCCTATATATATACTCTCAGCAGAAACCCTGCTTCTCTGAATCTTATTATCTGCAATTTTCCCTGAAACTTAGTTACCTTATTGCACATATTTCAATAGGGCTGGGTACCAAAAGGGTCAGTTGTTCTTCACATTTAGACCAGGTATGGATTTCTATAAACATCTACAAAACTGCAAAAAGAGCTTTTTTTATGAAGGGTGAGAGCTAACTTATCTGGTGATGTAAATATAAGAATTTAGAATGCATTTAGAAATTATACTGGTTTGGAAAAGTGCCAATAGTATTTCTCCTCTGAGACCCATGGCCTCGCCAGTGCACTAGATTTAAAACACCAGGCATGGATTCCCTTTTACTGAGCCTGATTTAAGTCCAATCAGATGGCTGTCAGTTACCTCCAGGATATAATTTTAACTGTTGTACCTTTATAGTTATCTTCTCATTTCTGGTCATTATTATGGTTCATAGGCATTACAGCTCTATAGAACCATTGATTCTTTTTGTCCTTTAGAAGCTTACATGTCTTCTCCTACTACCATGAAAGCTGGCTCTTAATGGGATAAATTTTGTGGTCAGTCCCACTTTATTCCTCAAAGTCTTTAGTCTAAACTCTATCATGTCTTCAGGAATTGGGTTTTACATTCAAACTATGGTAAGTAACCAAGGGCAATGAGAATGGTCTAGATTGTTTGGAAGTCATTGAACTCTACTGGTCAGCAACTCAAATGAAGGTTTCACATGCCTCACACTGGTGGTATTGTTAGGTAGCCTATAACTTTTAGAAGGATTGTCCTTAACCCATTTAAACTGTTTACATGTAAATAATTCAAAGGAACTATATAATAATATGATTTTCTATGTTTCTTCCAAGCATCAGACATAGTAGAACTTTATTGTTCTTTGGTATGTGGTCATCATATTTTTCATAGTAGGTATGATGTCACTCCAGACAATCATAGAGCATTTTAATTGTCAATTGAATCTAGAAATCTCATCAATACCTTTAGCAAATGGCATAGGACTCCTATCTATTTATTTATCTAATAAGTTATATTGGTTATAAGTTTTATATCCAGTTCTTCCACATTAGGTTCTTGGTCGTTTGGGGTAATAGAAAATAAAGAGCATGTAGGCTCAAAATAAGATTACACGTTAGGTGTATTTGGATATAAACAATTGTGTGTAGGAAGGTTGTTTCCACAATTTTTACAGCAGGAATTACTTTTGATTGACTACAATTGTTCTCTTGTCTCCTTGAAATGGCATGAAATTCACATTTTGCAGAAAGAAAAAAGAATATAGCTATTTTTCTTCATCTTTTACACTCTAGTAAAACCTCTGTGTTTTCTTTTACTTAGAAAAAAAATGATATTTAGCTTATGTGCTAGAAATGAACTGTGGCTCACAAGCTTCCGCAGGTGGTATTCATCATTCGGCTGGTGTGTGTGAATATGCAAGACGTGGCCAGGAAACGCACAGACCTCGAGGTTGGCGGCAGGGGCTTCTCATAATTTAAAATGGGCTGGAGATAAGCAAACCCATTTCTGCAGGACCTTTATAGCTTACAAGTGAATTATTCCTGTCCATAAAACAGAGAACCTGCTGTGTGGTATTTGTAAACAGCAATTTTGTTCGTAAAAACAGCATAAACCTTTTATGTGCCTGATAGCCATTTCCTAACTGCTTTTTGCTGAATGTGTCTCACATACAAATGAATGTTAGGGTAGAAAATAGATGTGATATGCAAATAGTGTCTCCCATTAGTTGCTGTGATTAATCAAATGGGGCCATCTATCCAATAAAATTACAACTCATGCAAATTCATGCTGCCTGTGCCACAGCTGTCTGAGGCTGCTGCTCTTGCTGTTGCGGCTGCTGCACAGCATGTATTAGCCTCTTGTTTAAGGAAGGCCTGTGTGCTTAGTATAATATATACAATTAGCCTAGGGACCTGAACACTTCCATTCCTGTCGATGGCTCCTGCAGGGGGCTATCTAGAGCCGAGGCACCCTCTTCTCTTTTTCTGGAGATTCAATGGCAGCTCTGTGCCATGTGGTAAAATTAAAGAGGGAGCCTCCTATTTTAAACCAACATTACATGGCAGTCACTATAATGTGAATTATTGAGGCAGTGATGTATCTGTCTTACTGTGCACATCTGGTCTGTTCATCTGTTTTTGGAGATTAGTCTTCATGTGGGGCCTCCACACTGAGTTCTGTAGCAAGTCTTGGTAGCTGAGATCTGCTTTACTTTAGCTGGTGTTTAGATGATCCATTCCCATTGTCATTTGACAGAGGCCTTCTGATGCATGTATGCACTAGCAGAAATATCAATGTCTTTGGATTGCAACCTTTGCCAAATTCTAAAAGTGGAAATTTCTTAATCATTCTCATCCCACACTTTCCAGAATCCCTGTACACATCCATCTTCTGATTGTACCTCAGAGGTATATTTTACTTTTCTCTTTCACCAATCCAGAAGGCTTCCTTTATCCTGAAAGCTCAAATCAATTATACCTATTTCATGATAGTTTTTATTGATCACTTTGAATACTTTGTTCTTTGTTGTTCAGTATTATGTTATCTATTTCCCTTACATTTTTTGACTTTTAAGTTAGTACTTAAAAATCAGGATTATAAATAAATCAATAATAAAATCTGGATTTATGAACAAACTGTAATTTTAATACATAATATCTTGAAGAATTTCCAGAACATCTCAGTTATCGATGTAAATTTTTAAATAAATATATAATCAATGTGGATATTTATAATCCATTCAAGTTGCAGAAATTGGTAAGTTAATCTTTCTTCGATATTGATTAATACAGGAATATATTTCTCTACTCTAGGATTGAATCCAAGTTCCCAAAATATTAAAAGAAAAATCAAAATTCTATCCCAACATCATATAAAATGCTCTGTGCAGGCTCACAGTCCCCTTTACATAAAAAGAAGCATTGAGTGTTTATAAATTCATCACGAGTGCCACAAATTGTGCTCTAGGGCTCACTGAAGCTATCAAAAGTGTATTGATTCTCTCTCACAAGCTAGATATGCTGTTCTTTTCTGTGTCTCATGTATGGAAAATCTTAACAGATTTAGTTAGTTTCAATTTTTTATTTCCCTGTCATAGTATGGACAAACGATGCCCAAGGTCATGGTGCACCAATGATTCCATCATTAACATGATGGCAATCCTGTTCTTCTCAATTTTCATCTTCCATACTAATTCCAGATAATACCTGAGAACACAAGGGGTCATAGAGCAGTGGTTCTCAGCCTTCCTAATACTGCAATCCTTTAATACAGCTCTTTGTGTTGTGGTGACCCCCTAATCATAAAATTATTTTTGTTACTGTTTCATAACTGTAATTGTGCTACAGTTATATGAGTTGTGATATAAATATATGATTTGAAGATAGTCTTAGGCAACACCTGTTAAAGGAGTTGTCACCCATAGGTTCAGAACAGCGCTCATAGAATATTGCCCTACAGATGTTTATAAAGCATAAAGATACCAGTACACACCCCACTGTTTCTCTAATAAAATAATCCGTTATTAAGAAAAAAACACAGGAAATTAAAGGAAATATTTTTTCTGATGAATATGGACAAAAATTTATTTTAAATAAAATGTTTGTAAGCAAATACACAAATGCATCAAATAGATTATCCACATGATCTAGTTGAATTCATCCCAGAGCTTCAAGGATGATTCAACACATATAAATCAATAAATGTAATCTACTTCATTATTTCTTCTTACATGGTATGTAGCATTTTGAATTATGGTCTAGTAAACCACACATGACAGAATAAATCTCTAAAATGCATAGGAAAAGACAACAAAATCATTTCTTGGATTATTTCTTTAATTAAACAAAAAGTGTTTTTGATAACTTTTCTGTCTCTGTCATTAGTCCTACCTGTCATTTCTACACAAATTCACTTTGTGTGTGTGTGTGTGTGTGTGTGTGTGTGTAGATAATTCATGTCATTTCTGCACAAGTTCTCTCTGTGTGTATATGTGTGTATATGTGTGTGTGAGAGAGAATGTGTGTGTGTAGATAATTAATGACTTTCTTTTACCCCAGTTGTGAATGATAGTTATCCAGACGTTCTGAAAGAATCTGATTGGGTTTCATTTCTAAAGACTTTATTCCTTTCTTCCAAATAAACTGCGAGGAAAGATTGCAAATCAAATTTAACCTGTGAATGGCATGCATACATGCAAAGAGAGTCCCAAAGGTTTACACTTCACTGTTTTTTTTCTATCAATTTATTTATTTTTTAATATTTTTCTCACACAACTTATAGAATGCATCCTGACCCCCCTTCTCCCCTACCTCCACCCACCAGCTCCCCCCAGCTCCCACAGATCTACCTGCCATCACCACCCACAGACATACCCATTCTCCCTGGAAAAGAACCCCTTTCCCAGGATTACAGCATAATCAGGGCATGGCATAGTGGGATGGAACAGTTGAACTAGGCCAGGCACCAATCCCTATACCAAGGGTGGGCAAGGCAGCCAGGCAGGAGAAAACGGGTTTTAAGGACTGGTAAAATGGTCAGAGACACCTCTATTCCAGCCTCTAGGAGTTTTTCAAGAACACCAATCTAGACAGCCATGTGATGTATTTAAGGGATCCTACAGGTTCTATGTCTGTGGCTTCAGTCTCTGTCAGCCCCTAAGAGTGCTAGTCAGTTGACAATGTGGGGCTTGTTCTCCTGGTGTCCACAGAACCTCTCTTTTCTGTCATCTCTCCTCTCCCTCTTCCCAATCTCTGTAAAATATTTGACCCTGGGCCTCTCCAGATGCTCCTCTCAGCAGCTGAGGGGGTCCTTTCTGGTGAGGGACTGGCTTAGGTACTAATCTACAAGTAGAGTGTGACATCATTAGAAATTGTTTCTAGGTTATCCAGTCTCTAGTTTCTGGCCTGTCCTGCAGTTTTAGGCAGGGGTTCCCTCCTTTGGCATGGAGTTCTGTCTTTCTGTTGTCAACAAGGATTTTGCAGGGCAGATAGGCCATAATCCTGAGGGCTTTGTGACTGGGGTGGTGTCCCAGTCTCATCACTGGAAACCGGAGATGGCCTATTCAGACTAATATCCTCAATTATTATGGATCCTTGCTAGGGTTTCTCTCATAGATTTTTGTGAGTTTCCACTACACTAGGGTCTCCCAATCACCCTCTAATTGTCTCCCACTATTTTCTGTCTCTCCATATGTTTTCTCCCTCCATTCCATTCCTCCTCCTGGTCTCCTCTGCTCCCATTCCAATACTACCCCACCCCACTTGCAACCTCTGTTCAATTTCCACCCTACCAGAGAGATCCCTTTCTTCCAACTGTAGCCCTTCTCGTTGCATAGCTTTGCCGTGTCTGTGGATACTATAACTTTCTCCTTTGTTTTGCAGTTAATACCCACATGTAAGTGATTACATTCTATTTTTGTCCTGCGACTGGGTTACCTCACTCAAGATGATTTTTTTTCTAGTTCCATCCATTTGCCTGCAAAGTTCATGTTGGTTTTTTTTTTAAATAGCTGAGTAATACTACACTGCATAAATGTACCACAATTTCTTTATTTCTGTCTTGACCCAGTCCTCATTCAGTAAAGAGTTGTTCAGTGTCTATGATCTTGTAGGCCTTCTGTTACTTTTGTTGTTGAAATTCAACTTTATTCCATTGTGGTCTGATAGAATACAGGGGGCTATTTCAACTTTCTTGTATCTATTGAGACTTGCTTTGTCGCCTAGGATGTGTTTAGTTTTAGAGATGGTTCCATGAGGTAGTGAGAAAAAGTTATATTCTTTTGTGTGTGGGTGAAATGATTTGCATATACCTATTAGGTCCATTTCAATATAACGTCTGTTAGCTCCAGTGTTTCTCTGTTTAGTTTTTGTCTGGTTGTCCAATCCATTGGTGAAAGTGAAGTATTAAAATCTCCCACTACCAGTGTGTGTGAGTCAATGTGTGTTTTAAGCTTAAGCAATGTTTCTTTTACAAATGTGAGAGCCCTTGTGTTGGTTGCGTAGATGTTTATAATTGAAATGTTGTCCTGGTGGATTTTTCCTTCGATGAGTATGAAGTATCCTTCCCCATCTCTTCTAGTTAATTTTGGTTTGAAGTCTATTTTGGTAGATATTAAAATGGCTACTCTGGCTTTCTTCTCAAGTCCATTTGCTTGGAATATCTTTTCCCAACCCTTTATTCTGAGGTAATGTTTATCTTTGATGTTAAAGTGTGTTTTTTTGTATGCATCCATTCTATTAGTCTTTGTCTCTATATTGGGAAATTGAGGCCATTGACGTTGAGAGGCAAAAAATATCAATGATTGTTAGGCCCTGTTATTTTGTAGTTGTTGGTTGTGTTCGTGTGCTTGTGTGTGTGTGCGTGTGTGTATGTATATGTGTATGTGTGTGTGTGTGTGTGTGTGTCTGTGTGATTGTGTCTCTCTTCTTTTGATTCTAGTAGGGTGAGGTTAATTATTTCCTCTGTTTTCATACGTATACTTACCCTCCTCAGATTGGAGTTTTCCTTTTAGTAACTTTTGTAGGGATGGATTTGTAGATACTTATTGTTTGAATTTGGATTTGTCGATTTGTCATTGAATATTTTTTTTTCTCCATCTATGGAGAAACATAGATTCAAAAACATTGATTGCTTTGCTGGATATAGTAGTCTGGACTGGCATCTTTGATCTCTTTAGAGTCCAAGCCCTTCTGGATTTTAGAGTCTCTGTTGAGAAGGGTGTGAGTCTAATAGGTTTACCTTTATATATTACTTGCTTTTTCTCTTGCAGCTTTTAGTATCCTTTCTTTTTTCTGTATGTTTAATGTTTTGATTATTATGTGGCCATGGAACTTTCTTTTATGGTCCAGTCTATTTGCTCTGTATGCTTCATGTATCTTAATAGAGATCTTAATCTTAATAGGAATCTGTCTTATGTTTGGAAAATTTGCTTCCATGATTTCGTTGAAAATATTTTCTGAGCCTTTGAAGTGAGATTCTTCTCCTTCTTCTATTCCTATTATTCTTAGGTTTGTCATTTCATATTGTCCGAGATTTCTAGGTTGTTTAATGTTAGGGATTTTTTTGTATTTAACATTTTTTTTTTTTTTACTGATGCCTCCAATTCTATAGTATCTTCTGTCTCTTGTACTCTGTTGCTGTAGCTTTTCTCAGTAGTTCCTGATCACTTTTCTAGGCTTTTCATTTCTAAAATTCCCTCTGTTTATGTTTTCTTTATGGCTTCTGTTTTCATTTTCATGTCTTGAACAGTTTTGTTCATTTCCTTTAATTGCTTGCTTGTTTTTCCTTGGCTTTATTAAAGAGATTTATTAATTTCTCCTAATTTTTGTTTCTGTTTTCCTGATTTTCTATTATAATTTACTCAATTCTTCCCATTGTCTGTTTGTCTTTTCATCTATTTCTTTGAGGGATTTATTCATTTCCTCTTTACAAGTCTCTATTATCTTCCTAAAGTTGGTTTTGAGATCGTGTGTGTGTGTATGTGTGTGTATGTGTGTGTGTGTGTGTGTGTGTGTGTTTGTGCTTTTGCTGTTTCAGGGTGTTCAAGGCTTGTTGTGGTTGGATAATTGAGTTTTGGTGGTGACATATTGCCTTGATTGCTATTGATTGTGCTCTTATGTTGGTATTTAGGCACCTGGGATTTGGGTTATTATATGTTTAGGTGTAGAATTCCTGTGTTTTTTCTTTATTGGATAGGTATTTTGTTCCTTGGTATTTTTTTTTTCTTCCATGTATTCTTCTCTTGCCTTCTTTGTGGCCTCTTGTCAAGCTGGGAGTCTCTACCTGAGTTGAGGGCTGAAGCTCTGGTAGCTTTTTTGGCCTCTGGTCCAATAGGACCTCTCTGCTTGGGTTGGGGGCTGGGATTCAGTTACTGTTCTTTTGGCTGCCTGTCCTTACCTATGCTGTTTTTCTTGCTGGTTGTCCTGGTCTGAGCCTGTTCTTCAAATGGGGAGTGCTGTGAGAGTACTGGGAGCTGGTTCTTCAGCTTGTTTGTTAGCTGATTAGTACTATATTGGCACGGGGATCCTTGCTCACTTCTTGAGAGTAGGGAAGGCAGGGCAGAAGGAGGATGAGGAGGGGCTATGGTGGAGTGAGTTGTAGGCACAGGACCAAGTGTACTGTAGGTAGTGATTTCATGTGGTCAGTCCACTGGCTGGGTCTACAATAGCGCTGGGCTTCCTCAAATTTTTTTTATTTTATTTTATCTTTACTTTTCTTTTCCTATAAGTGTAAGACAATTCAAGTTTCAAGTTAAAAATAAGCTTGCCATGACAAAGTGACTTTATTAATCATTGAAATATAATGCCTCTCATCACAGTGGCTGGGATGATTGTTTGTGGTAAATATGCCTTATCATCACCTGCTAAAGGCACCTAGCACTTCACACAGCACTCCATTTGTGCACAATATGTGTGTAAGCATGCTGCACTCCTAGTCATACTGTGTCTGTATGCATTGCACCAGATGTTTGGCATGCTTCTAAAACTCCCCTAAATTTGAAGTTTTCCTTGGGAATCCATTTCAGTCATTTACTGCCTCTATTTCTCTATGGCACTAAAATTCCCTTTAGGGTACTGATATTGCCTCTGCATTAGTGACAGTGTAGGAGGTAATTATACACAAGAAGCTTGGTCAGAGTGGAAGGTATCTTAGACAAGTGGAACTTCAGTTTTCCCTCAGCTTCATTACTTGATGAAGTTTTAACGTTAGACAAACTCACATCCTCTCTAAAAACCATTTTCCTTACAATTAAGATGAGATAATTATAGTTAACCCATAGAGATTTAATGATAATGACATGTTTCTCCATGTCTCCCATATTCATGAGGAACAGTTCCACTAGCAATTTCATGCCTTCCTTTTTTGTTTCTGGATAATATACTAAATCTAGTTAGTACTTCACTTATAGTTATAAGTTAGGGGCATCCACTGGAGTATGGAAAAATCTACCAATATCCACAATGAGAGGTTGATGACAGAGAGAGAGAGAGACATACCCACACACAGACAAAGAGAGGGGAGGTGAAGTCAGAGAGAGACAAATGATAGAATGATTCCCCCTCTCCCAAGAATGATTCACTATCAATGGCTCCTCAGTGAGAAGTAGTGCCTGAAGCTCATCTATTTTATCTATTCTGGAATTTTGGCTCTAATGATCTTGAGCAGGTTTCTAGGATTTCAATGAGTTTATGATTGTGTTAGCTATATTTTCTTTTCTTTTCCTTTCTTTTCTTTTCTTTTCTTTTCTTTTCTTTTCTTTTCTTTTCTTTTCTTTTCTTTTCTTTTCTTTTCTTTTCTTTTCTTTTCTTGTCTTCTTTTGTTTTCTAATGGAATTAGCACATTTTAAAGTGTTTGCTAGCCATTTGAATTTCTTCTTTTTGGATTTATCTCTGTAAAATTTCACATACCATTTTAATAAGTTTATTGATAATATATTTTTAAATTCTATGTATACTCTAAACACCAACCCTTTTTCAGATAAATAGCTAGCAAGAATTTTATCCTACTTTATGAGCTGTCTTTTTACTCAGTTTTCTTTGCTGTCTTTTATTTTTCTGAAATCCCATTTAATGATTGTTGGTCTTATTTCCAGTTCTTCTGGAAACTATCTCACTAAGTCCTTACCTGAGCCCGAGCATAAAAGTATACTTGTTAGTGTTCCTGTAGAGTTTCAGGGTATCAGATATTATATTGAGGTCCTTGATCTATTTTCAGTTGAGTGTTGTATACATAAACATTAAGGATCTGTTTTTATTTTTCTACAGGTTGAAATACAGTTGTCATTCTCTGGACCCATTTTTATGGGATTAGTAATTTTTGGAGGGGTGAATCTTCTGTTTTCTTTCCATGGGAACTGGGCAGGATTTAGGAGTTTGGGTGAAGTGACTGGGCCTATTCATACCTGTCAGTGTTTTGGAGTTGGGTAGGTGGTGATATCTGGGCCTAGTGGTTAGTGCCTAGGAAGCTGCTTACTTGTTGACACTTAGAGTTGTGCCTAGCAGGAAGATGTGAGGGCATATTTTAGACTGAGTAGTAGAGGTCTGGGAGGCCTTTATATAAGTACCAGAAGCTGAGCAGTAAGGAAAAAAATGCATAGAGGTTTTCATAATACCTATATAAATATTACATATTCAGGTTAGAAAATTTTCTTGTTACTGAATATTGTTAGTAAAATTAAGCTATTAACTTTCATACAAAAATAACCACGCTTATTTGAATGTCACTTGAATGCCCTGAGCATTTTCCTGCATGAGTGCAACTGTATATAGAAGGATTGTAGAGAACAGAGGACAGACAGAACAGTCTGTTCAATATGTAAGCCCCATCTGCCCAGATTGTGAAATATTTAGTGCTACACTAGAAGCACTTGTCTTTTGCCTATGTGTTTTTAATGATGAAAAAACAGTTGTCATGATAATGTTTAAAGTAATTTTATTTCCTTTCACCTTATAAGTTGAAATAAAAAACAAAACAGTTAAGTGACTGCTCTCTGATAGCTACCATTGTTGACTGGAAAGAGTCCTGATTTTGAGAATACAGAGCCTGAAAGGTCTTAGGGCCTAGACCAATAAAGAAAATCTTTCCATGATGGGAATTTTTCACTTGAGACTTGAGAAGTAAGCGGGCTATAAGGAGGGTTAAAAAGGTGTTCTACATAAGAGAAACAAATACCAGCACACGTGCAAGTGCTAAGGATGGTAAAAATAAGCTTGAAAAAACAGCATAGTCAGGTCAAGGGACATGATACAATGTTAGGGAAGGTGTGATTATTACAGCAGGAATTACTCAGCCTGTGGAAGATCAGTAAGACTGAAATCTCTTGAAGTTAGAGTTGCAGGTTGTTGAAAAGAAATTAGTAATGTGTCTCTTGCTATTTCGGTGGTTGTATTTGGTAGTAAAATTGGTCAGTATATGAATGAGAAATCTACATCTTGAAATAAATTTTAATCAAAGTAAGGAAAATTTTTCTTAAATGTCAGTCATAGATATCAGGCTTTGTACATGGTTTATATTTTTATTATCCAATATCTAGTCATCTGTAGACTATATAATGTTGTCTTAAAGAAAAATGCATGTAAGAGCACAGAACTAATAAATTTTAAAATTAGTAAATAATAAACTATTTTCCCAGGACCACAAGGACACAAGAAAGGGAAGTCAAGGCTGTCTGGATTCAATGTCCTTCCTCCTTTCCCTCACAACAAAACCACTCCACAACAAAGTATATGAACTTCTTGTCAATATCTTTATTAACTTATCGCCAGCAATACCTATCATTTCACAGGTGAGAATGAATAAATGCCAAAGGAAAACATTAGAAAGGTATTAATACACATGCCCCTAGAGAGGTAGAGTAGGACCCTGTGAAATCTCATCAGGACCCCATCCACCAACAGTAAATCAGCCTGGTGAGCAGTCACAGAAAGATGGGCATGTGATAATGAGCAGTAGAGAGGAGAGCTAAAGGCAGGACCAAGTCAGTTTCTCTATCTTACTAATAACATTAGTTCTAAATGTGCTCAGTTAAGTGGTTTGTTCTCATTAATCAAAAAAGAAAACACTCCAGTGAGTCTATGCAACGGCTCAAAATAAGATTTCTTAGAGCTTAACCAAAGGGGCAGAAAGGATACATTAATTGACCATCTTAATTCATTTTGTGCTGAAATAGAAATAGGGCATAAATCAATGATAATTAAATAATCTTCCTTTGAATTTGATTTAATTTCAGACATGTACAGAGGGCTGAGAAGGGAAAATTACATAACAGGAAGTTACATATTTTCTGTTTTCAGGGAATTTTATTTTTCAAATCCCCCCTCTGCCACGGTGTGTACTTTCTGTGGATTTCATTAACCTCATTCAGTGTCCCTTTGCTGTTAAGAGGCATCGTTTTTCCTGTGAGAGATTCAGTGATTTTTAGTTTTCATTATATACTATTCCTGTCCTCTACTCTACATGGCTTCCCTGTCCTATTTCTGAGAGGCAGGTGAAGCTGAGGTCAGTCTGCCACTGCAGGGTCATATCTCTTGATTGCTGCCACACCGAATTAAGCTGAAAGCAAGGAGGTAACTTTAATTAGGGCTTGCAGTACACATGTTCTGTGCCAGATGAGACAACTTCACGAAGAAAGCAGCAGGAATTCATTAGGAGACAAGTAAATAAGGGGCTATTAAAGATGGGATCTGGAGAGAAGGTGGCAAGACACTAACAAAGCACAGTGCCTGCCTTTTCAAGCCAGAGTATAGAATATCACCATCACTCTGAAGAATTTATGAAGCTTATCTTCAATTTCAGTAGCTTCTTTTCACTTCTGTTTGTGTATGATAAAAATGCTGATTTATAATTGTGCTTCTTGTTCAAAATATACTGGATCATGGCAGTGCCTAACATGCAAATTTGGTTGTCTTATAAAATAATTGTAGCCACTTTTTATTGAGTACTAACTAAACAGCAAGCAGTAAATTAGAATGGAAAATTTACAATGCTTTTGCACACGGTTCTCATAAGTATCCTGTGAGAAATATATTGCCACATTTGTCATTATATGAATCAGTAAACTGATCTAGACAAAAGACACCCAGTTTCAAGTTATAGGTAAGGTTTTGAATACATTTTTGTTACACAGGACCGAAAATTCATCAGAGGTTTTAAATTTTAGTGTTAAGTCTGGTAGCGCTCTACCTGCAGAAAGCTCATCTTTCAGATTTTCTCATTTTAAGTATTGACCTACAGGGTGTGATGGATACTATCAGTAGACATTTGGGAAGTATATCACAATCTTCACTTAGTTGCATATTTATATGAATCAAAGATGTAAACAGAGTTGAATCAGTCTTTAAATGCACATTTGCAATATCAGCACTGAGTTCCTCCAATCAACTTAACATCACAAAACTACGTAGTTTTGTGTAAAAGTAAAAGCTTGAACTTAGCTTTAGACTTGAGAGGCTTGAAAGTATGCCATCATATAGTGTGGCTCCTGTCCTTGCTAATACGTAAACATCTAAGTTTACTCATTGAAAAAAAAAGAGAGATGAGAGTCTCATGGTTTAGCTCATCAATAAGGAAAAATGATCCCATAGAGATCATATATAGTGCTAATGTGAGACACATTTCTTTCAAGAGACAGGAATGCTCATGACCTATCTATGTATCATTTTTCAGATTAATGTGAATCTTTGGAAATTACCTCTAATTAATTTTCTTCCCAATCATATTTGCGAACATTTTAGCTTGATATATTTGAATAATTATCGGTCAATACAATCCTGTTCTGTTTTCTCTTGAGTTTTACATATTGGGCCCATTTTCTTCTAAGAATTTCTTTCTTCAAGTAGAATTAAACAACAAAATGATTCAATATAGAAGAGTATTTTCTTATATTTTAGGGGTAGGACTATTAGATCTATAAACAAGATAAGCTGTATTATTTAATTTGGGATCATGTCATTTGCTATTTGGCAATTTGAATCTGGGAACATACATCATACATAAATTAGTGTGCTTCTGGAAAGTCTAGATCAAAATAATTAATTGAATTTTTATTAATGTTTGTAACAAGAGAGGGATTGAATTATTGATGTTGGATATACTCCATATCCTGAAGGACAACTCTCTTGGCCTTTAGACTGGTGTCATCTAGATCTGTAAGAAGTCTTCCAGAAGCCCTTCCAACTTTCGGCACTTACAACAAGTTCAAAATGACAGTAAAAAATATGATACCCAATAAAATAAGCTAATTTTTACACATTTACATATTGCTTACTATTTTTTGAAAAAAAAATTATGAATGTGGTTGTCTTGCCTGGATATGTATCTGTGCACCACATGTGTGGCTGGTACCTGAAGAAGAGTATTTCATGCTCAGTTTCTATGAGTTTATAACATGAAATTTCTACAATTAATCTTAGCGTATATATGTATGTATGTATGTATGTATGTATGTACACATGTATGATTATAGAAATATCAATATGGATACTATGTCAGGAAAAACACTCCTATAAAAATATCTAATTTAGAAAACTCATCATTAAAAGTTAATGTCCATTAAATTAATTATGGTATGAAATTCTATACCATTCATGTATAAATTAGAATATTAGATCTGCTAGGACATTTTTGGATACATGGATGATGACTATATTGGTTCCTGTGTATCTGTGTGTATGAATTATGTATGTATGTGCCCATACCTGAAACCATGCCTTTATGTATGCACATATACATATTTATGCATGCATACAAAGATTTATTGTAGGAATATAATATATTGCACTGTGGGAATTCATCACACAATGAATAAAAAAAAATTGTTTTCTTGATCTTAATATTTGATCCATAATGTCAATAGAGCAGACATCTGAAAGGATAATTTATATATGAAGTGGCAGAAAGTAGAAAATCTGGAAAATTCAAGATCATTTTTATTTATGTCTATTATCAATTTATCACTTCAACTTTAATATTAAGGCTATTCCACAAAAGAAAGTGGTCAGTACCCTTCAGTGTGGAATGAAATATTATGTCTGGCCTACAAAGCAGAAGTTGAAAGAAGAAGTTCAATAGACAATTAAGATTCTGTAGACCAAACTGCTTCTTTACTACATTAGGATAAATCTGCCAGCAAGTCCAAGAGATTTAGATCACCTAAGTGCCATACAGTAGCCCTCTGAAAGCAAAATAAAACATTTGCAAGATTAATTATTTTCTTACAACCTATGAAAAATATGTAGCCACCAGGAGCTACAACTAAAATGTAGTCCAGCTAAGCATTCCCAATGAAGGGAATTCTTGGCAATGCAATTCCTGCTGAACTGACATTATGTGTGATACAAGCCCTTGTCATATTTAATGTCAACATCTATTTTAAAACCATTATTGTAATTCCATCTGGACATTCTAAATCAATGATAAAATCCAAAATGCTGTATTTAAAAAATTAAACCTACTACAATTCTTATACCAAACCATTTTTGGGATTCAGTGCCACAGAGATTGACAAATTTGAGAATTTATAATAAAGCAATCCTTTCCTGTGCTTAGGTTATAGAATTTTACCTCAATACATAGGCATTCTAAGTAATAAATATAAATGCACATTAAAAATGTTCAAAACATTGAGTTTTTAAAACTTCTATGTCAGTGTCCATAACTATTTCCTATGTAGTCTTACTATCACAATCAATGGCTCATTTTTCTTAAAAAAAAAGACAAATTAAAAAATGTATATTAAATAATTCCCTAACTTGTGAAGCTCCAGATTTGTCAGCAGAGGTTTTAGTGGATCACTGCTGAGCATCATAATTTATAGTGGGCATTTGTTGGTAAGAAGAATCTCATGACATGTGAAGATTGGTAAAATCTTGAATTCACTTAAACCTGGATTACCTGCACCCTTCCTTACTTGTGGATGTTGCCTCAATAGAGTAACTTCTGAGTTCCTCTTTGCTTACTTAGATTCCTATATCTTGTGGAAGGAAAAACTATTAGTTTTAAGTCTGCTGTCAAAGTTATTTCTTAATTAAACCTGATCACCTGCTAATTGTGTTCTGTGAACATATGATTGAAAGTGTTAACAATGTTGTTAAAAAAAAACAGTATTTCCAGTCAAGATTGTCCTCTTAATCTGTATATTAATCAGAAAATAATGTGGAGTTAATTGAACATGAACTTTGAGGTCAGAGAAAATGGGTATGAATTCAATTCTATACCAACCGCTATTTGATGTTAACAACATCACTTCCTTTCTCAAGACTTCTGTCATAGTTAATATGGTATAGTAAAATGACTCAGATGGAATTATTTTAAATATTTTGTGAGTTAGGTTGTAAAATAATTATTAAGTGTGCAGAACAGGATCAGCACCATCATCTTCTATTAAAGAAATAAAAAAGAATCCCATCTGAAATGTAAGCATACTATAAATTTCATTGCTTCTCCTGAAATAACTAAGTCAATGTATTGAGTTGTTATTCACAGAGAAATATCTAGACAATTAAGAGTGAAAAACAAGTGCTTGAGCATTAGTTGAAACTACTACCTCCAAGCATATTGTATTGAATAAAATCATTTCTATCGTATCAGATTCCTTAATGAAGAATGGCCTGGTGAGACAGCTGAGAGTGAGTGAGATGTAAAGGTTTAATACATAGTGAAAGAATATACAAAACTGACAAAAAGAATCAGAAACCCCCTACATATATCTAAATTGTGAGTATAGTTGGGATTGAGACAGGGAAGGCACATTGTATATTAAATATGTATTCAGAGACACCAAAGTCATGACTGATCTTGGGGCAGTGGGCATGTTAGTTTTTTGTCAACTTGATACAAGCTAGAGTTATTTGAGTAGTGGGCTCCTCAATTTAGAAAATGTCTCCATCAGATTCTTTTAGGCAAGTCAGTAAAGCATTTTCTTAATTAATTGTTAATGTGGGCAGACACAGCACACTGTGGAGAGTGTCATCTCTGAGCATGTTGTCCTAAATAATTTAATTTTTAAAGCTGAGAAAGCCATGGGGAGCTAGACTGTAACAGCATTCCTCCAACTCTACTTTTAGTTCCTGCCTCCAGGTTCCGGCCTTGAATTCTTGCCTTGGCTTTCCTCAGTGATAGAATATCAGAGAGTTGTAAACTGAAACAATCCCTTTCCTCCCCAAGTTGTTTCTGTCATGGTTTTATCATAGCAATAGAAACATTAAGACAAGTAGATTTTGATGGCACCTACACTTAGAGTTTTGAGGGGTTTAATGGAATGTCTAGACTTGTGCTATGTGAAATGTAAAAGGATCCAGGTATGCATAATTCAAACTTGGCATCACTGGTTGCATTAAGAAATTGTGGGTCTAGTATTAAGAAATTGAAATATGAGAAACATTTGGTCTTTCTTAAGGAAATGAATATTTTCTAATTAACTTTTAGTTCAAATGTTTATAGTTAAAAACCAGGAGAGAAAAATTATCTAAGAAAGCATTAGATAAAGAACCTTTGTCAAGGCAGACTTCACATTTATGGTCATGGAGATGGTTTCCTGATAAAGAAGGCTAAGGAATGATTGAAGGGAAAAATGATGTTTGAATAAATTCTGTAGCATTTGGAGCAATTTGGCAAATAGAGATTAGTGAGACAGGATAGATCGTTTGTAAAAGTATGGAGGATACATGTCAGTTTGGAGAACACAAGCTGAATAGTTTGGTTAGTATAAAGTCAAGCTACATGAAATTGTCATTTTTGTGGCAATATGGTCTAAATTGGACAATGTCTTGTGTATGTGTTGGTATGTAGTGTGCCTTTCCTTTAATTTTTCAGCATGTTCTCCCAAAAGATAATGAGGAGGTACAGAGAATGTGCACTTTCAACATCAGACATATAGATAGATCCCAATCTTATCATTACTATGATGAAGATCATTAAAAAAAACCAGAAGTTGCTTGGATAAATTAAAATGGAAATCAAAACAGCATATTTTAAAAGACCAAATGAGATGATCATTAATAACAGAATAAAATGAACTTCTCTTAACCCACAATTGCTTAAAATATCTGAAATTCGTAAATTAATTGGAAAAGCTTTCCACAGAAACAAACCAAACAGTCTTCTAGGAGAACATGTGCAATCTTTGCTTTGCACATTCTTTTTATTCTCACTCCTACAGCCCTAATACATTCCCAACAGAAGAATCTCACCACAGCTGCTTGGGTACTTGGACAGAGCGCCTGACTGCTCACATATGTTTAAAGTGTTTCCATTTATTTAACCTTGCTACAAAGTTAACAAGTTAAACTTTCTAAAGTTTCCAGTAGCTTCCACTTGGAATTGTCTATTCTGAAATGTGCAAAGCCGATGGTTGTGTATTTTTTGGCATGGTTATTATTTATGCCATTCTTTGTAACACACCGGTACTTTTTAATTTAGTGTCAAGTGTGGATATAACACATAAAGATGGAATGAAGCCACCTAAGAGTTTTCCGAATATCCCTCTGTCCAAGTTGTGCAATTATGTGTTACAACTGAGATTCACATTTGCAGAAGAGACAGATGCCTGTTCCCTCAATTCAACACAAAATGGAAGGTTTAACTTCGTTATGTACTATGTTAATTATCAGTTATTAGGCTATTATATATGCATACTGTGTTTGGTACTATATTAAGCTACCTAGGACTTTCTCATTGTATCTCTATAAACCAGAAGTCCAGAAATAAAATGTAGTTAAGTATACTTAGCAGTTTCAATGATGTTATTAAACAGTAAATGCAGTCAACATAAACTAGGCCCTGTTCACACCACTTTTTTTATTAATGCACTTAATCTTCACAAAAACAGTATGAGTCACAATCAAGACAAGTCCTATGCCTTAGCAGTGTTTGTTATATGGAAAAATGTATAAGAATATCTATTGTCTCTTAGTAAGTGAAGAAAAGCGTTTCTAATTTTTGTTGGCAATACAACTAGTTCTATTAATAAAAGTTGTTATATCAACATTCCAATTTCTGAGCAGTAAGAACAGGAACTCATTTTTTTGTGATGACTATACAAATGTGAATTATAATAGGAAGAGACAGAAGAACTCTGTTCAAGGGACTGTAGGTAGGACAAAAATGAAAGACTGTGCTATACTCTCATGTAAAGCTTTGGTTTCCACATTAAACAAATTTTGTGTGTAGCTAATATATTGAGGGAACTATGTGACAGAATATAATTTTAAGTGTTCAGTTATGTAATATTAGCCAATAGGATCATCTATCAGGCATTTATGGAGAGGAAACAGTGTGTTTGGGTGGTAATCTCACCACTTCATTTCATTTAACTATAGTACTTGGAGGTAGACAGATATTTTTATGTACCAGAGGAAGAAGGAGCTAGATCAGGCTAACTCAGTGCCTGACTATAAAAAGAGCATCATGAAAGAATGTGGAAGGAAACAATAAACTACCTCTTCATGATGATCTCTTTAAAAAAAACACTATGTAGATAAACTGAGTCAGTGATTTAAATATTTACTGTACATAATTAAATTAAGTGCATCTAAAATATTTTAAATATCTTGGGGTCAAAATTCAGTATATTCATTTTCATTGTGCTTTAGATTTTATAAAGTCTAAAGACAAATAAAGTTGAATTTTCTGAAGCAAATAATATTTCTTGGGATTCATTGTAAATAGTTTTCTGACAGTAGAGATTTATAATGGTAGTAGTCTTTTCAAATATGTATAGATTTTTGTTTAATTTTTGATATAATTTTAAAGAGTAGGTGTGAAGTATTTCTATTTATGTGATTTTTTTGCAATAAAAGTCTTGAATTGTGTTTAGGTTATAAAACAATAGTTACATGGTACATCTATTCTTAGTGACGTTAGATATTTGTAAACATGATTAAATCTACCTAAAACAATATAGCAGGTTGTTACTGTGCTTATTTACCCTCCAGCTCAGAGAAGAAAAAAGAAAGATAGGAATAAAGAAAACAATATTTACCACCCTTGTTGGCAGGCTGAACCTGGGAGAACAAGAACTGATAGTAAGCTAAATTAATATCTCAATGCAATATCCCCAAAACTAATTCTCTCCTAGCCTCTCCAGGTCTCAGCCAATATATACTCAGAGCAAAGTTCCCAGAAGTCTATGCTGCACACATCACAAGAAAAAGCTGCACATGGTAATTTTTTTTCACAATAGCACATAAACAATCATAGCTACCAGTAATGAATAATCTAAATCAAACTCATTCTCATCAAATACCCCTAATATAGGCACAAAAATATATTCCAGAAACCATTCTGTTTTTAGGGAAACAAGATAACAGAATCCTTCAAAACAGCTCACTAGATGCTCCACCTTTTATTTAAGCCATAAGCTATACTTTTCCTCTGAAGATAACTTTTCTTCTGAGGCCATTGGCTAGCCTTTGCTTCTCCACCCTGTCTCCAAGAGTTTATTAAATGAAAAATTCCTCCAACTTATACAAAGATCTAAGTCACTTTTCTTTACATATTCATACCTTTTGGGTCAGAAGCCAGAGTATTTAAGTGGTCTCCCCTGCTCAAATCTAATCTTTATCAGTTTTGATGGTATCCCCAACCATATATTTCTATATATTTCTAGTGGAAATATATGCAACACCTTGGTCCCAAAACATTTCCTGACTTCCATTCTGATGTTAATACATCTTAACAGT
Source organism: Cricetomys ansorgei (assembly GCA_026225945.1). Taxonomy (NCBI): domain Eukaryota; kingdom Metazoa; phylum Chordata; class Mammalia; order Rodentia; family Nesomyidae; genus Cricetomys; species Cricetomys ansorgei. The sequence goes on from JAMJFZ010003206.1 coordinate 289,429, forward strand.
ATACATAGTGATTTAACTCTGCAATTTTGTTGTTGTCCAATGTCTCTTACCCATACAGGCTAATTAGTGAATCATTTTAAAGGTGGGGCTGTTGGTATAATTTATAAATTTGGAAACTCAATCCCTGATGTGTCCTGCATTTGGATAACATGTGTAGCCTGTGACTGTCCTTGATGACATCTTTCAACCCATTTATTAGGAACATCATCCCTTTTAGGCCTTATTTTATAGACTATCTCTGGGATTGAAGGAATATTAATCTGAGATCCCCATTGTTGCAATAGATCTCTTCCCCATAATTCTATGGCTATGTCAGCCACATAAGGCCTTAACTTTCCTATTTGACATTCTGGTCCCACACATTTAAAGCCCATTCTATACTTTGTTCAATCTGATATAACTTTCTGATTCCAAGATACTGTGTATATACCATCTGGAGGGGCCATTCTGAATTCCAAAATTTTTGTGAAATTGTCACATCAACTCCTGTATCTACCAACACTTCTATCTCAACTCCATTTACTTGGATCTTTAATTTTGACCTCTAATCATTAATAACAGTTTGCCAAAGTACTTATTTTCCAGTGCCTCTAAATCCTCCTGTTCTTTCAACTAAAGTCACTTTTCTTTGATATAGGCAAAAAGTAACATCTGAATAATTCTATCACCTGAGTTAAACTGCATACTTCTCTTTATATAAGCCATGATTTTATTCTCTCCTTTGAAATATCCATCTATAATTCCTGGATGAGCAATGAATCCTTGTAAAGTAAAGCTACTCCTTTCTAGGATCCTACTGTCCCTAAGAGCAGAGAACCATAAATCCCAGTAGCTATCTTTTAACACTGCATTGTTGGGGATAGTGTAAGGTGTCTGTCTACAGCTTAGTCTAGGGCAGCACGGTCTGCAGTAGTATGCATCAGGTCTTCAATACTGAGCTTAGATTGTTCTGTCTGCCTATTGTTCCAGTGTTGACAGGAGGCAAATGGCTCTACTTTTTTCTGTCAGGTACCAAGCCAGTCACACATCGATGTTTCCCAATGGCAAAGAATTACCTTGTAAATATCTCTTGGATCTACACACATTCCCCACCCCCCTTGTTGACCCTTGTAGTATTGCCTACAAATACCAGGAAGCTTGATCCTTCTTTCTGGTTTATATTTAGAAAAAAAAACATTGCCATTTGATGCAGCTTGTTTGCTGTCTTTTTGCAAATGACTATGGCGTCTGCACTTAATGTATTAGATATTTTGAGATTTAATACTTCTAGCTATAGCTTGTCCAATTACAGTGACATTTTGAGCAATGGAGCCAATATCAGTGGTAATTCTAATTCATGATCCATCAGTGCAGAATGTGCTCTTTAAAGGTGCAGAGTTGTTTTACATTCTGTATTAGCATTTTCAAAAGCCAAAGTATCAATCAACACCTGTCTAGCATCGGGATCTTATAGGCTCTATTCACAGCTGGATTTAATCATTGTAAAAAATCAGTGAAGGCTTTACATGTATAATTTTTGTAAATGATGTGGACATTTTCCTCATTCTTCAACTTTATCCCAAGCTCTTAAATCTGATAAATGGCATTGTTCCATAGTGGCATCATCAAGTTGAACCTGTTCTTACAATTCAGCATACCAACTTTCTCCTAGTGACTTGTTTTTTATTATATTTATTCCCCTAGTCCTATTGCATTATTCCATACCCACTTCTCCTTCTCTCCACCATGTTAACCATTGCAATTGTGGACCAGCTTCTAGTATAGTGGTTACAAAACCCTTCCAGTTGTGAAAAATGATTTTATGCTGCTTATCCCAGTTATTCACCACTTGTTTCACATAGGGTGAGTGCATTCCATAGGACACAATGGCTTGTTTCAATCACTTTAAATCTATTATTTTTATGGGATACAACTCTCTTTAATTATGACAATAGGGGTTATCCCTAGCAGTGGGAATATGCTGAGAATTCTGAGGGTGATCTCATGACCTGGGGACATGAGATCTTCAACTTCAGGTGGTGCCTTAGGTTCAGAGTTAAACATTTCTCTTGGGACAGGCTGCCTTATTTGATCACTCTCTTGTAAAAATTCTTCTCTTATATTTCTAAAAAGATCATCCTCCTGAACAACCATTTCCCTCCATCTATCTATTAAGGGGAGAGATCTTTCTATCTCGGTTAGTCACCAGGAATGAACCTGTTTGTACTCCCTTTTCCTCTGTTTTCTATTTCTTAAGCCTTGACATCGGCAACCACAATTTTGCTTGTTCTTCAAGTAATTCTCTAACAGTTTTCAGAGAGAAAATAAGAAGGAATGCTATTCTCCCATGCCTTCTGTTTTCTGCTTCTCAAACCTTTCTAATTCCCCCATAATTTTTCTAGTTGCAGAACCAATTCTTTAACCTTTATTTTTCTGAAAGAAATAGAAGAAAACAAGCAAAAAGAGAAAAAAGAAAATTACCACAGGGTGCAATGTGTGATATATCTCAGTGGCAACAGCCACAATAAGTACTTTGCTGGCCTCCTTGAACTAAAGTATCCCTCCCTTCATCCCCTGCCTTTCCCTCTACAGCATTTGAAAGCAAAGTTTCCATTTTTTTTTTCTTTTTGAATCCTTATTTTTAGAGTCCCACTTTGGTTGACCACTTGTAGCAGGTTTCCAACATGCTTATTTACCTCCAGCTCAGAAAAGAAAAAAAAAAGATAGGAAGAAAGAATACTTGATAGCCTTTGGTGATGGCGTGAACCTGGGAGACCATGGGCTGATAGTGAGCTAGATTAACATCTCAACACAATATCCCCAAACCTAATTCCCTTCTTGGCTCTTCAGGCCTCAACTATAGTCTGAGTAAAGTTTCCCAAAGTCTAAGCTTCACACAATCACAAGGACAAACTGCACATCATAAAATTATGATTATTCTCACAGCACCATGTAAACAAATCATAGCCACTGGTAACAAATAATCTAAACCAAACTCTCACCCACTACACCTTGGATGAGCACAAAGACATATTCCAAAAATCATTCTGTGTTTTTAGAGAAATAAAGACCAAGAACCCTTCAAAACATCTCACTAAAAAACTGTCTTTTTTTTTTTAAAGCTAAATCCTTCCTACAACAGCGGACATACAGATTCTTTGAAGTTATGAGATTTGTTGCCATATTACAGCCCCAACTAATAAAGGTATGATACAAAAATCTAATAGTCATTGAATCTGATTGTTTGAAATTTGATCATTGAATTTCTTGTAAAGAATTCTAGAATATCTAGTTTTCAGATATTTAGTTTTCTGGAAATTTCAATATGGAAAACAACCCAAAGATAAATATTTACTAGTGATCTACTCACTGGTGTCCTTCTAAATCATGTCTCCTTATCAAGAGGTGGTAAACAGTTTTGTTCCAGGCAGAGAATGACACTCATGGCATTATTGCGTAACAACCAAAACAGCAGTATTGACTTTAAGAAGCATTTACCCTAAACATGTGTCTTAGAAATGAAGACTTGGCAGAATTGAATGAAGAATATTTTGCTTATCTTTAATGTAAGAAAGTAGGTCCTAATGTTCTGTTACTTCTGAAAAAATACTCTAGAAAATCATGTCATATTTTAGAGAAATATTGTAGCACAGATTAAGGACTTCTATTGTCCCTACTTATCCCTTAGTACCTCTTCAGCAATCAAATACTGAAAACCTTTGGTAGGTAGAACACCAGGGAAAATGCTCTCATGTGTGAGAAGTTTCTTTTCCTGGTCACTCAAAGCTACTACAGGCATAAACAAATGAGAAAAATATTCAAAAGGCTACAGAGAAAAGACAGTAAGACAAAGCAGTTTTGAAAGCTATAGGTACAAGTAGGAAGAAACTATAGTTGAACTATTCTACTAGTCTAAGATTCATGAAATCTTTCAATACAGAAGGCTGAGTGCCTTATTTATATTCTTGTTCTAATACGTTTTATAGGGGACTTTAAAAAACAGATTTATATATGTACAATAAAACAAAAGTAAAATTACAGATATTCTCAGGAAATGAATATTTAAAAACTAAGCAAACTACTAATGTCTTCTTATGTTGTACTTAATTTTTATATTACTCTCATAATCCAGCGAATCAGTTAAGACTCAACATAGGAAATACAAAATAAGGGCTACAATATTCACATGTAGCACTTATAGAATACACTAAGCTTTTTCAATTCATTAATTAAGGGATGTTCAGCATTGAAATATAATACTACTCACTATGCCAAGATGGCTCATTAAAGTCCAAATTTTATTATATATTACATGCTTTATGCTTTTCACAAAAACTTATTACACTGCTCAGATAAAGTGATCTCCGAAAGCACATTAGACTAATGTTCCTGAAACTCCAGCTAATGTAAGTTTTATTGGATCGCTGTAGCCAAAAAAGGTCACATAATGATTTGTTCTTATAATGATTTACTAAAAGAAAAATATAATTAATGATTTATTATTAAATGGTTGACCTTGAAATACCTTCTAAGTCATTGAAATTTATTGATATCACATTGCCACAAAGAGAGAATGGAGAAACTAGATGGTTTTGCCGTATTGCTTTTAATATTCTCGTTTTTCAGAAATAGGGAGAGGAAGAGACAGCATTGGATGCTTACCTTGTGCCTGATTCTGAGGTAGCATTTTAACATTTCTTGCCCCACAAAAATTCTTACCACTTACCATCATCCTGGTTTCCCAGCAACTGAGAGAGCTTAAGCAACTTGAGCTACCAGCTGCTTTTGAAGCAAAGTCCAAATATATACCCAATTCTTAGATACACCTCTTGTCCACTATATGGTGAGAAGATTTTGATTCTTCAGAAGCACCAGTCTCTTACGTAAGCAGTTTGACTCCCTCTCCTTTGAAAATAGTGTAGGTAATTGCTGAATTGGATTCTTATGCAGGAATGTCGTGAAAAGAGTCAGGTAATTAAGTCTTTGAAGTTAACAGTAATGGTGGCAATCCTGCTTTGTGTCACTTGTGTTGTGCCCTGTTTGAGCAGTGACCCTGAAAGGACTGCTGTCTTCTATGGGGAGACAGGGGTAGAGGGTGGGGGTGGGGGGTGAGTTGGTGGGGATGAGAAGGAAATATAATAAGAAGAGAGGGTGATGGGAGGTGCTGGGAGGACTGGAGAGAGGGTTGGAGGGGTGTTACTATGTAGTATACAAAAGAAGAGAAATAAATTTAAAATAATACAAAAAAAGAGAACAAGTTGTCTAGCCCTGTTAAGCGTCACTTTGTACTTTTGTATGGATGAGTACTTGAAACAGACTTGCAACACCCTACAATTCTATTCATGTAGAAGCTGGAAAGAGTTTAGCTTTGCCAACAAGTTCCATGTACATATTTTTCAAAACAGAGTGAGACTTTATAATTAGAAATTTCAGATTTTTTTACTTGGCCTTCTTATATGAATGTATACATGCATTATATAACAATAGATGGTCTGTGTTAAGGTTTCCAATGATGAGTCTTTTATCACTGAAATTACATGTGAGACAGGTTAGACTGTGAGAGAGGTGTCCCTGGAAACGGCTAGAATTAATGGATGTGGAGTACGAGTATTGAAGATTGGTGCAACCTAGTTTAATAAAGTGGAAAGAGAAGAGACCCATAAATAGTGATAAATTCAAAAGTTTCTTTTATGATTGGACTTACAATACTTCCTTTCGAAGCTTTTTAATAAATCTTCAGTCACCAGCTGGAATTTCATCCTCAGTTGTGACCTGTCACTACCACTGGTCACTTGTCCAATTGAGGTTGCCATTTTCACAGTGATCTTCAGCTGTTAACTTGACACAAACCTAGAATTATCTGTGAAGGAGGAATCTTATCCGGGAAAATACCTCAATCAGATTTGCCCAGACATGTGGATGGGGCATTTTCTGGATTGCTAATTAATGTAAGAGGGCCCAGTCACTGTGGGGAGTAACTTCTAGTTAGACGGGCCTAGCTTGTGCAAGAATGCTGTCTGAGCAGGAGCCAGAAGAAGCAAGTTCCTCCATGGTGACTGCTTGCATTTCTGCCTAAGGTTCTTGTTGGAGTTTCTGTCCTGAATCCTCTGAATGATAGACTATTTGGGGGAAGTATAAACTGTATAAACCTTCTCTTTTCCCAAGTGGATCTTGGTCAATATTTTAGCGTCTCAACAAAACACGAAAAGAACAGCCCTTTCCCCCATCTTGTCTCTTAAATTCTCCACATGGGTGTGATCCTTTCCAAAATCTTCCATTGAAGAGTTTTATGAACCTCTCTAATCTAGAGAGGAATAATAAGCTTCATTAATTGATGCATCAGTCATTTTAATTATTGTCTTCCTTCCCCCAATCTGTTCCTATTATCACTTTTTCCCTTTCATCTACAGATAGATTTCGCATCTTGGAATATCCTTTTCTCATGTGGCCACTTTTTCAAACAATTCTAACTGTTATATTCACCCATACCACTCATCCAGATAGGTGACGTTTTCTGTCTTTTTTTTTTTTTTTTTTTTGGCCCACTGAGTTATATAACCATTTACAGGACACAGTGGAAAAAAAATTGTTGGTTATATTCATGCCCATGAAGGCATATAATAACTACATCAAAACTTTAAATACAACAGAATGGAAAGAAAGTAGCATTCCAAGCCAGGGAAATTTTGTATGTGATGTTTATAAGTAAAATATTATACTTAAAGAGTATTGAATATAAAAAATGATTAGTTCTGTCATTATATGAATGACACTGAAATGCCCCAAAGACCTGTGTTTTTGATTATGTGGTCACCATCTGGCAATGTTGTTTTGGGAGGGTATAGGAATTAGGGAACAATGGGCTTAATCTTTGAAGTTGGGTCACTTGATGTGGACTTTGAGTATCATATGTCATGCTTGTTTCCTATAGAGTTCTCCTCTTCCTGACCCATGGAGAGTGAACTTGGAGCAGCACAAGCTCCTGCCACTACAAAGACCCCTAGCTGCTGGGATAGACTTACTTAAACCATGAGACAAAACAGAACATGTCCTCTTTTAAGTTGTTCCTGTCAGGTATCTTTTCACCATGATGAGAATGAAAAATACCATAGCAGTCATCAGAAAAATTGCAAGATTAATTCTAGGGATCTAAAGAGAAAATACATACACTTATGTACACAAGTGCACATACATAAAAAGACATACATTTCCTCCTAGTTGTTTGTAAATGATGGATATTACATAACCACATTAAGTAGAAAATAATTTAAATGTCCTCATTAAAATCAACTCATAGCTTTTGAAAACTCCTCAGCCTTTATGTTTTAACATTATTATACAAGTAATTTTCAAGTATAGGTATTACCATAATTGTTTTCTAAACCTATTTTCTAATATCACAAAAATTTAGATTTATTCTTATGTTCATTCAATGTATTTCCTTTCTATTTGCTATTTAATAGCATATTTTCCATCACTTTCCTTGAAATCCAAATTAAACAGAAGTATCTTAAATTAACTTTCTGCAGATATTTAACAACCTGACGTACTGCTATATCCAAAATGCAGTTAGGGATAGATACAGATGTGTCCAGGACAAAAACCATAAGCATATAAGACTTTTATTTATTTCATGTTAATGAAGCTTAGCATTTTTTATTTTGAAAATTTTGTGAGTATACGGTAGCTGTCATTTATTTGCCCTTCTCATTCCCCTTTCACAATTACATGCCTTTTTTTTTTTTGGTACCTCACTAAGTCCAGTTAGTGTTGCCCATATGTGCACAGATGTGAGGCCATTCAGGAGAGTGAGGTTCCTTCTTCCATGCCTTTTGTACAGACTGCCAGCAGAAGGTATGGCCCAGATTAAAGAGGGATCTTCCGCCTCCAAAGATCTGAATTAAAGGTGTATTTTTGTCAATTTAAAGATTTAGATTAGATGTGGGTCTTCTCATTGCAAATGACTTAATTAAGAAAACAATCTCTCACAGTGATGACTAGCCATTTGGGTTTTAGTTAATTCTAGATGAAGTCAAGTAGGCAAACAAGAATAGCCATCACACTATCTGATGTGCTTGAAATTTTGGCACTATTTTTTAAACTATAATTTTGTGCATTTGTTTGAAAATCTTACTAAGATTGTCAACATAATCTGACGTTTTTCCCTTTTCAGTTATGTCCTTCATTTTATTTTTCTTCTGTTATCTCAGGAGTTGACCATCATTGCCTTCCCATTGTTGAAAATTTTTCTTAAGGCCTCACATTGACTTTCTTGACACTGATAACAAATTTTCATATTTTGTGAATCATTTTACAAATAAGGTTATTTTGTAGTCTGATATCTAGGAAATTTTTCAAAACCATAGAAGAGTTTCCTTTTTACTATACTTACACAGTCTTTTTATTGAAAACAGATATTTTTCATATAATGTATTCTGATTATGGTTCCCTTACCCCCAACTCCTCCAAAATCTAACATGCTCGCCACATTCCCACACACCCAAATTCACATCCTTTCTTGTGTTCTCATTTGGAAACAAAAGGCATCTAAGAAAAGAAAGAAATAATAAAATAATATAAAATAGAAGAAAATATATATAAATAGGAGAAAATCAACATACGCAAGGAAATACAAAGAGAAAATACCATATGAAACATATAGATGCAAAAATATACACATTGGCAAAAACAGAAATCCCATAAAAACCCAAAATCAGGATGCATGATACATAAGTGACCTTGGGTAATTAAAAAGAAAGAAAAGAAAAATGCACAAAGCATTCTCTCTCTCCCCCCCCCCACCACACACATATCCACACACATCCAAAATTACCATTGAGCTCATTTTGTGTTAGCCATCTACTGATAGGTGTGGAGCCTGGCCTGAGGATTGATTCTATACCCAGAGAGTTTTCCATCCCCTCTGGTTCTTACAATCTTTCTACCTCCTGCAGGGTTCCTTGAATCGTGAGGGGGAGAGAATAGATAGAAATATCCCATATAGGACTAGATTTCCGAGTTCTCTCACTTTCTACACATTGTCTATCTGTGGGCCCCTGTATTTGTTTCCACCTACTACAGAAGGAAACTTCTCTGATGATGATTTAAGAAGCCACTGAACTATGGGCACAGCAGAATGTCATTAGGGGTCATTTTATTGCTGTGTCTCTTTAGTAGAAGAGTAGTATTTGGTTTTGACCTAGGTCTATGGACTATCTAGTCTAAGGTTCTTAGTCTTAAATCCAGTCAGATATTGGCAGGCTAACCTCATAAATTTTGTGCCAATATTGTACTGCCATTTCCAGCATGAAGCTCATCGCTGTAGATTGAAGGTTTTGTAGCTGGGTTGGTGCTTACTTTTATCATTTAGTAGGAAGGATGCAGAGTATCTTCCAGTAACTTAAGTACTCGTCAGTAGGTTTGAAGGCCCTGAGTAAGCACCAGCTCAACTACTCCATGTTTAATTTGTTGTGAAGTAGTTGTTGTCTTGAGCAGTATTATCTTATCATCAGTTTTTGGAAAGCAACAAAATATAGCCTTGACAATAGCCTTAGTAGTTTGGCGGGGGGTTCTGTTTAATCAAAAATTTGATTATAAGTAAACCATTCTCAGAACTGGAGGCTTCATTCAGTGATAAGTAATGTCCAATTAGGGCTTCATCTCCCTCATTATTAGGCAATTCCTTTTAGACCACCTTCATATATGTATATATTTTAGGCAGCTTCTACTGCATTACAACCATTCAAATAGCCCTTAGTTTTAGCTGTCCCTCCCTATATTCTCCCCCTCATACCTCTCTTCCCTCTCCCTCCTTATTTAATTCTCCTGTTCCAGCTTCACCTTTATCTATCTATTCTATTTTACCTTCCCATGGTGATCTACTCCTCCCCCACCCTCCAGTCCCTTACTCTTTACCTAGCATGGGTGGGTATAAGGATTTTAGCCTGCTTATCAAAGAAGTAACAGCTAGCATCCACATGTAAGTGAATACATACCATATTTGTATTTTGTGGTTTGGATTATCTTACACAGATCAATTTTTCTAGCTCTATCAATTCAGCTACAAATTTCATGATTTCACAATATACACCTGAGTAACATTTCATCCAGTAAATGTGTAAGATTTTCTTTATTCTTTCATTCATTGGCAGACATCTATAATGTTTCTAATTTCTGGCTTTGGATACAATTAGTTTTTTTTTTAATCCTGTCTCAGAGATGCAATGTAATTGTGTCTTCTAGTGTAAGTACCTGCCATTGTTAAAAGTTGTTGGTTTTATTAGGAAATACTTTTGTTTAGAATTGGTCATGAATGGTTTTATGTTTCTCTCAAATGAGAACATTAGTAGAGACACATAGATTAAAATGTTTGCAAAAGTTAGAATCTTCTGACTACCCTCTTGTTCAACATTGTCATTGTTATGGACACATCTTTTGCAAAACAACTGACCATCAACAAGTAGCTTGAAAATCTATAGGGTGTGCTGGATTCAAATGGAATAGTTTCTCACAGCCTTTTAGTGGCTCTATTTTCTTAATTACTACCAATGCATTAGGCTCCTATTGATATGTTGATTCTGTTTTCTACTTGTCAAGACCTAGTAGCTGTTTGTATTTGATATTTTAATCTGTACTTAAGAATGTTCAGAATTTCTGAATAAAATATCATTTTTAAGTTTTATATCTTTGCAATGGAATATTGTAAAGAAAACTTATGAAACAATATGACAAAATACTCAGAACACTATTTGAATGTGTGGATTTGCTCTTGTCTCAGGGTTTCAGAAGTTTCTGTCTATGATTTTCTGTATTCAATGTCAGTGGCCCCTAGTAAGAAACAGCACAAACTTGGACAGAGGTGTGTCAGAATAAAGTTACCCACCACATACTAGCCAAGAAGCAGGTATGAAGAGATGAAAAGAGGATAAAGGAAATGGAGAAAGGAACAAAACAGTGTCGTGAAGGTGAATGGTGTTAGTGACTAAATATACCTTCAAATGCATAGACCCAATGAGCCCTCCGACCAGATATACTTCCTAACAGCAGGTCAGTAATGCACTAATCTGTGGACCAAACAATTGATGAGGTTAGCACCTTCATGATGCAGTTATCTGTCAGGGACTTAGACCTTCAACATTGAGGGGGACAACATTTCTTCCTAATCACATACATATAGTACTAATAGTTTAAACAAAATATCTAGTGGCATATAGACATTAGCAAATCATCTATTCCTATTGTAGATTTAAGTTTGAGTAACAGACATGTTTTGTGTTTTTTAGTTCATTTAATAATTTGTTAAATTCATGCCATATCCTTTCATGTTATTAGCTGTCAATGATATAGACATAATGACATAATTTTGCTCTCAAGGAGTTCATGATAGAACAGACATGGTGGATTAAGCCTTTATTCACAGCACTCAAGAGGCAGAGGTAGGCAGATCTCTGTGAGTTAGAGGCCAGACTGGTCCACATAGGGAATTCTAAACCAGCCAGGGCAACACAGTGAGACCAAATTAAAAAAAAAAAATTCTAAAAAATTGAAACCAAAAACAGGAGAAAAGAGATACTTAAAGATAAAGCCAGTGTTATGTGATATAATGAGTTGAATGTAGGTAGATGGGGACAGGGATAAATTCATCCAGAGTAAATGGAAGATTTCTTTTTAAGTATTTGATGCATGTATGTAATATGTGATGTAATTGTGTCTGGATATGTGAGGAGGAACTATAAAGACAGAGGGAGTTGGCAAAGTGAGTAACAGTCTAGAATGGTGTGTTACTGCGTAGGCCCGCCAAAGGAACCACATTGTTCTTGCAAAAGGAGAGTAACTGAATACTTTTAATTAGAAAATAAGTTAAAATTTGTATTACAAGTATAGTTATTTAAAATAAGCCTTACTAATATATTCCACTTCATTTTCTGAAATATGCCAAAGCTTTGTGCACACTGACTTAGTCGTAGATGTTACACCCACTTTAACAGCAGTCTAACTAGCAGGTATGTCGTGTTGTATGTGGTGTGTATGGTCCTTAGCATACTGCTTCCCTATGAAATATCATATTCCTGCTCCATTTTCAAGTGGAATTTTCAAGTGGAATGCTCAGGCTCCTTAATCATTTTCTATCTCATGAGTACTTTAGAGGAAAGTATTGGTTTTTACTGTATGTTTGTTTATCCCCAAACTACTACACAGCCTTGAGCAAGGTGGCTAATAAATATCTGACTGAGTGAAATGCTAAGTACACATTGGATCAAATCAGAAACCTTGGAAACTAGTTCAGTGATTTGATTTTAGCTGCAAATTCCATTTCATATTCATCAGAAAGCTCTCCCCGTTCTGTTCCCAAAGCATTTGTTTTTGTCACATGGTTTATCAATGTTCCTAATGAGCTGCTAATTAGCTGCCAATTCTTGTGAAATTGGGAGGAAAGGGCTGAGAAGGGCTGTGTAAAGCTTTAGTGATCTTGCCTATTTGTTTTACATGTCCATGGTCCTGTGGTGCAGGAATGTTAAACATAAGCATAACAGGCTCACTGAGTGTGGCAGTGACTAGATTATGAGTTCATTAGGAGATCCCCAATGTAGTTCTTTAGAAGAGCTATTCTTCCTTTTCTGTACAGGAAGAGGTCCCATGAAAGAGCTCCTTGGTTGGAGTAGTATCCCTTCCTCATATCAAAAAACCACACAGGATGCTCCTTCCTCAGCACAGGGAGACCCAATCTGGATTTAGAAACTATTGTCGTTGTTCTTCAGTTTTGATATTTAGTAACTGTATGATTAAATCTATTTGTCTCATGTTTCTGATCTTATTTGTTAAAGGAGAATGACATTTGCCTGAAAAGAATTTTTTTTTTTCCAATAAGAAGTAGAGAATATACATGAATAATTGGGAGCCTGTTGTGCTATGGAAGGATCCTCAACAATTTTTTAAAATTTGATTTTCTATTTTCTTTGACTGTGAAGTAAATTCCATGATTATTTTGATAAGACAAATGTGGCATGTCTTTTGATATGGTTATTCCTTTAAATAATGTTACTCTGCCTGCATAGTTCTAAATTTTTAAAAATCTTGGAATCCCAATTTATCTGATTTCTCTCACACACATGTGATTTACCAAATGCACTCCATTTTCTGCAATCAAACATGTATTCCACAATGTATCTCTTTGATGTATGGTCCTAACTTAGTGAGCCCTCCACTGTGGTCTTCAGTGAGTGTAAGGCTCTTGAGGCAGAATCCTTCCTATTCTATGATATCCTCTGACTTTTTTTTTAACTCCTTTGTGATCTGACATATACAGATCTGTGATTATATAGAATACCCATTAGGCATAAAGTAGACCTAGACCTTGACAGTAGACTTATTATATTCCATATATGCAGCTTGACACTTTCAAGCTCATTTTCATTTAGACTAGACCAGGTGTGTACCTTAGGTGGTGAACTATAGAATATAGTGTTGTCTGTCACTTCCTGCTTAAGCTGGAGGGACATCTGGACATAGCCTCAGCCTGCCCTTTCCATTTCCTTCATCACGGAATAGGCTTTACACCCTGGTGTCATAGCTGGTTCTCTCAGTAAGCACATGGAGAATACCTTTCATTCTCATTCTCCCAACTGTAGCTAATCTTCCAGGGACCTTCACTGAGAGCAGGCAGGACATATTCATGATATTACGCTATTGATGTTCAAAATCGAATTCATTGCTACTGCATCATAACCTAGTCTCTTTGTTTTGAGATCTTTTAAAAGCATTCATTGTTTTTAGGAAATATTTGTTTTTCTTCCATTTATTTAAAGAAATAACAACTGGGCACACACGTACACGCACACACACACACAGAGGCACACGTACATAGGCACATGCACATAGGCTAGAGAGACGACTCAGTGGTTAGGGGAATATACTTCTCTAGCAGTGGACCAAGTTCTCTTTTCAGAATCCTCAATAGGCAGCTCACAGCTTCCTACACCTCCAGCTCCAGGAGATGCAACACCATCTTCTGGCCTCTGAGGGCAACTGCACTCATGTGCAAATATCCCCCCACCTCATACACACGCATTTATAGCTCAAAATAAAACAATTCCTTACAATAAAACCCCCAAACAATATACATAGATGGTTTATAAAGACAATGTTGATTATGGTATAAAATATAAGACACTTTTATCCATCAATATCCCCTTGAAAATCTCTCCCCTTGAAAATCTCTACATGACAAAATACTTTAAAAAATTATGAACATATAATTGTTTGAACTTAAATGGACTTTCACAGATCTCCTCTCATTTCCTAATAATTCTTTCATGATAATAAACAACAGTGTAATTTTCATTCTACAATTAGGAAACCTAGCAGGTTTTGCTGCTGCTGCTGCTGCTTTCATATTCATATAGCTGCAGGCTTTTTCATCTTGGAACGATGGGCATGAGCAGACTTTGTATGGATCCAACAGGAATTTTAGGAAAACAAACATCGAAATGCCAATGTGTCTTTTTTGTGGTCTTTGTAAGATGACATGGGCATGGCCTGACATGATGAAGTTTGTAACTTCCTTGAAAGCTCTTGAAAATTGGCAACATTTCTGGAGACAAAGGCAAAAATGGAAATTCACCTGAGCTGTAAGGATGTTCCAGATGCTATCAGTTTGAACCTTAGTTTCTTTATCAGGCATGTGACTGACTATCATTTGACTTCTTTGTCCCAGGTTCAGTAGGAAGAATGGTGATAATATTCAAATCCGTATCATTATTTAGTGTGCAGATCAACTGGTCATAAACATAAAGCTTTCGGTGGAGTAACAGCATGCAAGAACTATCTGAATCTATGAGTTTGAGACCTTGTAGACTGAGAAGTCAATGTTCAATCTGGCAGAGAAACAAGAGACAGTTATATCTCCCATGTTACTGTCTCACCCACACAGTGTGTCTGTAGCATCTGACTAGTTTAAAAACTATTGACTCACAGAGCATGCACAATGATCCTCAGACCTTCTGGCTCACCTGGAGACATTGCTAAAGGGCAGATTCTAGGCTTCATACCCCACGTCTCTGATTCTGTGTGTTTGGGTGATGCCTATGATACTGGACTTCATTTTGAAAGACAATGGACAGCCAAATCAGAGCTCTAAGGAAGGGTCTGAAGAGAAGGTTAAGAAACTGGACTTTCTGTGGAGGAAAGTAGATGATGGCTGAAGGCAAATAAACTAATACTCCACTACCACTATAACAGTTTATATTTTAAACAGCACAGATGGCTTTTATTCTGGCATGTGAGTCTCCATGATACAATCTTTTTCTCTCAGAGAAAATAACTATCTTCATTCATCTCCTCCAAGTCCTTGTGTTATTTATCAATGAAATTTGCTCTCTCTCTGGTCCTAGAACAACAGTTGCATGTGAACAAGACTAAAAGCTGCCTCTAGGTATTTGTAAATATACAGATTCCTAGGTCTTGCTGCTGAATCTAATTCCATAGGTTTGGCAGAAATCCCAGAATTCTACCCTTTCTAGTGCACTCACATTAATTTGATGCAGGTGAGTGATTTGTGCACCACATGAGGGAGATAATTTTTTGCCCAAATTCTACCTGCTATTGAAGCAAAAATGAATATTGCGTTTTTTTTTTTCATTTATAAAATGTAATTTTATTTTTAGGTGACCTTTCAGAACAATTTGTTACATTTCATTAGAATCTGCTTGGTCTACTTCTTTTTCCAGTTTCAGCATTTGGTATAAACATTCATAGAAAAGTGACTTGAAAGCAATTTAACCACATGCTGAAATTAATTTAGGGAGAGTTTAGTAAACAGCTTTTGCTTTCTGTACTTAAGTGATCAATTTCAACACCTGCTTTTCCTTCCAGATGGAGTTAATTAACATTAAAATTATTGCCTATAGCTGAGACATTTTTGATAACTCTCAGCCCTCCAGCTGCATCTAGATTCCTGCACTATTAAATTAAGACAATGATAACTTGTCTCCCAAGTTATCATTGGAACTAGTTCAAGACATGTGCATAGATATTATCTCCAAAGAATGAAAATTGGCATGTATGAATAGATGTTCTGTGAGAGTAATGTTTACATGCATGCTATTCTAGTTAACACTTCATGTACAAGAAAGCTAAAATTAGTATATTTTCATAACATTTTGGATGTTTTGTGACCCGTAGGTGGTAGAATAGGCATGTAAAAACCCTATTTAATCAAAATTCATACCTTTTTTTAACTTCACTGAGCTCAGGTCAGACTGAGGTGAAATTTGGAAATTTTCAGAAACATTTCTGAGGAAGCTTTTGGTAGGTTTTATTGATAAATGTTATGCTATAAGAATTACAAGTTATAAAAACATGTATACACCTACTTCAAAGGCACATGACACCCCAGTGTGGTGTGAAAACACCACTGAATTTCCCTAAATAGCATTTGGTAAGTGTAGTGAGATGTTTTGCCAGATGGTGGAACTGTGAAGAGCTCAAAGGTAAGAGAAATGTATTGCACAATTATCATTACAGTGGGACTTAAATATTAGAATCAGGGTTGTGCATGACGATGTGACCTCAAAAGAGGAATTTAGAAAATAAGAAACAATTTAGCACCAACACTTATACTTGCTCTTAAATCCTTCCATATGACTCCTTTTCGTTGGGAATTTTACTGGGATATAAAGCTACTTTGTAAGTAAAGGTGGTGGAGTCATTCAAAAATATTTTGCCTTGTACTGAATCTCAATGTAACAGTTCAATTATCTAAATCATTTAAATATTAAACTAAGAATCATAAAATTGAATAGGCAAAATGGCTAGCACTGTCAAGTGTTTGTAAATAACACAATGTTTAACATATTGTCTATTTTTATTGTCTCACAGAAGAGACTAGGCTATTTT
Organism: Cricetomys ansorgei; assembly: GCA_026225945.1. Taxonomy (NCBI): domain Eukaryota; kingdom Metazoa; phylum Chordata; class Mammalia; order Rodentia; family Nesomyidae; genus Cricetomys; species Cricetomys ansorgei. The sequence continues at coordinate 306,301 of JAMJFZ010003206.1, forward strand.
ACAAAAATATAGAACTCTTGGCAAAGAACACAATGCCAATTGGAACTGTTATGGTACCTAGTGGAGATTTAAGATGTATCTGATGCATGATATACATATAGAAATATATGAACACACAGAGAATCACACCTGTACCCACAGGCGAGTCACAGTGTTTGCTGTAGCAATGTTCCTTAAATATATTGCAAACAATGGATTAGCAAATAGTAATCCCATTGCTACTATTTCTAAAGAAAATATTGAATCATTTTCCTGCTAGCCCTGGGTCCAGGATCATGACAAATCTAATTAATATATGAGGAAATCATATTTAATGTGTATTATAAATTTATTCACTCTGATGAACAGCAAGCAGCACTATACTTGATGCTTGTATTAGTTTATATTACTGTGGATTTTTCCCATAAAGCATATCACATGCTTTTTGTGAGTTCAGGAATACTAGCCTAAACCTTAGTACCAAAATCCCCCCACTAATTTTTGAAGACAAAAATCACCAGCAAAAATAAAGAAAAAAACTATAATTTATATAAACAATGAAATGATACTTGTGTGAGAGTCAAAATTTGCCATCATTTTCACAGAGTAGACATCATCAGACATTGTGGGCTGAAGAAGCAGTTGAAGCCACTGGAATGTGCCTCCACTCCCGCAAAGGAGAGGAAAAGGCGCTCAGCAGGCTCCTCTTCTCAAGCCCTGGACAGAATATTGTGGGTTGCCTGCTTCTCAGAAGCAGAAAGAACGTGCTCGTCTCCACTGCACCTGGATCCTTTGAGTGGATGCCTTCCTCTCCCGCCTCTGGTGCCCGCCCTATGCTAATCAGACTTCTGTACCCAGAGCACGGGGACTCCTCCCCTGCTGGAGGGGATTTAAGGGGAAGGGTTGCAAAGAATAAACTGAGTTTTGTGATCCACCAGATTCGACACCTGAAACTTTCTTTGCCTCTCACTCTTCTCAGGGCCGAACAGCCCTGGGGAGAAACCACCTGAGACTCCTCCCTCCCCGTTAGGTCCAAGCCTTCCCGCAGCTCAAATTCGAGCCTTCACACTCCTGACCAAAGAGCTAAGCCTGGACTGGTGCTGGCAGGAAATCCCTGGGGAGAAACCAACAAGACATTCCGAGAATCACCAGATGGGGACACACACTAAGCACTCTGAGCATCATCACTATGTGAGAATACACACACACATACACACACACACACATACACACATGCATGCACACACCGCTCTAAACATATTCATAGGTGATCATAAATGTACCACAGATATTGAATTCCTAGAGATTACATCTAAATCATAGCTAATATGCAAATTTAATTAGATGGAATTATTAAAGAATGAGGCTAATGTGTCTGTATGTGTACTTGTGATCACACACACTCATGTACACATATGTGTATCTCACATTAAGTATTTTGCATGTAAAACTAGTGTCAGTGACATCCAGTTAATTCCTATTTTATAGGAATTATTTTCCATTTTATACATAATAAAACTTCATGGATATAGTCAAGTTATCATTTGCCCTGGTCAAGTTTTTGTTAGCACAAGCTAAGGCCATCTAGAAAGAGGAAACCTCAACAGAGAAAATGCCTTCCTCATTTTGGATTGTAGGCAAGTCTGTGAGGCATTTTCTTCATTAATGAGTGATGTAGGAGGGGCCAAATCTCTGTGGATGGTTCCATCTCTAAGCTAATCACCCTGGGTTGTATAAGAAAGAAAGCTGAAAAAATGAATAAAAATAAAAGAAAGTATGCAGAGCAATCCATCATCCTCTGCCTTTGTTTAAGTTCCTACCTCCAAGTTCCAGCTTCAGTTCCTTCCATGACTTCCCTTCATGATAGACCAGAGGCTTTAGGCTGAAATCAACAAATTCACCCTCCAAGACATGTTTATCACATGGTGTTTATCAAGCAATAGAAAGCAAACAAGAACAGTTATTTTTGATGTATTCACATGGGATTGCAACCCAATTTGAAGCCTTCTATCATTTCTTAAAATATTAAGGGCATTCTATAACTGAAGAAAAGAGATTTAAGTCTATATGGATTAGTTTATAGAAAAATGTGTCATTTTATGCTGAAGAACTTGAATTGTGCTTTAGCCTTGAACATCTTTTGGGGATTGAAAAATTATAAAGCAAATGTAGGCAATTCAATTGGCAGGCAGAATTACTAATATTGTTAGTACTATTTATTGATCTACCTTGAACACTAAACCAAGATGCAAACTCTGTGGTAGAAGTTAAAGATGATTAAGTGGAAAAGAAAAAGTGTTCAAAGTTGACCAATGAATATTACTAATTTGAATAATACTAAGAGACTATTTAGAAGAGATGATGGAGCTAATTTTCAGGGACTATATTTATAAAGAAACAGTCTATAGAGAGAATTCTAATGCAATGACAAGTATACAGCTATAGATATAAGACTTTTCTGATTTTCTCAAGGACACAAAAAGATTCTGCCTGCCAATTGAAAGTTTCAAGCCTCCCCAAAGAATTATAGTCAACTAAGATATGATGAGAACATAAATAGAATTCCACAGGGACTGCCACATATTAATATAAAATAATCACCCCTAAAATGAACATATAAGTAACACTATTCAGTCTGAGCAGGTTGTTTTCATGTATTTAGGGGTATATGAATGTATGTATATATTTTAATTAAAAAGAGGCCATGAATGTGAAAGAGAGCAAGGATCTATATGTAGATATGAGGATTTGGAGGAGAAAAGGAAAATAGGGAAATGATATATGATAATCTCAAAAAAATAAATAATAAAAAAATCTGTCTAATAGTTAAACCTTCCAAGATCTGAAATATCATGATAAATAATGGAACTTTCTACAATTAATTACCCATTTATACATTGTAATGTAAAGCAAGCAGCTTTTTTATTTTGTGGTGGGATCAAAATTATAAAAAAGCAACACAACTTGTTCCTTAAACACAGACAATAAACATTTGTAGAGCAAAGAAATACATTTTCTACCTCACCAGCATTTCAATGGTGGGAAAAATACAAGCCTGGCTCTATTGATTGTGAGGCTGTGATAAGTTCAGAATCTACAAATCACTTCCTTTGAATCTTTGAGCATATTAATGTTGGGGAGACAAATTTATATTTCTAAAATAATGAGCATACTGTCAAGATCTTCTGAAGTAGCCTTCACTTCACTTTCATGGCTAATGGGAGTTCCAACATCTGGCCCCTGGAATTAAGCCAAGAGCTAGGAATGTGCCAGAAGGTTGATGTATCACTTCTTATCACACAGAGTTCAATTGTGTTTTCCAGAACCATGCATAATTTCTCATTAAATAGAAAACTGCTATCTAAAATAAATCTTCTTTCAGCCTCCACCTCAACTGTTTAATCCTTTTTCATGCAAAGCATGGGCTATCTCTAATCTCCAGCCATCAGTGTTCCTGAGATGCATGCCTCTAAATTAGCTATCAGCCAGCTATCATGGGCCAGAATTCAGCTTCTGCCATACTGTGATAGGAATTTAAGAAGTAACATGAATAAGTAGCACTCTAACGTGATATTAATGTTTTATGTTTCTATTTTTATATATTAATTATGTTTTATTCTTTTAGGATCACTTTTGTTGGAAATGAGTGCTAAGATACATTGACTGGTAAGTGACCACATTTCTTAGCCTGACTCTTTTTTCTCAGTGTATATTCTACAGTCATTCTAGCCTTGTGATTCTCAAAGGAAATGACTTAGAAGTGTTTTGATTTCCACACCTATGGATTTGCTAAAGAATATTTAAAAAATTCAGCACCAAATCTATAATGGTAATAAAGACACATTTAAGTAATACCACAACTTGTTCATTTTGTCTAGTGGTTAATTTGAAAAATATATAGGATTTGTGGAGTTAATGTAATGTTAAGGTAAGCATGCATTTTCTGTTACTCATGAATCATAAAAGCTGAGATAGCTACTATTGAAAATTCAGAGATTCTACCATAAACAAAGAGCAATCTAAGTTTCTTTCCTAAACAATTGTTTATATAGACATGTATAACAGGGTTGCAGATCAGTGCAACACAAATATCTCATTCTTCACTTAGTGAATTATGCCAGGTAGTTTGTTAAGGAGGCATTTCGGTGGGTTACAGGTCTTCTTTGAGTAGTGAAACATTGCTTAAATGTAAGATATCTGTGATATTCAGTATAGTAAGTGCCACTGAAGTGCAATTATGTAATTTTTAACATAGTGATTCAGAAAAGATTATGTATTTTAATGCATCAAGTAGTTTTCTTCAGAAAAATATTCTAAAAATATGTATTTAAATATATCTCATGGATATCAATAAGGAATTGCTTCTAGGGTTAATTGAGGAAAGTTAATTCCATATTATTATATTTGTTAATATAATATTTGTTAATATTTGTTAAAATTCTATAGTGAAATTTTTCTTCCAATATCTTTCCCTTTATGCATTCAGTTTGTGAGAAGAGTCTATCTGATAGCACCCAAGTTAAATATAATACTAATGAGCTCCAAACTGAAGATTCAATTGAAAAGAGGCCAAAAAGTGTTTTAGGAGCTTTGTGAATAGTCTGAAAAATTTGAAAGGTTGGAATTAAAAAGAGTGGGACAGAACAAAATGAAATTAATGATAAAATTACAGGAGTAGCAACTCACTGTGTATAAACAGAAGCATATTCCTAAAAATACAGTTTGCAAAGTGGGATTTTAGCACATCTGGTTTTATGTACATTCATCTATCTATTTTATGATTTATTTCCTTAAAGTCTGCAAGATGTGTTTAAAGATCTTTATGGTAAACGCTTGTTATACGTGTTCTTTATCTTAATTGGACTCTGTTGATGGGCAGTCATATTATAGAGAAAGACAATGTAGGGCATTACAGAAGACATAAAAGACTCCTTAAAATTTAGTTTTGAATCCAGTACCAGTGGCTACATCTAGAAAACACCCACACCTAAGGCTCAGGAAATATTACAGAGGAAGGGTAGGAAAGATTGGAAAGGACAATGGATCCGGGGTTTCCTGTGAGATTGTGTCTCCTAGTAATGTCAGAAGAGATATCTATAAGCTATCACCAATATGACTGTCCGAACATGAGCTAAACAAGGATAACACCAATGGATTTGCCAAAGTAGACCTAGAAAAACCCATAAGACCTCCATCCTATAGAAAGAACTATGGGCAGCTGAAGAAAGCTGGGAGCAGAAAAAATTGATGGGAAGATTCCATCAATTAGGTTGTCCAGCGCCAAATGGTCAGCCCTAAAATCATACATACAAGTAATATTATAGGAACTGAAAAGGTTATATTTAGCTACATATATATAGAGAGAGTGTGTGTGTACACATATACATATAGATATTCAATAATAATGAAATAAAACACCATGAATTTGTAGAAGAACAGAAAAGTAGATTTGGATGGGAGGCTTTAGAAGGAAAAAAGGGAAGGAAGAAAGTTGTAATTATATTATTGTCTTAAAATTAATAAGAGTGCAAAAAATAATTGTGGAAGAATCAGTCATTAATTAACCATAATAGGAAGGTGGAAGAAACATTTGAATGTTTTCTGTTTAGTGTGTTCTACGTAACAGCCTTTAAGTTGAATACTGATTCCTCTACTCACGACATCTTTTAGTACTATTATTTCTGTTTAATTTAAGATGATATTAGGGAATACGTATGAAATATACAAATATATGTAATAATGGCTTACCTGTGATACTGCGTTAGGCACAGGAGAAAAACAGGTTGACAGACTTGACTCCACTGATCTATGTCAGTGCAAGAAAGAGCACATTGCCTTCCATGTATTTGCAGTTGTTTCTCAAAAAATTGAAACATGATGAAAGCATGTGTTTAGTGTTATTTTATCTAAGGTTTGTTCATGAAACTAAAAATATGCTCTCTTATAATATTAAAACTTCAAGCTCATTTTAATTCTGGTTTTAGGATCTATCATCTATCTATACATGTCTATCAATTATCTATCTGTCTATCTATCATCATCATCTACGAATGATAGATGTCTAAATGTCTAAATGATTTAATTAACCTTTTCAGCCACTCAAGGCTTGTATATAAATTAATTAAAATGTTCATTGTTATTTCAGGTTATATTTTTTTAAAGAATTATGGCTAAAACCATGTTTGGGTATTGAAATCTAATCTAAGTGAGCAGTGTACTTGTATATGATGTTTTGCAACCATATATATTTTATGGCTGGAAATACTTTGATGGCTGTGCCTTCTTTGTTTCTGAGCCTTGAGAAAATTAAAACAACAGAATATACAGCATGTTGATAAATATTTTTAATATGATAAAGTGATGCATTTTATTTTTGAGGACAATGCTTAGTAAATAGAGAACGATGTTACATTATCGTTACTATGAATTCACTACGTGTACCAACACCATTTGGTTTTAAGAAGCAAATTCTGTTTCAATATTTTCTAACTGAAAATTCTACTTATGATAGTTAAGTGCCCTTGAAACGCTAAATCTCAATTCCATCTTTTCAAAGTCCCAAGGGGTAAATTCAATGTGCTTATAGAAGTTCTGAGCACAGGTGGCTGTACGTGTGATCATTAAGAACCACTGTTGGTGTGTGACAATAGAAATATCTTCCATGTACAGAGTAAAATTATACAAACAGAATTTACTTTTATATGAAGTGAAAATCACAGAAACTTGAAAAGAAAATATTTCAAATTGGGTCTTATTGAGTGAGAATTAGGGTTTGTCTTATGAGGTTACTCTTAAACTTCCTTTAAGAAATTTTAAGTAGTTATAAGTATTTTAATACATTCCAGCATGAGACAATAGCAATGGACATGTTCCCAAAAGATCATTAGGTAGCTAGACCAGGAGATGCAAAGAATCAACAGACATCATTGAGTCTTGCTAAAAAATAACTTTATATAAATCATTTTGCTAAAAATACATTTTCTATACTTCCTTTGTTACCTGTTAACCTCATTTTAAAGGAAACTCATTGTTAGTGTCCAGTCCATCACTTCAGCTGTCTTCCAATATTCTTTACCTATTAGATACACTTGCATTTTATGCTTGAACATTTTTTCTTTCTGTTTTCCCCTAACAATGGCAACATTGTATGCATTTTCTTCTTAACCTTAAGGTTTTTCCACCTAATTCTACCTTGAGGAAATTTCCATCTTACAGAATCACATGTATAATGGTATATTTGTAAAACTACTCATGTTTCTACCTTGTCACAATTGGCAGTTAGATACTAAATATTCCCTCCGCATGCCCAGACACCCCACAAACCACAACCCAAAGTAGATAGTTAAACTCCCAATTTATTTGATCAGTTATTTGAAATTTTTTTTTTTCATATTCTCTCATACAATATATCCCAGCAACATTTTTTCTTCCTTCCACTCCTGCCAATCCCTCCTAACCTCCCTTCTCCCCAAGACAAATTCCTCTCCATTTCTCTTCAAAAAAGAACAGGCCTCCCAGGGATATCAATCAAACATGGCACAACAGGATATAATACAATACACATATCAAAGCTGGACAAGACAACACAGTTGGAGGAAAAGGGTCGAAAGAATAGGCAAAGAGTCAGAGACACACCCACTCCCACTTTTAGGAGTTCCATAAAAACAGCAAGCTAGCAACCATAATATATATGCATATGAAGTTGAACAAACCCATGGAGGCTCCTTGATTGCCACTTCAGTCTCTGGGAGCCACTAGGAACCCTACTTAGTTGATTCTGTGCACCATGTTCCCCTCGTTTTCTCAATCCCTCTGGTTCCTATAATCCTTTCTTCCCAACTTCCATGGGGTTTCCTGAGCATAGTGAGGAGGGAGCAAATGGAAAACTCCAATTTTGGCAGTTGGTCTCTGCATCTGCTCCCATAGCTGCTAGAGGCAGCCTTTCTGATGACTATAGGGCTAGGCACCAATCTATGAGCATAACAGAATATTAATAGGAGTCTTTTCATTGATGTTTCTTTTCTTCTTCTTCTTCTTCTTCTTCTTCTTCTTCTTCTTCTTCTTCTTCTCCTCCTCCTCCTCCTCCTCCTCCTCCTCCTCCTCCTCCTCCTCCTCCTCCTCCTCCTCCTCCTCCTCTTCCTCCTCCTCCTTCTTCTTCTTTTTCTCCCCCTCTCTCTCTTTCTCTCTTCTTTTTTCTTAGCCAGTTGTGTTTGGTTGGTTAGCCAGTTGGTTCTACCTTAGGTCTCAGGGCTATCCTGCCACCAATATCTGGCCATCCAGGCAGTGTCAGGCTTGGGCTCCCCATCAAAGCACAGGTCTCAAGTTAGACCAGTCATTGGTTGAACACTACCATGAGTTCTACTCCACCATCACCCCAGCACATTTTTCAGGAAGGACAGATTGCAGATGTAGTTTTGTGGCTGGGTTAGAGATCCAGTTCCACCACTGGAAGCCTTGCCTAGTTACAGAAGATGGACGCTCCAAGTTTTGTGTCCTCCATTACTAGGAATACTCACTAGGGTCACTTTTGTAGATTTCAGGTAGTTTCGACTGCACTGGGTTTTCACATCACCCCTAAAATGCCCCTAAATTCCAGTCATGTCTCCCCATATTCTCTCCTTCATCCCTCCCCCACAGTTAATATGAAATTTTATTAGAAATGAGTCCAGCCACCCACAACTGTAACAGATGGAGCTTGCTTCAGTGTGGATTCCCATAGACCATTAAAGTCCTCTATCTTCAAAAGATGGAGGCTGGTATACAACTAAGTGGTGATGTCGATTTGAGATACTTAATTTATTATTGCTCACATTAATTCTGTAATTAATGTTTTCATTATTACCTACAAAGAATCATGTTATGAAGTCTATATTCTTCAATTTAATGGAAACACTACTTCTTTCATTCTGTGCTAATCTTATTAATAGAGTGGCAACTTTTTCAACTGAGGAAATGCAGGAATAGTCTCCATTTGTGTGTGCCTGGAAAGCAGCAGATCGGATGCAGCCTTGTGTCTGTAGAAATCATAGATAAATAGCCACACCATTTGAATGGCAATCTATCAGTCAATCATTAACATAACTTCTGCACAGTTTGAAAGTGCAAATAAGGTCTCTAACATTGTATAAGTATGAGAAATGTTCCAGGGAAAGTTATACCTGATACACCTTTATGAGTTAATTGGGTTATGTAGTTTGGAAATAAGCTTGTTAGATAGAATACTCTAAAATGGGCTCTTAAGAAAATAGTATGTACACTAGTACATTTGAACATTTGATATCTGTTCTAAGACAATGTGGCTTCTTACCTTGGAGTCCATGTTTTCATCTGTACCAGTTAGTTAGGTTGTTTTGGCTCACTATGTTAATTTGCTGTATGTTACATATAAAAATAAAAATTTTGTTTAATCGAAAATACTTTATATACCTATGCATGCATTTGTGTGTTTTAATGGGAAGAATAGAAAGAGGATATATGTGAGGATGCATACACAGACAGGTAAGAAGATACAGAGTCACCAATCTAAGGTCATATCTAAGGCACCAGAAAATTTAAATTTATGGTAGTTTGGTCATGAGGTTACATTGTGTGTGTGTGTGTGTGTGTGTGTGTGTGTGTGTGTGTGTGTGTGTGTACTTTCCCATGCTGTACATTTGTGGAAATTTTCCTTAAAGAAGCAGAATTTGTTATTATTCTTATTCTTTGTGACATTCCAGTGATTATCTTATTCACTAAAATACACGGATTTATGTGAACCACCTTTTTAGGCTCTTGATAAAGCTTGTTGACTGACTGACTTTCACAAATATTTAAGATAAGAATGATATATATAGCATCACTTTCCCAACAGGAAACTAACTGGGTACCCAGATTTGTCTACAATGTAAATCATAAGGGCATGAATACCTTCTGACTGCCTGAAGAAAGCAAACAGATGCACTTTTCCAGGAAACATTTCACTTCTCTATAGCTTGCAACTGAGAGAAAGGCTTCAGGCAAGACCAGACAAACTATTTGTGAGATTGACAGTAGAATATATCCACATTAAATTCCCCTGTATTTTTATATCATTGTAGATTGGTCTAGGAAGCAATGTCTATATATTACAGACAATAGATAAGAGTCTGCATTTTGGAAACATAGTAGATAAGTATGTATTTTGGAAGCAGCTTCTACTGGAAGTGAAACTTATCTTTCATAGTAATCATAGTATGATTCTGTCAGAGCTAAATTATATAGTAGGTCAAATAATGTCCCCTAAACAATGATTCATATCCTCATCGATGGAAACTATGAATGTATACCAATTTCTGCAAATGTGATTAAATTGTTGGTCTTGAAAGGGGGGAAATTATCCTGGATTAATTTAGTAATACCAATATAATGATAGTAGCCCATATTAATGATAGAGAAGGAGTTAAGAGTGAAGAATGACAGGAGCAAAGGTCCAGGAAATATAGATCTATGATTCCAAAGGAGGTGGGTATTTTAGAGAAACCAGAGCAGATATTCAAGCTGGTAGAGTCATGGAGGGAGTGGTTATGAAGAGTAAATGTGATACTCAATACAAATGTATTAAGCAAGAGAATTTTCTTTTTTTTTTAATTAGCAGGACATAGATTCCCAAAATACCTGGCCACACAGGAAACTTTTCTCATCAAATAAACTTTTTATTTCATACTTTAAACATATATTGTTTAAATTTGGGGATTTGTATTAGCCTATTCTTTAAAACTTACACATTACCATCTAGTCTTTTCCAATGGGAAGAGCACAATTCTCTTATAATTCTGTCTAACATTCTATGCTGATAGATATGGACTTAGCCTAGCTCATGGGCTAACTTTTTGGCTAATTTTAATTTTGTGGCTAATTTTATCTGATTGATTTGGATTCATTTCTGAGTTGGAGAAACTGAACATTGTAGTGTTTATAAACACAGTCACTTTTTAAAAAAAATTTAGAAATGAACATTTTGGTACTGTAGAGGATGTACCAGAAGAAACAAGTTCAACAGTTTTGTCAGTAACAGAGGAAAGTAGTCTCCTTGTCTCATTAAACAGAAATAACTCATTAGGGATACTGGAGAAAATCTAACTTCTTCCCATGTGTTATGGATGAAACCAAGATGAAAAAGGATTAATGACTCATTCAAGTTCATAGTCTCAATTCGGATATGTCTTATGTTTTTCATTGAAAATCTGTCTTGATCTTTATGAATGCCAACATTTGCTTGCTTAGCTACTCTGGGAATGTCCAATCTAAAATTATTGGGACTTACTAAATTCAAGTCTGTCTCACCAAGAGCTACCCATTCTCATCAGTGATTTAAATATCTCCCTCTCTCCCTCTCACTGTGTGTCCCTCTCTCTGTCTCTCTCTGACTCCTTCATATTCTCTCTCCCTCCCTCTCCCTCTCCCTCTTCCTATCCCTCCACCTGCCCCCCTTTCTCATTCATCCTCTAAGAAAAACTCAGCATTGCCTCTGGCTTAAGTCTTTCTTGCTTAAATTTAGATAACGATTTGAGATCCATTTTTCTTGGATTCAATGCTGCTCTCAATTTTTTATCTGAATCCAAGATATAAATTATACTTTATTCTATCTATTAAAAACTGTTCATTTCAGACCTGCATTGTGTCATAGACCAAGTTATAGTAGAAGGACTTGAGAATGTTGAAGTTTAATGTGGTATACAGGCATGAAAGCAGAATGGAAAAATAAACCTAGAAAGAGTATGACAGTAGCAAGTACAGGGATTCATGGGAGCAGAGCATAAGGACAGCAATATAGATTTTTAGAGGTGGAAAATCTGGGGTTGGCCAATATATCTACTGATACTTAAGAAATTCTTTAACTTAAAGCGCTTTAAAACATTTGAAATGAAATGGTATTATATGGGAAAATGTCTTTAAACATTTGTAAAGTAGGCACTACTCAAAATGTCATATGACAAGAAGTACATTAAATAATTACGATAAGAATCAAATATAAAAGGGATTTTTATTTGATTTTGTGTACACAGGGTTGTTAGTTGATACAACTTTGGAGAGATTAATAGGGGTCAGAAATCTGTGGGAAGGATTTTCAGTGTTACTGAGAAAATAGTAATAAAATGGTCTTAATTAAGGGAGGGTCATAATCTGACCTCAGATTGTACAATCACTTTCTGTAGAGTGTAAATTGAAGAAAGTTGAGCATAGAGCAAATCCAAACAGGTGCCTGCTTATCCTATTAAGTGTGGCTATAAATCAAAATGCTAAAATGTTAATATTTCTTTTGCCTTCAAAATCTACAAGAAAGAATTTAAACTAAGATAGAAACTTAAAAGTTTTTAGTTTGCATACTTTGTCATTTTGATATTAAATAACATCTATGCAGGCATTATCTAGATATCAAATGTTTACATGTAAATTTAGAGCAGAATATATACTAGAGTCTTGATATTGAATAAATTTAATGTTCCTGCTCTTTAATCATTCATTCAAGGCATGGGAAATATGGCATATAATTCAAAGTCTAACATATCTGATATAATTACTGATTTATCATGCAAAGGAAGATAGAGAAAGACTCCTTAGAAATACATTTGAACTGGGTCTTGAAATACTGTTTCAGAAAGATAAAGAACAAAACATATCTGAGAGCCAAAGCATAAACAGAATCATGGGTTCAGCAAGGCTCATGTTGTATCTAATGAGCCACAATGAACAAGTGTAGCAAAGATATCAATGAATGTGTAAGAATGAGAGTCTAGAGTAAAGATTCTCAAATCATTTAACACAACAGCCTAAAAGAATTCTAATGTTTAAATAGCAGAAAGACCACACTGATATGACCCAACCTATACATCTCAGTGAGGGTTGGGAATGATGAAAATATGTTAGAGAAACATAAACTTAGGGCTATTGGTCAACAGGTCTAAATTAATGTCCATCATTTTTCAAGACAGAGCAGTTTGAATGCATTTTTACTTATTCTTACCTGATGGTATTTGTAGTTATGGAGGTTTCAGAGTTTATAATGGAGGTACATCATGGAAAAACTCATGGTCACAACTGTAGGGTCAATGAGGATGAACAACATGATTCAAAAGATAGACTAAGAAAAACTCCATGTTCCATTATCTGTGGAGGGAAACTGTAGAGGAAAGGAAGCAGGAATTTTCAAAAGCAGTGAGGGTATTAAAAAATAATCTATGGAAGAGATGGTTGTTGCCTGGTGTTCTAGAAGCACTGGGAGGAATCACATTGGAAATATGTAACTAGAGCTTATAAAACAAGTATTGTTCTAAACATGTAATTCATAGGCAATCTCTTTGATTGAAGATTAAACAGCTAATTTGGTGAGTTCTAGAATTTTATGTTGTATTGGGGCTACCAGGATGTTGAAAGACCATGTCCTAAACAGGAAGCCAGAGCCAAGATCAAAATGCCAAGGTGATTGTTTTAAAACTGTTGTTTTCTTGCTCTTCTCTACTATAGTGCAAGCCTCCTAAGAACAGGACATACTCTCTACTTTACTTCTAGGGATCAGTCCATGATATGACTTTTAGCACATACTCAGTATTGAATGAATAAATGTAGCAGAGCCTGTCTATTATTACTTTTAAAAATATGTTGGGTATTGTTAGATACCTTTTTCATATTTTGGAGAATGTTAAAATGTCTTGAAACAGATTGCTTTGTTTGAATCTTAACTCCAGGGTTCAATAGCTAATGAATTTTATTTTACTGAAACATTCAGAGCCTCACTTGCACCATCTATATTTTTAACGCATCTACTAATATTATAACTTCATGATAATTCTGATGATGTCATGAGTTAGTTAATGGAAAGCAATTAGCATAATCCTGATTGGAGTTCTTTGTACAGTGACTACCTATTAAACTCATGTTCATTTGAAGGAACTCCACAGATAATATGCATTTGAAAATTACTGCCTTCCTATGGGGAAATATATTTCCTTGTTATGTTATAATTGTAAAGCCCACATTGCACTTGAGTATTATGTATTGTTATATATTTAGGTACTAAGCAGGTGCAACAGCAAAAGTAAACTATACTACCGGGTGTTTCTGGAGTTTATAACACGAGTTGTACACATATCAAAGGTGGAATTGCTTTGAGAAAAGAGACCTGATACTCACAGATAGAAGCAATAGTCAGTGAGTTTTTAACAGTGTGATTTAAAGATATTTTAGACGGAATCTGTGTCATTTTTCAGTACTGTCTCCTGTAGGATTTTTCTTTTGTTTCATTCACAATTTGATTGTCTCTGGGGCATTTAGTCTTGCAAGAATGTATTTCTTCTACCAGTTTCTTTAAATGGAATATTTTTCTTTAGCTATCCATCCAATGCCATCTCCTCCACACTATCCATCTCCAGAAGCACTGTCAGAGACTTTAGAGAGGCATTTGACCCTCTGAGAAATCATATGACACACTTGTTCTTCCTTAGAAAATGAAACTCTCAAGATAAATGTTTGATGTACTTTCATCTCTGTATGACTCTCATTCTCCTAAATATGCATTGACAAAAATTCTCTCAAGCATAAAGGTGAATCACCTCACAAATACAGCTACTACAAGGATGATAATTCTTCTTTGTCCTGAGGGTCATTTATTATGGATGGGATACATCAGCCTCACCCCAAAGCTAGGCTATTTGCTACAAATTCAAAACACGTTGAAGTTATTTTTCTGTGTTGGCCCCAACTCTTCCTATGACCAATATGAAGTTCTGTGGTTCTGTAAAACTTTAATTTCCCTGAAATTATTATTATTCCCTGAAATTATTCAGATAATTCAGGGAAGCTAGAATTAGCTTAGATAATATTTCAAAGACATTTAAATGGCTAAATTAATATCAATAATAATCTGTATAACACAACATCCCTGCTGCATAGATATTATAATTTCAGTTTTAAAGGGGAATTAACTGAGAACTCAACTGCATGGATACTTTTCCAAAGTTATATACCTATATTTTTATGTTTCCTTTGCTTTTTATTAGGCTAAAATCTCATTATATAGCTTATTCTGACCTCAAATATTACATTCCTTGACTTGTCTCTGAGGTGCACAGGCATATTTATATGTGAGCCACCATGCCCAGAGCTTAAAGCCAACATTGTATCTTGATTTTAATCTTAGGAAGATACTTATGTAACACGAGCTTTATTTTTCCCTATGTTTAGCCTTATTTTAAATCACCTCAGGGGCATGTAAGAGTCCATTGTAATTTACAGAAACCCTGTAGCTGCTAAAATGCTCACTAAACTACATTTGAAATTCTTGATTGAAATTACAGTGTGATTAAAGGATCATATTAGGCACGTCTTCTCAGACTCAAGTTCTCTCCTTTTTTTAATGCTGTCTATTACATGCTGGGTGCTTAATAAATATTAATTATGAAGATGCTTCACAGAATTTATTAAAATGAATGTGGCCTTAGCAAGTACTTAGATCACTTAAAAGGAAGCTGTATCAATTCAATGAATTTTACTTCATTGTAATGTAATTTTAGCTGCGGAAGAGATACAGTAAATGATCTCTAATCATATAGACTATGATAGAGAAAGGAACAGTGGCTCCACTGATTGGAAGTCCAATCACTGAAACCACCATTCACAGAATGCTGTCCATGTGACAAGGGCCATCTAAAAGCAATACACCTGACTAATGCTTAATATTATAACAGCTATGAGTAAGAAAAGGATATAATCTTTATTTTCTAGGTGAGAAAATGGAGTTGTTAAGCAATGAAATAGACAAACTGGCATCAAACCTGTTTGTCTGCCTTTGGTTCCTAAAATGTATACTATATATGCCATATAGAGTAACGGCATCATTGATGTTGCTGCCCTTTATGAAGCAAAGTGTGAAACTGAGAGTTCTACTCATTCTATACATATTCTATATCATCTCTCCTTTGCAAAGGATTACTTGAGCATTTTATGTTACCCTGTACTGAGAAAAGGTTCTCCTGGTATACAGGGCTAAATAATCTCTTTATCTAGAAAGAAATGTAATCAAATATCATATTCACTGTTAAATATTGTGGTTCAAAGTGAAGTGATTGTCATAATGAAATAAAAAGTTTATAGGTATGGTGGTGCATGCCTGTAATCCCAGTCCTTGGAGTAGAGACAAGTGGCTTTCAAAATCATCATCAGTATCACAGCATGTTTTAGGCCTGTCTCAGCTACATCAGACTATCTTAAAGTATCAAGTTAAGTACATATATAAATTATCATTAATAATCTATGAGAATGTGAATGGAAATGAGAATTCATTAAAACTGGGAAATACAAGAAGGAATATTGAAAACAGTATTTTTAAAGCCTTCATAAAAGGACAGCAGAATACTTCATGAACTGAGGGAAATTTAAGAGTAAACAACATAGAAATGAAAACCTACAGTGTATTGGGAATGTTTAGAATATACTGATAGGGAAATAATAACCCCTAATTTCAATGTTATAGTTGATACTGAGCATATCCTTAAACAAAACATGTTTTAATTATCATGAAAGAACTTCAAGGAAATTCACACCCCTGAACTGTTCTTTTTCCATTGACAGAAACTGGGGTTTGGACACAGATTTTTGTTGAGACCTTCTTGCCCTACAGGTGCAGCTACTTGTTCATTGTTTTGTATGTTTTGTTTCTTCTCCCTAGTTACTCTTCATGGGTATATTAAGCACTGTTTCCCCACCTATGTTTTCATAATGCACCCTTGAGTACATTATATGAAATCAAATAATTAAAGATAGAAACAAGAATGTAGGAACAGGAACAAATGTATTGAGGTCAGATGTGTGTGTTACTTAAACCATAAAATACTAATTCCTTCAAAGCATTTAACATACATGTTGACTCTGTATCCTTGCAACATAGTTCTAAGTAGTAAAATTATATAGATCTTTATGATGGTGATCACATCACAAAGGCAAGAAAAAGAAAATCTTAGGAAAATTTACATCTAAATTATAAATAATGCATGCTTCTGTACATGCACATTTGTGCATACACATATAACATGCACACATACTCTTGTAGTAGTATACCTACTGGGTGGCTCATCAAGGATGACAAGGAAGCATTTTCATGGTTGTAAACTCTGCCAGACCTCAGTAGAGGGATGCAAAATCATGGCAATACCATACTGCCAGTGAACCCCCTAGCATCTGAGCTCAGGTGTTTTTATTGATTCAGAACTCCTTAGGAGTTCTACTGATACCATGTGCAGATCATAAGCAAGTAAACAACCCCCACATAAATCTAACACCTGAAAACAATACAAAATGGCAAAGCCCATCCATCCCTTTTTCCAACAGTGCACAAGAAACATTATTTTTAAACACAACTAAAAATAAACTTCCATAACACACTCTGAAACATTAGAAAGCAATAGGATGCCCATTGAGCAAAGTCCATTAACTCACAATTCAAACCTGAAATTATATACTTCTCTATTGCCAGACATGTCTCTTTAGTAAACACTCTCTCCTTCCTTTCTTAGGGGTTTAGTACAGCTTATACTCTTACAGTGGTTCAGTCCGTGATCTTCTGAAGTATGCTCTGTCTTGCAAGGACATTATCTATGTTCCTTAGAAAATTACATTTCCAAAGCTGATATCTCTTAAAGCTGTCACAGCATATCAAAGAGAGAGAGAGAGAGAGAGAGAGAGAGAGAGAGAGAGAGAGAGAGAGAATAGAATGATAGTTCATAAGGTATTGTAGTTGCCTGTTCTTCCATTCTACTTCTTAGAGTTTCTATCATCATTTCTGTTCCTTTAATATCTTTCCTCCATTGCTTTCTGCCTTTTAGGATCACATTGCTCTCTAAAATTGATTTTCAAGACAGTTCTTGAGGCCCTTGTTTACAATCTCTACAAAACTACTAAGACAATTGAAATCCATGTATGCCCTCATTTTATATATGGACTCATAATAAGAAGAATGCTACTTTTATCCATACTAGAATAAGTACAAACTTCACTTATATGTCTGGTCTCACTTAGAGATGATGTAATTACTAACCTGTTAAGTAGCTGTTTGACATCAGTATTATTATACCTTTTTTCAGATGAGGAACTACTGGTTTAAATATATGATCTGTCAAGGTACAAATGATCACTGCAAGTACTTAAGTTTATTATATATATATATATATACACACACACACATGCATATATATATATATATATATATATATATTTCTACATCTATATTTATCTATCTGTTATCTATAATCTACCTTTTTGTTTGTATTTAATGATTTAAAAATATGTTGATTCTGCCCCCTGCTATACAGAATTCTAAATTCTAGGGAAACAATGATAAGCAAAATGGATAAACTTCTCTTTTCTATGAATCTATACTGTCACACAAAAAGAAATAGTAGCAAATTATCAAGAAAAATGAAGATCATGATTGGGAAGTAGGAAATGAAATTTGCCTTTTGGTATATTAGAGGAATTTACTATAAACTGTGCACTCAGCTTAGGTTTTAGTAGAGAAGTAACATGTAAACTGAACTGTGAAAAAAGAGGAGATTTTTATAGATTAAGAAAGGTAGAAGTTTTTCTAGAGAGAAAAGGGAGGGGTTTCAAAACTCTGACTTATTTGAAGAGTTCAATGAAACTTCTTGTGTAGGTTAAGGCTTAAAATATACATCTCATGAAGATTATTTATAGTAAAAGGGTTTGTTCTTTTCCTAATAGTGGTAGGAAAGCCAGTGTGAGGCCTAACATTATTTTCTTTAGGAAAGACACTGGTATCTATAAAACTATGTCAGATTTCTATCAATATTTGAGATTACTTGCAAAGAGAAAAAAATGACTTGTGGATTTGGCGATTTCAGTATGTCATTTTATGCAAAAGCATCCTGATGGGAACACAGGGCTGAGATAAACCATGCACCTGATGACCTAAAAATAAGCAGAGAGAGAGAGAGAGAGAGAGAGAAAGAAAGAGAGAAAGAGAGAGAGAACACCTTGTGCAAAGTTCCTTCCATGGGAGGGCATACCCTCAGTGACATGAAGACTTTATACTATCTTGACATAGCATATATACTTAGTAAGGTATATCTTACTAAGATTGTTACTAAGATTGTTACTTGTTGAATGGATTATGATACTCAAGGAGGTAAATTGCCCATAGCATATGATTATTAAGTACACAAATAATTTACTAACTGTATTTAATAATAAAGAACATATTATTTCTTAAAGTGGTAAAATTATAAACAGATTTGAGTCCTAAAATAAGACAGTAATAGAAATTTTATAAATTTATATCTCCCACTTCTCCCATATCACACATATATACTTAACACTGAAATACAAGAAAAAATTGATCTGTTTCCTAATGGTGGCCATGGAAGTATAGATATCAACTGAAGCGTACCACCTATGTTTATAATGAACTTTTAAGAGTTACTGTAACTACTTAAGTAATTCGTGCCACCAGGTGTCACTAAAGATTAAGCAATGGTGAAAGACTTCCCAGCATGTAAATTCATCAGAGGCTTCCAACAAGCTAATCAAATGAATGAGAATATTAATTTTCAAAATAGTAATAAATGGGAAGCTTCTGTGTCTTGTTCTTGTTTCTTTCTGTCTTCTCTCTAGTGCCTCCACAAGCACACAAAAGTGAAGAATTCCTATACTGAATTCATTAACAAATTCTGCATAACTTTTGGCTTCTATTTCTAATGGAAGAATAGACATCACAGTCCAGCAGAGCATGCTTTTTGTTTCAGCAATTTGTTTGATTGTGAGTAATATTTTTCATGCTCTACTTTCCTCTGACTTCATAAAAGGAGACTGTCCTGGCTCCCTTATATTAATGAGGCTTTGCACAGCCACCTTTCTTGTAGGGAGGATAGTATGGGCTGAGCATGTATCCTTTTTAATGGCCACATATAATGGGTAGTTAATCATGAAGAAAATTCATTAGCTGAATGTCACCAGAAGCCTCTGTCATGTAGCAAATGAACACGGGACAGCTGGTTTGAGTTTTAATTTCTTCAATGAGCTCTCATAAGAACAAAACAGAGACAGGAAGACAGGCAGGCAGGCAAGCAGGCAGGCAGGCAGACAGACAGACAGACACACTGAGAGAGAGAGAGAGAGGGAGAGAGAGAAACAGACAGACAGACAGACAGAGAGACAGACAGAGACAGAGACTGTGACAGAGATACAGTTTGAGATAGAGATACAGTTTCAGACAGAGAGATAGAGACAGAGAAACAGAGAGTGAGAAACACATACACAGAGAGAGAGAGAGAGAGAGAGAGAGAGAGAGAGAGAGAGAGACAGAGAGAGAGACAGAGAGAGAGAGACAGAGAGAAGAGAGAAACAAACAGACAGACTGTGACAGAGATACAGTTCGGGATAGAGATACAGTTTCAGACATATAGAGACAGAGGAAACAGAGAATGAGAAAAACATACACAGAGAGGGAGAGAGACAGAGAGAGAGAGACAGAGAGAGACAGAGAGAGAGAAAAATACACATTCCTTTGATTTTAGTGGAGAATTAATGTAATGACAGATGGTAGAGAAACCTGGTGAGTGGCCTGGATTACAAGTTTGTTATTTTTGTAAAATATTCTACAAATTCTTCAATGGAAGATATTCTCTTCTTAAACTACCTGAATTGCCTTTTTAAGTCATGGAATGCTGAGGCATGTGCAAGTCTTTGAACCAAGAAATAATTTTTGTTTCAGTCTTTATTTAAAACTAAAAGTCTAAAAAGGCTATATTGAACTCAGACAGGTCTCAAACTGCAGTGATCCTCCTGCCTTCATCTCCCAAGTGCTAGGACTGCAAGTATGAATCACCATTGACATCTCATTTTAGGTCTTTATTAGTCAAATCTGAATAATCTGTGAAAATTAACCCCGGGTACTATTTATTTCAAAGATTCTAGATGTGTCACAAATTTCCTAAACCTTTCTTTGTATATAATTCTTCAGTCCAGGTTTAGAGCAGGTGCTCTTTTAGTATTGACAATGAAAAGGTAGATGATACTAGTATGACCTGTCCTTGTGGAGATTATTTTTAGTTTATCACATACAAAAAAAAAAAAAAAACCAAAAAATTGAGATGAGAACATGGGGAACAAACAGGGTGAAATTTACCAATGAGTATTTTCATGCATGTTCTATATAGAGCACAAAACATGTCAGTGAGGCAAAGAATAACAAGAAATCATGTAGAGGTATTTAATGGACCTCTAGGGGAAAATGGCATGTGTTGAGGCACAGGAAGAAGCCCACATTTTGTGGCAAGTATCCAAGATCGAGATAGAAAGTCTTTAACTTTATAACCTTTACTTCTTTAATACAGTACTATTCAATACAACTGTGACCCTTTGATTCAGTTCCTCATGTTGTAGTGATGCAAAACTATAAGTTTCTTTTCACTGCTACTTCATAACATTATTTGCTACTGTCATGAATCATGGTGTACATATCTGACATGCAGATGGTCTTAGGTGACCCCTGTGGAAAGGTTGTTCAACCCCCAAAAGGGTCAAGACCCTCAAGTAGGTAGAGGAGAACCAGCTACTAAGTGACTAAGTGTAAGAAAGAGATTGACATCTCAGCTCCCTGCCAACTTGAAAATTCATAAGGAGATATGTTACTTGTCCTAAGAGCAATCAAGCCCAAGTTGAAGAAAATACAGCCATAGTAAGCAAGGTAAATATGGTGGCAGCTATAGTGGTTGGAGTATAGGAAGAAGGCTTTCTTAAGAAAAAACTTCAGGGCAGAGAAAGTATATCTAGTGTTAAGATTAAATATGTGTTTCATTGGATGTCTTAGAAGTGGGCATACATACACATTCTTCACTGGTGAAGGGGAGCCTAAGGAAATGTTTTGCAAATTCATTTATAAACTCCCTTTAAGAGCCAAAAGAGCATCTACTCCTTTTTTGACTCATAAGCACATCTTGATGGCACACAGTATGAATAATATTTTGAAGACAAAGGCACGAGTGTATAAAGAGCCTCATTACATTGTCATTTTAATAGTGAAAAATAAGATGCAGCTTGAGTGCTCAATAATATGAGAGGTCGTAAAAGTATGGAACATCAGCTTGATGAAATAATAAGCACTCATCACAGTGGTAATTAGCATCATGAAACAAAAGGACAGTAAAACATTAACTGAAAGTATGCTTTAAAGTCATATGTGCAGTTTTATTATTTTGGATTAGATGTATGCATTAACTACTGTAAAATCTGAAAGGGAAAATAACCAGCTTACCTCACATAGTTAATGAATATTATTGTGGGTATGGAGTATTTTGCCAAGTTTAAGGTGTAAAGTCAAGTATGTCACAATCCTATCATCAATCTCAGGAGCCACGATGCACATATAGATGTGAGTTACTTCCTTAGGGAAAAGCTTAGAGAAGTGAGAAAGAGAATGAGTGAGGTGAGAGATAATGTGTGAACCAACATTTGGATGTTCATCTATTTACACATTTCATCAAATTTCTATACAATTTATAATTTATATTTTATAATGGTGACATACATGTAGATATACACAAATACATCTGTATTAATCAGCTCTCTTTGGAAAAATAGGGCCAACATAATAGCTATGTATTAAGGAAATATTAATATCTATGATGTCTCAATAAAGAGCAAGGACAACTCTCAGGGGTATAATACCCAGGCAACTTAGGCAGAGCTCTTGACTCACATCACTTCACATGGCTCCTCTTTCCTTCTGCTGCTAGGTTATTTATTCATTCAAAATTCCTTCCTCCTGCCACACGGGTCTCAATTACATAAATGAATAGAACCTAACAACTCTCGGAGTCTGTCAGCAGACTTGTCATCTGCACTGGTTTCCAAGCTGAGGGAGACCATAGTCTTCTCTGGTCTCTAGTTTCCTGGCTGCATAACTTCTGAAGCCTATAGGAATCCTTCATCTGCATTAACATAAACAAATGGCCTGTTTATGTAGAGATCTAGGGGGCTGCTCCATTGTTTTTAGCACAGAGGTGTGAAGAGGTACAAGAAGTAAATCTTTTACATGCTGAAAGGCATTAGGAAGTACCCTTCCCCTATACAGCATAGAAGGCATGTCCACAGGACCATGATTCCATAAAGCTAATGCAAACATTCCACTACAGATGTTTTAAAAGAGTATTTATTACATTAATTTCCACAATACTGTATGAGTGGTCCAACACTTCTCTTTACACTACAGAGGCTGAGAACACAGTTATTACTCATTTTATAAGTCTGGATGGCATAGCAGTCTTGTGTTGAAGGCCCTAAGGATACCTGGAGAGCATCTGATCTACAGTTCACCTCAGGGAGCCTGAGAAGCTAGGTTCTGGTGTTACCCCAAAACTGGCAGCAGCAGTAGTGACAGCAGCAGTCATCAAACTGCAAATAGAAAAGATGAGCTTGCCAGCATGACATTAAGGCAACCTGAAGGCAAACAGGCAAAAAGAAAAATGTTTCCATCCAAACTTTTTTTTTTCTTTCTGGCTCTCACTGTAACATGGAACCCACATTTAGGATGTATCTCCCCACCTTAAATAATCAGATCAAGAAAATTCTTTACATGTCTGTCCAGTGTTTGACTTCTCTGATTCCAGAACCAGCCAATTTGTCAAGCAAGTATGGCCATCATAGTCAACTGAAAAGAATCGTTGGATAATTTGACTCTGCTTTCTTTTAATGAGTAGTTAATATGTAATTCAAATATGTGACTTTAGGTCTTTAAGGATGTATCTTATTGTTGAATCAAAAGGGGAAGAAATTAAGGAAAAAATGGATACTTGCCTACACTGTATTAATGGAGGGAAGGATGGCTTTTACATTGTAACTAAAATGCACAGTAAAAGCCTAGAGGTGACATTGCTCAGTTACTGGAAACAGGAGTCACAAAGGCAATGTGGCCTGATATAACATCATAAATTCTATGGGATTCATATTAAAAACAATGACTAATAAGAGTGAAACCTAAAAAGTACATTAGGGTACCCTAGACTGACCATTACTATTTTGAGGAAATGCCTGCTGAGGATGAATGTGCTGCTCTTCTGACCTCAGTGAAGCACAGTTCATTGAGTATATTATAGAGGACCAAGAGCTGGAATGGCAAGTGTGTTTCAATTTGGAAAAAGTCCTTGTCATGTTGGGGTAAATTTGCCTGTATACATGTTAATCTTTTGATGAGACACTAGATAGATTTGAAATGCCAGTGAAAAGTTTTGAGAGGTCGCAATGAGTTATTCTAAACAAAATTGCCAGGTCTGAAATCTATACCATGAAACACACAGCCATTTAAATCTCAGTCATGCAAACTGGGACCATGGATCACACAAATTATGAAAATCCTACTTGGTCCTTGTTCAGTACTAGTCAAAGGCCCCTAGTCAAAGGATTTGTTCTAGAACCCAGGACTTCAGTTCTATGATGTCAAGTTCCCATTTTCCAAGGATTTTCAGGATTCATGGCCCAAACCTATGAAAACCCCCTAATGTGAACTGGCCCCAATTGCAGGTCTTTATTAAAATTCTTTTATCCACATAGGTAGTGACAAGAACCTTGACTCCAAGACTGACTCAGGTTAGGAAATGTTTAAAATGGGACATGTGTATTATTTTCATCTAATTGTGCCTTATCTTGCTACACAGGTTAAAGTCAGATACAGAAATGAAAGTGTCCTTTGGCACTTCAAGCATAATAATTCTACAAGTTGTCTTAATTGTTGCCTACGGAATCACAGAGGTAGAAGGCAGACTTTGGAAAGAGATTTTTTTTTTTTGATCTGTGAGTAGTGTTCAGTGATACAGTGTTCACTGTATCAGTGTTCAGCCCTGCCTCTGGGTTGAAGGTGATTTAGTTATTAATGCTGATAACTCCTGATACAGCCCTGGCTTTCAAATGGGTTAGATTCCTCTATCATCAATGGCATGGATGTGAAAATAGAATCTTTTCTTAAACTTTTATTATCTGTTTGACTTAAGCTATTATCTTACTTGTAATGTTTGCATTTTGAAGTTCCTCTAATATTCTAAGAGTATTTCCCATATTGTCCGTAATCTTAGGATCATGTGGGATTCTGTGTTCTATGACATTTCAGGGAAGACAGAAATAGATGTCTATTTCCCCAAAGACAGTGCACTGATGACAGGAGAAGAAAGTGATTCCATTCCAGTCTAGCCTAGAGAACCAATGAGTTTAGTTAGGAGACTTACTTGAGTGTTGTTACATACAAGAACATGGACGAGTGACAAGCAGGTAGTTGCATAGCCAGAAAGCCTATCCTAGAATTGCTGCTGATTCAAGAAAACTGTAGAGCTGTCTTCCCATCTTGCAGCTAGATCAGTCAGAGTTGTTTCTCCACAGCTGCTTTACTACCTATAAATCCTTGAAGAGGGATCTAGTGAATTTTGTATATTTCAGGGAATCCAGAGACATGTGTTTAATTTTTGATCCTTGGTGAACCTTTCACTTTACTTTTGCCAGTGACTCCATGGTGTCATGCTATGGCACAAATTAGAAAACACTTTATTCAGAAATGTACTTCAAAAATATTTTATGTATTTGTATATACATAGATATTCATAGCTTCATATGTATATCCATATCTTTATATTATTTACTAAAATAAAAAAGTATCTTTATATTAAATTATATACTTATTTAAAATCGATATTTAAAAGAAATACTACATTCAGATTAAATATGTTGCCAGGATTTCAGATCTCTATAGTTACAGGGCAATGGTCTACACCTACACGGATACCATGATGGTTAAAATTGAGCTGCTACACCAAACATATCGGTAGAGTGATTTGTCGGTTTCTAGGGAATATTTCTACCTGTGGTTATTTTTCATCTAATGAAAGATACATTTTAAATTCTGTAGTATCACTTTGACTTTTAGGGAAAGAAAAGCTACATTCTTGACATGGCATCAATATTACACAAATATCTTTGCTTATAAAAAATATAATGGAAAAATCCATATTTCAACTTGAATAAACTTTGCTTTAAAGCACCCATTCTCTAGGTTTCCATGTAGAGTTTCCATTTCCTGAAAGGCTTGTCTACAGATGCATCAGTAACAGATAACAGTGTCTTTAGACTGCAAAAGCACAGTTGCAAATTGAAATAAAACAGAATGAAGACTGTTGAAAGAAAAAATGAAAAAAAATACATCAATGTCAAGGCCCTTGATACCTGAATTATTTTGCTGAAAAACTAACAAGCTAAGAGCCATGATACAGTGTTATTTCTCAGTTTTGGAAATAGAATCTGAAAGCACTGAATATTTCAATAAGCTAGACTGATGCAAAAATCAGTAATGTGATCTAAAACACTATTTGTTAAATGGATTTTCCTATTAATGCACATTAGAAAAAAATTAAAACATCAGTAGTTTTCCTACTGATTTTCTACTCTCTTATAGATTATTTCAACTACATGAAGAGGGTGAGCAGATTAATATATAGAATATTGTTTAAATATTAAGTGAATAATCTGACCTATAATTAGAAGTTAATGCTGATTTTAATCAAGGCAACAAAATGGACATATAACTTGGTAATGTTTTCTTTATATGCAGAAATTTCTGTGTCATTATCTCAGCAGAGAAAAATAACTTAATTTTTAAGAATCAATAATATAAAAGAAATCTGGATGTATTGTGTAAATTCCAAATCCAGACAAGAATAAGACCACCACTACTGGGCAAAAATTGAAGCAAGCAAGTTTTAGTTAAATAAATAACTAAATACTGGACAGGAAGATGGACTCTGATCAGGACCATTCTGAGGTACTCATGGAGTGAACCTGTCACCTCCAGAGCCCCTATAGAAAGGCCCAGAATCACATGGCACAGATGCTTAAAATGTAGAGCCCTCAAGACTACCAACTTCCCACCAGGTCCTGTCAGGGGCAAGTATCTATCCTCATGTATTTCCTGTCTGGTTTATCTCTCAGCTACAAGCCAACAAGCACATCCAGTGCATTTGGAGCACATCCTGTGTAGTAGGGTCAACTTGGGATGTAGCCACTCCCACAATCCAAGATTATATCCTTGGGCTAGAGAAATTCAAGACTATCTCACCTGAACAATCCCACCTAGCAGTCCATGAGGTTATCTTTTTTTTTTTAAGATATGTTAGGCACAATATCTAAAATTTAAAACATAATTTTTGCTCTTACAATAGATGCCATAGCTACACATTTTTTCGTGTAGAAAAGACAGAATATTTGACCTTATCATATGTGTCTTTATGTGATGATTACATTTTCACTATCACTTTGTCCTGGAACATTCTTTAGCCAGACAGACCTGAGTTCAAATTCACTATCTTCCATTTATGAGGTATATACCCCTGTGTCTTGATGGTATCTCTGAAACTTGAAATCCTGACATAGTACAAATTCTAGCAACACTGTAAGTTGAGTAAGGCAGTATTTTTTCTCTACTAACTTTAATTTATTTAGGTCTTAATTTTAAAGTTCAAATCAATGCTTTTGCACCATTGAAAAATCCTCCTCCAATTTAGAATCTAAATGCTTTAACCACATTGGAAATGTCATTCTTTCCTAGCTACTTGAAACTAAAAGGTTTATCTTGTTAAAAAAAAATAGAATTTATTCTAACTTTGTCAGTGTAAAATAAACACTAACCTGTGCTTGTGTATGAATATCACACACACACACACATACACACACTCACACTCACAAACACACATACACAGAGAACACACATACTCACAAAGACAGACAGAGAGAGAGAAAGAGAAAGAGAGAAAGAGAGAGCAAGATCTACAAAAAGCTTGTTTTATACCCAACTGCTTAATAGTCTTGATGGTTGAACTTCATAAAGGTTTATTCATTTCTCACATAAGACTTAGTTCATATGTGATGGTTCTCAGCTAAGGTTCTTCTCCATACAGTGCCTCAGAGTTTCTAGTGCCTTCTATCTTGTGATTACAGCTTTCAATGTCTGTTGTAGGAGTAAAATTGAAAAACACATATGTTATTTTAATGAACCAGTACTGAAGGAGGATTATAACACTTCTTATCTTTTGAGGATGTTCTAGAGCTAAGAGGCATTTTGAGCCCTGGAATGTCAACCTGAGAGCAAAAGGTGTTCCATTGCTCCCATTTTTCTTAGCCCTAACAAAACCCAGCTAAATTCTAAATGCTGCCTGCTTCAAGCAGGTCACTGATTAAGTAATATGGCCAGGTTGGTGCTTATCTGAATGTTGTAGCTGCAAGGCCTAAGGTCCATTTTCTGATAAGGTGTCTTCCTTTTTTACCTGAGAGACCACACCTTATCCAGATGGTACTTTTCCAGGACTTTACCCTTAGAAAATGAGCCCCAACATGCACCCAATGCATGCTGGGTACCCAAATGGTGCTACTCCAGTATCCCTGTCTTAACCAATGTCCCAGTCTCTGAGTGCCAAGAACCTTCCTTTGCCTTTGCCTTTGCCATTGTAGGTGTAACCACCCTTGCTTCAATAAACTGAAATGTTCTACTGAGGACAGTCTTCCAGGAATTCTGTTTCCCCTGGCTCTCAGCCTCAGACGGAAGACACGCCTAGACCCTGCATAGACCTGTCTTATGCTTTCTTCCTGAAGCTGCTGGTCCTCTGGCTGATGGCTTAGCATCTTCCCAAGGAGTAGAGCAACAAAGAAATCCACATGATCTTATTCCATTGGCCAAAACCTTAATTCATATGTTTACAGAATCACTCTAAAAGAGGATTAAAATAGAAATATTTTGGCGAATCCCTTGCTTCCCCTACTACCCTCCCCTTGCCCAAGAACTTACATAGAGAATATGTTTGATAATCTCACCGGTGTACATAAAATTATAACATCTCCCATTGTGCTTTCCCATGTCAGCTGACTGAGTTTAGAGTACATTACCTTTTAAGTCATTTCATTATAATCTGTAAATAATTAGGTACTCTTTGTAGCTTATTTGTACAGGTTTCTCAAAATAACATTTAATTGTTTCTTCTGAAACATATAATTTACATAAGGATTTGACACAAGATATGTCAACTTGAAATGGTTGTTTTACTATTATGTAAATGGCACGAGGTAGTCATTGTGACATCAGTTGATAAATATAGAGTCTATGATGTAGGATTAAGGTTGATTTTTCCTCAGTTTATAAATAGGAATAGGTTACTTTCTTGTTTACGAATAGTTTAGTCAAACTTAACAGCAGAATACAGTGAATAGAGACAGTCTTTGGAATTAAAATATTCTGAGATCAAGTTTTAATTTTACCAGCTTCTAACAGTTAGCTTTGACAAGTTATATGGTTTGGTTAGTTAATTGAATTTCATGATCACTCTATTTTTCATATTTTAATGGAGTTTTATCTGTCAGATTTCTTACTCATGAGCAATAAAATCAGTTCTAGTGGATTCGAGTAGAAAGGAATATTATGAAGGACAGTTAATAATTCACAGAATTATAGAAAACTAGGATAACTGAACCAAGAGTCTAGATATAAACTATGGTTCAGTGTCCACAATAACCATAACTAAATCTCTACCATGGGAACCTTCAGGTGCTAACACTGCTGGAAGCTCACTGTATGCCTAGTATTCCCACTCTGGAAGCTGACTAGCAATTGTTTTTTCTGTTGAGTCTTTTTTTTTTTTTTAAATCATGACAGACAGATTTAAATTTCTAGGTTGGATCTTTTGATTCAGCCTTAGCTGTGTGCCTATTTTTCTGATGTCAAAGAGTAGACAAAAAGGGTATCTTCTATTTTGCAAAGAGCATCTGATATGGAAATATCTGCTTATAGATAACTAAAAGTCACTAGAAAATAAGACAATGACACTATCATTGCATTGATAGATGGATCATTTAAGACAAACTTTAAATGGTATACTGTACTGCATATGTGATGTCTAGATTTGGTTTGGAAAGCCTGGATGATGACTCCAAATTTTCCTTCAGTCAGTATATAGAATCTTCTATTCCAAATACCTCCTATATGAAGTCTGATATTTCTGAGTTATACTACATACATTCATGTGCCAGCAAACCCATATACCTCAAGGAAAGTCTTATTTCCTTGTCAGTGACATTTGCAAAAACATTCAGTCCTCATAAAATTCAGGAAGTGTAGATTACTGATCTACTCTTGCCACACATGAGCAACTGGCCACAGACCTCGTATACTGTCATCTTGTTCTTAAATACAAATGGTTACTTGCTATTCTCTTCTTTTGCATAACTCATCTGAAAAGCTGTGCTCCAGCCTCTGTATGGATCTCTTACTAGTCTCTCACTACTATCTTAGAATATGTCAACTCAATAAATAGCTTGAATAAATAGTTACTACAGATAATTAAAACATAATTTTACCTTGAATAAAGTTTAACTTTTTTAGCTTTATGACTCCAAGAAATAGTAGATAAAAAGGAGTAAAATATAACATTAAGAACTTATCCATTATTAATTAATTTTTCTTAGTAAATTAGAACTGTAGTAGCAACTTTGACATTGAAACTTGGCTATATTGAAACCCAGCTCTTAGGACTTTATATTTTTAGTTATCTGGCTTATACTATAAAGCAGTTAAATATAACTGATTTTCAAAGTCATTTTTGAGTATGTTTCAAAATTTCCATGGATGCTTTGATACATAGGTAGAGTGAATGTCCACTTATTCACAGAACAAACTTTGAACGCAATTACACTACAGTCGCAGTCCTGTCCCACTGACCCATGTTGTCACGACCATTTGCTCTTCTATAGTCTGCACTGGTGTTGTAGGACTTACTTTTCCCCAGACCATGACGCTTTCTTTCAAAACTATTGTGTTTTATGTCCTGTCTCGCATAGCTTGGTAAATGGTGTTGCTTCATTGGGAACATGGCACAATAGTCTCCTCCTTTGCTTTCACTTAGATGACCAACCCAGAGGCTATGCTTGGTTTGTGGACATTTTTAAAAAAATTCTCTATTTTTATCATGTGCTTCATTTCAAATGTGATTCCTTCTGAATAACTTCTTTAGGGAATGTCTTTTTGAAACAAAACAGAAAACAAAAACAAAAGACCTCTGACGTCTCATATCTAGTCACTTGTGCTGCCTTACCTTGTGTCAACTTGACACAAGTTAGAGGCACTAGGGAAGAGGGAATCTCAATTGACAAAGTGTCCCCATTATATGTGTCTGTAGCAAGTCTGTGGTACATTTTCTTGATTGATGATTGATGTGGAGGGCACAGCTCACTGTTGGTGGTGCCACCTCTGGGCTGTTGGTCTGCATGCTGAAAGAAAGCAAGGTGAGCAAGCCATGAGGATCAACACAATAAGCAAAACTCCACCAAGGGTTCTGATTCAGTTCCTGCCTCTAGGTTCTTGCTCTGCTTACATTCCTGTCTTAATTCCCATTGATGGTGGGCTTTGACATAGAACTATAATTGAAATAAACCCATTTTCTCTCCAAGTTTCTTTGATTATGTATTTTGTCACAGCAAAGAAAGTTAAAACACCACTTGGTAACTCACAAACTGATTTTTGTTGTTGTTTTGTTTTGTTTTGTTTTGTTTTGTTTTGTTTTCTTTTCTTTTCTTTTTATTCTGAAAGACTGAAGTATAGTTTGAATTCTTCTTAAGATTTAGGTGCTACATTGAAAAAATAAATAGTCATGTTGAAGGAATATACTTGGTCTTTAGATTCTGGTTGGAACAGAGCATGTTATAATACTTATCTCTATGTGAGATACAGAGACTGAAATCATGAACAAGAAGATGTTTATTGTCAAATCTTTAGTTTACTGACGTCAAAGAATGTTTATCCAGTATTATATGTCAAAAATTAACCTAATTTTGTCTATGTGAAGAAGGTAACGGTACCTAAAAAATAAGTCCTTTAGAACAGTTGACTATCAATGGCAAAATATAAATACCTCAGTCTATATATCATATATAAATAACTTATACATTGGAAACATGGACATATAGGTTGGTTCTAATGCTTTTGTACCTCAGTAACACATTAGAAATCCACTATTATCTTGGATTCAACAGAGCATTTTAGAAAGAATAACAGAAAATCTGTTGTCAATAAGATAGTAAATCTCTTGAATTTCATCACACTCGGATGCTTCTGTTCCTCTAAAGGTACTATTAATGAAAATCTGCTACAAAAATCATAAGGAAGAAATTTACACGTATATATGTGATGACTCAGTTGTATTAGAATATGAAAACATTCTTCAAAAAATAGTAAAATGGATGACCAAATGAAGAGCAAACATATTGGTGCTTTGTCTAAGAAAATGTACAGAGGAAAAACTATCACAGGGAAAAAAAGATTCATAACACAGTAAATAAGGAAATGTATTGTTATAAGATATGCCCATTATGGTAACTAAAATTAAAATGAATTTCAAATGTGGATAGATATTATAGAGTAATATGCTATGAGTTATTTCTTAAAGATTCATATTTAGATTGGTAAGAGAGCTCAGCGGATAAAGACCACTGATGTAAAGCTGGACAACCTGAATGACAACCCACATGGTAGAATGACCACTCTGTGACCACTACATGACACATGCACATCCTCACAATGCAGACATACAATAAAGAAATGAATCTAATAAAAACACATACAATAAAGAAATGAATATAATAAAAATTAAAGACAAACTTTTTATAAAATACAGCCATCCTATGTTTATTTTTCTAAGAGAAACAAAAACTTAAGTATTTACTCATGCTTTTAATTTTTCTACTTATAAGCCCACAATAGGATGAACTCTATTATTAATCAGAAAATTAACTCATGAATAAACTGTGGGCATATCCATATCCTGGAACTTATTTGGTAACAAATTTTAACAAGCAATTTTTGCAAACTACCTCATAGGATAATCTCAAAATAATCATGATGAGATCAATCTGACCAAAA
Source organism: Cricetomys ansorgei (assembly GCA_026225945.1). Lineage (NCBI taxonomy): Eukaryota > Metazoa > Chordata > Mammalia > Rodentia > Nesomyidae > Cricetomys > Cricetomys ansorgei. The sequence continues at coordinate 339,239 of JAMJFZ010003206.1, forward strand.
TAATGTGTAACTCTACTTGCATAACCCCAAACTTCTGTACAATTTAATTAACATAAACTTAAATATATATATGTATAATGCAATGGGGTGATAGCAGTAAGTGTGTATATGTCGTAAAGAAAAGATTAAGTCAAGAAGAGATAAGGCATTCTATACTGGTAATGAGAGAATTTGAGTAAAATCTTCCTTACCAAAATGGTAGTATTGATTTCATATACCTGTGTCACAGGGCTATTTAGTAACGCCTCAGATAATTTTACTAATTTTATATTTACCTGAAATTTTACATTATATACACACACACACACCTATATATGTATATATATTTTACATGAAGTTATACCTCTTGGTGGACTGATAATACCACGTTCAAGAGCCCAGTACTAAGCATTAGATGTCTTGATTTGAGTTGTTCATGGCTCGGTTCTGAGAATCATCAAACCCTCTCTCAAGTATGTGGTTTTCTTTAATATTCTATAAAATTTACTCTTATATTTTTATCAGTATTCTGAGACAGATTTGTGTTCTAGGATTCAAAAATCATATCTTTAGAAATAGGGTTTTAATTTCAAGTTCTAGAGAATAAACAATAGCATTCATAACCCTGTAATGTTTGGGTTTCTATGGAACCTTGAAAACAACTCTCAAAGAGTTAACTCATTCTTGGCCCTAGAATTTTTGCTTGTCAAAGTTATATAAATAGTAGTCACTTGTGTTCAGCATAGATGCCTTGCAGTTTGGGCAGGAAGCTCCAGAGATGTGACATACATGAGTTGTGACATGTGACAACACGTGTTGAAATGGAGCTCTCAGCATGGTAGCTGACTGCGTTACCCATGTCTCTATGATTAACATCTTAACACATGCTTCTTTAAGCATCCCCCAATAAACTCATTTGTTCTCTAAACTAGAGTTGGGTGGAAGAATTTTTTTAGCTTATCACTAAGGCCCTCTCTGGGAGACATAGAAGTTTGCTTACATATGCCCAGACCCACTCAACAGATTAGAAAAGATGTAAGAGAAAGTGCATTGTGAACACTATAATAATAAATGTTTAATCTTATTAATAATTTTTCTTTCCTTGAAAGTATAACAATGTTTATCTTTGTCCAATATTAAAGATAAATTTCAGATGAGGTTACTGAATATTCAGAAAAAAGAATGGATTTGAATCCTATAATAAATTCCCATATTACCTGTATGATCTGCATAGGATTGCTTTGGGTCCTTGGAATAGAAATACATTGCTTGACAAAGAAACATTGGATTACATACTCTTGAGAATAGCAATTCAGTTTGGTGATATTTAAGAGGTTTGGTATATATAGTTACCACCTTTCTCTCTCATGATACATAAAGCTCCAATAGGATTGTGGTTTGAGATTAGTCTCCTATAATCAGAACACAGTGATTGCTTCAGGAATGTGTGTGTGTGTGTGTGTGTGTGTGTGTGTGTGTGTGTGTGTGTGTGCGCGTGTGTGTGTGTGCGTGTGTGTGTGTTCCTAATAAGACAAGGCTTGTAATTTTCCTATTTTCTGTTAGATCTTGGGGCTCTAATCTAGTTATTCTTAAAGCTATAACTGCTGCTGAAATTCTAATGAAGTGAATTAACTGTAATTTATTTATTTTTGGCTTCAAACATGTTTACTTGGATCTCCCCTACCCCTAGTGTGGTAATTTCCAACTGTAGTGTTTTATACACACACACACACACACACACACACACAAGAGTACCTCATAATGCATGCAGCTTTTTAATAAGCCTGATGATGTAGTGACACAGCACTTCTGATAACATGGGCTAAGTACAGTTGTAGGATGATGAGACACAGTGCACCATCCACCATCACTTATGACAGAGCTACATATTACAAAGCACTGAGCATGTGTTACATTATTCTGAGCACACTTTATAGTTTTCATTTATTCTAAGAGAGTGGAGTTATTACTGGTATTTTTTTAAATTTTAGGTATAAGTTAGCTAGGGACTTGAAAGATAGGGGGTAACATTGATTACAGAGTCAGAATTTGAATGTCTGTCCAAATTAAACACCCTATTAAATTTTTCTGCTATGTAAACTATTAATAAAATTAATTTTCCATAAACTACTAATACTTGCATAGTAAATAGAAACTATTTTATATAAGGAGATATTTGATCAGTATTTTGGAGAGGCTAGAGTTGATCTCTAAGAGATCATATTTCATAATGTTTTTTCTGATGTTTCAGTGGCTTAAAAAATTTAGTAGCATTTTTGCATTGTCCCCTCATCACAGAAAGCCACTTTGTTTGTAATAGCCTGACATGGTCAACCTTGAAATAGGCATTGAAAAAGCTGTTTGTCCCACAATGCTTTTAGCATAACATATGGATTTATGGTTATACTTTTCTATGACAATTAAAATCTACATAAATAATGCCCTCTGTGTTCAGCATTTTAACCTTCTTTTCTGGGTAGCATGATACTTTCAGCATGTCCTTCTGAATGCAAAATGAATAGCTCATAAATTTTGTAAGATATGCATAATCTATTTGTACCCAAGAAAATACTTCAGAATTTTTTGAATATACATACTACATAGAGAGGAATAAGCTTAGAAATTTAACACCTGTGCATGCTTTATACAAATTAATTAATAATTCCATATGAATTTCAATGAAGGGAAGAGAATTAAAAAGTAAAACTGTTTATTTTGAATGGTAGTTACGCAGATTTCCTGATTATCTCTTACAGTATTTAAACTACAATTTTAGAAATTATATAATAGCGGTTACTTTCAAACTTTATACAAAGTTTATTATATTATTTTATTTTATTTATTATATTATTTTATTTTTTATTTATTATTTATTATTATATATTATATATATATATATTTATTATATTATGTCTAATATTTTAAATATTAATTCCTAATACACTGAAATGTAAAGAAGTGATTCTTGATGACTCAAACTGTCAATGTGTTTAATTTACAGTTTTTAAATTCACTTCACACTTATAAAAATGAACACATATGGCATGATTGTGTTAAACAATGAATGATAAAAGGATAAGCATTGCTGTTGCCGTCAAGCGATCATTGTGGGGACTCATGTTCAAACACAGGCGCGCTTGCAGAGATACTCACCCAGAAAAAGGAAACACATACATTAGGAGTTTATATTTCATACGAGACAAATAATGTGGAAGATAAAGTTTGTAGATCATATCTTTCAAAAGAGTAGCTGACTACAAAAATGAGGAATGATGGGCAGACAATGCTATTGACTCTGCTAAAATGAAGTAAGTATTAAAACTAATAAATTAATGGGTAGATTATTTGCCGTATCATTTGAAATGAGAATTTAAATAAAATTAGATGCCAATATGAATGACTTTTTATGATATGAAATAGCATACAAACAAATCAGTATTTAGTTTGACTATAACATTTTATGCTTATATGTAAAAAGATTCATATAACTGTCAACATGCATAAGGGAAACATTTAGATAATCATGTTTAGATTAAGATAAAGCACTGTGAATAACATTTTAATGTTGCTTACTTTATTTATGGCATAATGACAAATTGATTTAAATTTAAAAATAATTGAAAATATAAAAGAAGTAATTATGCCTAAATATAAAATGTTTCATCTTAATTTCAATGCATGAAAGTGGAAGGGTACTAATCAGAGTGAAGCAAACAATTTTATATTGCAATTGAGTTCGTACATTAGTAAATAATGCTTTAAAAAATTAAGAGCAGTTTTTCATATAAAATTGTGGTCTTATAAATTATATAGCTCTCATTCACAAAGATACTTGCTGACCCTGAGCCAGATTGCAATGTGTTCTGGCAGCACACACAACCTCAATATTCAGGACACATCCACTTGTAAGAGTACAGTATAGAAACATGCAGGTTGAGGTGAGGACACTGAAGTTTAATGTCTCCCCTTTTCAGTGCCTCTAGCCAATATGGGTAATGGTAGAAGCTTCAGCAATTTTTGGCATCATCCCTACTACTGTTTACAACTGGAAGTGAGACATCATCCAACTGAAATTTTTTTGTTCATCCATTTTAAATGCACATTGATTACCGTATACATTCCAGAACTGACCTAGAGTCTCCACCTGGAATTAAAAGGTAAAACTGGAATCTTTATGGATTATAATTCAAAATTGCTTTTATATGGTTTCTTAACCAGTTGATCCTTAGGAAGAAAATTCCCTGTGTACTCTTAGAAGAGGAACAAAAGCTTCTTGGGAGATGAAACATTAAGTAAGAGGATATTCTGTGAGGGTATATATCAAGATGGATAGATAGGACATGATGTACAATCCATTGCCACTTAGGAGTTGGGTATTGGAAGCAAATACCAAATTAAACTTTATTTTATTCATTTAATTAGTGAAGCTTTCATCTTAGCACAATACCGTTATTTAAACACTGGTCTATGCAATCATCCTCTGAAGCCTGCAATGTGGCCATAATAAAACAGGGTATCTCTTTGGAAGTTTTATTGTTAAAAGGAATTATTTTGAAATTTGTATTAAGGTGGTTTTTTAAAGGGTTTTAAATAAATTTTTAGTTGTGATAAAAAAACTTATAATAACATGATTAATTCATAAGGAAATATACAATTACCTGATATTTTAGTTATGTGTCATTCTTTGAGTAACATGATTTTAGAGATAATATAAAAAATATGTAGAGCTTAAAGAAATTCCACTTGACAAAAATGTACATTAGTTTTAGGTGAAGATTACTAAAATTACAAAGTGTCTGACTGTTTTCATGCCTTTTCATTCCCATAATCATTGATATAATTAATGAAAATGTTGTGACAAAATACCCTACTTAAACGAAGGATCTGAGGTTCCAAAAAGGTAAAAATATTCTCCAATTTATTAGAGCCAACAACTGGTAAACTCAGAATTTGAATCAAGATCTGTATTTCTGAGCTGTACCATTCTCACATGCCAGCTACCTTTAAGAATTCTCAGCCCTAGGTACTGGAGGGCATTCAATTCAAGCTTCATTCTACAGTTATAATCAAAGCTTGGAAACCTAGATGACAGTGATGTTAAGTCTAACTGAGGCTGAGGAAAGGCCCCAATAAAAGAGGTGACATTTCTGTTAAGTCTTGAAAGATTGGCAGATTCGAGAAAGGTTCATGCAGTCTTTTCTGCACAAATGAATCTTATGGTTAAAAATCCTTTGTTCTTTCAACCTAAGAGCCTCTACACTCCTTCAGGACTCGAGACTATACAGGAACTTTCCATATACGACTCTAGCCAGGGCTCTTAACTCAGAGCAGCTTATGAAAGATGCTTAATGGTGTAATCCTTGGATATACTTTTGTCTTGCATATTTTTTTCTGATCTTGGCCTGCAGTCTCTTCTGTTTTTTTTTTTTTTTCTCTTTTATAGTGGTTTATGTTTGTTTATTTTAATTCCCCTGAGTTCTTTCTAAAAATTGCCATAAAAGGGAGATTTCCTGTTGGTTCTTTTTGATATTCTCATATTTTCTAAACCAATTTCAAAGAAGTAGAAGAAAAGTATATGTCATTATATGACATCATAGTTTTTGTTAATTTTGTTAATTATTAGCAACCCAATTAATGTCACACAGAAAACTGCACAACACCACCACCATTTAATCTTCACATACTGACATCGTTGATAGGGACTAATCTATCACCATGATCTTATTCCACTTTTACATATAACTTTAAAAGTTAAAACTAGTGCTCTAAGACAGACATTCGGGAAAAGCACCTAAACACATACAATAAGAGATTATAAACAATTGTGCAGATCTAATAGCTTTTATCCTGAAACATCTCAGAAAGTTTTATTTGAGTGATTACAGACTTCACACATCTGTTTTCTCTATGTGAACGTAATGATTCATCTGATACAGGTTTGTTTGTGTCACCCAGTCTGACTGTTTTATGTATCATATTTGCATATGACTTACAGGACATTTATACATGTATCTTTTTATTTCTTTCCAGCCATGTTATAAAGCAATGTGTAGGGAAGCATTTACATAGTCTACATGTCCATTTTCAAGAATGCCCCAGTCTGGAAATCCCACTTCCTGTATTCAAAGTAATACACTTTTTTTCATCTTGTTTTTATTTATTCCAAACTTCTTATTTGTTCAGAGTTGTTTTCTTATGTATCAGTGATTGGTTTGTTGTTTTTTATCCAGTAAGATTATGACTACATAGAGTCAACTGAAAATTAATTTTGAAAGCAAATGAAATATCAAGAAATTACTTTTGCTTATACTGAGAAGGATTTGTGAGTTCAATGAAGAGCTACATTTTGATAAAATAGCTAGCTTTAGTGTGAAGCTCAGTTTCCTCCATCTTTACAATGGAGATAAACTGGGTGGCTTGGATTAAAGACTATCTGAAAACAAAAAAAAATTTGTCCTGGTACCAATCACCTATGTTGCCAATGTTCTTGATTTGGACTCATTTTCTTTTCCATAATGTGTTCATATCAAATCTACACATACCATTAAATATGAATTACCTTATATAAAGATATAAATGTATACAAATGAATGAGATACTATGTAAATTTCCAATACATCTCTACACTGGATAATGTTTACATCAGGTAAAACAGACATATGACCTCAAGCATTTATACTTTCTTTATGGATAAAACTATTAAAAGCTTTGCTTTGGCCTCAAGGACTCCACATGATTTTATCTTTCGTCATGTTGCCTTCTTGCTTCAAGTTTTCTGTTACTTAGTGTGTGTACATTTAAATAAGTTTATCCAAATAAACACATTTTCCTCGCGTATAAATTTACACACAGAACTCTGTAACTAATAATTTTTGAACTCTAAAATTTTTGAGAACCTTTTTATGCATGCGTATGATGCATGCGAATGCAGGATAACTGCAGGATAACTTTTGAGAGTCTGTTCTTCACCTTGAATGTTGAAGCTGCACCTCTTTTTCTGATCTGCTGCATAATTGCCTAGTTGTGTGTGTGCTTCCAGATAACTCTCCTGTTTCTACTTCCCATCTCACTATAGAGTGCTGGGATTACAGATGAAAGCTACTGCATCTCACCTCTGTACGTGGATTCTGGGGCTTAAACTAATATTGTCAGTGTTGTGTGGCAAGTGCTTTCATCCACAGAGCTGCATCACCAGTCCCAATATGTTTCATGATTTTTAAAATGTTTAGATTCCCCCTTTAATTGCGTGATATATTTCCACTTAAATGGGGAAATTCGGTCACAATTGCACACAGCAGATTAAATGCCTATGTGTCAGAAAGAAGAAACTGGAATATCTGAGATTTGAGCTAGAGAGAGAATGTGTAGGCTTTGGAGTAAGGCATGCCTTATACCAGTTGGTTAGTAAGCAACCAGAGCTCTGAAGCTTTAGAATGCTATTCTTCCTTTCTGAAGCTCAGTTTTCTTATCCACAAAGTAAGAATGCTAAAACTGTCAAATCGTTGTGTAAGTGAGGGAGACCCACCTTGATCAGCATCTCTCTATCTATGCAATGTGGGCATTTATTTCATATTCTTTAGCAATAAACAAACCTTAGCCAGCTCTGTTACACTTCGTTTGATTCTTCCTTCATTATTCATTTCCCTCTCTTATTTGCATTAGTATTTGTTTTCTATATCTGACCCTTTCCTTGCTCAAAACATATCGATACCATAATAACAGTGAAAGGACTCTGATATAATTGTCATCCATATACCTTCAGTTGCTGAAAAGGATGATGCAGAAAGAAAGGTTACTCATGGAATGTCTTCTTCAGACCAGTTGTGGTTCCCATAGGTTGTCAACTCATTCTACCTTTGTCACTCATTTGTGCAACAGACAATCATATTACTCAGTTTTGTAATTTAGGAAACACAGGAGCTGAGAAATTAAGGGATTTACCCCACCACCTTATATACATCTTTGTACTCCAGGAAAGACAGGAAGTACATGCTTTTTAAGCTGGGGATTGAATGTCATAATACGTATTATGATTGAAAATACATTAATCTTATTAAGTAAACGTCTTACTATCAGAGTTAGTGAAACCTGGTGTTGAATGTTCATTAGCAGAATACTTTAATTAGGGCCTCTCTCAGCCTCAGCTTCATCCTTAAAAGTGAACATAAAATCAAACTATATCTATAGGTTTTGCAGATTATGACGTGCACATACAATGCACAGCATACAGGTTTCAAGAAAGGATTAAAATTGTTATGTTATAATTATCAGTAACACCTCCAATTTCTACATTTACCTATCTCCTGCTTAGTCATTGTCTTCTCAGATGGTTTTCTGTGGAGTTTTTTGGTTATTGCCATTTCCATTATAGTTTGTTTCTTTGTAATAACAGTTCCACAGGCAGAGAGATTTGATTAACTTTTAGGTCCCTGCTTTTCCTAGGCTTGATGCTATGGCCAGTCACCTGCTAGCCACATCTTTATTATCTTTTTGCTGCTAACCTCCTGTGTCCTTGAGACCATGCTACAGATGCAGTTTGAAATAGGGGCAGAAAGGAAACTGTCTTGAATAGAGACCTCCATAACCGCTTGCTATTGCTGTTGATTTATTCTGACTTTCTCATTTTGAAATGTTACTTATCCCTGGGAAATTGAGATAAGCCACCATGAACTTTATTTGATCCTTTAAAAAACGTGGTGTTTGGAGAAGAAAGTCACTACGGAGATTCAAACCTCTCTGGCAGGCAAAGAGAAAATGAAAGTGATTTGTAAATGCTAAAACATCCATTTGGGGAAAAGGTATCAAGAGATTCAACAAAGGTCATTTGGCAGATCATTTCTGTTTGTCTTCATGAACATTTCAGAGAAAGACATAAATGGGGCATTAATCACATGCTTTGTACAGACTAAACTGGGATAGACAACAAATAGAAAAAGAGGTGGAGAGGGGGCGCATGAACAATGGGATCTAAGAGAAGAAAGGGCATATTAAGCTTAATTTAACTGGAAGCTTGGGGATGTTGAATGTCATTACTCAGGGACACAAAATACAAAACATAATTTCCTCTGCTGTTTCTACTTCTTAGTTACTTTATCTTCATTTCCTTCTAGTTATTTCTATCGAGGCATTGTCCAGGTTAGGGCAAAGGCACTGGTGATGGATCATTTTCCTTGGCATTTTTCTTTGTTTTTTCTTTTGTGTTTATACTCACTTAGCTTCCAGCATCTCTGGGAAGGGACTGGACATATGGGATCTTGAGATGCAGGTGAGTATGTCCTGCTGAACCTTTCCTTTTGTAATAAGTTCCTCTTGTGATGAAGTTCCTTTCCCCTGCATTGATCTAGTCCAAGCACATCCATCAAAAGAAGACTTTTTTCAAGGACTTCATCAGCTAGTGTAAAAGATTAAAATGAATAAATATCTTTCAAAATTTGAATTATTAAAATGTACCTGGTCATGCTAAATATGCACTGGTAATGGAAGAGAGTGCAGAGACTAATGATTAAAATTTTTGCAAATATCTCTATGCTCAGCACGGGTCTGTTGCATAAAACCTTTTCTGTAATTACTTATGTCCACCTTGTCTCCTATTTCTGACCTATTTTTTGTTCGTTTTTTCTGTTTTTCACTATCCTAGATAATAAATTCATTTCATATGCCTAAAATAGCTCCTTATATAACATCATATTATAATATTATATATATCAATAATATATAATTTATATAATATAACAGTATTATAATATTGATAAATATCAATTACAGAACTAGTATCTTTTCTATTTATATGACAACTATCTGACCAAGATAAGTTATAAAATAGTTTATTTTGGCTTACAGCTCCAGAGATTAGAGTCCATAATGACAAGGACATCATGACAGTTAGTTATCCTGAGAAGGAGGCTGAGAGATCATATTTTCAAATACAAACAGGAAGCAGAGAGATAAAATTGAAAGTTGGTCAAAGCTATAATCTCCTGAAGCCTTCCAGTGACATACCTTCTGGAAACAAGTCTTTACCTCCTAAAGGTTCCATATCATCTTCCAAACGTTACCATCTACTGGATACCAAATGTTCAAATGTCTTCTCCTCATATAAGACCATGGGGGATATTTATTGATTTTAACTCACCAAAACTATTAACAATTTACAAGGTTGGTCAAATTCTGAATGTGCAATGAATAGGCCATCAAATTTGTTCTTCAGTTCTCTAATAAAGTAGGGAGAAAACAGCAACACAATAATCTCCTAATACACTCATGCATATGTGTAAGCTGGTTTTTTGGAATGCTGTATTTGTATATAAAATTGAACCAGAAACATGTTCTTGAGACATGTTACACACACTTTTCAGGTCATATTATATTAAGCAATTCAAAAGGTATTTGTTGTTAGTGAAATCTCACCTAGTTGCAAATGCTTTTATAATTCTCTCCTAATTTTATAAATGTCCTAGGAGCCTGGCAGTGTTTTAGACATCCACAGGTATGAGCAGAGGAACGCAGCTTCAGGAAGGACAGGTAGGCACTGAATAAACACTTCTCCGAAAAATGAATAAATAATTGAAGATCCATACATAAATCCACACAAGTATGGAAACCTGATCTTTGATAAAGGAGCCAGAAATATACAATGGAAAAAAGAAAATGTCTCAAACAAATAGTGCTTGTCTAATTGGCTGTCTCCATGTAGAAGAGTACAAATAGAACCATATTTATCACCCTGTAAAAACTCAAATCCAAGACATCAAAAACCTCAATAAAAAAGCAGACACACTGATCCTGATTACAGAGAAAGTGGGGATTAGCCTTGAATGCATCGGCACAGAAGACAATTTCCTGAACAGAACACTGATAGCTCAGGCATTAAGATCAGTGATTAATAAATATAACCCCATGAAACTAAAAACTTCTGTATGGCAAAGGACACCATCAATAGACAAATCAGCAGTCTACAGAAAGGAATATTTTTCACCAACTCCACTTCCTTTAATGGGCTAATATCCAAAATATATAAAGAACTCAAGAAACTAGATAGCAACAAAACAAATACTCCAATTTAAAAAAATAGGATAAGAATCTGCACAAAGAATCTCAATAAAGGAATGTCAAATTGCTGAGACACACCTTAAGAAATGTTCAGCATCCTTAACCATTAGGGAAATGCAAATCAAAGCCACTTTGAGATCCCATCTTACACATGTCAGAATGGCTTAAATTAATAACACCAGCTTATGCTGTTGAGAATGTGGAGCAATGGAAACACTCCCTGATTGCTTATGGGCATACAAAATTGTACAGCTACTATGGAAATCAACATGGCAATTCCTCAGGAAATTGGAAACTGACCTACCTCAAGACCAGCTATACCACTGAGGGGCATATACCAAAGGACCTCCTATGCTACCACAAGGACACTTGTTCAATTATGTTCATAGTAGCTTTATTCATAATAGCCAGAAACTGGAAATAATCTAAATGCCTCTCAACTAAAGAATGAATGACGAAATTGTGGAGAGAGAGGGAGGTTGAGGAAACAGTCCTCAAATAGTAACTGACCCCTGTCTGAGTGAAAAGAGACCCTAGATACCAAGTAGTTCAACTAAGAAGATGATTTCAGCAACTAGGATAGTATGTTTTTCTGCATAAATCTAAATAAATTAGACCTGGGAGGATTGAAAAGAAAGACATATTAAGGGAAAGGTGTTTCCAACTTTGAACCAGTGTCTCTCTGTTTGTTGGTAAATTAGGTCTAATTCTATCGATTAAACATGGGATTGTATTAAGTACGAGTTTCTCCACTAGCCACCAATTTAGAGGTTGTTGTTCACATTACCCATAATGTCTCAAGAGATGAAGATGACCAGGTCCTCTTTATGTGGCTGAACACCACATATCCCACAAAGAATTCTCAGTGCACTCCCATAGGAAACTTTGAAGAATCTTTTTACATTGGTAGAGGCTGAATAGAATTGAAATAACTTAAGCAAGTATGGTCTCCTATTCAATAAAGCCACACCTGTGTCCAGTTTATTTGCCTTTCATCTTTCCTTTTTTCAGATGCCATTCAGTAGGATGCAGAAATAAAATAATCTGAAAGGAAAACGAGGAAGCACGATTTAACTGTATCTTTTTATATACTTTTTTATATATCTTTATATATATATATGTATATATATATATACATATATATATATACACTCTTTTAGTCAGTGATATTAGAGATTAATTCCTTATACAAGTATTAACTCATAGAATGCCCCCAAAAGTTCTATAGTGGTTTGAGACCTTCACTGAGAGTGTTGTGAAACAACACTTTTCCTAAATTTATGAACTCAGAAGGTCCTTATTACTTGCAATAATTATATAGTTGACCACTTCTGCTCACAGCTTTATACTGTATCAAATTTTCCCAAAATAATAATAGATCTAAGATACCGAGTTACTGCTACCCTTTGTGGCATTTAAATACATGAAACTATCTATGTTCATGTGTACAACTTTTACACAGAAAGGAAAATTATTTTGACTTCATTTGATACCCAGTCAATGTTTTGAAAATAAGTTTGTGCATATTTATTTTCAGAAACTTCAGGAATGTTACAAAGAGCTTAAGACATTATCTTTATTATAAATGTTAGCTAGTTAGGAAGAAAGAAGTATTATGTGACCATAAATAATAAATATGTATGCATAAATAATATATGTGTGGTTTAAAATGAAAGCACATGAGTTTTCTGTAGTTAAATATCATTTTCCAATTGTCTGTTTTATAAACAGTACATGTGTAGTCATTAGTCATTAACTGCATGTTCCGGTTCTTCACAAGTCTTAGAGTTATGGATGTTGATCATTAAAATGACACACTTTATATAATGCATTTGTAACTATTTAATGTGTTTAAACCAGGATAAAATGTCTTCTTTTGTTACTCCTATTTTTGACCTTGTGCCTATGATGGAATCTAATGAATTTTAATAAAATATAGAGTGATAAAATTACTGAATTTACAGTCTCAGCTGCCATGCACTTCTACTCTGGGTAGGGCTTATTAACCTGTAAGTGTATATTCTTCCCATTTGTTATGGGAGATACCAAATGAGTCAATACTGCATCAATAATTCAAGGGATAATTCAGCTGCATAATTGTATTTTATCACATTAATGCTTTCAGATCCTTTGGTCTAAAGCATATCAATTACAATAAAACCTTATAAAATGGCTCTTTTTATACAAAGCTTAGCAATTATTATCAACTATTTTGAAATTATAAAAATATAGAGAAAAAGCAATGAAGAATGAATTTTAGAGCACGTGGTAGATTAAAATAATAAAAAAAGATGAGGTCTTTTATCATTTTTATGTAAGTTACATACCTTTATGTTTAAAAGTTTGAACTCTATTATGCTAGGCTGTATTTAGTTGGGAGTTTCTTCTACCATAGTGTTGGCCACACCAGTCAGTCCAGAGAACATTCAAAATAGCAATTAAATGTACTTATAGATATGGGTGAGAGGTTTTTGATTTTCAAAACACTTTTACATATTTATATTGTCTCTTTGGCTCTTTGTGGTAAGCAAGTAATCCTGATGTGATGGATCATTCCTTTTTAGAGATGAGCAGTGTCAATCAAACAGGTATGCTCTGCTTTCCCCCATAATTACAAGCCAGCCAACAGGAAAGCAAAAGTTTGTGGTCTTTCCACCTTATATATTCTGAATCTCCTTTTTGAACCTTGTTGAAGTTGGCATTCTGGTTTCAAGTTGATTCCATTTATATTGCACAGTGTGACCTTTGGCTTTCTACAGCTATTTGATGCAGGTGCTGTGTGATGTCCTGGAGCTTTCCTATCTTAGAAAGGAAAAATGAATTATTGCTGTTTTCCCATAAACTAGTTAATTCTTTACCAATGTATCATAGCCTAGTTACTCTTCATTGTGTCTGGTAAAAAGAAAGAAAGAAAGAAAAAAAGAAAGAGGGAAGGAAGGAAGAAAGATTAGCCCTGTCTTTGGCAGAATATTTACCTCAGATCTCTTCCTTAGAATATGATATCTACTTCTTAAGGGAGGTTATGAGTCTAATACTTACAGAGTTTGATATTGATTTCTATTCCATTAGCTTTGGCCTTTATAGTTGAACTCTTTATTTTAATTGTTCTTGCTTCTTTTATTAACAGAAATAATTCTGAATATCAAAGTACAGATTTCCCATGAGGTTCTTACAGAAGACATAGCATTTAGGTCAAATTACCAAGTTGTGTACCTCAGTTGATTTATGCATCTAGAATATTTTGGAAAAAATAAATATAAAAAACACTAGCACTTGAGACAGATATCACAATGAGGAGATAAAGGATTAATATGAATAGAATTCGTATTAAAACGTTAAGATTACTCTTTGACTTTGATGTGCAATGAATTCTTTTTTCACTTTGAGTGTACTTTTGAGAATCCCATTAGTTGACAGGTCACCATTACATGACAGATCCTATGTTTGAGACACAGTGTGAACTAGATAAAAGGTTATCCCTCACCTCAAGAACTCATAATCTAGCAATTTATGACTGAATGCATATGACACCAGTCAAACATAAATTTTATGCATAAAATGTAGTTACTCTCTGCTTATTTTCATTGCTTAAAGAACTTTAGACTCAAAGACAATTTATACCTGCAACTGCAAACAAGGCATGGATATTTTATTGTTCAATTCTGAGGACTTTTTTTTTTCTGAACTTTTTCTTTTTTTTTTGATGTTTTTTTTTTTTTTTTTTTTTTTTTTTTTTTTAGTTTGTAATTTTTAATTAAAAGTTTTTGAGATAGGCTCTTACTACATATCCAAGGCTGCCTGGAAATCACTGTGCAGCCATGCTTGCTTTCAATTTGCTCTTCTCCTGCCTCAGCTTCCTAGGTGGTAAAGATTATAATCACGAACTATGGCACATGGCACATCGTATTTTTCTCAAATTGATATGTGATCAATATGTAGTAAATTAATATTGCTTTATATTTTCTATCCTATAATTTGATATCAATATGTTTGAGTTTTAAGTGTACTATTTTTCTAAAATACATATACATTATTTATTGAAAACAAGTAGTACAGAAACTTGATGTATATATATATATATATATATATATATATATATATATATATGCAGGGAGAAAGATGTTTTTATGAGTATACACTTAAAACTAATATAAGTTTTGAGGATTCTGAATAGAAAACATGTTATTTTTTACTTACAGAATAAATATGCAAATGATGTTAAAATATATGAATTATACAGAGAACTGTAAACAGAGATTAAGGACTGAAGTTAGAACATTTTAATATAGACCCAGTAGATCCTGAAAGACGTTCACCGTGGATGTGGTGGTAAATTTAAAGGACTATAGTTACAGTATAGCAAAGTCATTTTACATGTTTTCATAGTGTTTATGAGCAAATTTTAAAACTGTTCCCTTACTGGATTTAAAAACTGAGTATGTAGTTATGTTTTTTGAATCTATAATAATTTGTCTTAGATTTGCAGTCTGCTTGGGGAGGCCCATATTCAGTGACTGCCTGATGAGGTAAATTCAAAGTTAAAACCTATTTACTTGATTCATGATAACCTTAAAATCATGTCCAGCTTGAAAGTTCTTTATAGGATATACTAAGCCCTTTGTTTTACTTCTCTGTGCAGACATGTTTCAAGAACACTCCTTCAAGGCTTATTTCCTCAGGCACTTGCCAACATACCTTCTATGCCCACTTTTGTGCTTAATTATCTATTTCTTTGGTGATTGCTCCATGGAGTAGTCCTAAGAATCAGACTTGAAACGAGATTTGGAATTAGTCACCTCAGGCTGACTGTGTAGTGGCGGATGGAATACTGACAGCTCCTGATATTGTTGCCACTTTTTGATGTGAGTTCTATAGGATTTCAGGGAGATAAAGCAGTCAAGGGAACAGTAGCTCATGTATTAGGAATGTTTGTGGAAAGACACATTATAAGTGCTATGCAGTTATATTTTGGGGCCCTTTTGATGGAATATAAGTGAAATGAAAGACAGGATACTTTAAATCACCAATTAAAGGGAAACTGTTAAAGCCACAGGGCTTCCTTGATACCATATAAAGAGATTCTCTAGTTCTGTTCAGAACTTGAAATAAGATCAGGCCCAGAGTTTAATTATATGAGTTATGAAGCTCAAAAAATATATGAAACTTTCAAAACTTAGTAATTTTGTTATGCCAAGGTTGAGACCTGAAACAGGAAGAAGTAAGACCATGAAGATTTAGATAAAGATACTTAACACATTTGTAAATGTTGGTCCTCCAACTGCTAGTGAGACTCTTGAGACTGAAGAAAGTATACATCCCATCAGTTAAAGGATGATACTCATAGATTGTTAAAGATGATGTTGAAAGTGTTACCTCATAGGATAAGAGGTGCTTCTTCAGTATTTTCATTCTTGTCTACAAAACCAATAACCAACATCAAATCACAATGCAGTATGTTTACCGGGGCTCTCTCTGTATATAAAGAAAGTAGAAAAGTTAAGCCAAAGGGTGCTAATGGAGACAAAGAGACTAAATGGGGTTTAAAGATGTTATATTCCAGAAAAGGATGAAACATTAAATTAGAAATGGAATAGTCTGTCTATCAGTATAAGATTTGACACTCTGAAAGACCTCGGAGAAATAATCACTGAGCCTAGAAAGTATGGATATTCTAAGCTTTGAAGGAAAAACAAATGAAATAGGATTGTCATGAATGCCATAGAATATGATGAAAAAATGATCAAATGGCTAAAGATATAAACATGATAGAGAGAAAAGAGTACAAGGTGGTAGAAGATAGCATAAGAGGACAAAAAAGAACAGTCCTTTCACCAAGCCGCCAGGCGATGAACAATGTTTTAGGAGAAAGGGACCAGCACTTCCAAGAAGTTTATGACTTGGGTGAGCTTCCTCTATAAGCTAAAGCAAATGGCTGGAAATACTGTCACAGAAATAACCTCCAATAGTGACATGAAAAAATAATCTCCAAAAAATAGAGGCCCTGAGAGGATGCTTGACACTATAAGTTACTCTCAGGTTACACAAAAGTTGCGTGCTGTTGCACAAACTTGCTGGGAAGAGGACTGGAAAGGACAATGCTTGACTCTTCAAGAAAAGCTGATGTTGGTGAGATTGATCACTTCATTTAGAGACAAGTGGTACAAGATAAGTGTAAGCATGCAATCTTAATTGATTAGAACACATCATAGACTATGCCTGAGGAAGGATCAAGAGATTAAAGCTCAGATAGGGGGAGGAGCTATTCCTGGGTGTAATGAAGTTACCATACTGTGAAAAGGGATACTTTCTCTTTATGGACTAAGTTGTATTACAACAGTGTTTAAGTGACAAAAAAAAAGAAAAGAACCTACAAAGGTGTATTCAGTTGTTTAGTTGGGGGAAATTAGAAGAAAATAGACTGTGTCCATAACATGAAATCTATCCTAAGATATCATGCAATCAATAAACTGGGTGTGGATTCCCTGTGACATCTGCGGAAGAAATAGATTCCTGCTAAACCTTATTTCATATTACCTACAGAATCCCAAGGCAATACATTGGTTTTGCTTCATTCCAGTCAGTGTGTAGTGATTTATTATTGCATCAATAGCAAAGACACTGCACAATTCAGCCTTTGCTTTGAAGTTCATTCAGTATGTCTATGCTGGTTAATTAGAACAAAATTAATTGTACTGGGGTAAAATTAGAGGCAATCTATTTTATAGAGTAACTGGACTTTTCTTTTGTCTATATAATACTAAAAAGGCAAAATATAAATGATAAAATTAGCAGCTTCTCATCTTATTGCTTAAGTAATAGTAATTATAGACTCCTTTTTCCAAATAATTCTCAGCATAGAGATTTAAATTTTATAACTGCTTTTTCAACTTTCTGATATCTTTTGCAAGTGATTATTTTGGAATATAATGCCAGAATATCCATAAGATTTGACCTTTTTTTTCGATCTGCAAATCCTTCCCATTAGACAGATTTTTAATTCAAAATCAAGGTCGGCTTTTATCTCACCAGTGTTGTATACTATACCCTATCTACACACTAATTTTCTTTTCAAAAAATTTAAAATAACTGTAGCTCTTTTATTTGGAACGTTTGCTTTATTTTTTAAAACTATACTATAGTTGGAGTGAAGGTTTAGAGGCTAGGAGCTTTTGCTCTTGCAGAGGACCTGAGGTTGGCTCTTAGGACCGATCATGTTGGGCAGCTTACAACTGCCATAACTCCAGTTCCAGAGGGCATGTGGCATCACCAGTTACATTCATATGCATGGCTGTGCTTACGCGCGCGCACACACACACACACACACACACACACACACACACAAGAGGGGGGAATGGAGGGAAGGAGAGAGGGAGGCATAGAGAGAAGAGACAGAGACAGACACAAAAATAATAGTAAAATATAAATCCTAATAAAAAGACTAAATTAAATAACTTTATATCACCTGACTTTAGTCTGTGAATCACAAACAGGAATGTTAGCATTACTTTACAAATAGGTAAATATGCTGCATTGTACAGAATTTGACACCCAGAATTCCTACACTCATGAACTTTCTAACTCAAGAAAAATGATGATTTCTACTAGAAGGAAAATAAAAGCTGTCTCTTTGTCTTAAAAGTCAGAAATAAAAGATGAGTTTACACTTGACAAACAAATAGCTATCAGTACAGGGAATTACTGCCCTGTAGTGCTCCTGTGCCATGAATGTGAAGACACAACAGTGCAGATTAGGGAAAATGGCTGCAGTTTTGCTTCTGATGTTATAAATTTTTACTTTCCCTCCATAAAAAACAGCTACTTGTGCTGTGGTTAAAATACTGAATCAAATCGCTTTCTGTTTTAACAAATGCACACATACACACACACACACACACACACACACACACACACACACACACACACACAATGTGTGACTATGTCAAGAATCCTATCTTATACTGCATATCTTTTCCATTGAGGGAAAATGTCCCAAGAATGAAGGTTTAGCTTTCTTTTTCTTTATTGTTAACATTCATTAAGTTTTATTTTGGATTTTATCATACCACTGATAGATACATAATTTCCTTTAAAACTATGCATCTCTGGCTATATTAACTTAAAGTTTCATAAAAAAATATTACCAATTACATGTTTTCTTATTTCAAATGCATAGGAAATTAAGCCTGCTAATTTCTCTATACATTATATATTCATCACATATAATTCTTTTCTTGTTTTGACTCCTCTGTAATTGGAATTTTTATTATTTTTCTATTTATTCATTTTTCTTCCCTCCTTACCTCTCCCTCCCTCTCTTCTCTTCTCTCTCCATCCTGTATCTCTGTTTCCCTCCCTCTATCCTTTCCTACCATTCCCTTCTCTCTCTGCCTCTTTCCCTCCTTCCTTTCCCATGCCTTCCCTTCCCCCCTCTTCCTTTCTCTCCCTCCCTTTCCCCTCCACTTCCCAAGGGAATTGCTTTCTCCTCAGAGTCTGTTTTCCAATCATTTCTCTTCTGAGCTTTATAAATATATTCTGGTTAGATTTTTTTCATTGCACAACTTTTGGGATACAGTTAGCAAGAAAACGTCTGTTAGGTCCCTCACAGGTGAGTAGTCACAAACAGCACAACATTATTTCTCACAGTTCTGGAGGTTTCAAGGCCCAAATGTGAGATTCTTATAAAAGAGCCTTTTCTGAACTGTCAGTTCCTGCCTCCCTATGTTTTCCCATATCTGAGAGAGTGCATCTTCTCCATTAGAAGCCTTATCTCATTCATGGAGGCCTCACACAGGCAGTGAATGCCTGTGCTTTGGTCTTGTATGCCGTCCCCTATCACTCACTAGTTTTCCCAGCTTCCTTTACCCACAGTCTACTGTAGTTCAAATACAGAAATTTCAGGGAACCAAGAAGTACACATTTAAAATTTTGCAGCCTTCTGAGTGGCCTGAGGAAGGCTATTGTGGCCCTGCTCAGTCTTTCTCTGGATGTAGCTCACCCTTCTCTGAGCATGCTCATCAGTCACATGGTGCCTGGATCAGAGCCACAATTATGAAGAAGTAGTACTGTAACGCCAGTGATTATCTTTCCTTGGTAGTGGCTCTGAAGAGCACACATGCTACTAGAAATATGTAAAATGTGCACTGGGAGTGAAAAGGGTCAGCATTCAGAACTTCGAAGGAAATCCTCATCATGGGCATAAAACTATCCTTGGTTTCAGACTCCCACCTCTCATAGATGAGCTTTCCACCAAGATGACCAGCATGGGGCTTCATGCCTCAGACTTTCAAGCTCCTGTGTGGCACTAGGAATGGAATTCTGGAGCACTGGGGGTAAAACCTCCCTGTGTATCTTCTAGAGACCTTCCTGGAGAGAAAACTGAAGGGCATCCTTTATCATGTCTGAAACATTGCTGACATGATGAACTTGGAGGAAACATGCCAAATACAGACATGTAGAAATGATGAACCAAGGAGCTGCAAGGCATCAAAGTCTTCTGTATGTGTATCTTTATTCCAATTTTCTAATTTACATGATATTTAAATATAGCATTGGGCACAAATTAATTTCAATAGAATCTATGATGAGAAGAAACATTTTAGATTCTTAAGGCAGGGTAGTACCTAGATTAAATGATAGCTGAAGTATCATCATAACAAGTAGCACAGATTTCATGACTATTATTTTTTTTAATGTAGACTAGAGACAGGGTGTAAAGTTGAAAGGAAGAAGAAATAATTTCACAAATGACAAGAGATTCAGGAAAACAAATGTAATATTCTAGGCAGAGTATGTTGCCTAGAATAAACAAGAGGAGATGTACAGCTGCCTTTATCCCCATCTGTACCTAACTATCTGGACTGTTTCCACAGATGGGCACAGCACTATGGATGATGATAATAGCAATTATTATGATAGAAATTTCATGATCCAGTTTTCAAATATCTCCTAATTGTGCTGTTCTTTCTACTAATAGGTGAATGTCAAGCTATTTTAGTTTGGTGAAGAAAAAAAATGTGTTTTCTCATTTTATAGATATGGACACTAAAACAGACAGATTGTGATTAATTTTCAGAATCCATACAATAACTAATATGAGAAAGTAAGTTGCAATCCCATTTCCCAGGCTGGAAGTCAGAATAAGTTCCTCTGGGCCTGTCCTCTCATTCACTTGTTATTCCCAGTCTATCAAAACACATTCTGATAAAAGTATTGCAATTTAAAACCAAATACATAAAATACTTGATGATGTCATCTGAAGAAAATATTTTTTCTTACATTGAATATATATTTATTTTATGTACTCATAGACAAGAGTAAAGATAGAGTATTAAAATCATTTTTTAAAATAATCTAATTCTCTTTCTGGAACTATCTGCCTTTTTCTGTTTCTGTGAATTCTGAGGTGCCCTCCTAGGCAGGTTGAGCCCACCTTGAGCATCAAGACATGGATGGAAATTAAGCTATTTTAAGATTACTTCAAATCCTGTTATATTTATAGCCAGTAGAGTCTTCTTTAGTAGGAAAATAACATGTTGTGGAGTTAGATAGATATGGCACCTGACATTAAACTATCAAAGGACTAATACTTAGCTATGTGGAGGCAGTGACGATGATCACATAGAAATTACAACTTCAACTCTTGGGGCTCTGTGTTTAGCTTCCCTTCCCAAGGTCACTCTGCCTGCTGGATGTCTGGTCTTGTTCAGTTCTCAGCAGTGTAAACACTAGCATAGCCTTTTCATAGAGCACAAAGTTGTTTACCAAGAAACAAAGAAGAAACTCAGGAATGAAAATGGTTGGTAGCTTCCTGGTTACTTTGTATTAAAGTTGACTTTGAGGAAAAGGTACAATGACTTTGACTTTAGAAGATTGTCAAGCAGACTTGTATTTGAAGAACCTAAGAATACCTAAAGATCTGGCTGTAGGAGCTATATTAAGAGTAAGCCATTAATAGGGGCTCCCATTCTTATCGAACCCTGGCTTTTAGACAAGTGACTGTTCTTTCCTTAATGTGTGGATGAATAAGAATATTTGATCTTGAATTTCAGTGGTTCTACAGATAATATAAATTCATGTTTTTTTATATAAAGACTACATAGATTTGTCTCACAAAAATAAAATAAAATAAAAGATACAAAGTGTAAAATCATGGTTTTGCCCAACCACACAGAACTAAATGACCAAAGACTAGACTTGGAGATATCATGAGATAAAATAAAACTTTCTTCACTGCAAATCGTTTATGTCAGGTAGTTTGTCATGGTATGAATAAGTATCTGATGAAGATATTGTGCCTACATCTTCCTGTTCTTGTGCCATATTTTCCTTTGAAGGAATTAACCATGTATTAAAGAAGGAGACAGCCATGAAGCCATCTAGAACATTCTCTTGACTGATTTATCAAATTGAATTAAAAACAGATACATTATGATAATGTATTAATGATCTCATATAGTGAATTAATGAATTTAAATGTAAACTAAAATTAAAAAATTATAGTTCTATATAAATCTTACTAGAAGAATAGAAAATGAAATTTTAAAGAAAGTCTACAAAGTTCTGACATCATGGTGTTTGGATCAAGTGGTCTGATCGCTATAAAAATGATTGATAAAATCAAACATATACTGTCTTTGTTAGTGTTGTATTGCTATGAAGAGACAGCATGACCAAGGCAGCTCTTATAAAGGAAACCATTTAATTGGGGGTTTGCTTATTGTTTCAGAGGCTTAGTCCATTATCATCATGGAAGGAAGCAGTGAGGCACACAGGCAGGCATGGTGCAGGAGCAAGAGCTAAGAACTTTATATCCATATTCTTAGGCAGCAGGGAGAGAGAGAGAGAGAGAGAGAGAGAGAGAGAGAGAGAGAGAGAGAGAGGGAGAGAGGGAGTTTATTGTGGGATTTTGAAACCTTAAAGCTACCTTCTAGTAACACACCTTCTCTAAGTAGGCCACACCTCCAGATCCTTCCAAGCAGTTCACTGACTGGGGCTTAAGCATGCAAATACATGAGCCTATGAAGGGCATTCACATTCAAACCACCGTATATGCTAATCAGCAAAATGTTATTAAATATACCAATGGAGGTTTGAAGTTTGGAAGAGAATTTAATTAAAATATTTGTGAGTTTTTTTGTGTGTTTGGGGGGGTAGGGAATAATAATTTATTGTTCAATATAGTTTGGTCTGAAAATCAGTCCTAGGCATTATTGAGGCTATGACTGGGCTCCCATCAGTAAGGCTATACATATACAAAGGATGGAAGCGATTGGGTAAAAGTAATGAGGGACAGCATCAAGGGAGTTTATAAATAGTACTCATCTTTATTTTGGATTTGAGGAAAGAGGATCCAGAGTGATTCAAGCAGTGTGCATGAGGCTGGCACACAGATAAGCAATCAAGGAAGTGGCACTTACTGTCTGACTTGTTCCATTTTTCTATAGATAGAATTGTGGCTTTACAGAAGAGGCAATCCTTGCTGTTCATTATGTGCTAGTTGAGGTAGGCTTTTTAGGCTTTGTGGCTACAAGGCTGCAATACAGCAGAGATGAGATAAAGCATAGCAAAGGCCTTCTTTACTGATGGGCAGGGATGCAGCTTCTGCCTGTCAACAGTCAGTTGAGCCAGCATCACAGGAGTTAGAGTTGTGCGTGTATCCTACTTCTTTTGATTAAAGCAGCAGTTGAAGACATAAGTGCCTCTGCAACCATTTCCCTTTGTATGCATGTGTGATACAGTGGACAGTGACAAAGTGTTTGTTTTAGCTTAGAATGTCATCATTGGCCAGGAGAAACCCCTGAAGCTTTCTCTGTGGTCTAGGACCACAATGGAGTATCTAGGTCACCCTTTAAGCTGGTATTGGAATTCTTCATCCTCATTGTCCATCTATAACATCTGCTTCACATGTTCTGAAAGGTTCTGGATGTTAGGTATTCCCTTCTATTTGCCATAGTACATTAACAGTAAGGAGAGGAAAATATTCCAACTTTACTGGTAGTCAATCTGTAGTTTAATCGGGATGATTGTGAATCTGCATTTCTCAGAATCTGAAGTCAACATTTAGCTCTTGAGAGAAAAGGCATGCCAGCCATGTTGAAAGCCATATACCACCATTGGTCCTGCGTGAAAGTTGAGCCAGACTAAGCATGCATCTATACAAGGCCAATCAAAGGCCTGCACAGTCCCAGTCTTGCAAAAGTTAGGAAGGCTTCTGGATTCCTGACTTGTGATCCTGCTCTCACTTCACTCAGTTCTAAACCTGGAAATTTAATATAATAAACTCTTTTCTATGAAGTTTTCTTTTTCTTTTTTGGTCATGCTATTTTATCACACCAACAAAGAGGCAAATTAAGAGAACAGTAAAACACAGAGGCTCCCAGAGACACACAGCGATGGTAGATGGGATTAGGTATATGGATCAGGGAATCCATGCTCTACACTGTGTCCTAGTGTCCAATACAGGACATACAAGACAGCAGAAGCAAGGGGTGTTTGTTAAAACATAACTAAATTATTCTGGAAAGATCAGACACAAATACCCAAAGTGAGGTGTCCAAGTGTTAAAATCCACTGCATCCATCTTGGTTCTTTGGTTCTAATCCTATCCAGAAAAAAAAAAAGCCCCATACCACATTTCTGCAAGAACAGATTACTGTAAGCCTGGCCATCCTTCAGCCACAAGTCTCTCTTTCTCCTAATGCTGAGATTTCTTACTTAGCTCAAACTTCTTCCCTTCTCTGTACTACAGTCCTCCTACCTGTTACTCCTCCCATATGACCGCCTGCCCCATGTACACATGGCAACTAAGACCACCCCACTCATCTTTCTCCTTCTTATCCATCCACATGTAGCATGCCCATGTAACAACTGCTCCAGGAGCAGCACTAACTGACCACTTCTCCATGGGTAATTTGTGTTGCACTACACAGTAGTAACATGGGAATGTGCACCCACTAACATACATGCATGGCCACACATACCATATAGAGTAAAAATAAATTACTTAAGTTTATAAAATTAAAAATTGAAATTTTCAGTCACACTAGCTACATTTAAAGAGTTCAGTGACCCCATGTGGCTGTACTACATGGGGATACACAGGTGTATTGCATCACCATCGTCACATGAAGTTCTGTTAACACTGTTTAGCCCTTTCCACACTGCCTGAGTCATCACTTCTTTCTCTGCAGCCCACATTTATTTCACCCCAAATATGCACTCTGCTTCCACCACAAAACTTACCTTCCTGCACTATACCTATTTTAGGATTGTGAATCTACTGCCATGCCTCCCACCCTCAATGGGGATCCATGGTTAGCACCCTTGTAGGGGGCAGTGGTAGGACTGATTGGAGACTGTTATAAACACTTAGAAGTCAACCTTGATACTCTTAGTTTCGGGTGCTTAGGATTAGAGGCAGAATCTGCCCAGGGCTTCCCTGATGCTGCAACCCAGTCAGCAACCCTGCTCTGTCCAGGCTTAGAAATAAACGAGCTGAAGGATTCCAAGAGAAGTCCCGTTGCTCCCCCCAACCCCCAGGCCTTGCTACCTTGCCTCTAGCTCCAGAGAACCTTTCTAGCCAGCTTCAGTTTAGAGCCTTACATACCATATCAGTGCTCTCAGAGGTGAGCCACCCCATCTTGCCAGCTCAGAACCAAGATGTCCCTTAAAATACTTTAAACTTCCCTTACAGGACCCACTGGAACAATGGAAGGGCAGAACCCCATGCCAAAGGAGAGAACCCATAGCGCCTGATCCTGCAGGACAGGCTAGGAACTAGAGACTAGATACCTAGGAGAAGATTTTTAATGATATCCTGTTCTACTCATAGATAGGTACCTAGTCCAGTCTCCACCAGAGAAGCTTCTGCCAGCAGTTGATGGGAACACATTCAGAAGCCCAGAGTCAAACTTCATGCAGAGCTCTGGAAAACCTGCAGAAGAGAGGGGGCAAACATTTCAGAGAGGGGTCAGAGACATTAGGAAGCAGGCCCCAGGGAGTCCATGGACAAGCACTCTTGGGGTCCCTCAGAGCCTGAAGCAGAAGACAGGAAACCTAAAGGGTCTCCTAGATATGTTATGTGGTTGACTGGCTTGGGGTTCTTGCAGAGAGCCTGTAGGCTAGAATGTATGTGGGGGTTCTCTGAGGCCTTTGACTGTCCTTAGGACCCATTTTCTCCAGCTGGGTTGCCTGGTCCACCCTTGATTTGGGGGCTGGTGTCTGGCCTTATCCCATTTGTTGTGCCCTGTTTGAACAGTGACCCTGGGAGGACTGTTCTCTTCTATGGGGAGAAGCAAGAGGCAAGATGACTAGGTAGGGTTGAGGAGGATATATAATAGGACAAAAGGGAGGAAAGGTGTTCACTCTCATCCCTGGGACTTAACTAAGCCAGGGCCAGCGGCACAACTCTACGTAGGGAAGCATAAGGCGTGGGTCTAAGCATCCTGGAGGATCGGCAATCAGGATTAGAGACTCTGAGAACTGACCGGGATGTACACAGTTCCCCAGAGTCATGGCAGAAGATGTAACTCCGTTTATTGAAGGAATGATGGTCACATTTATAGAACGGGGAAGGATCTCTGGTACCCAGGCGCATCAGGGAATGCCCAACTGTTAGGGCCCGCAGATACAACAGCCCCATTTGCATGTTGGGGGCTCATAACCTAGACTTAGTTTTTTTTCATGGGGACCAGAGTGGGGCTGCAGCATCAGATAAACATCAGATAGGTTTCATACCTTACCATCCACTCTCAGAGTGAGAGTTCTGGGTTCTGGGGTTCCAAGCATGCTTTGACCATCTCTTTAGCTTTAGGGCAACTCCACAGAAGGGGAAAGCTTGGAGGAATGGAGAGAGGGTAGCAGGGTGTTGATATGTGTTATACTAAAGAAGAAAAATAAATTCAAAAAAATCTTAAACTTTAATGTGTCCCTATGTTGCATCTAGATTTTTGTTTAAATTGCAGATTCTGGTGGTGTAGCAGCTCTGGGATCAGACCAGAGAGTCTGTATTTCTAACAGGCTCAGGACAGTACTGTTGCAGCTGCTTAATGGACACACAGGATGAATAGCAAAGAGTCAGATGATGAGATTTTTATGAGTAATGTATATTTGTCTAAAACTTTTTTGTATGAGTTGCTCAGTGGAAAATTTGATTCCTCTTTTAGACAACATTTAAATGATCCCCATTTCATAGACTGAGAAGCTATGTGGAAAAAGTTATATAAAATAGTACTTAAAGTAAAGAGCTCACAATTCTTGACTTTCCTGTATTTTACCCACAAGACCAAATTACTTCTCAATTTCATGCTGTGTGAATATTAACCCAGAGCCATAAATTTTCTTTTAAACTCTAGTTACATTTTGTTTAACATTCTCTTGTCATAGACAATGTCTTTATTTTTTTTAACCTCACTTCTATCTCAGCTTTTGACATACATAGGCTCATATCTACTGAAATAGTCCTCATTTAATATTAACAAAGAAAACTGTGATCAATGTTAATTATTATATGCAAGAAATTAGGATCATAATTGAAGAAAGAACATGGTCATACCATGTATAGCTGCCAACAAGACATTTCAATTCTTGTTGAAAGAAACAGCTACAAAGGTCTGAAATTTATCATGGTTTAGTTAATATTTAAATTGTAGACTTCACCATACAAAGCATACTGGATATGGATTTAAAAATTCTATCCAGACAAATTCTGACCTTAGATAGTTCCTGAATGTGACATTTAAATTCTCTGTTTATTTTATCATTAGTTAGTAGGAGATAGTAACAAAAGTCTTATAAAAATCACTGTGGACGTTTATTACAAAACATTTATGTTTTTACCTTGTTCAAAAGAAAGTATGGAGGATGATTAAAAGCATGAAATAGGATGATGTACGATTGTGATTTTATGATTGTGATTTTGTGAGCTTATCTGTGTGATCTTTAGTGTATTTCGCATTAAAATATTGGCATAATAGTAGTGCTTAGCCATGGGTATTAAGAGAAGATCAAAATTTATAGATAGATGTTAGATGTTAGAGCCTTATCTCTCCTTTGAAACAAACCAAATAGCATATTATTTTTATTTTATTGTTATTTTATATACATACCTATAAAGTGTGCCTCTGGAATATGAGATCCATAATCTGCCATATGCTACCTGATGTTGTGATTCAATCCAAGTCCAAAGATTTGAGAACCAAATTGTATGTGTCAATCCAAAAAGGGAAGGTTGAGCAAAGATTTCTAGTGTTTCAAAATAGGAGAAGATGGGTTTCCTGGATCAAGGAGGCAGACTAAATTTGCTTGTCCTCTGTCATTTTCTTCTCTCCAGATTTTCCGTGACCTGGATTTACTCCATTGTATGGGAGAAGATGATTGTGTATATACAGGCTGGTGATTGAAATGCCAATCTCTGGAAAAATCCTTACAACCTACTCAGACCTACTTGTCTAGCTATCTGTACATCTTTTTGCTCAAAAATATTACCAAAAATTAAAATAAATTGTGTAACTATGAGAGCAGAGAAGAAGAAAGACAGAGAGAAAAGAAAAGGGAGGTGTCTGGCTTATTTTAAGCATCATAAATGTTTTATATAATATCTATAATGGTAGAAATTCAGAACACATTTGTTACCAACTACTCTTCATTAAAAGAAAGAGTAGTTTGGAGAACAAAAGCCAGAAGATCTGCAGTCAAAGCGAAGCCTTCATAAAGAAGAAAAGTTTGATTTGTCACAAAACACACCATCTATAGGACTGTATTTGTTTAAAATCATAGGTCAGAGAGTTCTAGTCACTGAAGGCACAAAGGCAAATGAGACTTGGCTGTGTAGGCACAGATGTCTGTGTATTTTAGAATCATGCTCTAATGTGAACATTTCAAGGGAAGGACAGAAGGAAATTCAACCTTAACAAACCAAGGATAGTTTCCTGTTCATGCACTTATCCAGTATTTATAAAATGCCAGATATGAATAAGGTCTGTGATGAATAGCCCCTGGGCATCTTAAATCTGGGCAGCAAAGCTCCTTTTCACAAATAATATGTATCTGTCAGGGGTTCAAAATGGAAGTTGAGTCTTTGAAGGTTAGTAGAGTTCAGATAAATATATAAAACCAGGTAGCTGATATATTATTCTGCTACTTACTGTTTTAAACTAATATTATCATACAGTGTTTCTCATTGGTCCCTAGTAAAGACAACACTGATTTGGGACTAGAAGGTTCACTAGGCAAGATTTCTTGCCTATCTTCTGCCAGAACTTGCTATGATTAGAGACCAAAAAGCTGAGACACTGGGTGCTATCAAAATCTGAGCATTTTGCTGCAATAGACACTGGAAATAACTACTCCCTATCATTTAGAAGGTGAAAGAGACTTGAAGACCTTTCATCCAACTTTGAAGCAAGAATATTCTTCACAAAACATAATTATCTTTCATCCTGTGAGTATTGAGCAGGTATTTTCTTTTTAAGGTTGGTGAGGACTTGGACAGATTTGTATCTGTGATGTAGGAGTGCACAGCATTAGAATAAGCAGGGAAGTTTGATCTTAGATGAGGTACGTTGTGAGTACTAAGTCTAGAGGAGTGATCCGTGCCCTCCAGGGCACTTCTTCCTTTTCAAATAATGCTTGGAACAGGCTGCAGGCTAGGCTTCCTGCTGGATGTTGAAGATATTCCCGCTGTTTTTTCCACTGAATTATCAAGCATGATTTTGATTGATATTACATATGCATCAGAGAAACGTGCAGCAGTAAGAAACCTCGTTTATCCTCTGATTTCTGACCAAACAGCAAGACTCACCTTTTTTTATAATAAGAAGTGATTAAAATGGTGCTTAGCACTAGGAGATCTTATGAGGCCTATTTGATATTTTTTCTCAGAATCCTAAGTACAGAATCCTTAAGAGAAAATTATGGGAAATATTCATTCTTCACCATTGATCCCAGTTCTATCAAGTAATAGAAATTGAAATGGAAGTTAGTAAATTGTAAAATAGCAAATTTGTTGTACCATTTATTTGGTATGTAAATGACCATTTCTAGGCTTCAGGTAGCATTTGTCATGACTTTTCATGAATGTATACTCAAATGAAGCAAAATACTAAAAGTCATCAATAGAGCCTATAGTAGTGCACCTTTCAATGCACAGATAATTAACGGTGCTACTCTGTAAGCTATATTCTGCTGTCCCTAGCTGTTAATGGGCTGGAGGTACGGGCAACAATTTCAGCATATGGATGGGTATGTCAAAAGTTAAAGTAGCATACTCAAATTAAGTTGATTGTTTCTGTCATTCTGATAGTTTAGACTTAGTCTCAAACATAAGTTGTTCTTACCCTGTGTAATTGATTCTTGAGTAGCTGAATTCATCATATTTGATCATCTAGGCATGAACTGATCACAGGTCTTTATTTTATTTAGGTGTGATGATGAAGTCAATCTGATCTGTATTCATTTACCAGAATAAATTTGGGGCTTTTAGAAAATAAATATTTCAAAGATTCATAACTTCAGTCAGAATAATTCCTGGATGGCATACAACCCTTTGCTCTATTGTACTTAACCAGGATGTAGACTGATATATTAAAAGGTAAAAAATCTATCATTTCAGAATATGTTACACACACAAATTAGGATGTTTGAAAGCTATGTCTACATAACACCTGAAAATCAAGAAATGTAATATTTTTAATATTCAGGCCCATTTCAAGATTTCAGAGTTTATTATATGCTCAAATATTTGTCATAAAAACTTTAGATTTAAAACTTTTGGATTTGCTATGAAAGTCAAAGTAATTATGTAATTATGAATTGAAGTTTAGTTTTGTATATCACTAGCGTATAACACAGAATTTTCTTATTTATTTCAATAATAGCTGAACCTTTATTAAAAACCAAGCCTATTGTAATATTGAGGCTATGACAGTAACAACCAGCCCTAGTTTTCTTAATGGAAGATCTAATTAATCTGTGAAAGATACAGATGATTAGACTTGCAATGGGAATAATTGGAGATTCAATGACACCATTAGTCATCAAGTTATCTTTCAAATATGTTGTCTGTAAATTAGTAAAATCATACGTTAATATCTGAGCACCTTCAAATAACTGATTAGACTTCGTTTAAACAAACAAAAAAATGTATGTGATTGAAGACCTAGCTACAATTTCAGTGATATGGGAATGGAAGAAGTTTTATACTCAAAGCTGAAATAAAGGTATAGAAAAGTAAGGCTCATAATCAAGTTACAGATCTGAATGAAATTTATTTTAGTGGAAATTACCATGTAGGTCAATGACAAGGGTGGAAAATTTCAGCCAGATAATGCAAATTAGATCAAAAGCATTAGAGTGACATACATTAAAAGACACTGAAAGATTTTAATAAAAAGAGAAATGGAATGTATTTGTACTTAGTAGGACAGTTTGACTTTGATTTGCTTTTATTTTTATTTGTGTGGATGTGGGGTTGTCTTCTACATATATGCAGGTTCCTGCAGAAACCAATAAAGCCCCAGAGTGGGTGTTGTGAACCACAGTGAGGTATTCTAGAGGACCTCTTAGCCATTGTGATGTCGTGTCTGCTCTAGTAGAACTATTCTGACTATAGAACCTATCCCAGAGCAGGATGACACTGACTGGAAACAGCTTAGATGATGTCTGTAATAATTGTTAATGATACTGTAAAGTAATGGAGGAACTGCCACAGGGTAGATACAGTCAATATTCCAGGAAAACACAACAAAACAAACAAACAAACAACAAAACAAGAGTATTCATCAATCCTCATTATATGAATGCTGCTGAGGGAAAGGGAGAACAAGGATGCAACCATATTTTTGCCTTAAGTATTTGTTGGGATACACGTCCAAGTATCTCATTGCTGTGAGGCACTACAGAAAGTGAGCAGGTTTGCAAAACAGGCCATGATGTAGTTAATCGGCCTTATAGCTACCAAAGGAAGACCTGTTCTGAGCAGTATGAGCAGGAACATTTCACCTGGGACTGTCAGCTCCTTCACCTGCAAACTGCTGTCAGGGAAATCAAGCACTTACCTTCTTAACACTTTCCCTCACTCAGGGAAGATAACATTTTAAAAAACGCCGAGAGGGATTGGGAGGATCTTAGAGGAGCTGGAGAAGGGGCAATGATAATCAGAACATAACATAAAAAATATATTTGCAATGAGAGAAAAACAGAAAAGTATAATAAATGAAATAAGCTTTTTTTTTGCCAGAAAAAAACCCAAACTATCCATTCTTATTTTTCCTTTGGGTGCTCTTTTCTTTGGTAATAATTACTAAGACATCTTGGCCAGATTCTCTTCCATTCCCTGACTCAGCTATAATTTCCCTTGAGGTAAGTCTGCTGCTTTATCGAGACGGGAACAGAAATGTTTCTAGAAATAAAGGTTATGCAAGACACTTTCAATTATTTTAAAATATAGATTGTGGTAGCCAAGGGCTCACTGTCAGTATGCCATTAGGGAAATAAAATTAGATAGGAAGAAATAGCTTAAATATCAGATTTGAAGTATCATTGCGTGATTCAGCTCTTTCCCTCTTAAATAATTCTTAAATAATATAAATTAATCACAGATACAATATGATAAACAAGTTCAAGGAAAAAATGAGCCACTAGTATGAAAACCAATCATTAACATCAAGTTAAGTAGAGATGTCATGCCAAATGTGTTAAGGGACTGGAAGTTGCTTAAACCAGATTTACAAACCATAATTCCACTGTTGTCTCTAGGTCAGCGAGGTCATCCCACAGTTAAGCAGAACACATATTTGTTCTCTGTTTGAAACCTGGCAAAGCAAATTTGTTGGCCAGGGAGCAGTTTAGAAATGTTGTTACTGACTAAATTGAGACTATGAAAGTTTCCTTTGCTCCTCAACTACAAAGTCCTAGTATAACTACATTTCTCTGGCGTATACATGAAAAGTCTTACTGTTTGGGTCCTTAAATTGTTGTTTGCAAAGGCTGATGCCTGAGTCAGGAATAACTTGGGTGCTTGAATTATTTCCTAAAATTGCAGAACTTCTCTCAAAGAGTCAAGGGTTTTAATTCAAGAGCAACAACCTGATTGCTTGTACTGCCTGCCAATTCCACCTTCCAGTTGTTTATTCCTTAGAGAAGGCATGTATGTGTGGAGGTAGGAAGAAAACACATGAGAGCAATGGAAGGCAGAAAGCTTTAGGCTGAGTTTTGAATCTTTACATGTGCTTAAAAATAATACCAGGCTTGTTCTCTGATACATTATCCAGTCTGCTCTTATCCCAAAACAACTTAAAATGGGACATATCATGTACTGCTGATAAAGAGCATAGCTGCCACGAACAAGTCACAGGATTTGAAAACAATTCTATCCTTCGTCAAATAAAGCATCCCTCCTGATACTGGTAAACATTACACTAAGCAAAGACACTGTCTAACATAGTCTAACGCCAAACACATACAGTATGTATGTTTGAAGATGAAAATGCATGTGATATTTTCTTCCTCTGAATCAAAGCGGAAGAACTGTGGCTGCAATGTGCCCTACATAGCTTTTAAGTTAGAAAAATTAATGCTGAGGCTATGATGGTGGTATTTGGCAGGGACTAGATGGGATCACAAGCATGAGACCCATATGATGCTGTTAATATCTTTATAAAAATGAAGAGAGATCTGACTTCACATGCTCCTGTTTTGCTCTGTGATACCCTCTCTACAACAGTGTATCATGTAGATCCTCACCAGATACCAGCACCATGTTTTGGACTTGACAGTTATAGAAATGTAAGAAATATCCCATGTTTATACATTAACCTAGTGCCACATACTTCATGAAAGTTATATAAATAAGCTAAGCTAGTATGGTACAATGGAGTGAAGGAATGTATCTGCTCTTCTAGGTAGTATTCCTTTAACCAATACCACTCTTAACCCTGCAATTTGCAATAGAAACAGATTTTTGAGTTGGTAGCTGTACACATTTCTTAGTTCTTCACTTACTTAGTCTTTCATAAATGTGTGAAAATTAATTTTGTTGTTCAGAAAATGTTTATATTGATAAAATCAGACTCCTTAACTATTACTGCTGCCTGATATACTCAGTTAATCTACTTGGATATTAGTGTCTATAATATAAATGATCAGATAGTAAAATAAATTGCCTGATAGGGTTAATCTAATGTTAGTTAACATAGCAAAGTCTAAATTTAATTTCAGATATTTAATTCAGATATTTTGGGTCAGTCACACAAATATTTATTAGAAATTTAAATACCAAATAAAAATTACAGAATGAGGCGCAGCCATTTTATGAATCATCCATATTAAATGTCTTGTGCATAATGATTTCCATAAAAATGTGTTGTAAACGGACTTCTATAACATCTACAACAATCTACAAGATTTTCTACCTTGATCCTTTCTCAATAAGAAAATAGCAAAAGTTATTGTCAGAAGGGTTTCTTTCGATGTTTTCATTCATTTACTCTTTGATTCCAAGTTTGAATCCACTTAAAAAAAACTACCTTGTCTGATCTGATCTGATCCTGCTCACTTCAATTGTGTCTTGTCACTTCAGTGATGTTCTTTAGCATACTGTGATCATATATCTTCTCATCTTAAAGTTTTGGGTAATTTGATCACATAAATAATCAATTGAGAACTTCTAATAATATTGCTGATACTTCCTGACTTCCATTTATAGCCTAGAAGTGGCATAGGCCTCATTTACATTATGTTGTTTTCCCTGGAGATATTTCCGACACACCAAAATTGTACATTTCTTTTTATTTTGTTTATGATCTTACTGCCTCAGTCTCTTCCTTACTTACCATTGTCCAGTTGGGGAAACATGTTTTATCAACCTCAAAGACTAAGAGAAAAATCATTGCTTTTCTCCATTTTTTGTTTATTTCCAAGATTTCCCCTGGTACATCAATATGTTCTTTGTTTCCAAAGCAACGCACATATACCTCCTATAGCACTTATCACCATTATCAAAAAAGATATCGCTTCCTTCAGGTAAACCATGGCCTCATTTGCCTTTGTCCCATTCTGTGTGTTTGTGGAGCCTAACGCAATTCTTAGTCCAGAATAGGAATATAATAAATAATTGTTGAATTGCTAAATTAAATTTTGATCCATTGCATTTTTCTTAAGCCTCCCATGTGACTGTTGCCCCTTGTTTCATTATAAGTGTAAAATATGTCTACAGCATAGTGAGAAGGGGGTAACTCACAGAGAGATAGTTCAATGACAATCTTTCTATTAGAATCTTTCATTGATTCCTATGATCTGGCTTCTTTGTTTCTTTGTAGTTTTGATTTTTGAATGGTTGTGCCGTGTTCATTGTCATTTTAATCATTTTTCATTTGTTTATGTGTACACACACACACACATATATATGTACATATATGTATGTACATGAGTGTACATACATATGGCGGCCAGAGGTTAAACCAGTGTTATCCTTGATTGTTCTTCACTTCATTGAGGCAGGGTATCTCAGTTGAATCTAGAGCTCATCAGTATGGTTAGCACTTTAGTCATGGATCCTTTTCTCTGAATCCCATGGGCTGGGATTATAGGCAGAGCACCTTGCCCACCTTGCATTGATGTTCATTCTGGTGATCCTAAACTGGTCCTCATGCTGGTATAGTTAGTGCTTTGTCCTCCCAATCCTTTTGTAGTAAGCATACTCTCTTCAAATGTTGCCTCCAGGACCACAGATGTTTGTGTCTCTTCCCCTTTAGCTGGTTTTTGGTGTTGTTTTCTCCCATGTTACAATCTCTTTTATTCACTGAAGTTCATGAACATGATGCATATTCTTTTCTTTTTTCAAAATTGTGATTTGGAGACAATCTTTAAACAATTGACCAAGAATTTATATTCTCTTAGAATTTGTAACAATGTGGACTCAATGGCATATCCTGAGAGAACAGATCCTCTTAGTAAGGATACAAATCTTCAGGTTCTTTTTTGCTGAATAATTAGCATGTAATGAATGTTTAAAATTGTTAGAAAACACAGTTGTGTGTGTGTGTGTGTGTGTGTGTGTGTGTGTGTGTGTGTTTGTGAGTGA
This sequence comes from Cricetomys ansorgei, assembly GCA_026225945.1. NCBI lineage: Eukaryota > Metazoa > Chordata > Mammalia > Rodentia > Nesomyidae > Cricetomys > Cricetomys ansorgei. The sequence goes on from JAMJFZ010003206.1 coordinate 375,345, forward strand.
AAGACCAAGAGAGAGAGAGACAGAGAGAGAACAATCCTGTAATTTAACCAATATCTTCAAGAAAAAGCCTATCGCATCTGGGCTGCAAACATAAGCCTCATGAGAAGACCTGTGGCCAGGACCTTATGCCATAGTTGACTCCAAGTATTCTGAGATAGGACTTGCGATGATGAAAAAGAATCATTGCTAAAATGCTCACACTTGCCAGAAAGTACATATTTTTATAAGTATGTTTGAAATTTACTTATATTAGTTTGTATAAGTGTGCCTATATATGTAGGCATTCATGGGCCACCACAGGATCATGGGATGGCAGAGGACAACTTACAGAAGTACTTTTCCTCCTTCTACTATGTGGGTTCCAGGGACTAAATGTGAGGAAGCAGGTGTTTTACCTGACTGAATTGTTTCACCACTTCTTTGTAAGGATTGTGTGTTTATACCTAAAAGTCCATGCTGAATGTGCTGCAAAATTCAGAGCTAGTCATTAGGTTACTAGCAGTGAGCAAAGGATTCTGTACATGTATGCACAGCATATCCAAAGGAACTGAGTACAGAAAAATTTTATAAAATCAAAGAGAAATCATACATGATAAAACATTCAGAATGTCTGTGTCCTTTGCTTATGAAGAAACAGCTGTTATTGGATTTCTGACTTTTATTGTATAGATAAACTGCAACCTGTACATTCCCTAGCTCTATATAAAATATATTTAAGCAATTTAGAAACTTCCAGTTACATGATGCCTGCATAAAGCATGGTAGTATTTTATACTCTAAATTGGACATATAATGATAGGTGAAAAACAAGAGATATATGAAAGTATTGAGGGCTTGTTATTATCCTGCAGCCATTGGTTCTGTTCAACCAGGAAGGGAATAATTTATTGTAGGGTCTCATTTCAAAATACAAGTTGAGAATTCTAACAAAAAGAGAGACTTATTAAGAATCAAGATTAGAGCCTGATTGAGGCTGAAAGTCATGCTGTGTGGTAAGTCGTTTTGGCAAGAGTCTTATTTGTTTGGTGCCAAAACATCTGCACCTGTAACACCTGTCATGAAAGAGCATTAGCACAAAGGGTGATAATGACAGGAAGTGCAGAGAACTCTCAACAGTGAATTCTTGATTGCAAAGTCTGTTAATAATAAAGCTGGCATTATGTATTTTATACAATCAGGTTCATGGGTTTGTTTGTTTTGTGGTTGGCTGCATTGAGTTTTCTCTATCACTTAGGATATATATTATGTTTGCCTGCCCAAATCCATTTATTTATCTATTTTCCTTCTCTCTTTCTTTCTTACTGCTTTCCTTGATTACCTGCCTAGTACATCTTAAAGAAGGATCAAGATACTTCTTGAATTGTCTACTGGCAAGGGGGACAAATTAAAAAGAAATACCTACCTGTAAAGTTGTCAGTAGCATAGGCCCCAGGCTTACCATGAAACAGAGTACAGATATTGGTAAAATATCACCATTCCCTTCTCATTGGTAATATTCTTCTCTGAAAGCTGTGCCCTATTATGTGACCTAGTTTCTATCACTTCATGGGAGTCCATATTTGGCCACAATCGTACCCTAGTCTATAGTATTTGATACATCACCTATTCCTAGTTTACCTTCATAGAAATTTGGAAGTTAAAATTTTAATATCATGAAACTATAAATCATAATAAAATTAACTATCATATTTTATAAAGAAATAATATATTCATGCTGAAATATATTAATGGTAAATACTGTTAATTGAGCATTTATATCCCAAAATTAGAGTGAGCATTCACTATGAACCTTATTTTAACACAGATACTGAAGATATAGACCAATCCTTTTCCTCCTCACAGAAAGCTTACGAGCATCATGTTCTCTTTTAATGTTGTGAAGAGGACTTAATTATATCATATTTAGTCACCAGCATTTTACAGTATTCAAACATATAATCCAACGGGTGCTATTCTGATTCAGTCTACCACAAAGAATATTCCCAAAGCATGCCAAGGACTCCTGCATCTACCATTGTTTACAATGAGCTTTTATTGTTTTGAACCTATCTGGTGCCTTTATAGCAGCACTCAGCACTATAGAAGACCTGAATTTACTAAGAATGGATGACAGATAATTTTCTTTTTAGAATGTTCAGGATTATATTACTGAAACACATTGATTACTTCTACAAGAAGGATAAGACATTGGAAATAAGATTTGAGTTACTTTATAATTTTGACATTAACCTCTCTTTACAAGGTGTCTAACCTGCTTGTGCTGTGATAAAAAAAAAGTTCATTATACTGTGACACATATAAACAAAATAATTTTTTCTCACATTTATGGAAGTGATTATGTACAATGTCAAGGTGCTGTCAGATATGCTGTTGTTTTCATCATACCAAACCTAATCGTTAGGGTATGTTTCCTGTTTTTTAAGAGGCCAAAACTCTATTCAATCTTCACATGGCAAAATCTAACCAGAAAAACCCAATTCTTTTTATCTATCTATCTATCATCTATCTATCTATCTATCTATATCTATCTATCTATCTATCTATCTATCTATCTATCTATCTCTATCTATCTATCTGTCTCTACATTTCTCTATCTCTCTATCTCTCTATCTCTATCTCTCTCTTCTCTCGCATATGTTGTGAGATCTTTCTTTTCTTTAGGGTACTAATTTTATTCATGAGAACTCAAACTTCCTGATATAATCCTCATTTTGTATTATGTTGCCACTGAATAAGAAGTGCTTCTAAAATATGCAGATAGCACAGGGGGAAAACTTTATCCTAGGTCTGCTTGTTTAAGGCGCATGCATTTCCATAAAATCATCATGTACTTTATTAATAATCATTACTTAAACCTTTATAACATTTAAACTTGAAAACCTTGCATAAGAAGAATAAGAAAGGGAAGGGGTGAGGAGACTGGCGTAATATATATGAAGTTAGAAAATAAAATAATAGAAATAAGGTGAAAACTCACATTTATGTTCCTGACATTATAAGATAGTGTTCATTGAGGTGAAACTTTTATTTTTTACTGCAAACATGAAGGCTGTATAATTAAAGAACATATTAAACTATATTCCATTGGCCCCTCTGCACTAAAACTTCAAAGACAATATTGGTCTCCACCATCCCTGACAAGTGGAGAACAAGAAAGGTAAGATGGATACCTTGAGAGTTTGCATTCATAAAGGGGCAATTATACTAGGCATGAAGATGAGACATACAGAGCAGATTTCTGTATTTAAATGAATTGTTTTGTGATGCAAATTAGCACATTCTTCACTAATGAAGTGAATTCTTTAACCGCTTGAGTCATTTCTGGTTATCATTAAGCCATAGAAACCCCATGAAAAGAATTTATAGCTGAAGATGCTGAATAAAACAAGGTGATGAATAAAACAAACCCATTATAAGTTTGCCAAATTGATGCAATTCAGCTATTGAAAAGTAAACTTGTTTTTAGGTTTTCAGAGTCCATATTGTAAAATGGAAATAAAGGAAATGGCCTTGGCCTGTGAAGAAATTACTAACAAGTGATGTGTGGTGCTGTAGCAAAGCCAATTATTAATAAAATGACTTTCAGTTTGTATAACAATTCTCTCAGACACAATTCAATGTCACCAATGTGTAATGCATTGGGGCATGTATTCTAATATAGCAGGATACCAAAGAGATTTTATCTCTAAGACAAAGAACTCCATAGTATTTTGACAAGTATCTTGGGAAGACAGGGTACTTTAGAAAAGAAGCGGTTATGTAAGAGATGTCCTACATGCTCTTGTCTAGAAATGAAGATGGTTTCAAATGATGCATAGCTTTTGCTTTCATCCATGGAGTGTGTGTTGCTATATAGTATGTGAGCTTCAACATTCCAGTATTAAACACCCAAAAGTCATAGAGCAAAGTATGAACATAAAGTTCAAGGAGCTCTCATAAGGGAAAAGGTAGAGGAAAGATTAGGAATTGAAGCTCAAGAAAGAAGGTGTGATTAGAGTGGGCCATAACTGTCATATTTTGGGATTTAACCTTATTATTAAACAAATTGGGAACACACTGATGTATTTGGAAGGATATAAATAAATCAGAACTGCCTTGCGGAGAGATCAATATGTCTGTACAATATGAACAGGCCAAAATAAGCCATGACTAATTGAAGGCATTATATGTAACTATATTCACTATTTTAGTGAAAAGTGTCTTAAATAGTCAAGGGATTAGTAGTAGAAATGTAAATGAGGATGGGGGTGATTTCATTTATCATCTACAAACACTTGGTGTTGTCGTAAAATGAGAATGTAGAAAAATGTTAGCTGTTTAACTTTAAAAAATTAGAAGGTTTGAGAGAACAAGATCTCTTGGTCCATGCCATCAGAACAGCCTAGGCCATATAGTGAAATCATACTTCAACATAAATTAAATCTATAAGTAAATGAATGCTCCTCTAGCTGTCTGATTCTGGTGTCTCATCTTGGAGTATGGCAGAATGTGACAATTGCTTCAACCATTCTCTAATTTTAACTGGGATCCATAGTTAGATCTAGAAATAAACCAATGAAAGCAGATTAATAAGAGAAAAGCAAAGTACTTGTTTTTATTTTATATGCACATAGGGATTTTCACAAAAGCATGAAAATTAAAAAAAAAATCACTTAGCACAAAATTCATATTTTACAATGAATGATAAACATATGGAAATATGACACTATAAAAGAAATTTAGAGAGCTGGGGAGACTGCTCATTCAGCAAAGTGATTAGGTATACAAGTGTGTGCACATTAGTTTAATCTAATTTAAGCCAAGCATGGTGGCAAGCACTGGTAATTCCAGTACTGGTGAGGCAGAGAAGGGCAGATCCCTAGTGTTTGCTGTCTAGCCAGCCTAGCCTATTTGAAAAGTTCCATAGTGACCCTGTCTAAAACAAAGTAGAATGTTCAGGAGGAATGATACTTAAAGGTTTCTTCTGACTTCCACACACAAAAGGCATCCACAGAAACATGTATATCTCCATACATGTAGACATATGCACGTATATGCACACACTCACTATGTGAATTTGGAAGATACTAAATAGAAATACATGCATATGTGGTGTAAAGTTAGTGCAGGATACAGGTGAAGAGAATAAGATGTTTTTATTTTCACTCACTTATCTTCATTGAGAACTAACCCTCAGTCTGGAATGACAGTGCTGTAATCTTACCCAAGTGTTTTGAAGACAAATTTCCCAAATGAATCTTTATGCCCTGGTATGATTAGGGCAAGGCTGATCAAATAGATTTTTCTACTACTACAGTTACTCAAGCAATTTCAAGTCAAAAGAATATATCAAGTCAGCCTATTTGTGCTTGGTGTTGTATTTAAATTTTTAAATAGCTTAGGAGACATCATTAAACTCTAACAAGGAAGGAGATAAACTGAGGGAAATTCTTTTAAAGTTCTTTGTATCTGGAAGAGAAATGAGAAGACAGAACAGATGGCTGCTTTCCAGATAAGCAAGCCAGATGAGAATAAGGCATCACCACCTCCTTTTGTAGACATTGCCATGGGAACCTTTCATATATATCTGACAAATTATTGGAAGCTCTGCACTGACCTCTCTAATAAATAAAATCAGAAGGGGCACTCAGTTATGGGTGGAGCTATGTATTTTGCACAGTGAATTACATGCAGGTACTCAAACTAGTTTCCAAGATAATTTACAGCTAAAGATCCGCCCCCCCCCTCTGTATACATGCAAAAGAAGGAAGGACAGAAACAACTTTGAAATGTATCAGAGTGTCAGAGTAATCTGTTCTTAAGGTCTGCTGTTAGGAGAAAGTCTTTAAACAGAGCCTAACTTGATATGCCTAACTGATCAACAGGTATGAAAATACTCAACTCTACCTAGCCTTTGATTTTCACAGAATGGAAGGAAGATGTTCAATTCATAAGTTAACCTTCTAGTAGAGAGAAGGGAAACATCCAACTCCAGCCAAGTCTACACATTCTGTAAACATTTAAGTTGGGCAAGAAAGCTGAACAGTACCTGTAAAGTTCTGATCTCCCAAAAAGACTGATGCCTGATAAAACCATGCAAAACTCACTACCTCTCATATCTCACCACCTTGTTGTTGAATATCTATTTTTCCAAGTTCATGTTGTCTAGTATATCAATGTAGGCTACCAAAAATAAATTGTAGGACACATATGCTTTCAATTTAAATACAAGTCCAAGCACAAAATCATGACCTGGTAGATATGCTAGAATTATCTGACTAGAAGTGTAAAACAATGTTTAATAAGATAAACAGTATGGCTAAGTAGGTGACATACAAGAAAATATAGACAGAGTAATCACAGAGAAATAAATCCCAAAGCAGAACCAAAGTGTACTGAGGAAGATAAAAAACCACTTTAATAGAAGTTAGTCTATTTTTAGCCTCCTTTGATTGTAATTCTTTTTTATGACATATTTTTTAATTTTTTCTTCTCTCATATAACTTATATAATACATCCCAACTACCCTCCTCCCCTCCATCTACCTCTCATATCCCCCATCTTCCTTCTCCCCAGATCTACCCCTCATCACAGCCCACAAACGTCTATCCCTGCTTCTCCCCAGGAAACTACTGTTTCCTCAGGATTATTGCTAAATGAGGACATGTCATAGTAAGATGGAACAAAGTCAGGCACCAATCCATACATCAAGGGTGAACAAGTAGGCCCTGTAGGAACAAAAAGGTCTCAAGGGCAAATAAAATTGCCAGGAGCACCCTTACTCCATCCTATAGGAGATGTTTTAAGAATGCCAGTCCAGACTGTCATAAGATGTATTTAGGGGATCCTGCAGGTTCTGTGTTTATGGCTCCAGTCTCTAGGCGCCTAAGGGCTAGACAGTTGACACTATGGGGCTTGTTTTCCTGTAGTGGAAACTCACAGCAATCTATGAGAGAGACCTTAGCAAGAATCCCTAGTAATTCCTAGTAATCAGGGATAGGAAGTCTAATTAGGTCATCTCCTGTTGCTAGGCAAAGCTTCCAGTGACGTAATTGGGACATCATCCCAGCCACAAAACCTCCACCAAAGGCATATCCTCCCTGCAAGTTCCTCTTTGACAATGGAAGAGAAGAACCCCATGCCAAAGGAGGGAATCCCTGCCTGAAACTGCAGGGTGGGCCAGGAACTAGAGACTGTATATTATGGAGACAATATCTAATGATGTCATGCTCTGCTCATAGATCAGCCTCACCATAAAGGCCTCCTCCAACAGCTGAGAGGAGCATACGGAGAGGCCCAGAGCTACATTGTGCAGAGATCGGGGAACCCCATGGAATAGGGAAAGGAGGGATTTCGGGTACCAGAGGGATCAAGGACACCACATGTTAGTCTCTTAATTTATTGACTGTGCCTGAAGAATCTCAGAACTAGGGCATGTACTAATAGAAACCTCCCAACCTGAAAAACAAAGAGCAAAGATACTGTGGCCATGTAAAGGAGAAGATTGGAATATTCAAAACTTGTATCTTTTATATCTAGGGTAGCATCATTTGCAAATAGTTTTACTTCTTCCTTTAATTCAGATAATTTTTTTTCTTATCTGATTTCTCTTACTAGTAATTCTACTACTAAGCTCCATAGAAGTCCTATGAATCAGGGCCTTTGCTTTTTACTTAACCTTTGTAAAAGGACTTTAAGATTTTCATCCTTGAATATTACCTTAGATGCATATTCTGAATAAATGATTTTCTTAAGTTAGAAACTCTCGTTCTGTACATAAATGATTCAATTTTGAATAGGAAGAGGTGTAAAATTATGTTCGATAATTTTCCACATCAGTTAAGATGACTATCTGGAATTTTATTTTTTCCTTATTATTTCTTATTACTTTATGTATTGTTGCAGCCAGTATGTCTATATAACACATCTGTTTATGGTGATCTACATATCAAGACCATAAAAAGGGCACTAAAGGAAACTTACAATATCAACTATATCTCATAAATTTAGAAGAAATATTCATCAATGAAGTGAACAATCAAATTTAATAATATATAAAAATAATTCTATAACAAAATCAGATAGCATTGGCACTTCTAGTTATCCAAAGTTGGTTCAGCATGCAAAAAGTAATGTATTCCACATAAAATGAGCAGCATGTCATTATGTCAATATGTGCCTGTAAATCTCTTCAAAACTTTAAATGTTTACTAAAATTATATATTGGTCTTGGAATAGAGGGAACACTGCATCATTTTATGAGAAATAACTATCAACCTACAATTAATATAAAATGTTGTGGTAAGAAAATAAGGACTTTCACACTCAAGAATGAGAAAAAAAAATATCCCCTGTTAGTATTCTTTTCTACATTAGAGATGAAGTCTTACATACTGCAATGAAACAGATATATTAGTAAGTTTTCATTGCTTTGACAAAATGCCTTAGGTAAAACAACTTCAAATGAGGCAGTAGATCCTTGCCTAGTTTGAGTTGGGGATTATGGGATGATACTATATCATGGCAAGAACACTTGGTGAAAGAAATGTGCTCAGTTTATGGTAGCCAAGAAACAGAGAGACAGATTTCTTTTAACAAATCTGCTCTCTCCCAACCTGCTAAATAATCCATCAATGGATTTATTTATGGATCAGTGCATTTATGACTAATTTATCTCCCAAATGATTCACCTTGAAATATTACTGAACAGAGGACCAAACTTTCTTCACACTAGAGTTTGAAGAGCATTTCATATCCAAACTATAAAGGCAAGGAAAAAATACAATCATCCACCGATGACCTAATTACCTCTAGAATATCCAAATGAATTGGCAGAATCCTGGCCCCAGTGAGTGATCATAGAAAAGATTTAGGACAGAAAGTTAGATTGCTAAGTGAAATGCATTCTTATCAGCCCTGAACAATTAGAATTTGACATTTAGTAATTATATTAGCCTTCACAATAAAATGTTTAGGCATAAATTTAGTAAATGGATTCATGATATTCATAAAGAAAATTACAAACTTAAATTATTAAATAAAAAGAAAGTTATTCCATGTTCAAGGACAGATGTCTCATTAGGGTCAAGGTGTCTATTATCTCAATTCCAAACTATATCTTTCATATAATCAGAACTTAAATGCCAGCAATATATATTATAAATACCATAAAATCAATTCTGAAATTTATGTGAAGAAGCAGAAATTCCAAAATAGCCAATATAATATTAAAGAACAGATTTGAAGGACTGATACCACTCAACTTGAAGACATAATATTGATGAAAGGAAAAAGAAAAAAATGGAGAGAAAATATTACATAGCCTAGAAATAGCCATACACTTAGAAGAAAGCAAATAAAGCATAAGTATATGTGTATGATATATGTATACTTTAAGCATATGCAGTAACTAAATAAATATAAAAATGAAACATAAAAATAGACCAGTATACAAAAACCATGTCAATGAAGGACTTCTGACAGGAGCAAAGGAAACACATTGGAGTAAACATAGTCCTTTCATTGAAAGTTGCTGAAACTGCAAGGCGTCCATATGCTATATTCAGTGTCATATATGTAAACCCACAATGTACACCTTTTAGAAAGCTACCTCAAGACGGATCATAGTTTTTAAATATAAAATATGAAATTGTGAAACTACTGGAATAATGATAGATAACTATAATGACTTTGAATACAGGTACGGTGATGAATTAGTCAATTATACCTATCACTTCTTATTTACTTACTTATACTTGAGACAAGTTTGACCTATGACTCAAGGTAGTCTGGAAGTTACCTTGTAACTAAAAATACTCTTGATCTTGCAGCACTCCTCCCGTGTCTTCTTTCTGTTGGCATTATAGAAACAAATCACTATATCAAGCTATGACATTTTAGATATAGCAACAGAGGCAGTATCGATAAAAGAAGGGATTAATAAAGTGGATTCCATTAATGTTAAAAATGTACTTTTCTTAAGTGTGGTGTCTTGAGAAGGAATACAAAGCTATATGTATAATACCAGGTAAGAACCGTGATATAAACATAGACCTTCTGTCATATGTCAGTGTGGATTGGTACCACACTCTGGTAGAGTATGTTAATAGTAAAATCAGCTGTGCATTTATGGGGACCAGTATTATACAGGAAATACTAACTTTTTCTCCATTTTCCTGTTTCCCTAAAAGCTAAGTAAGTGGTCTATTTGTATAATGTGATCCTCGTAAATTCAAGAAGAAATGTTTTAGAATCCACCTGAAAATTATATATATGTTAATATCAAAAGTCCATTCACCTGACACCATCAGGTAAGGTAGTTCATTTTTGAGTTTATAGGCTGCTTAGTCCTATAGCACCCATGAATTTCTCTGATACCAATTTTTTATTAAGTGTGAGTTGCATTCCATCCTGGAAGACCGTTATTCCACATAATCAAAAGGTTTCACGTGTTGCAGAGACTATGAAGCATGCCAAGGCAGAATAGTGGAGAATTCAAACATCAAGACCAATCTCACTAGTAGAAATTTCTGTGTCTAAATGATTATTTTTAGCCTAGCAGAGTTTGAACTGATGAGCAACAATAAATTTTCTTCCTCTAGAAGTGGATATTGAATATTAATTTCTACTCATGAATAAATGATAACTGAGAGTAGAGGATGATGATGACTGTCATGTTGACTACTCTTCAAAATTTCTTAGAAATGATGGTGACTAAAAACTAAAAATACCAAAATGTCTTTTTGTCCCCAATTTGTCCATCCCATTATAAAGATATAAATTGTCTCTGAATTTGAGCTGCTCATTTTCTCAGATTTAAATAATATATTGATGATGAGAACAGGCAGCTCTATCATGATGTTTTCTTTTAAAAATTAAAACACAGTTATCTTCTGCCATTGTTCCTAATGGTAAAATGCTCACATACCTGTACATCATTGATCACAAGTAAAAGCTATTCATTTCGTAGTAATGATATAAGATCTGGAAAGCTCTTAAGTGACTAAATAACTTCCCATTATAACCAATAATGTGGCCCTTATCCTCATAAGAATCAGGAAAGTTTATATTCCTTAAGAAAGAAAATATATAGTATGAATTGGTGACACTTTTATAAATCTGTTCTTAAAAGAAAATGAATCATTTTCACAGAGTTTTAGAACTATGAGGCAGAAAATAACTTTAGTTTATCTCCCGGTTTTTGTACCTGTGGAAGTGCATGTGTAGAGAGGCATATGGTTTGGGCAAGAATGAGTAGAATGGGATTTAATGTAGCACAGGTACTATCAATTTATCCCTCATGACCACTATGTCAGCTCTGTAGTGATAGCTGGTGTTTCAATCTATAGATCTGCATAAATCAAATTTGACTCTTATAATCCTTATTTACACTTAGTAGGCTATTTATAGCTGTGTCCCTGGTAGTAATTCAATTAAAAATCAGTAAGTTATAATTTTCTTTAAAAAAACACACAATTTCTATATATTTTGTACAAAAACCCAACTAAGCAAATAAACAACAATAAAAACATGGAATCTATCAGAAGAAGTTACACAAATCTGACCACCATTATCTGGCCATCTGACTGAAAAGCATGAGGTTGAAGTGTTTGGAATTCAGAGGTTCAGAAGCTGCGGAAGTACCTGCTGACTGCTTTCCTAAGGATTGGTCACATGCAAGCTAGTAGGCAAATACTGGTCATCAGAAAATGGCTGTCACTGCATATTACTTCAAAATCTCTAAATATCATGAAGAACATTTCAGCAATGATAGCTACAACAAGAGTTTCCATTGTAATCATTCTGTCTAAATCTCAAGCAAGATTCAGTGGCTATGTTTAATTTGTGTCTGAAAACCAGACAGCAGATGAGTTGGAAGATCCAGGTTTTATCTTTGCAAATCTAACTTGATGAAGAGTGGAAGTATGCATCATGCTTATCTATTCAAAGATAGATACAAGGAATGGTTTGCAGTTTTCCCTATATGAACAAATATATCTAGTATAGTGCTTCAGCTATTATTCTCGGTATTCATCACACACAAAAGTGAACTCCAACAGTCCATCATTTATCTCTTTCCATAGTCATTCCACTATAATGATTGTGTGCTGACATCCTTTGTTTGATATTCCTCTTCATTTCCACACATTGTATCGTAATATATTTCCTACCTTTCCCAACGTGGGCATCCCAACTCCTTTTCTTCTAGACACGAATATTTATGCCTCTTTACTGCTGTTATCTTCTCAAACCACTCTAAACATGCCAGACTATTCAATGTAATTTTGTTTGTGAAATTGATTTTGATATATTTGAACTTCATTACAGGTCTGATTTTCTGGCTGAACTTGCCATTGTATTTTGTCTTTATTCTAGTCTGTCTTGTTATTTCCTCTTCATTTTCTATAGTGGCTTCATTTTATCTTTACAGTGCATACAGTAAAAAGCACTATTTGTATTTTATCATAGTCTTATCATATCATTTTAATCCTTCTGCTGTTTGAGTGTCTGCTTGAGTTTTCTAGTTGCATTTTCTATTTTACATCTGTCTCTTCTACTATATGCTTACACTGTAGCTATGGGCACCTTTGAATAATGTGGCAGTATTCACATTCAACTTGCTGTGCTAACTCATTCATGCTACCTGTGTGCCATTGCTCTTTATAGTTCACATATGCTGCTTACAAAGTGTATTTTCCCCCACTCTTCTTTACCACCTTTTATCTAATAAGCTCCTGTTCTCTTTTTATTATAGCTAGTATGCAAATACCAGAATAAAACATTTCCCAGTTCTCCAGACTAGATCATTTTATAAATTCATGTGTTTTATTTGCATTCATAAAATTTTACCCTGATGAAAATACATATTCATGTCATTATTTTGTTTTTTCAGTCTGGAATAATCCAAGTTCTATATCAGTAGTGAGTGCTTGTCTTTCAGTCACATGTACGTCACAAGTATATAGTATGGCATATAACAAACTTTCAGGTAAATATTTAATGAACTAGTGAATAAAGGAATTGGTGCATAGATTAATAAAATGAGGATAGATAATTTTTCATATATTCTATATCATATTCAAGGCCACATGTAGCTCATTGCAGCGTAAATTTACTTGGCTATGATGACTAAGTCCCACCATTGACTCTGTCCAACTCTTTTTCTTGCTGTTCACTTCTGAAAATTATGTTCATATATTGTTTATATTAATTCTATTTTGTAAATGAGGTTTGGTTTTTAAAATTCTACTATGTTCTATGTCCTAGTCTTATAACCAAGTAAGCTTTTCTCTGTTTTCAGCTGTTTGTTCTTCACTTCTGAAATGTTTTCTAAAGCAGCATGATGATTGTTAAAATATTCATGTATTTGAGAGATGCTTTAGTTACAAAGATACAGCACAGTGTAAGGTATCTACTTCAAGACTGAAACTACACTGAATGATTAACTTCATGAGCCTGTTCGTGATTCAATCTACAATGTTGAAAATTTGCATGGTGTTCATATAAAGATACATTTAAATGTTATTTCTTTCCTTCTTATTACTTTTGAATGTACGCTTTTACCAAAAAATATAGTACCTACTTTATATTATTCCATTTTTACCTTAAACATTTTAATGAGAAATTACAGAGATGATGCAGTCTTTCAGAATGAAAAATGGAATAGGATCAGGATGATCAAATTCTAATCTATATCATATCATTTATCAGATGGCCCCAATTATGTTTATGACAAATTTAACATCTTGGAATCCTAGTAATTTCCAAGCTATATTTTTAAAAAACACATAAAAATAAAAATAAAATTTCCACAGCATTATAACTCAGCATTTATAAAAGTAAAATGCCCACATCTCTATATTTTTCAATATATGAGTAAAACAATGATTCCTATTGGTAATTGAACAATGCATATCTAGGATTCTTAGATCTTTGGGGGACAATAAGAAGACACTATGAATTCAAGAGAAGAGATCAAGATGAACAATCCCCTTATTATAACAGGTACATCATTTAATCTCAAAATGAAAGCTAATGTAAGGTAAGAGATAACTAACCAGGCAGTGGTGGGGCACACCTTTAATCCCCGCACTCAGCAGGCAGAGGAAGGTGGATCTCTGTGAGTTCAAGGCGAGTCTGGTCTATAGAGTGAGTTCCAGGACAGCCAAAGTTACAACAGAGAAACCCTGTCTTGAATCCTCCAAAAGAGGGAGCGGGGATAAGCATGCAAAACTTTTAAATAAAATAAAGAGATCTACTTTGCATTGTAAAGTAAATGGACATACCAAACCACAGAATTAGTAAATAATTAGGATGATTGGTATAAGAGTAGATGGGTCCAAAGGCCCCAAACAATGAACAAGGGTAAGAATTGATGATAATGAGAATTTTGTTTCAGTTATTGTATGCCTGGAATGTTCAATTTAGAAGTATTGTAATTTTGTTTTAAATAAAATAGCTTTATTCTTCTATTTCTTTTCTTTTTTACTTTTCTTTCTTTTTCTTTTCTTTGTTTTTCTAAGATAAGATTTCTCTGCTGTAACTGTGGCAGTCCTGGAACTTACTCTGTAGACCAGGCTAGCCTTAAACTCACAGAGATCTGCTTGCCTCTGACTCCCTAGTACTGGGACTAAAGGCATGTGCCACTACTTCCTAGCAGGATAGTTTTTTTATTCTTCTATTTCTTACATTTTTATTTGTCCTTAGTATTGTAAAGAACAGAAAAATAATTTTAGCATTACCCTTACTTACTAACTGTTCTACAACTTCATATGATTTCCAATAACTATTTCATTATTAATGTTTCTGACCAGAAAAAAACTTTAATATGAAGTTTCTCAAGATCAGAGCAGTCCAATTTCTTATATATCTAATGAAATCATTAGACTTACTAATCTTGTTTATTTCTCATAATGACCTTTGCATGTGTCTGTTCTATGTGTTTTCTCCCGTGTATATAGCTTGATTCTCATGACTAAATTTTTGTAATTCATGTACTTTTTCGGGGATGGACTTCTGAATGTTCTTAATTACCAAGTGCCTCCCATTCCAGGAAAGAATTTTTGATGTTTCAGAGAGAAAGAAGATTGAAAATATGTACAGCTTGATTATAGTCTTTGTGATTGTTCTCCTATTGTGATTTGACATGTGATACCAACATTGTTAATTGTCTGAAATTTGCATCCATGCAAATCATAAGAAGAAGAAAGCATATGTGTCCTCTGTGCTGTGATGAGTTGCTGAGTCCTAGCTGCAGACCCAGCACAAAATTGCTGTTGAATTTGCTGTTTTTCTATCCTTCGTTCTTTGCTAAAAGCATAACTACTAAGCAAAGTGCTTTGGCTTCTGCCAGCTTCTATAAGCCCTCTTAATACAGCAAGTCCCAGGTTGGTAGGACAGAAAGGACAAGCTTCATTTGACATTACAAAATGCTAGATTTGCAAAAGCTATGTATACTGCCTGAGGTGCCAGGTCAAAGAAATTGCAGGATTATGACTTAAAGCCAGATCTGAGTTTTGGAATAATGCCCTTTCCCAAGGCCACAAAGGGATTCTGCTTCTATTCTTTTGCTTTGCCATGCTTTATGCCATTGAAGTTGGGGTATTTGCTTCTGAAAGTTAAACAAATTTTAATAATTTAAAAATAGATTTTAAAAATGTATTTATAAACTTTAATATTTATTTAAAGTAATTTATTTTCAAATATATCAACATGCCTGTAGAACTAATTATAATTTTATTAGCTATCAATTTGAATATTCAAATTGGTCAGAATTCAGCCAGAGTCCATACATTAAAGGGTTAATTGCAAGAACTTCTGGTAGTCATACAGCAAGAGTGAGCTGGGACTCCAGGGACCGATCTGAGACTGCTGCCCAGAAATGCATCATTGTATATCCTCAGGCCAGCTCTTCTGTTCTAACTTTTTAACTGACTCAGGTACATACAGACAGTGTATATATGTACACCTACTATATAGGCTTATAGTATAGTAGTACTATACTATAGTAGTGTATACAGTGTATAGTAGTACACCTACTATATAGGCTTATCAAAAAGACAAGGAGGAATAATCATAGGTGCAGATGTTTAAAGACCTCAGCAGAGGGAACCACAATCCTGGTCAGCACCATACTGGACAGTGAAACTCTGAGCATCTGAGCTCAGGTGGTTTTATATATCCAGAATGCCTCAGGTGTTCTACTCATACCACATGCAGATCATTAACAATCAAACACCCCCACATAAATCCAACACCTGCAGACAATACAAAATGCTAAGACCTAGGGAGCCCCTCACCCAACAATGCATAAAACAATTATTATATACATAACTAAAATGAACTCCTACAACAGACAATATAGGAGACATTGCTATTTTAAAATCAATTCAGTATAGACTTTAATTGTGGAAAGTACTTGAAGCCCTGAGGGAGTCAAGTCCTAAGTAAATGAAGTCCTGACCACAGACATATCAAGGACACCAAAGCCTTAAACCCATTCGAAAAATTGGCAAAGCCATTAAACATGTGCTAGGCTCAAGAGGAATGGGAAAGCTTTCCCTGGAGTTTGAATCTGAGTGTTTATGGAGAACTGAAGAGTATGTGCTGTGGCTTCCTCCATGTAGATGTTTACATCTTGAGCCTTCTTACTTACGGAAACATCTTACCAAACTAGCTAACCCTTTCCCCAATGCTGCACATAATAAACATGCTGAAACTATAGATTTCAGTGGTAGCCATAGAACAGCTACCACCTGATCCCAGTATCATTGCACCTATGTTTGTGTGTCTGTGCTTTCTTCATTCCTCCCTACCCTTAGTCAGGATTCTAGGATCCAAGCAAACATAGGACAGGACATATAATAACATCTACAAAATGTGTTTGCAACAATATTTAACTTTAATACTTCACTGAATGTCTATGAGTTTTAGCCCATCCAAGTTATCTGTCCAATCTTGAAGTGGAATATGCTCCGACTTTATAAGTTACATTATATTAGTTACCTTTCTCTTAGCATGAAACACAATTGCCAAAATCAAGTTACAAAAGAAGGGTTTATTGGGCTATGGTTCAAATATGTTGGGGAGACATAGCAGAAGTGGTTGGGTGATTAGGGCAAAAAGATGAGAGATCACATCTCTACCTTTGGAAGCATAGAGAGAAATCTATAAATAGGGCAATGCTATGTGCTCTCAGAGCCTCTCCAGTGACATGCCACTCCACCAAAGCTATATACCCCGAACCTCTCCTAACAGCATCACCCACTGGGGAACAAGTATTCAAATATCTGATCCTATGGGTAACATTTCTCATCCAAACCAACACATTCATTAAACTTGGCAAAGAGAGAAATGAATTATGAATACTTATAATTATTCACCAGTAATATGTTCTAAGGTGTGTCTGAAACATCTTTTCTTACCTAAAAAGTGTCTATTATTATTTTCTTCTGTTTTTATTTCTTTTTCCCCAATATAATACTTTTACTAATTACCCGAGTTTCATAGAATGTATCTTGATGACACCCTCCCATCATATCTACCCTCACAGGCAGCTCGGATCATGGAAAACCTTCTGGCTGATATGAGACTGAAATTAAGCAAGACAAAGTTCAATCTGAAGTTGGGCTTCACTGCTTAAACATACAGGGAGCCAAACGTCATGCAGGTACATCCCACAGGTTCCCTGGCATCCTGCAAGCACCCAGCTAACCCACAGGTATCATGGCTTTCCAAAGGCATCCAGATATCCTGCAAGCACCAGGAAATTCCACAGGCATTTGGACATCACACAGGCACTTGGATGTCCAAAAATACCCAAACAACTCATAGACATTCAATATCCCAGAAGTACCTGGGCATCTCACAGGCATCAAGACATCATGCAAACACCAGACATCCCACAGGCACCATGATATCTATAGAAACCTAACATCCAACAGATACCCAGACATCCCATGGGCTCCTTGAAATCATTCAGGCACCATATCATCTCACAGGCACTCAGTTGTCAAGCACCCTGACATCCTTCAGGCATTTAGATATTCCACAGGCACCCTGCATCATGCCTTCACCATGGCTCCCCACAGGTACCCAGTCAACCCACAGGTACCATGAGTCTATTTTTTTAAGGAATTTATTTTATGTATATTCATGATTGCCAGAATGACTTCACACCATGTTTGTGCAGTGCCCTCAGAAGCCAGACAAGAGCTTCAAAATCCCTAGAACTGGAATTATAAAGGATTATGAGCCACCATCTAGTGACTAGAACTCTGGTCCTCTGAAAGAATATCCCACGGTCTTAACACTGAAACTATTTCTTCAACACCATGTATGAAGATTTTTAATGATGATCTTCAGATTAAATGACTCCCAATCCAAAATGTCCTTATAAACAAATGATAAACAGATTGAGAAAGAAATCAGGGAAACAACAGCTTTCTCAGTAGCCTCAAATAATATAAAATATATTAGATGTAACTCTAAGCAAGTGAAAGACTTGTATTATAAGTACCTTAAGAGATTAGAGATTAAAGAAATAAATTGGAGAAAATGAAAGAAGATGGAAAGATCCCTAATGCTCATGTATTTGTAAGATTGACATACTAAAAATATCCATCATAAGAAAAGCAATCTACAGATTCAATGCAATCTCCATAAAAATTCTATGCAAGCTTCATAGATCTTGAAAGGAAGGATAGTTATTTAGCTTCATGTGGAAACACACATACACACACACACACACACACACACACACACACCCATATATAAACACACAAACAAAAACACAGGATTTCTAAAATAATCCTGAGTAATCAAAGAACTGGTTGAGACAATACTATTCCCTATTTCAAGTTGTACTACAAAGCTATAGTAATATAATAGCATGGTATTGGCACACACACACACACACACACACACACACACACACACACACATTAATTAATGGAATTGAGTTGAATACTCTACCATAAATTCACACATTTATAGACATCTGCTTTTGACAATAAGACAGAATCACATTCTGGAAAAAAAAGACTTTATCTTCAACAAATGGTCAAATTGTAGAGCTGCATGTAGAAGAATCCAAATAAATCCATCCTTTCACCCTGCAGAAAATTCAACTCCAAATGAATCAAAGACCTCACATAAAACCAGACACACTTAACCTGATAGAAGAGCAAGTGGGGCATAGCCTTGAACTAATTGGCACAGGAAAAGTCTTTCTGAACAGAACAATGTTAGCATAGGCACTAAGATCAACAGTTAATAAATACACTCTCATGAAACCGAAAAGCTTCTGCATAGCAAAGGACACTGTCATTTGGATAAAGTGGCAACCTTCATTACAGAATAGGAAAAGATTATAAGTACTGAACATCTGATAGAGGCCTAATATCCAAAAGTATAAAGAACTAAAACACCAAAAAGCAAAACAAAGTAAAAAAAAAAATGGAAAACTATATATCAAGAAAAACAACTATTCCAATTAAAAATGGAATACAGAATACAAATCTAAATTCTTTATCTGTTTTAAAAAATATTTTATCATCAGAGAAATGAAAATCAAACTACTTTGAGATTTCATCTTACAACAGTCAGAATGGCTAAGATCAATAAAACAAGTGACAACCATGCTGTGTGTGGATGTGGAATTAGAGGGACACTCATACATTGTTGACAGGACTGTAAACTTGTATAGTCTTTATGGAAATCAATGTGGCCATTCCTCAGCAATATGGTAATAGATCTATTTCAAGATCCAGCTATAGCACTCTTGGTCATATATGCAAAGAATTTTTCATCCTACCACAGAGACACTTGCTCCACCATAATCACTGATGCTCTATTCATACTAGCCAGAAATTGGAGTCAATTTAGATATCCCTCAACAGAAGAATAGATAAAGAAAATGTGCTATTTTTATGCAATTTATAACTCAGCCATTAAAAACCAAATCATGAATTTTGCATGTTGAATGAATGGAGCTAGAAGAAATCCATTCTGAGTGAAGAAATCCATACCAGAAAGACAAATATGGTGTGTTTTTGCTAATATGTGGATATTATCTGTTAAGTCAATTATAACCCAAACTATAATCTATATGATCACAGAGGTTAGGTATAGAGAAAGGGACTAGAAGGGACAGATAGAGCTCCGTAAAAAATGGAAAGAGAATAGTTATTGATAGATGGCAAGGCATGGGCCTGGAATAGAAGGACCAAGTGGAGAGGGGAATGGGAGAGATGGAGGAGGGAGAGAATACAAGGAGAAACAGCTAAAATTTAGGGTCATTTCAGGAGTAGTATAGGAACTTATTACATATGTGTTATGTATACATTAGAATCTTTTAAAAAATGTATACCTATATGAAAGCAATCCAAATGAAATTGCCAATCACTGGGGGAGACAGAGCCTCATCAGGCCATATCTTGTCACCAATTGAAGATTTCAATTTTGAGACTGGATTATATCTAATTGAGTTGTTGGCCAGTGGGACCTCAGAGGAGTCCCCAATCAACCCAGGCTGTTTCCAAGATAATAGATTCTTCTCCACAAACTGATGAGAACACCACATTGCTGTAAACAACACCTGTACAACTCATTGAATATGGACAAATGACATGGTATCTACACAGAGTCTTCACCCCTACATTTTAGTATCATTGGAACAAAAAGGTACCATTCACACTACTATAAGAGAAATACCACCCCAGCCTTAAACTCTTTGATTACAATGGTGATTCTTTTGCAAGATATGCTAGGGCAAGGGTAGAACAAAGCTTGTAGGAGAAAACAACCAATATCTGATTTGACTTAAGTTCCTTTTCATGAGATGAAATTCATACCTGACTAGATAGCTCAGGGTCCTAGAGTAAAACAAAATACTGTTGTTCAAAAAAAAAGCAGCAATAGCATGATTCCTAATGATATTCTACTCTACTCATGGATAAGTGCCTTGATAGCCATCATCAGAGAATCTTCTTCCTGGATCAGGTATGAAAAAATGCAAAAACGCACAGCTAGATACCATGCAAAGAGTGAGAATATTTGGAACATTCATCCCTAAAGAGGATGTCTCTATCAAATCCATCCCCTATGGACTTAAGGAAACCTGCAGAAGTAGAGGCAGAAAGAGTGTAAGAGCTAGAGAGAATGAGGGACATAAAGAAAACATGGCCCTCTATATCAAAATAATCGACACATATAGCAATGCAGAGAGACTGAGGCAACATGAGCAGGATATGCACTGATATGTACCAGATGGGATCCTAGAGATGAAAAGTGAAGTGGACACATGCATTCATCCCTAACACAGAAGTAATCTCCAATTAGTAGCCACTTACAAATGAAAATTCATCCAAGGGAATCTCACCAGAGAAACAAACTATTCCTCAGGGTAGGCTAAAGGCCAAGCGATAGATGGTCACAGAAAATGAACTTGAGGTAATCTCAAATTCCTTGTCTCGCAATATTATTTTAAGACTTTTTATGCTTTTGTATTTTAATTTTATCTTATTATTTTAATTTTATTTTATTTACATATTTTTCTTCCCCTTTTTAATGCTACAAGTCCTTTGTGTATATACTATCACTTCTAGTTTAGAGATTTTATAGCATTCATGGATGTGTTGTGCAAATGAGTTTCTTGTGCCGTCTCTTGGGCTCTTTTCCTTCTGTTTGTTTTGTCCAGTCCTGATGTGTTAGTTTTCATTTTATCTTATTACATTTCATTTTATTTTTATCCCTTAGAAGAATGTTATTTTTTTTTCTAATGGGAGGCAAAGAGGGAGTGGATCCAGATGGAAGGAGATAGGAGGAGGAACTGGGAGCAGTGGAGAGATGGTAAATCACAATCAGGATATATTATGTGAGAGAAAAAATCTATTTTAAACAAAAAGGAAAAATCCTTTCTCTAATTTCTAGATTATTCTCAGCTAACAACCTGCATTTTCTTTAGATTAATTAAACATAGCATATAATTGTGTGTATAATTTC
This sequence comes from Cricetomys ansorgei, assembly GCA_026225945.1. Taxonomy (NCBI): domain Eukaryota; kingdom Metazoa; phylum Chordata; class Mammalia; order Rodentia; family Nesomyidae; genus Cricetomys; species Cricetomys ansorgei. The sequence continues at coordinate 397,326 of JAMJFZ010003206.1, forward strand.
ATAGGTTTAGATATATTTAAATATTTTCCTATATTGTGAGTACTTTGTACTCATTATTAAATATCTGTACATTTTAAAATTTCCACCGTCTATATAATTAAATTCTCTAAACTTCCCAATGACAAATTCCCATTAGTAAGATAAAAGAAATAAAAACAAAAACCAACCAAACAAAAAAAGGCCTTGAGTTTTTTAGGTTGTGAGGAACTTAAAGGAAGCAGGCTCCCTTTATAGCAAGTGATGCCTCTGACTTGAAGTAAATTTGTTTGAGGTAATCTGCTAAGAACTGCAAAGTGTGCTAAAAAATCTCTACTTTGAGGTTTAATATTGAAGACTATGTCAGTTTACCCAATTGGTACAAATGATAAATAAATGTAGAATAATTGAGCTCCAGTTGTATCTGCTCTGAACTGTAAAATGCAATTTAGAATTTGTACTTTCAAATTAAAATCAGACCATAAATAAATAAAATAATATGAGAGGCAAATAAGAAATCAGGAGATTGTTCTCCAGCCCTGCAATTCTCTGGGCTCTAACATGATGCTCTGACAGCTGTTACTGTAATCACAAAGTTCTGATAACCAGAGCCCTCTTCATTTCAGTAGTATTGACATGGTTCAAAGAAGATTATGTTTGATAATAGAAATTTAAAATAATGAAAATTTGGTTCCCTCCTGCTCATCACCTGATCTTACTTCTAATGTCTGTGCCAATCCAGGAGATGGAATTACAGTATTTGAATGCATATATATATATTCCTGATTCAAAGTTATTTATATTATCTCCTCTCCCTTCCTCAGCTCTGGAAAGATAAGAAATCCACCCACAAATAGGCACAAAATGTGATTTTTCAAGGTCGTGTTCCTAGTCCTTATGGACACTGGACCTGACAACATCTCTCCCAGACTAGCACTAATTGGCATTGTATCTTGTATTTGAGTGAAAAACAAACTTACCAGTGGATTGTGAAATTTTTATTTTTTTCACATTATCTTCCTATTTTTCCAAAAAATGAGGCAGAATTTAAATGATGTTGATAACAGAAAATTCTTATGTAGTTTCTAAGCTAGAGACATCTTGGAAAAGATAAAAATTCAGAGCATGTTACAAGAACAGAATAGGTGCCATAGAAAGCAATAATAAGGTTCTGAGTAGTGGCATGAAAGAGGTATATGACAACTGCAGGAATCAAAGACATATTCATTCATTCATTCATTCATTCATCTATTTACATATAGAATTTTCAAGTCACTAGTTACCAGCATTATAAAACTAATAATACTAATGCACTAATAATACAGCATGGCTTACAAAAAATTACAATTTCTTAAAAACTATTTGGACCTGTACATCCAAAGTCATATATACCACTTTAAAAATATGAGACATAGGTTAGACATCCTTCAACAAAAATATTATTTTATACAAACAGAATCTCTTACTCCATAGTACTTTCCTTATGAGTTGTTCATTGGAGCTTCATCATCTGCTGGACTGCTGATGATGTTCTATATGCTTCCTCTCCTGGAAAGCAGATGGTCTGAAATGCTAAAAATCATGAAGACAATGTCAGACCATTTTTTCAATGTTTAAGGGAATATTCCCTGTATGATTAATCTTACCTTCTCCTGCAGTTTGGGAAGGTGAATATGAACACAGATTCAAAACTGTATCTAATACAGGCTACTTATAAAAAATTGTTAACTGACTTTCATAAAGCTGCTCGATGATTTTTTTATAACTCTGGGATTTCACCCCGCGTTATATGCCATGTGGCTTTTTTTCGTTCATGCCAAGTAGAGAGTTCAGGTGTGACTCAGTGTGAATCCTCTGCTAAGCCAACACATGCATTTGCTTAAAATATTCTATTTTTCCTTTTGTGTTCCCATGTTTATGCAGTTAGGTGATGTCTAAATTGAACGCCATTTTCCAAACACATTTCCTAGAATTTGCATGGAGAGAAACAATATTATCTCCCTCTTTAAACTGAGTGTGAATTACCTTTGTCTTGATCCCGTGCCAGGCTGCAAACATATACCCTACTTTCTTATGTTAAGAATGCATGAGTGGATCTGCATTGGGAATTTAGAACTCAGGGCTCTGGTCCTCACTTTCTCATCAACTGCTTGTGACCTTGAGACTAGAGAAAATTACCTCAGTAATTAACTATATTTATATATAAATTTATATAATATATACAAATGAATATGAAGTACTTCATTAATGAAAAAAAAGAAAATGGAGTTTCTAATCTTTTTTAATTCATAGGGTATAGTTAAATAAAATACAAGTATATTCACAAAAATGCTTACAAGTTATGAAAATCTATGTCATGTATGTGTGACTACTGACTAGGCAGGCCTTGGTGAATTCTCTCAACAGATTTAATATAGACTGGAGATTAAAAGGGATCTGATGCTAGAGGTTATATTAGTTGCCATGAAGATAAGGTCTTTCAGTTTTCATGTGTAAAAAATAATGCATAAGAAGCTATAAAAAACGGAAATATTCAAATCATAAAGGAATGACTTGAATTCTGAGCTCATAGCTCAGGAGAACACTGATATTTTCACTTATGTTTTGGATCTTATTGTCTTACTCAAATGACTTGGTCTCAAGAATTAACACCTATCTCTTCTACCATCAAGTTCCAAACACTTTGTTTTTGTTTTCTTCAATAAAAACAAAAAACAAAAATTTTAATTATATCACAAATTATTTTGAACATGCTTACAAGAAATCATAGGTATTTTCTAGACTAATGCAATGTAGAATATTATATATACTAGATAAGGGGATGGACAAATCAACACACAAAGAACAACAAGTTGGATTATAAAATAGAATATATGTTCCTAATGGCCAGTGCCCAGAAGATACCCAGGAAGGGTGCATTTCAGCTTTGTGCATCCAAATTACAGTGCCGACTCTATCATCTGGAAGGCTTCTTTAGTAGAGCTTTTCAGATTTAAAAAAAAAAAAAGTAATTTCATGAGATTTGCCTGAGGTAGAGATGCTTTGTTGTTATTGTTTTATAATTTTGAGAAAGAATCTTCTTGTGAAGAGTCACTCTTGTATGGAATTCTCCGCTTAAGTAGTTGCTCTTGTAGGTTCAGGGATTCACCAGCTCTTGCTCCTCTCTGAGTTCCTGTCTGACTTTTTCTGAATGATTTACCACTGATTTCTTAATCTTTGTAATACAAGGAAAATATGAATGTTTCTGCTTGTAGCTATATTATCCTATAGTTCGTTAGGGTTTATATGATATTTGGGACAATGTAATTAGAAAAAAACATTTGACATGATATGAGCAGAATGTTAATTATTGCATATAAAATTACTACAGAAAATAACACCCAATTTGTTATCCAATACCAAATAGCCACCCCTGAAAACATATATACAAGTAACATATAGACTGAGCTAAGCAAGTTATAGCTAGGAAACTATATGCATATATATCATATACATGTATGTATACACAAATATATGCTATATTTATTTAAATATATATATGAAATTACATGCATGTACACAGTATATATGTGTATTTAGACATGTATGATGTATGTTCATGAATTTTTCTAAACATGTATATATTTTTAATAAATTAAAATGAATAAAATCAAATGATTTAAAATTTAATATGAGTATGTGTTTGTGTATATATATATACATATATATACATATATACCATTATTTGAAACTTCTGTTCTCTAATTTCTCAAGTATTTATTACCGAGCACATCACTTGCCTAGCACCACAAAGCCCTGAGTTTGACTTTCAGCACTTTTAAACAGAAATTGTTTCTGTGCACTTCGCACGGGAACAACCACTGAGTGATATCACTCAGACTCCATTAAATGTTCAATGATGTAAAGAACAAGTGAGAGACGATAATGTGCCAAATTCATTGGAAGCTGCTACTGTCTTAATAATGACCTTTAGGATTTGCTAGAACGCTAGACTCTGTGCTTGCCACACATTTTAAAGATTTGTGTGACAAATGGTAAAAGTGAAAAAAGTCCCTGTCTCTAGCATAATAAAGAACTTCACAGATACCATAGTCAGGATGACAGAGCTGAGGTTGATAAAGACAGTAGATGTCATATCTAAAGTAGTTTCTGTATGTCAGGAATTGTGCTAGGTGCCTTTGTAGAATGCATCTGTGTAATAAACAATATCCCCATTACCCAGATAAAGAAAGTGAAGCCACAGGTGTTATATAAATTCTATGCTAGGGTTTATTGTTATTCAACTGGAACACAAAACCCAAGTGTATCTGAGACTATGACTCTTACTTTCTTACTGTATTTAAAAATGTTATTTCCTGGGTTGTTATAACCCTCTACAAATAGAAACCAGGAAATGCACCGTAAGGAGTATGTTTTGATTCAAGCATGCATATCTTCTGATTCTAGCTATATTCCCTTTTACTAACTAGACAAGAACCTGGGTTCTGTGCTACTGTATTTTGTAAGCTGCCAATTCCCTCTGATTATTAGATAATCCGTAGACATCATGTTATATGATATTTATAACATAACAAGCCCTCCCCAGGCTCTTTAACCCTCTTCAGTACAAGAGAAAACTGGATTTAATTAGGATACAAATTGAGCATGGGAAACTTACTACTGCACATTTATCAAAGAAGGTGTTTTACTTTTCAAATTCAATAAGCCTGTTGACAGGTCCCATTTTCTGGTAATTAAACATCGGCAGAAAAATATTTGTAAAGATGTCTTTGTAAGGAAAGAACATGTTTTTAATCTGATTGAGTTTTTCAGGTTGTTAAAGACATTTGTAGAACCTACCTAAACAATTGCAGGTACTTCATTATTCAAAATGCATTAGCAACCTAAAACTGTCTTCTATCAAGTGGCAAAAATAAAGTATACTTAATGATGATATAGAGATTTTACTTTAGTGTTGTGTAGCACTTGGTTTACTTTAGTAACCAGTTGTGTGCTCATCTTTCAGGCCCCTTGAAATAGAAATGGAAACTCACCTGGATCTCAGGGGAGGGAACATTTAGTTAGCTTTTTAAATCTCACCTTTCCCTCTATTTTTGTCCCATGGCCATTTTCCTAAAAGATCATGTGGCTTTTATTTCTTCCTGTACTATTGTTGATCTGCGCTCACTGTAATATTTTTTTCATTCTTTTTTATTGCATGAAGTCAATGAGATGAAATATTCAACGTTTTAATGGCAATATTTTCATTCCAACGTTAATCATCTTTCTTTACTATTTGTACCTGTACGCTAGCCTGTTGCTGTGTTTGTCATCTTTTAAAATATTAATTTTTTGTGCATTAGTGTTTTGCCTGCATCTATGTCTATATGAGGGAGCTTGATCCCTGGAATTGGAGTTAGACAGTTATGAGCTGCTGTGTACATACTGGGAATTGAACTCAGATTCTCTGGAATAGTAGTTAGTGCTCTTAAATATGGAACCATCTCTCTAGCTCCATCTTTATTTATTTTTATTAATAACCTACTGCATCCAGTTAGTGCTGCCTGTATAGCTCATATACACATGGATGTATAGCTATCCACTGGAACCTGAACAAGCTGTCAGTGGCCATTCCCATAAAGAAAAGTGATTCAATCTTCCTTTGAAGCTATCAACTGCCAATAGATCCTCAGCTAGAATAGAATTCTTAAGAATCTCTCTCTCATTGTGCTGAATCTTTACTGGATTTATCTCCCTCAAGTATTTTCCAAGTAACAATAGCTGATGTGAGTTCTTATGGGCAATGGTTATGTCATGTCCAGAAGACAAGAGTTCTCAGTTCTTAGCTCCATTCTCTGGTTCATGCATTCTTTCTTCCTTTTTAGTCACTGTGTTCTTGAGCAGTGAGGGGTAGAGTTGGGTAGGGGTTTCACAGAGATGGTCCATCTATAGCTGCATATTCAGAATTATTTACTCATAGCAGGTTGAAAGGGTTGTAGCCGCAAACCACTGAACAAAGAAATATCTCTGAACAAGGCTAAGAGAAACGGAAATCTATGGATAAAACGTGAATATTGGGAAGACAATTTGACAAAATGGCATTTAACAAAACAGCAGTAGTAGGTTTTACCCTGTAACCTAGGATCTCCCCAACCAGAGATTTTAACTAGGTTTACTGGCAGTCACAAAATCCCTCTTTTTGAACAAGCTTCAAATCCAACCAGAAAGCAGCTTTTTATGAACTTGACCTTTATGCTACTGTGCCAGTGGGCACATATTGCCTTGCAGGTCAGTATTAAAGTATTCAGGGCCCACTGCTGGGTAGGACTATCAATGTCTTCCTTCCTTATTGTGCCCCAAAAGTTGACATACAAAAAGGTTTTACAGTTTAGACTTTCTAGAGGGTGGAAACTTTTATTCTTATTTATTTGTTTTATTATTTATTTATTTATAGTCACAGAATGAAATCAGATGAGATATACAGTTGTATATTATCAAAATGGTCTATTCTGCCATTGTCTACTTTTAGCTGTTGACAGTGTGCTATCATCTACTTTATTGGAATATCAAATCAAATTTGTGAGTTGAAACACTGTATTTTGATTATTTATTTAAAATGTTAAAAATAACATTTAGCTCAGGCTCTAAAAATATTAGTGAATACAGGGACTACATCTGACTCCTCAGTGTTAGGGGGCTGACTTTTGAAGTAGGTTACTCTCTTTTGGGTAGATAGCAGTGTAATAATGCCAGATTGAAGTAGAGAATCCATCTTGGTTGGTATATATCTGAAATGGTACAGTGTATGTGGAAATCATAAACCAATAAGAAAAGGGAAAAATATACATGGTATAACCAGAAAGGAAGTCATAGAATTACAACTTTATTTGAGTTCTCTGAGGTCCAGATAAATAGTAAAAATGAATTTGTAAAAGAACAAAGTGATACCAATAGCTTGTTGTGTTTTTTTTTAAGTTAAGTTGTAATTTAATAAATCAAATTTATACAGAGAAATCCGTACTTTAACCCAAGAAAATATGCAATTATGTTGAATTTTAATAGACTTTAAAAAGATTAGTGTCTTGTCCAGTCATCATCAGAAAGACTTTGTTCCACAGCAGATAGGAGTGGGTACAGAGATCTCAGACAGACATTATGCAGAAAGAGAGGCTAAATTGGAGTTCTCTATCTGGTCCCTTCCCTTAGATCTCAGGGAATCCCATGGAGGAGGAAAGAGAAAACAGGAGAACATGGCCTACTGAATCAACTAATCAGGTCTCACATGGGCTCACAGAGACTAATGTAGCAATAAAGGGCCTGCGTCAGTCTGTACCAGGTCCTCTGTATATATGTTATGACTGTTAACTTGATTTTGGAGAGGAGGGAGATTCCTAACAGTGGGAGCAGATGTGTCTCTGATTCTTTTGTCTGCTCATGGTACTCTTTTCTGCCTATTGCATTTCCTTGCCCAGCCTCAACACCAGGGCTTTTGTTTTGCCTTATTGTATCTTATTTTGTTTGGTTTTTGTCTCTTGGAGGCTTACTTTTTTCTGAAGGGAAATAGAGGAGACATGGATTTGGAGGAGAAGGGAGATGGGGAGAAATTGGGAGAAGTGGAAATAGAGGAAAATATGATCAGGATGTATAGTATGAGAGAAGAATCTATTTTCCATAAAAAATAAAAAAATTGTATCACAAATGCAAATAATATATGAGTTCAGGAAGTGCCTAGATGCAGTGAGTAAGAGTTAGGCATAAACTACAACCATTCATGGCTGCCAGACACAGGTAGTCTGGGTAATTAAGTCTTTAACTCTCAGGAAATGACCTCACTTACCTGTCTAAAGCCCAAAGACAGCCTGCCATTTGGTAAGAAGTTAGTACACAGAGAAAAAACTGAAGCTCACGCAAGAGAGTCCCAAAGTTATCCACAGTGACAGGTAGGATGTTAAGTGAAACTTATTTGACAATAAATTTATTATTAGGAATTCCCATTATTTCGTAATTCAAGGGCAAAGGGTGATAAGCCCTATTTTTCTCATAGAACAATCATGCTTTATATTTGCTACAAGAATCCTGTTTAGATAATAATTTGTACCATCCTATACAAAGCCATGAGCTGAGAAATTAACCTTCATGGTGATCTGTAGTCAAAAAATATGATGGACCTTATTATGAAGACATTGGGCCTTGAGCTGGGCTATAATCAAAGCTCTCCTTCAATGACACCTGATAAAATGAGTTCATAGACACACAAATACACACATAAACACGCACACACACACACACACACACACACACACCTATACACAAATACACACAATCCCTCACGTATACAAACAACTACACACACAGAAGTGAGATAATAAGGATATACTCACAGGAAATGTAAAAATATGAATACAACAAGAAATAACCCCTATTTAGCCAGTATTACAGAGTAAAATTTAACATAAGCATTACTAATAAATTAAAAAAGGATAAGGTAATTTGCTCAAACAGGCAAGAGAAAATAGAAACCTAAGGATCATGGTAAAAAGAGATTAAGGAATACAAAAATAACAAGACTTCATAGAACAAATGCATGCTTGCTTAAAAAGTATATAAATTAATGACCCAAAATAGTTCTAGTTAAATAGAAGAAATGATAAAACTGAAAAATGTAGTTCATAGAAATAAAATATACAAATTTTGAATTAAATTGTGGCACCAAATAATGAAAGGTTCCTATGCATTTGTGACTTTCCCAGAATTTAAAAAAAATATCTAATGTCCAATCTAGAAGAACTTTGAGTTCTTTCAACAAAAATAAAAATCCACAGAAGGTATTTTACAGTGAAAATGTATAATATAAAAATAAAAAATATAAAACATTATAAAAAGCATGATTACTTCCAATCCTTAACAGTTAAGGAATAGAACTATGCCAAGCTTCTTTTCAGTAATGGGCTTATATGCTGACTTGCCTGGCAGATACTGGCAGCCTCAACTCTTTATTCTAGTGCAGCAATTATTCTTACATGCTGAGCTATCTCCCAGAGTCATATGTTTTGTTTTATAAATATAATAGTGACCACTCACAGTATTAAAATAGCACAATGGTAGCAATACAATTATATATGTGTATGTTACACACACATACTTTTTCTGATGTTTTGAGGGGTGGTGCTAATCTTATGCATTGCCTAGGTTTACCATGAAACAAGAATCCAGTATTCCTCTTGATTTAGACTCTGTAGTAGCTGAGATGTCACCATGCTCAGCTTATGGAAAGCACTTTTACATACACACATGACAGGCATGAGTATGCATATATATGTAATATGTAAGAGAACTTACAGAAATTGTGTATTGCTAAGTATAAGAACTCACTTAAATTCAGTTTTTGTGTATTATATAAACAATTTTTTCACTACTTACAGAATCAATCATTAACTGACGATACTATATTTTAATTGTATTTGATTTCAGTGCTTATGACTATATCTTAGCATGTACACACGGCTGGTTGGTGGCAGTACAAATCTGGAACAACAGTTTGAGACTAATAGGACAGAGGTGATTTTCAGAAGCTAATTAGAAATAAACATTCTAATTTAATAAGAAAACTCCCCTAATAATAAACTTTTCCCATTTTAACATTCCCTTAATCCTTTTTCTCATTTATTTAACACAATTATGTCTATGAAAATATTTGCAATATCTTTCTCCTCATCAAAGCATGATTATACAAAATTGTAGAAATTGTATTGAGTCCAAAATCAAATTATCACCAGGGCACTTTAGACCATTGATTTAATATATCTAAGGTTAATTTGTCTCATTTTCATCAGATTACTAGTGAAAACAATAATCTCTAGTCTTTGAAGAATAAGAGAGCAAAACAGGTTGAGGAAACTGTAGAAATATCATGTGCAGATGCTGGAATACAGTGATTGGTACCAGAAACCCGAGTCTGGTGGTGGCACACTCCTTTAATCCTAGCACTCAGGAGGTAGAGACAGGCAGATCTTTGTGAGTTTGAGCCAGCCTGGTCTACAGAGTGACTTCCATGACAGCCAGAGTTAAAATAGAGAAAACCCTGTCTCGAGAAAAAAAAAAGGAAAGAAAAGAAAAGAAAAAAAAGTAAAGAAAGAAAAAAATCTATATACAACAGCCTCAAAGACTTAATTCTAAATTCCAAGCCGCTATCATTTTGGTGGTATGCTTAGATATTATGAAATGGAAACAGCAAAACAAACTACATAACAAGTAAAAGAAGCAATGGAATAATAAATAAACAAACAAACAGACATGGAATAAATTTTGCAGAAAATGAAGACATTCTAGTACTATTATGTGGACTTATTCCTTCCTTCCTTCCTTCCTTCCTTCCTTCCTTCCTTCCTTCCTTCCTTCCTTCCTTCCTTCTTTCCTTCCTTCATTTCTTTTCTTTTATGGCACTGTGTATAAACCTGGAATCTGGCATATTGTAGGCAAGGGCTCTGACAGTGAGCTATAAACCAAACACAACATGTTTTTCTAATGTATGGATGGATCAGATATGGTAAACATGATAGGAGAGGATGTTACTAGACATCTTACTTACACTGACCTCTTCTCAGCTCCCCAATCTTTATGTTTTCATTGAAAGATAATACACAAAGTATATAGTGAAGGGCTGGCAGTGAGAAATGATCAAAGGCACCCCTGGAGAGTAAACAATTTTCAAAAAGGTGAAAGTAATCAGGTCACATGCTTGGCTGGTGAAAGTCAACAAAGACAGAAGGAACCATTTTACTAACCAGTCTTATGTGGGTTTATATTATTTTTGAAACTCAATAAAATGTCATAGAATCTTTCGTAAAATTGTTAATAGGACAGCAACTAGGAACTCAAAAGGAAGACTTCAGCATAGCCAATAAGACATTGTAGAACTGTTCTTCCATACTACATTGTACTTTCCTTTCCTTGAAAGATTGACATCCTCCGGACCAGTCTTTTACTATCTACCAAACCTCTGCTGGTAACCTAAATACACATTTATAAACCATAGAATTTAATATCCTTGAGAGAAGACATTCAGTGTTGGTCTTCCTGGGTCTAGATTATCTCACTTGGGATTGATTTTAATTTCATCCATGTACCTGAAATTTTAAAAATTTCATCTTAACAACTGAAGAACATTTCATTGTGTAAATATAGAACATTTATATTATTCATTCATCAACTGATCCATATATAGGCCATTTACTTTTTTTATCTATTCTGAATAGAGAAACAATGGACAAGTACCTCTCTAGTAATATGTAGAATCCTTTGACCTCTCAAAACTGATTTGCACACTGGCTATATCAATTATTACCCCACCTGCAGTAAATAAGTGACCCCTCTTCACTGCATCCTTTCCAGCATCTGCTGTCATTTGCTTTGTTAAGATTAACCATTCTGAATAGGGAAAGATAGAATTGAGTAACATAACGAGATAAAAGGGAAATTGAAACAGGAAAAATAAATGGGAAGGAGGATGGGAGGGTGCTCTAGAGTGATAATATGGGGAGGCATAACTTACATCATTGGTCTTTTAAGAAGCCATATGGAATCCTACTGCTATAGAAGCTTCCTGAGAACTGTACTTAAATAAAAGGAGCTTAAATTGAGTTAATGTATAATAGGGAGAGCAGAGTCCCAGTTAGACATTATATGCTTCCAAATAAAACCCTCAATATCAGGAATGGGTTAAACCTCTTGGAGTTGCTGGCCAATAGAGCCCTAAAGATACCACACTAAACATTTTGAGCTACTAATAATACTATTAGTTGTCTACTACAACTTGATGGTGAAACCCTATTGCTGAAGATATTACATACATATGACATAGAACATGGGGAAATTAAGATTCTACTCAAATCAAGATGGAAACCTCATCCCAAATGGCTAGCATTCATAGTGCTAGAAGATACTATACATCCTACCAGACAATAAAAGTATCGTTATTCTTACAATTGTATGCATTTCTATCAAGATATGACCACTGGCATTTAGTTGAATGAATGTCATGGGAGTAAATAACCACACATTTTTTGGGGGTGGATTTAAGGTCTACTTGACAAGACAGTACCCATACTTGAAACTGTCAATGAGGCCAAGAACCGGAGACCAGATAAGTCATGGACTCCAAGAAGAGAGCCTGCTACTATTATTCAGCTAAAGGATGATAACAATAAAATTATTCCTCATGACATATTGCCCTACATATACATCAGTGCATTGCTCAAATCTCATCATAGATACTTCTTACAGTAGATGGCAATTAATACAGAGACCCACAACTGGTCAAAATGTAGAAAATATGAGACTTTGTACTTTTCATCACAAAATAAGGTGTCTATATCACACCCCTCCCCTTAAGGATTAAAGATCTATGTGGAAGAGTTTTCAGAAGTGTTCTAAGAGTCAGACATGGTAGATGACTTCAAATAAGCAGTGTTTTTCAGATACAACAAGACAGATGCATATATGAATGCACAGATACTGTGACAGCATGCACTGGACGTGCACAAGCTTAAGCCAGACAATATTGAGCATGAGCAAGAAGAAATAAGCAGAATAAACAATGACAGAAAGTTGACCTTCTTCAATGGAGTGACATGGGGTATAACACCCACACTCCAGGGCAAGCTGATCTCCATGTTTTAAGAATGAGAGAACAAGAAACTGAAATTGAGTGGTAGGGAGCTGGGGAGGCTCTAGGAGTTGTAGTAGAGAAATGGATATGATCAAAATATATTGTATGAAACTTTAAAATAATAAATAAAACATTATCTAATAGTAGTTTTAGCCACAAAAGATGAGATTTAAAACAATTAAAGGTAATAATTTTATAGTCACCATCCCTAAAATGATAACTAATTATAAAAATCAAGACAATTAAGACAGGCACAAATGAGTACTTTAACACAATTCTGCTAAGTGTGTATTACTGTTATTTTTAGACAAAGTGTTTTTAGTTATAACAAAAGGCATGAAATATAATACTATTAACATGCATTCTTAAGAAACAGTGTATAAAAATTATAAAATCATTACACATAGTATACTTAGCATAAGAATGACAGTTAATGCTCATTGGTCTCTTGAGATTTACTATAAATTACATCATTTAACTCTCCTGTAATCCTCTAAGTACTATTATTTTTCCTAGTTCTAAAATTAAATTTATTTTAATGGCTATGCAAAACCCTGAAATTGCACTTATTAGTGGATAATGCAAAGTTCTGATTTATACATATATTGAGAAATGCTCCAATCAGGTTAGATATTCCTATCACCTCAAAAATATATCATTTCTTTATGGTAACAATATTCAAATCCCTTTCCTCAAGGTTTTTGAAATAGACAGTACGTTTTCACGATCTGTATTCACCTTCTGGACAAAATAGCACATCAACCACACACCTGACTGTAGGTTAATATCTGTTGGTCAAGTTTGCTGTCCCTTCCTCCCTCTCCTTGTTCTTCCCAGCTTGAATCTCAACTTCTGTGAGGTCAGCTGTTTTGCATTCCACTTACATGTGCTGCACTTCAGCATCTGTCTTTGTTTGCATGCCTTATCTCCTTGGTCTGACCATCTCCAGTCCAATTCAAGCTATTGCAGGGCTCAGGGGTTTCATTCTTTAGTACTCACTCATCTGCACATGCTGTGATTTCTTTTTTCATTCATCAGTGCTGAATTTGTTTCCATTTCTTATCAGTTATTGATAATGCCTCGATGAATGTGAATGTACAGAGACGTCATCAGCGTTCTAATCTTATTTCCTCTGGAGAGAAATATAGTTTTGGGATTAATGACTCATGCAGATTCACTTTTCAGTGCAGAGATACTTCTGACCCCTTCTGTGATGGCTGGTGTAACTTATGTTCTCCCTAAGTACAAGAGCTCTCTGTTCTCTACAGACTTGCCAGCACTTGTTATCATTATTTTTCTTGATAACAGATGAATATTCATGTCGGAATATGGTGGCATTCCTTATGGTTTTGCTATACATTTCCAGGACTGTTAGTATCGCTAAGAATTTTTACCTTTATATTTTTATCTAATACATTATCTTACTTTGTTAAATGTCTATTTGTACCTACTATACATTTTAAAATGGATTGTTTTCTTTGTGCTTGTTATGGAAGTCTGGTGTTTCTTGTATATCCTGGTTGTCAACAGCCTATCAGAAGTATGGTCTGTAAATATTTCTTTGCATTCTACAGATAATCTCTTCACTCAGTTGATTGATTTCTTTTCTGTGTAGAATTTTTATAGTTTTGTAGAACTCTATTTGTTTGTTGTTTTCTTTATCTTTATGCTTTTGGGATATTGACTAATCAGTGCTTCATCATTCCAATGTGCTAACATGTCTCTTCTTTTTTATGCTTTTGTAATTGTTTTATAGCTTAATATCCCATAATTAATTAATCCATTTGGAATTGACTTCTGTAACTAATAAGAAACTAAGATTTAGTTTTATTCTTCTGCATGTGGATATAGAATTTTACCCATATTCTTTACTTTAATAAAGACTGTCCTTCCTATAAATGCGTATTATTAATAGCTTTGTTGTAAATTTATCCATTGATAAATGTGTTTACTAATAGGTGTTCTATTTTGTCCATTTAGATTGCTTTATTTTATTATGGTATCTTAATATTTTGATTAGTATAGCTTGGTAGTATATTTTGAAGTCAGGTAGAATAAAGCCATTAGCCATATTATTTCTTTTTAAAAGGTTTTTATCCTATTTGGGATTTTTGTGCACCCATGTAATTGTGTAGTTCTGTGAAGAACACCACTGGTATTTTGACAGGTACTACAGTGTATGTGTGTGTGTGTGTGTGTGTGTGTGTGTGTGTATGTGTAGACATCTTAATATTGATTTTCCAACCCAAGAACATGGTGTTTCTTTCCTTTGGAATCATTTTAATTATTCCTTGTTATGATTTTATAAGTTTCATTTAATCTCAACTTAAATTTAGAAGACTGGGGTAAGAAAGACAAACTTTCATGCCATATATCACATGCTGTTAGAGCAATAAAAGGAATTAGATGGCCCTATTTATAGGATAGTTGTTTGGTTTATTTCATTTCTATGCTATATAAAACAGCATTCATGTGTCATTGTAATATTAAAGAAACGACTCTCAAGAGGGAAATGTCTATTATATACTATTAAATGAGAAATATTAGCTTCTCAGTAGAATAAATTTTATTATTCCATAAAATCAATTGAATAAATGATCAAACTTTTTTTCAGAATGAAAACTAAACTGCTAAATCAAAATTAGTTATTTCTGGTGACTCTGATTTTATTTTCACCCATGGCTTATAGGTTTCTTAAACCATTGATGACATTCAGTACTACAATGAAAAAAAATAACAATAAGATACCTATATTGGTAATCTAAATAGAAGAATGGGGGCTTTTTCTCATTCTCAGTGTGTATGTAATTCAGTGAAATAGATCATAAGTGAAAGAAACATTAGGAAATATATATATTTATGAATCATTTCAAAATATTTGATAAATAGAAACATTTTTATTTAATATGTGGCACATTTATTTAAGTGTGAAGAAAATAGAATCACTGATAAGCAAGAAAGAACTTTCACACCAGTAGCTCTGGAGTGTTTCAACTTTACCCCATGCTGCCTCTTGAATTGTATTGATTGTGTATCATCCAGATACCAGTCCATTTAAATCATCATGTTTCTGAGTATGTTTTGTAGGCTAATAGTAAGCAGAATCTTTTGAGTCTGGAGAAAACTGTCTCCAGTTAGCTCCTACTAAATTAGAAAAAACAGGCTAATTCTATCCAAAATAATAAGCTAAGACACATTTTGGTGTTCAGATAATTTAATAAGGGAAAATGATAAGCTCATGGAAGATTGTGTAATGATTTCTTGGTTTAAAATAAATGAGAATATCAGGAAGGCATCATGAATGATCCATAATGTTCTAGATCATCATTTATTATTTCAGAATATAGAATGATCTCTGTGGATTAGATTGCTCTTCTATGACTTTATCATTTATGTGGGAGCCTAACTAACTTCTACAAGTTAATCATGTTGAATCAAAGTAGTTTCAATATAGTGGGAACTGCAATAGGGTTATAGACAGAAATTTAGAGCAAGCTCTTGTTCTATTGCTATTCAAATAGAAAATGTAAATAAGTTAATTTTAACTTCAGTTTCTTTGTTTAGATGGATATCTATCTCACAAAGTTGTTGGAAAGCAATGAGACAAAAAGGAATTTTGAATATAAAAAGGAAGAAGTGATTGTGATCAGACTATGTAGGTTAAAATCAAGTCATAATGATGATTATTTATAACCAAGATATCCATTTATGGAAGAATTTAGTTTTCTATGGAAGTAACTGTTGACAGATATTTCTTCATAGCATATAAATATAATACAAATATACATATATAAACACACACATATATTTCAACATATATATACATATATATATATATATATATATATATATATATATATATATATATATATATATATATTTCTGTTGTTAAGAATCTCTAGGTTAATATAACAATAAAATATAGTATCTGTTCTTAGTGCTGTGAACATATATCAGACTAGATATTTTCTAATTTTGTATTAAAATATGTTCTATTCTCATATTAATATACAAATAATGCTTAATCAGATTGCAACTATATGAGTAATATTTTAATTAAATAAATGAAAAAGGCATCAAGTTGTTGAAAGCCAACAATGTACCCAACATAGAATGTGTAGCTTCAATTGAGAGGAATTTTGATGTCCACAGTTGAAGATAACTTAGTTCCACTTGGGCTGTAATTCTGTAAATTATTGGAAACCATTTAAACAAAAATGCAGAAGATTGAAACAGTGAAATTGAATAGCAAACACTCTATTGAAGGAGGCAAGAAAGGCAGATTATTGTTGGGAGGGAAACAAGCAAGACTACTGAAATGTCTTTGTGGATCTACAGACTTGCTCAATCATACCAATGTTTTTAATCACATTTGTGCTCATCACTTGGATATGAATAATCATACCTCATCTCTCATTTTTTGGTCAAAGTGTAGTTTATTTCCTAACACAGGATGAGATTTTGGAATCTATAATGATTTGAGTTGAAAACAAATAGTTTTTTCTACCTCAGCTTATTTCTACCTTACAGAAAAACCCTGATGTAATAGAAAGAGTATGGATTTGAAAGCCTGAATAGAGGTATAAATGACATTTTTGTGAGTGATGAAACTGGAGAGTGCACTAATTATATTTTAGTCTCAAGTTACTTATCTAAAGATAGGAATGAATGCCACCTTGTGTACTAGGGCTGTAATGAGGATCAAATAGGATCTGGATATGAGATTTTGCCCCAGTGTGCACAAAATCATTCATGTAGTATAGCAACCTGTTCATGGCACAGACTGAGGTTTCATGGGCTGTGTCTTCATTTTGAGGCTACACATTTCAGCTTTGTTTCCTGGAATCGCTCATGCCATATTCACACTCTTTTCCATGGGGTTAGATTTATAAAGATTGATATAGTAGGAAGAAGATGGTGAAAAGAAACCAGCGTATAAAAAAAGAGTAACAGTTGGGAGAACTCTTCTGTTTGCAGTCTTTTAGCCAGAGTGCAAAAGATCATGCATTGCAACTGAAAAAAAAAAGTTGTTGAAAAAAATTAGACTTTATTTCAGCTTGCTTCAAAAGGCAAAACAGTGTTTCCGAGGTCAAATTCATGCTATAGTAGATGTTGGACTTGATATCCAAATTCTCTTTTAAACTATCAAACGCACAGTACAAAACACTATTCTGTCCTAGGAGTAAGTTAGCGTTCTTTGGTGAGGATATTGAAATATGGCCCAGATGAGAATCTCTGAGAGAAAATATTGAGTGATTTTCTAATTTAAGAGGCATCTTAAAAATTCTCTCTTGGCCGTTATCCCATTTGCATATTTCCATACACCTCTTTCCACATGTTGCTCTGATTTTCATGATGTATGCCTTTGAAACACATTTTGTTGATTGATATTACTCACTTATCCTTTCCAATTTTATTCTTAGACTATTCAGGTTTGAGTTATTGGCTCTATACAAACAGGGTACAAAACAGACATATATGTAAATGTATACATGCACATTAATCAATATATGCATGTATATAATACATGATCAAAATGAGAAGTCAAAATTCTATGTAAAAGCTAATTTCTGGTATGTTTTAGATTTTGGGTCTATTATGTGATGGAAAAAGTGGCAGAGTAAATACCAATATGCCTTCAAACTGTGGAAAGAGTCTTAGCAGCATGTGATTCACTCACTCTGGATATCAATACTATTTAAGGTGAATGTGACTATCGCCTTGTCAATTGTGGGTGGTTTTTTATTTTAGATAATTTTTAACTTTTTATGTGTATGTGTTATTCAAGTTTATTTGTGTACTACATATGTGCCTGATACCCACAGAAATCAAAAGAGGGCATTGTACCCTCTGGAAATGGAGTTACATTTGACAGTTAAGAATCATGATTGCTCTGAACCAAATTCACTCAGGTTCTCTGCAAGAGTAGCCAGTGCTGTTAACCATTGAGCCTTCATCTGTCTAGCCCTTCACTTCTTTTTTGGCAGACTCTTACCTTGTAGCCCAGACTGTCCTGGAAGTTTATGGTCCAGAGAGTCTTTGAACTTATTACAATCCTTCTGCTTCAATTGATCAGTTCTTTTTATTTTTTATTTCATGTATATGCGTAACAGGTGATTTGACTGCATATATATCTGCTCACTATGTACCTATCTCATGTCAATGAAGGCAAGAAGAGGACTCTAGATACCCATGAACTAAAGTTACATACAGTGATGAGCTGCCATGCAGTATCAAACCTGGTTCCTCTAGAATGATATTCAGTACTTTAAACTACTAGGCTATCTTTATACCTAATTTAGACTCATCCATATAAATGACATATCTAGTTGATCACATTTAAATCTAATGTCTAGAATGCATTGTAAATTATGATAAGAAATTATTTTTTGTTCTTCACAGAAGAGAAAGACAGAGATTATGTACAGCTATTTTTGAGGAGTCAGTTTCTCTCTCTCTCTCTCTCTCTCTCTCTCTCTCTCTCTCTCTCTCTCCCTCTCTCTCGCTGTCTCTCTGTTTTCCTATCTCTATCTATCTATCTATCTATCTATCTATCTATCTATCTATCTATCTATCTATCTCTATCTATCTATTCATCATCTATCTATCTATTGATCTATCATATGAGTGTTTCTGAGTGTGTTTTCTTATTGTGCAGACTTCATTTGTCTATCATAAGACTGTGCTCTAGGCTTATTCCTTAATTTCTTTTTTATTTTTACTTCCAACCACTCCACCTCATTGAGAAAGGTATACGTTTCCAGGTATAAGACATTCATAATGAATATGGCTACAGTTGGCTTGACTGTTAAAACTGAAATGTCCTTGTTTATCTTGAGGTTTGTGAGGCTCAAATGCCTCTTCTCCCCCTGCCTATTTCAAGGAAATCTCAGAATCAGAATTTCAGAACTCACAACACAATATTTCAATGGAGCAGGAGCATAGACAGCATCATCTAGAGGTTACTAAATGTCAGGACTATGGAGGTAGGCTGTGTGTATTTCTTTAAAGATTTTTGTTAAGTTATATAATTGGAAAGTAGAGATATTTAGACTTGTCTGCTGGAAAGGGTGAGAAGATTGGAGTCAATATGATGTGTGCAGGGCATGTAAGACTGCAATAAAATGATCAGCACCCTGGCAAGTAAACAATACATTTGTATTTTTGTCTACTGTAAACAAGGATGATAATTGTCAAGGAATCCCCACATATTTTCGGTCCCCACATACTGGGTAAGAATCCTGATTCTACGCATTATTAACTTTGAGACTATAAGATACCTATGTTCTTTCTCTGAACTTAATTTCAGCCAAATACGACTTCACTTCCCCAGGATCTGTATAGAAATGGAAATGTACAAATGTAGAAAACTCCTTACTTCTTATGCTAAAAAATGAAGTGTGTCATTTCTGAGGAATACCTGTACCCTCATCAGGTAAAGTGAAAACACAAAAAAGGGCCCTTCCTTACTGTGATGGTTAGATTTTGCCAACTTGACACAAGTTAGGGTCATCTGAGAACAGGGAATTTCAACTGAGAAGGTACATTAATTATACTGGCCTGCAGAAAGTCTGTGCTAGTCAGTGGGGCTTGTTCTGCTGGTGTCCTCACCCCCTCTGGTTTCTGACATCCATGTGGTTCCCCAACCTCTACATGGTGTTTGGCCCTGGATCTCTCCATATGCACCTCTCAGCCACTGGTGGCATGGGGTCAGGCTCTCTGGTGAGGACTGGGTTAGGTACTAATCTATGAGCAAAGCAGGACATCATTAGAAATTTTCTCCTGGTTATTTCTTCCTGGTGGTTTCTCCACTCTCTAGCTCCTGGCCTGTCCTACAGTTTCGGGCATGGGTTCCTGTAGCAGTACATTACAATCTTTTACCCTCAATTTAGGTAAGGAGAAAGTAAAGATAGAAATCTTCACTGCTTTTACAAGAGGACTTCATACAGAAAGAGAGAAAGGTAGAAATCTTCACAGTCTCTTTTTAGGCTACCCTAAGCTCAAATCTCTCCAACCTTTGTTCTCACATTAACTAATGACAGCAACTCAACTAATGAACCACCAACCAATGCCCACCCTGACTCTCTGGGCTTCAGAACTTTTATGCCCTAAGCCAGAAGTTCCCATACATCTATGTAGCTCACAATCCCAAAGACAACCTACAGGTGCCAGTACGACTGCACCTAACCAAATTATAGCCATCTGAGTCAAACTTTCCAAATCCAACTCATAAACATCAACCACACCTGGGATGGGAATACAAACCTGATCCAATCACCATTTTGTGTTTTAAAGAAACCAAAATAACAAAAACATCTTCCAAGTGTTCCTCTACAGGTTCCTTCCTTTGGCATGGAGTTCTGCCTTTCCATTTCAGTGAGGATCTTGAGCGGCAGATATGCCATAAGTCAGAGGTTTTGTGGCTTTGTTGTTATCCCAGTCTTACCACTGGAAACCTTGCCAAGCTACATGAGATGGCCTGTTCAGGCTCCCTATCACCAATTGCTTGGGATCCTTGCTAGAGTCTTCCTCACAGATTCCTGTGAGTTTATATTACACTAGGTCTCCCGATCGGCCTCCCAATCCTTATTGTCTTCCCATGTATTTTCCCCTCCACTCTTCTCCTCCTCCTGCTACATTCTGCTCTCATTCCTAACCCCTCCAACCCTCTTGCACTCTCTATTCAATTTCTACCTACTAGGGAGTTCCCATTGTTCCAACTGGGATACTTCTTGTTGAGTAGTTTTTCTAAGTCTATGGATACTAGTGTTTTTCTTCATTGTTATAAATTAGGATCACATATAAGGGAATACATACCATGTTTTTCTTTCTGTGACTGGGTTACCTCACTCAGGATGATTTTTTCCTAGTTCCATCCATTTGCCTGCAAAGGTCATATAGTTATTTTTTAAATAGCCGAGCAATTCTCCATTGTATAAATGTACCATAATTTTTTTTATCTATTCTTTATTTTAAGGACACCTAGCTTCTTCCCAATTTCTAGCTATTATGAATAAAGCAGCATGACCATAGTTGAACAACTATACTTTTGGTAGGATGAAGCATTTTTTGAGTATATACTGCAGAATTCTATCAGACACTCCAAGAAGAGTTAAAACCAATACTCCTCAAAGTATTCCACAAAATAGAAACAAAAGGAACACTGCCACACTCATTTTACGAGGCCAGAGTCACCCAGATACTGAAACCACACAAAGATTCTACAAAGAAAAAGAATCAATCATGAACATTGATGCAAAGATACTCAATAAAATACTTGCAAACAGAATCCAAGAACACATCAAAAGGATTATCCACTGTGATCAAGTAGGCTTCATCCCAGAGGTACAGGGATGGTTTAACATATGAAGATCAGTCAATGTAATCCACAATATAATCAAACTGAAAGAAAAAAATGATAATCTCACTGGATTTAAAAAAAAAAAGCCTTTGACAAAATACAACAACCCTCTGTGTTAAAACTATTGCAGAGTTTAAGGATATAAAGGACCTATCTAAACACAATAAAGGCAATTTATGGCACGCCCACAGCCAACATCAAATTAAATGAAGAGAAACTCAAAGAAATTCCACTAAAGTAAGGAACAAGACAAGTCTGTCCCCTCTCCCTATACCTAGTCAATATAGTACTTGAAGACCTAGCTAGAGCAACAAAACAACTAAAGAAAATCAAGGGGATACAAATTGAAAAGGAAGAAATCAAAGTACTTTTACTTGCTGATGATATGATAATTTATCTAAGCAACTCCAAAAATTCTACCAGGGATCTTGTACAGCTGATAAACAACTTCAGTGAAGTGGTATGCTACAAGATCAACTCAATAAGAAAAATCAGTAGCCCTCCTATATACAAATGAGAAATTGACTGAGAAGGAAATCAGGGAAACAACTCCCTCCACAAGAGCCACAAATAACATAGAATATCTTGGGGTAATTCTAACCAAGCAAGTAAAAGATTTGTATGACAAAAACCTCAAGTCTTTGAAGAGAGAAAGTGAAGATCTCAGGAGATAGAAAGATCTCCTATGTTCCTGGATTGGTAGAATCTCATTGAAATTTAGAGCTCACCAGTAGTTAGACTGGCTAGGCAGCGAATGGGACCTTGATGTCTCTGCAGGCCAGTGCTGGGATCACAAGTTTGTTGTGACACTCCTGGCTTTCTACGTGGGTATTTGGGATCCAAATTTATTTATCTCATGTTTGCACAGCTAGCATTTTTCTTAGCCATTACCCAGATCCTAATATTTTTTTTTAGAAATTAAATATTTTTGCATAAAACTCAGATATGACTTTTAAAAACTTTTAGTATTCATTTCCACTTGCAGCAGTCAGAGAACTAGTAGCTTAGCCCATTAATACTGTGCACATGTATGTCTGCTTGACTGGCTAGAATTACCATTCTTCTCTTGATTGAATTTGCCTTGTCCCTATAGATACCTTTATTTTCCTAAATTCTAAAGAAGCCTCCTTTCTGGTATATCTCTGCTGGATTTGGATATGTGGTTTTCCTTGATATCATAGATAACAGGGCATCTCTTGTCAAGCTATGTAATCTACATTGCCTCAGTTCTCTTCTCTATAAAATAGACTTATAAGAACTACCTCTTAAGAGTATATAAAAGGAGTTATTTGAGTGAGTTTAGAACTATTCCTGATTGATAGTAAATTCTAATTACTTCTGTCATGATGGCCAGCAATATTGTCTATGATCAAGGCATTGCCTTGACCTTTCCTAACCACATAAATTACAACATAGTTTATACTATTGCTTATAGTTCATTACTCAATGAAATAATGATCTCATTGATAGCAAAAGCTATGTTTTATTCATAGCTGCATTTCAAGAGCCTGACACAGAAACTGTTATATATTATTTGATACACACTTAATAGGTTATTATTCAACATTTATTATTAGGTATTATACTTTTCAGATCATTCATGTTCATGAAAGACCAAATGTCAAAGGGTGAAATCCATAGCTGTTGATGGTTACGCATGTTAATAGCTCTGACTCAGTTAACTTTTTGTTCATTATTATTTTAATTTCTTAAAATCATTATTATATTTCAGAGTAAAAGTCAATGTGAGCTGTATTTTTCGAACTTCTAAAATGTTTTGGTGAATTCTACACTGTTTCAAGGCAAGAAATTCAGAATGTCTTCATATGTACAGTCTATGTCACTATGTCCAGAACAAAGGAAGTACCTTCTAAAAGTTCTTGAAGGAATGACTAATATAGTGAATAATTATGTAAATGAACACTATTCTCTATCTGGAAAATAACTCCATGTTAGAGACAAAAGAGATTGGTTTCTCTGTTAAGGGATCATGGAGGAATTCCTAACTCTCTCTCTTTCTTACGATCATCTTAGAAATCAAATAGACTGCTGAATTTCCAGATTTGAAAGAGACATTTTAATGCATCCTTTATGATTTGTGCTCATACTAACCACCAGGGAGGAGCTTTTAATGCCATAAAAAGTTAGTTCTTAAACTTGGATTGAAAGTACAATTCAGAGTGATATTAGCCAAAATTGATTTATACACTGAAGGGTCCTTATTGACTATCAAAAGGAAATAACATGTGCTGTGATAATAAAAGTGTAGAAAATAGAATTAGAAATACAAATGGTAGTTAAAACTCAGAAATCCAAAACAATTTTTAAATACCTAGTCAGATGACATCTAAAGGCTGTATATTTCATATAAAAAATTCATTTTAAAGACAATTAGCATTCATTCAAGTATTCATAGATGTATAACAATGATTTGCTGATTTTTTCTTAATACTTTTAATTAATTTTTTTATACAATATATTTTATCATGTTTTCCTCCTTTAACTCCTGCCAAGCTCTTCCCACCATCTCTGCCCCTACTGAACTGTATGCTCTTTCTCTCCCTTTACAAAATGATAAAGCCAAACAAAAGGCAAAAAACGCAAAACATAAAAATGAAAATAAACATGCAAAGATGACTAAGCCAAAAAAAGAAAAACAAATGAAAGAAAACAAGCAAGCAAGCAAGCAAGCAAGCAAGCAAGCAGGCAGGCAGACAGGCAAGACAAACAGGAAGAAAGGAAGGAAGGAAGGAAGGAAGGAAGGAAGGAAGGAAGGAAGGAAGGAAGGAAGGAAGGAAAAGAGTCCTTCAAATACCCTTGACTTTGTTTTTGTTTTGTATGTTTTATATTGGTTAAATACTCATAGGTATGAGGTCTGCACTACCTGTAATTGGTAAACCCGGTGACACTCCATTAAAGAAAATTGGTTTTCCTTTGCCAATTGAAGATTGCTTTCTTGTTGGGGTTTAGAGCCAAAGTCCTCTTCCCCCTTTCAGTGCTGAGACTCCTTTTGTCTTGAACCTGTGCATGCCCTGTGTTTGCTTTTATGGTCTCTGAGATTTTCATATGTGCTTCAATCCAGTCATGTCTGGATAACTCTGTTTTCTTAGAGTCATTTATTACATTTAGAATTTACAATCTTTCCACTTCCTAAATAGATTTCCTAGCCTTGAGGGGAGGGGTTTGATGAATATATCCCATTTAGGACTGAGTGTTCCAAAATCTCGCATTCTTTAAATATTGTCTAGTTGTATGTCTCTGTGTTAATGCCCATCTACTGTAAGAGCAAACTTTCTGATGTGGGTTAAGTGAGACACTGCTTTATGAATATAACAGAATATTATCAAGAGCCATTATGTTGCTATGTTCCTTTACAAGAATAATAGTTTCAGGTTTTATTCTAAGCAATGACCTAGTCTCAGGTTCTTGGACCTTTTACTAATGTCAGGCATTAGCTTCATCTCATGGAGTAAGTCTTAAATTTAAGCAAAAAGTAGTTTGTGCCAATAATGCATTTGCATATCTTACATGCAGGTTTCTGTTGTAGGTTACAGGTTTTGTAGCTGGGTGATATTGGTGATTATTACCTTTCTCCTCCAGTAGAATGCAGAGTACCTTCCCAGCACCATGAACACTAGTCAATAGTGGTAAAGTCTCTAGGTAGGCACCAGCTGGAATTCTCAGTGTCCAAAGACATAAGTAAGTGTAGTCCCTATCAATGGGCCTTACCGTCAGGCTGTGGAGAGCAGCAACCAATTGCCCTGTAAATAACTTGTGTGGTTTCTATAGGACTCCTTTGGCCTATGACTAAACAAGATATAATCCATTTCTGGCACTGGTGGTTTTATTTGGTGGCATGTGATGTCATGGGGCATTTTCTCCCTATTATTTGGTGACTCTATTTAGATTCCTTTCATACACATATATATTTTAGGAAATTTCTGCAGTAATAGACTTGCATACATTTTTAATGACCTATATTGGTAGTTGTCTCTTTCCGTGTTCCCTACTTTATATTTCTTTCCCATCCCCATCCCTCTTTAATACTCTTTTTCCAGTTTCCCCTTTAGCTCTATATAATAATATAGTATATTTCCTTTTCCTTTGTAGGTTCATTTCTTTTTTTTTCCATAGTTTCCTGATTTCCTAAATGTTTTATCTCTAAATTATTTTATATGTAATATTTTTGACTAAACTACCCATTTCTCATACCTTGTATTCAGTATGTGAGATTCTCACTTCCATGTTTAGTAATCACCTGTGGAGGCTTACCTTTGATGTTTTTGACTGACGTCCTATTCTTTTTACTTGAGTTTTATTTTACTTTGGGTTATCTTTGGTGACTCTATTTCTTTATTAATTTCTATTTTCATGTCTTGAAATGCCTTCATTATTTCATTCAAACATTTGTGTTTTTAGTCTTCATTAAGGCATATATTCATATCCTACTCAAGGTCCTTGAGCTTATTCAAAATTTCTATTATAAAGTCCGTTGCTAGTTCTTCTGCTAAATTGCTTTATTAATCACCTGTAGCAATAGGGTTCCTGACTTCTGGAGGAAGTATATTGTTTTGGCTGCTCATGTTTGTTTGTTTGTTTGTTTTTGCTGGCATATAGACATCTGGACTTACGATGCTTGAAAGTAAAAGTTGAAAGTTTCTTGGTCTTGACTTTGTTAGATGGGTGTTCTATCATTTGGCTGATATTGCCAACTCAGAATCCTAGGCAGGTGGTACTGTTGTAGGATCCCTAGTAGAAAATGTTCCTGTGGGTACTACAAAAAGGAATGGAAATTGCCAAGGCAGCAAGGATTAAAGAAGTGAGGGAGAGCTAGAGGCATCCTGGGTCCACCAATTGACCCAGGGAAAACCCAGGGAAAGTAGGTAGGTTGTAACAGGACACAGTAAATGCAGGAAGACTGAAATAAAAATGCAAACTTGATACTTTTGTATGGATAATTTAATTTAGGATTTTAAACAGCACAGTTTGATACATATCAGAAAATATTTTTGAAAGAGTTTGTACTTGTCTCATTAGACTACGGTAAATTAGATTGACAGCTACCTTTACACCAGCTGCCCTGTATTAAAACCAAATGTTTTAGACACCATGTTAACAGCATAGAATATTCTAGATAAAAAGAACTGAAGGATCTGGACTTTATCATCTGTCTCTGATTTCTATAAACATAATTTTAACATGCCATGACAAGTGGTGAAAGGTGTAATTTCAGGTTCTCTGATTCTTGCACTTGCATCCCATTTGTAGGCTAAGGAATAAGCTTTCCATGCAACACTGCCATTTACATTGATTTTTAATGCTTTTCAACTATTTTTGCAATGACAGATTGCCTGTCAATTCACCTACACCTGTCCTGACCTGATTAACCTGAACTATCACTTAGCTTATAGTTTTTGAGGATTTGTGCTATAAGATATTAGCTTATTGCAACTTTGGTGATAAAAGGGGAGTTTTCTATTATGGATGTAGATGTGGGCTGAGCACCTCTCCTTTAAATGGCTTGTGGTTGTTACATAACTGCAATCAGAGACTCTGTATCACACTGATTCTCATGACTGCAATTGTTAATATAACTAATTGCTAAGTGCCATATCCATCACTCTATACTTCTTTATAAGCATACCTGTATACCTATTTTATTTACCTTACTAACTGTGATATGCATTATAAAATGAAATTTATAATTAAAAAGTTAAACATTTGTACGTTTGTCTAACCCACTACTCCAAGAATCAGAATCAGTGAAGACAACATTAGGGCCCTTAGCAAAAGTTGTGAATTATTTTTGCTGGTATTATTGTTTTCTAATTATTTATTATTAGTCTCATTTGTTCTGGTTCTCACACTTGTTTTTGCATCTCATGCCTTTGTGCATATGAAGGACTCTTGTAAAGCTAGCATTCTTAAGTTCGTATCTATTATTTCTGTTGTTATATCTAATAAAACGTAACTGTCTTAGTTTTTCTAGGTCTTCAACATACTCTGATTGTGGCCAACCCTGTGGTACTCCTTTACTTTCACCATTGGTTTACCCTGTTTTACTCACAATGATTTCTTTGAGGTTCTCTTTTTCTCTCATTTGCTGTTCCCACCATCTGGAACTAACTGTATCTTCTCTATACAACTGTTTCCTTTGAAACCTTTGGGCTCCAGATTGTGTTTCATCCCAGGGGCCTCCTTCTGAACATTTTACTATGTCACTTTATTTATTAGGTCTTGCAGTTGTAATTATTTTTGTCTGTTGACTTTGGCACTTGACTTTCCCTATAAGAAAACTAGAGCTATGAGACTAATGTCATAATTTTATTATTTATTTTTTGATCAGAATATGAACAAATGGGGCAAGTGTTAAATAATTTTTCAAGCTTGACAACCTGAGTTCAATCTTCAGAAATCCATGTTGTGGAAGGAGAAAACCAACTGCTCTAAGTTGGCCTCTGACCTTCACATAGATGCTGTGCAACACTCACATGCACACACATATGCACATGTGCCTTAGATCAACATGAAATTGCATACATATACACACAAAATAGATAAAATTACAGAAAAAATATGATATCCAGTTTTGGAATTTTAATGTAATAATAATAATAATAATAATAATAATAATAATAATAATAATTGCCTTTAAACACAAAAAGGTTTTGATTACAAATAAAAATATAAGAAACCACTCAAAGAAAAGTAAATGTCCTTGAAGGATAGATAGGTGGCTACAGGCATGCATATATGCAATAGAAATACTTATGTGTTAGATATGGAGATGGATAAGGATTCGTAGATACAAGTTCTTCACAGGTTCACTTCAACACAAGTTCTGTGGTCCCACACAGTGATGCTGATTTTCAAGATATTTAGTTATACACTAAGGGATGTTGATGACACTAAAAAAAAAATAATAATGGCTATATCCTAATCAAGAAGAAACAAAGCTTTTGGGGACTTTTTTTTATTAGACTCTTCTAAACAGCACACAGTTTAAAAGTATGCATTATTTATAGAATCTTTGCTTTATTCTGCTTCATCATGGTTAACCGTAGGGATGTAAAGTGCACAGAGACAAACCAAGAATAAGAGCAAGACAATTCACTTCTTTCATGGAAACTACACAGCAATTTGTATCCATACTAATCAAGGAGATGTGCTGTTGAAAACTCACATATTATGCTTTGGTGAACACAGTATAGTGGTGTCCACTTGTAATCTCAGAATTTGGAAGGCTGAGGCAAGAGAATATTGGTTTTTAAATCAGCATGGTTTCATATTGAAATACTGTCTCACAACAAAACAAAGTAAAGACATAATTTCCATGGATATTTGGAAATGAACAAGATAAATAGTTTAGTTTTTGAAATTTCTAGACATTTGAAGATGAGCCAAACTTTGTAATTATTAAAATTCAATACAGTTTATATATTTTTATTTCTTCTTTTTTTCAAACTATGAGATAATAATGTTATGGAAGTAATCATCCCATATGTGTTTTGATTTAAAGCATACTCTGTAAGATGGAAGTGGTACTGGTACTGGTAACATAACTGGTACTGTTAGCTGAGTCCAAAACCTCTGACTTGCTAAGTCATAGGATCTGGTCGAACCCAATACTATTTATTATTCTGCTAAATGGGCATAGTATTTATTAGCCCCCTAGGTTCTTGTATATCTAATCACAAATTTATACATCTCATAGACACTGTCACAAAGATTCTCTCTCTCTCTCTCTCTCTCTCTCTCTCTCTCTCCCCCTCTCTCTCTCCCTTTCTCTGTCTCATAGTACTAGTACTAGACAAATATTAATATATAAGCCCACAAATATTCAATGTTCAGAGAAGTGCAGAAAAGAGACTGCGTAGTGCTAAGCTCTCAATGGGATAGGTATATTGCTTCCCTCCACCCATGGTTCAGGAATTATGGTGGAAAATGGATGTTGCAATTATAAGAGCCAGAATTAGAGAACTTAAACATTGTTTGCTGAATGTAGCATGACATTTGCATACACGAACTCACAACAACTGTGACTATATGCACAATAATTTCTCATCACCAAGCCACCCAAAAGTCTAGTCTAAGTGAAGGAGGGACTCAAGTCTTACGAATAGTTATTGAGCCATGGCATTTGATGGCTTCTTGAGGAGATAGAGTAGATCTTCTACAGGATGTGGCCCCTGGAATTCTACCTGTGCTTCAGCTGATGGTCCTGCATCTATGTACACACAGAGAGAATTTAGTGGGTTCTCTGCATTTACAAAAACACAGCTCACAAATTTTGGAGGGTGATATGGGCATGTAATCCAGGGCATAGGAGAAGAAACAGAGGAGAAGGAATGGGGGATGCATCTTACCAAAACATACTACATGCATGTATGAACTTCTCATTTTCAAACAATGACACAATTTTTATTTAATGTAATTAAATTTTTTTGTTTTGCTTCCTCCTTGCCACCCCCTTTTCTCTCTGTCCACAAAACTCTTGTTCTCAAATTTGCAACTTTCATTAGCAATCGGAACTCTATTGCTTCCTATACTTCTTTATGCTGGAAAAAGTCACATGTACTTTGCTTATTGTAATATCTTCATTAAAGAATATACACTTGTATAATTTCTTGTCTCAACATTTAAGAGCTCTTGCTGCTTTTGCAGAGAAACTGAATTTATCCTTCATCCACATGGCTGCTGGCAACCATCCGTCAGTCTAATACTAAGGGATTATAAGCCTTCTTCTGTCCTCTGCAGGTACCAGGCACACATGTAGTGTACCTATATGAAAAATGCAAAATAGAAATTAAAAAATCTTAAACAGGGAAATGACTGCATATTTTTAGTTAATAAATATGTATTGTTTACAGTCCTAATTCAAGTTATCATTCTTAGACATTCATATTGGCAATCTTTCCTATGCCAAATAATTTAACTAAGGAATATACAGTAAGCTCATAGAGGGTTCATTGAGCTTTTACTCAAGTGTTCTCCCCTGGAGTAGAATATAATATCCATGTGATAACAGTGAGTACAATGAACTTCATCTTTCAATGAAAAATGAGTGGTTCTATTAGGACCAAATGAATCTGCCAAGGGAGTTTATAGAAAACATGTTTTAGATTTAGAATTTTCATGGCATACTAGTTTTTATTGCTATTAATATGCTATTATGAAGCTGGATACTGGGTGTTTTAAGGGTACCTCCTGACCATAAATTAATCAGCACATAAAATACTTACGAAGCAGCATTCCAATTTTCCAGGTGAAATCTCTGCACCAAAGTGATTAAACAATTCACATCAGTGTTTTGATTTCTGTACCTAGCTCCCCTGCAATGATCATTAATAGGGCCCAGTATGTATAAGTATCTACTGTTTCCTATATCCTGAATTTAAGAAGTCTTTTGCAAACATTATCTAAATTTATGCCATGTAAATTGTACAAGAACATGTTATTAGACTGTGGGGCTTAGATAGTAAATTCCTTTCAGGCTGATGTGTCGAGGGCTTTATTCCCAGGGTCATGATCTTGAGAGGTGGTTTAACTTTTAAGAAGTGACAGCTAGGAAATCTTAAGGTCATTTCTGTGCCACACTAGTGACCTGGGTGTCAATAGTAATTCTTATGTGTGTGGTATAAAGAGAGCATCATTTGGCTTCAAACTATTCTGCTCCAATTTAAAATATGATTGTTGCCTAATGTGTTCCCACCACAAAAGGCCACTCCATATAAGTTTACAGGTTCTAAGAATTTGAACCTTAGAAATCAGAATTCCTATTGTGAGTGTTTTTATTTTCACTGGACTCTAGTATTAGAGGAAAGTTTTATAATCAACATTGTCTGATTGATGTGCTTAGTTGATTGCATAGGTAATATTCTCTTTGTGCCCTGGACCCTCTGGCTCCTACAATGTCTCCTTTCTCTCTTTCTTTCTCCTTTCTTTCTTTCTTTCTTTCTTTCTTTCTTTCTTTTTCTTTCTTTCTTTCTTTCTTTCTTTCTTTCTTTCTTTCTCTCTCTCTTTCTCTCTCTCTCTCTCTCTCTCTCTTTCTTTCTTTCTTTCTTTCTTTCTTTCTTTCTTTCTTTCTTTTTCTTTCTTTCTTTCTTTCTTTCTTTCTTTCTTTCTTTCTTTCTTTCTTTCTTTTCTTTCTTTCTTGGGCTTTCCTGAGCTCTGAGTAGAGAGACTAGATGGAAATCTCTAATTTAGGCTATCTCTCTGCCTAATGTTTGGGTGTGGGTCTCCACATCTGCTGCCATCAGCTGCCTGAAGAATCCTCTCTGATGAAGATTGGGCCAGGCACTGATCTATGAGGAGCGCATACTATCATTAGAAATCATTTCACTGATTTTTTTCCTTTCTTTTCTTTTCTCTTTCTGTTTTTTTGGAGGAGGGTGTCAGTCATGTTTGATTCTACCCTGAGTCTCTAGCTATTGGCCATCTAGGACTCCCATACCAGACCAGTCATTGGTGTCCCAGTCCCAGAAGCTCCAAGTCACCATAGCCCTAGTATATCCTGTAGGCAGGACAGATGATAGCTTGAAGGTTTTGTGGCTGGACTGGTGTCCTAGTCTCACCACAGGAAGCCCTGCTTGTTACAGAAGATAGCCCTTTAGACTCTACTCTAATAATCCCTCCCTAGGGTCACTCTCTTAGATTCCAGGAAGTTTCCACTATACTAGGGTTCCATATTGCCCCCCCAAATACCCTCAAATTCCAATTATCTCTCCCCATAGTCTCTCTCTCCAATCCTTGCCCCCCTCTCTGCTTATTACTCCTGTTCCCATCCACACCTGCCCCCAGTACACCCTTGGAATCTATTCTATTTCCCTGTCTCAGGGAGATTCATGTGTTCCCTTCAGAGCTCACCTTGTGATCTAGCCTCTCTGGGACTGTGAACTGTAGCATGATTATCCTTTATACAGCAGTTAATATCCACTAATAAGTGAGTATATACCATATTTGTATTTCTCGGTCTGGGTCACCTCACTCAGGATTTTTCAATCAAGTGAGTAATACTCTATTGCAGTAGTTTTCAACTTTCCTAATGCTGTGATGCTTCTAATATATTTCCTTATGTTGTGGCAACCCCAAATCATAAAATTATCTTGTTACTGCTTTGTAACTGTAATTTTGCTACTGTTATAAATTGTAATGTATATATTTGGTATGCATTTGGTCTTAGGTGACTCCTCTGAAAATTTCATTTCCAAGGGAGCTGCAACCTACAGATTGAGATTCATTGCTCTGCTGTATAAGTACACCACATTTTCATTATGCATTCTTCTGTTGATGGGCATCTAGGTTGTTTGCAATATCTGGCTATTATGAAGAAAGCATCAATGAACTGGTTGAGCAAGTGTATCTGTGGTGGGATGAAGCATCATTTGGGTATATGCCTGAGTGGTGTGAATGGACCATGAGGTAGGTTGATTCCTCTCCTCTAGAGGAAGTGCTACATTGGTTTCCATAGGTGCTATACAAGTTTCCACTCCCTTTAGCAGCAGATAATTGTTCCCCTTACTTCATATCCTTACAATCATGAGATGTAACTTGTTTATTAATCTTAGCCATTCTAATAGGTATAAAATGAAACCCCAAAGTAGCTTAATTTGCATTTCCCTGATGGCTACAGATGTTGAACTGAAATTTAAGTGTTTTTAAGCCATTTGCATTTTCCCTTTTGAGAGTTCTCTGTGTAAATCTGTTTTCCTTTTTTAAATGTGGCAATTTCTTTCCTTTGTATCTTGTTTCTTTAGTTCTTTGTATATTTTGGAATTTAGTCCTCTATCATATGTGTATTTGATAAAAATCTTTTGCTATTATACAGGCTGTCACATAGTCCAAATGATGGTGTCATTTGCCATGTAGAAGCTTTTCAGTTTCTTGAGGTCCCATTTATTAATTTTTGATTTTTAGTGCCTGTGCTGATGGTATTCTGTTAGGAAATATTTTCTTGTGCCAATGAGTTAATGCTATTCCAAACATTATCTTGTATTAGGTTTAGTGTATTTGGTTTTATGCTGAGATCTTTGATCCATTGGAGTTGAGTTTTATGCAGGATGATAAATATGGATCCATTTACTATCTTTACATGCAGTCATCCAGTGTGAACAGCACCATTTGTTGATGAGGTTATCTTTTCTTCAGTGTGTATTTTTGGCTTTTTATCAAAAGTCAGGTGTCCATAGGTATGTAGATTTATGTCTGAGTCTTCAATTCAGTTTCATGGCTCAACATTGCCAGGGGCCAGCCTCAGTAGTTGACAGGAGCCAAAGAGGAGTTAAGGAGTAGGCAAAGGGAGATTGAGTCAGAGACCAGGCTTGGAGGATCTTACAGCTCTGACTGAATAGCAATCAGGGTGATTTTTATTTATACAGATTTCATAAAACTAATGATTTCCATGGGGGTACAGATCAAATAATTTTGTAAATATCTGAGCCAGTTTAAATGAGTCCCCAAGCCTTGAACAATGTATAATTAAACTTTGGTGGTTAAAGTATAACCCGAAAGCTTTCTCAGGCCTAAAAGCCTCTGCAATTGATTTGCTTTGATGATCTCTAAAAAAGTCTGTTTGGTTATGAGAATCCCTTTTGTTTCCTAGGTTAGTGACCTCATCTCATCATAATCTGGTGCAACCAGTCTTTTTATAAATGGAAAATCCTTATGCCTAATTCTTTTTTTCTTTTATGTCATACTACTATGTAGGGTAAAGGTTGTTTTAGCCAATCTAACTTTGCTACTAAGTTCCTTTTTCTCTAGAAGCATGTCATCTTTGACCCCCCCACACACACCTCATAAGCTACATATCCAGGAAACTGGGAGCATGTGGGAGGAGGCCTCTGATCTACTGTCACTTCTCCTGGCCGGCTGGGGCTTATCAGCTCCTCCCAAGTTTACACTACCCTGACTACCTTGTTTCAGAGTTTTCTCAGGGGTAGACACACCAAGGAGATCCTGAAGTCATAGCCAAAAAAAAAAAAAAAAAAACCTAATGTTATTGTGCTTATCACAATCTGTAAGCCATAAGGATGACTTCTCACTAAGATCAGATAAGGTTATTTCCCTGAAAGTAGAAGGAGCAGTATAATTAGGACTTCCCTAAGGAGACTCAGAAATAATTTCCCCAGGTAAAGGCATAAATAAATAACATAAAAAGCCCCGTAGCAATGCAACACATAAAGACCAATACCTAAAATGAGAGACTTCAGGCCAACAATCTCAGCATTTGGCTCAGGTTTGCTGGAACCGTGTCAAATAGCGGTGCTAGATCATGACTTTTGCCATTTCCATTGGTCATGGCTGCACCACAACACGTCTGTTTTTATGCCAATACCATGGCATATAGTTTTCACTATAGCTCTGTAGGACTACTCGAAATCAGAGGTGATGATACTTCCAGCAGTTCTTTTATTAATTAGGATTGTTTTAGCAGTGCTGCATTTTTTGGTGTTTCCATATAAAGCAGAGATTTTTTTCTTTCAAGATTTGTGAAGATGTGTGATCTGTGTTTTGATGCCTATTTCATTTGAATCTGTAGGCTGCTTTTGGTAGGGTGTATATGTCTACTATATTAATTCTACTGATCCATGAGAATGGAAGATATTTCCATCTTCTGATATCTTTTTCAGTTTCCTATTTAAATGTCTTGAACTTTTCAATCATAAAAGATTCATCTGCATGTATAGAATTACCCCTAATATATTTCATATTGTTTGTGGCTACTGTGAAAGGTATTTATATTCTCTCTTTCTCATTTGTTTATAGAGTGGATACTGTTTTTTTTTGTTATTGTTGTTAATTTGTTTCCAGATGCTTTGTCTATCAGTGCTTATCAGCTGTATATATTTCCCAGTGGAATTTTTAGAGTCACTTATGTATAGTATCATATCATCTGAAAATATAATTTGATTTCTTCCTTTTCAGTTATATACCCTTGATCTCCCTCATTTCTAATATTGCTCTAGCTAAGACTTCTGGTACTATATTGAATACATATGGAGAGAGTAGGCAACTTTGTTCCATTCCTAATTTTTGTGGAATTGCCTTGAGATTCTCTTCACTTAAATTGATATTTTCTACAGGCTTACTGTAACTTTTCTTTAAGTTTAGATATGATCCTTGTATCTCTAATATCACCAGGACTTTTATCCTGAAGGAAGTTTGGATTCTGTTAAGGACTTTTTCTGCATATAATGAGATGATGGTGTTGTTTTTGTCTTTTAGTTCGTTTATATGATAGGTTACATTTATTGATTTATGTGTATTGACTCATCCCTGCATATCTGGGATGAAGCCTCTTTTTATGATGATGGATGATCTTTTTCATGTGTTCTTGAATTCAGTTTGCAAGTATTTTATTGAGAATATTCATATCTATGCTCATAAACAAAATTGGTCTTTAATTCTCTTACCTTGTTGGATCTTTATGTGGTTTGGGTATCAGTGTAACTGTAGCCTCATGAGATGAATTGGGCAATGTTCCTCCTGTTTGTATTTTTTGGAATAATTTGTGGATTATTGGCATTAACTTTTCTTCAAAATGAGTTTCTTAGTACAGGTGCCAGCCATTCATGTCACTGATGCATTACATGCAACGTTAATTTGCCAGGCATGTTTGCCTTGAGTAATTGTCTCCAAATGAATTGGTTGAATGCACTAGATGCTACAGTTGCTCAGTGTGATTGTCAAATGTACCACTTAGATTTAAGTGGATAATGATCAATTTGGGAAAACAATAGAGTCGTTGTTTCCAAAAAATTTCAGTCTCTTCAAAAGTGTAATAGTATCAAGAAATATTAAAGGTGGATAAAGTAATCATAGATATTTGTTGGCCACACACAATTAATTCATACTGGTTCATTGTGTAAGGGAAAAGCAAAGGAGAAAAGGAATTCTGAATCCAGGGATTATAGTGGAAGTTCAGTGATCACAAGAGAATTCTAGGTTTTGACTATGACTTTTCCTGTTACAGAGGTTTTACAAATCCAAGGCCTATATTTGACCAATATTTCAGAAGGATGAAGTCTTTCCTCTAAGAAAGGAAATCGTAATAATTTTGTCTCAGTGAATTTGTTGTACATATCTTCTGAGACTATATATGTACTGATATTTAAGAAAATATATGCACATATGGAATACAAATAGGTACTGAAGATAAAATGCATTTTCTTTTTAATTACAGTAGTCATTACATTTCTTTTGTCATCATGGATTGAACTGGACAGTGTTACTTTCTCAATGATAATTTGTGTGAATTGAATCTTGGCGCCTTAAGTAGCTGCTAATTGTATGATATTTCAAATTATTAAAAGAGCAATGAAAGTCAGATTTGATTACTAATCTGGTATAAAAAATGGCAGAGTTACCTTTTATTATTAAAATATCATTAAAGAAATGAATATTATTTGTAATCTGTATGGTTTAGTGCTAGACATGGAATATTGGTTGTTTTCTCTCTGTTTTATTTTACTAAGTAAAAATCTAAAATATGTGTCACACATGTTGGAGAATTCTCTTCTAATTAATGAGATTTAAATTTTTGTTGTATAGCATTTTAAGCTGGCTCAGTCATCAATTAAAAATAAATGAATTGAAACTGCTTTGTTAGCATCATCAGCACCCCATAGATATTTATCCTTACTTCAAAATGGCCCACCTACATGAGGGGCAGTCTGCCATTGTCTGTTATGGCTTCAGTGATGTAAGAACTGCACTGCCTCCTCCTGGTATAAGCCTTATCCCAGGTACCCACTCAAATGCTCACTGCTTATATTAATTTTAATATCAACATAAAAATTTATGTGATTTATCACTTAATAAAGTATTTCCATATATGACGACTTACTTGAATCCTCAAATTACTCACAGAGATATAAGCACTATTTTCCTTCTCTTGAAAGATTGTAGTTCACTTAACCTGACTCAGATAAAGTAAAGGATAAAGCCCATGGCAGCCCTGGGCACAGTTCATCAACTAGAGAACCAGATTAAGAACTTGAAAATATTGAATAGAGAACACAATGTTTCATATATATATATATATATATATATATATATATATATATATATATATATATATATGTATTTGTATATCTTGATGGAATCTGCTATTTGTTTGGTGATTTATTTGGAGACAGGGTCTTATGTGTAGCTCTAATTGGTCTGGAACTTAGCATGTAAATCAGATCGGCCTTAAAGTCACAGAGTTCTGGCCACATCTGCCTCCAAAGTGATGAGATTAAAGACATGGCCAGCTATGGTTATTAGTGCATGTCTACACAGTGTTTAATGTTAATTTCAGGGTCAGATAAACATATTTATATCTTCTAATGCTAAAAATATTTACATGTTACTATTATTCTGTTCATTGATTCTAGACATTTTGAAGTATATTATAAGCTACTTTAACAAATAATTACCCTAGGATATTATGGAAAAACTAGCATCATGTACCT
This sequence comes from Cricetomys ansorgei, assembly GCA_026225945.1. Taxonomy (NCBI): domain Eukaryota; kingdom Metazoa; phylum Chordata; class Mammalia; order Rodentia; family Nesomyidae; genus Cricetomys; species Cricetomys ansorgei. The sequence goes on from JAMJFZ010003206.1 coordinate 435,763, forward strand.
CCTCTCTACTCTACCCAACCTGTAATGACGATATTCCATTCTATTTTTTTGTATGACTGCCATATTTGTTACTATGAGTGAGAAGCAACACATGCTATTTGTTATCTTGGTTAGGAATATCTGACATAACAATTTCCAGTTCTATCAGTTATGTTCATGTTACTCTAAATGACAGGATTTAATTTTTAACCCATGATTGAAAATATGCATTATGCGTACATTTGATATTTTGATATTCCATTCATTCACGGATGGGCTCCATATTTTAGTTGACTGTTTTAGTCCATATTAAGTCGACTCCATATTTTAGCTATTAGGAAATAGTGCAGAAAAACAAGAAACTTTTTGGTACAATGATTTCATCTCTTTGAAAGTATTTCCAAATGCTGAGCTATTTAGTAATTTGGTAATTCTATTATTAGTGTTGATTCTTTAATTAATCTTTATACTACATTCCATAATGGTTTTGTTAATTTACATCCATGGGAACAGTGCATGCATTTTCCTTTTAATCTCATCATGAAATGAAACTCTTCTTCTTGAGAAACAACCAAGCTCTTTCACGGCCCTTCCATTCTTTATATCTTCCCTTTTCTCTCCCTAGAATTCACTTGTCCCAACCCAACACACATTTCACATCCTATTCTAGTCTATTTTCTATTAAATATCATTTTCTCAGTCTTCTTTAGTGCTTCATTAAAAAAAATGCTCCGTTAGGGCTTGAAAGATTGCTCAGTGGAAAAGGCCTTTGCCACAAAGTCTGATGACCTGAGTTCAGTCCTGTGAATCCACATGGTTTAAGGAGATAATGGCCTCCCACAAGTTGTTCTCTGACCTCCATACAAGTATCTTGGGATGTGTGCATGACCCCCAAACAAAAAGCATAAAATGAAAATGTTAGTCCTATTACTTTGGTTTTCTCTCTTGTAATTAATTTGCATTCCTACGGGTAGGCATTTTCATTTTTATTCACTGATACATCCCCAGCAACATTTATTATTCTGACACATATAGTAACAAAAAATGGGATAAATGGATGATTGACTATAACTAATTGTATTATTTGTTGCTTTTTTTTTACCATTTTTAAAATATATTTCTGTTTTTGTGTAAGGTACTTGTTTTGATGCTTAGACCTAATATCCTACAAGAAGCAAATTAGGGAAGGAAGAAGTTATTTGGGCTTAAATTCCCAAGGTAAATGGTCTATAATGGAGATAAAGCCATAGTTAAAGGAATAGGAGACATCTGGTCACATTATGATGATAATAGGTTAAAAAAATAAATAAAAGAAAACCACAAATGTAGAATAATGTTGGAGTTCAGCTTCCTTCCTCCTTTTTTAGTCTGAAACTGAACACATGGACTGCTGACACCCACATTTTGTGTGGGCCTTTTCTTTTCAGTTAAATCTTCTGAAAATGCCCCGTAGAGATGTGTTTCCATGGTGATAATACTTTCAATAAAACTGACAATTGAGATTAGTCATCACAATTTCATTTACCTAAAAAAAGTTTTGCAGCTTATACAATGGTTGAGAAAGAAATTTTTACATTATCCTTCAATTCCTTTTCCCCCCAGAGTTAAATACACACTTTTTTGATGCAATTTTTTTAACAAAATGGGTTATTATCTGTTTTGACACCACATAGATAATTAGTTGGCAAAATATTTTTGGAGGTAGATTTGCTGAAATGTTTTAGTGCTTTCTTCTTCTCGTGGTGAGGCCTTTGAAAGAGACCAGAATCTCTAAAATAAATGCTCTAGATGCTGACTGGCAATTGTTCTCGATTACCACAGATATCATTCTTTCTTTATTTAAACTCATAACCATCCTTTACCAAAGAATAGCTTACAGCTTGTTATAACTAGGAAACTTCAAAATGTTGAATTGTAAAACTGAGGTAAAAATAAATTCCTACAAGTTAATGCATCTTGAAAGGATATTTGAGCTTCCCACATTCACGTGGATGTTACTGATGCCCAACTCCAATGACCCATGTAGCATCATTGGCTGCTCATTAGACTTCATTTTAAAATTCTTTTTTGAAACACAAGTATTTTAAAGGCTATAATGCCCTTGGAAGTTTAGCTTGTAAAAGGTCTCTGTTTATATAAATTTTAGTGAATCATTCTGTTTGTGTTCTTTCTGATGGAATATCACACTTATATGCAAGTGGCACACTTTTGAAAGAATACATTTGAACTTAATTGGCTTTAGGTTTTCTATATCACTTCATTCTCAAGTGGAATTGTTAGGGACATGTTACCACAGACCCAGCACCTTTTCATCCTTGTCTATACATTCACAACACACAAATAATTAATGAGAACCTTACCTGATTTCATAAACAAAATAATATTTTCTTGACAATCTAGGTATTTTATGAGCATAAAAATATAACTAACACAAAAAAACAAAGTGTCGTGGGCTAATACAATTTTGAGTTCATCAATTTTCTAGATATTTTAAGAACAAATGAAAGCTGAGATAAGTGACTGAAAAAACATCTAGAGTTAGAAGAACAACAATTTGTAAATTGGCTTCCAGATTCACTTAGCAAAATAACCAAGGCCAGAAGCATAATTGATCCACGTATCCTGAAATGCAGCTCCTATTTTGGTCTTTCCTGGTGACTTACTTTCAGCCATTGATTCAAATGGAGCGTATCACAGGTCTACAGTCGAGGCCTCTGAGAGGTTCTCTTTGTTCTGCTCTGCCCAAGATTTCTATGCACATTTTCATGTTTCCTTCTACTACTTTTACAACTGCTTGTAGTCGTCTTGCACTATTTGCAGAAAGCATGCTCGACTGATGAAAACTGTGTTATCCACTTCTGATGTTTTGAAAGATTCTTGGCATAAAGCTGATAGCTAGTAAGTAAATAATTTGTCATTCCTCAAATGAGTTCATTGTATTTGAAGAATTAAATTTTTAAATTTTATTTCCTAAAATGATTTTGAGAAAAGTACATGAGTGTCACCTTAAGATATAAAAATAGATGTTGTATAAGTAGAAAAGAAATAGGGTACACAAACTGAGCTCTTTAAACCTTGAAGTAAAATGTGCATTTTATTTTATTTGCCTTGAAGTCTGTGTGTTTCTGTTAGCAGCAAATAAGACAAAATTAACAAATCAATGGAAAAATATATAACTTTTTGAAAAATATTTTGAACTAATTTTTGAAAAGATATTTGAGCTAATTAATTTTACAGAAAATCAGATTGAGTACTGAGTGTGGTAGCTCATTTCTTTAATCCTGGCATTCTAGAATCAGAGGATCTCTGGGAATTCTGTGCCAGTCTGGTCAGTGTAGCGAGTTCTAGGTCAGCTGAGGCTTCATAGTAAGACCCTGCTCCAAAAAACAAACAATTCAGGGTTCTATCTTAGTTAATCATGTCTTGCATTCCAGTTGCCAGACCTAGAACACATTGAAATGGTCAATGAAATGATGTGAGGTTTTTAGAAATTTCCATTGTTATAATAGTCCTGTAATTCTCTGTGATAATGTTAAAGATATTATGACAGAATGAAAGAAAAAAATTTGGTTTAATTCTAGTTGCAAACAGACAGTGAAGACTCTTTGTACCACTGGAAATGCAAGTCTATATTGTCAGAACTTCATAGATGAAAACTGGAAGCACCTTTGTAGATTATATGACTTACAGTATCAGGCTATGTGTGTAATATGGAAGATACCCATGGTTATGTTGCTGTTTTGGTATTAATTAATTCAACATACATTTCCTGGAAATTGATAGACTTTAACATCAGCACTATTGAATTTCTAAGACACTCATTGAATCTTATAGAGAAAATATATAAACTGTGTTTGCATGGACAGCCAAAAGCAATACTTTGGAAGTTTAGTGTACTGATAGACTCAGGGACAGAAAGAGTCATTATTTTCAGTTGTGAAACCACTGGTGACTTTTCAGGGCTCCAGTGGATAGCTCTAACACAATGATTATCCGGATGGCTCTGGTTGAACTAAGTGGATCACAAAATAATACCAAAAGTTATGAAGGTAGGAAATATATGGGAAGGGATGACGAGAGAAGACTGATAGAGTTAAGAAGAATATGAGAGAGATGGAAAAGGGAGTTAATCTTGTATGAAATTGTCAACAATCTTAATAAGAAAAAAATGATAATGAAAATTAAAATCTTCATACCCAGACCCAGAGATTTGTCTCCTAGTCAATTCTAAACCCAGTCAAGTTGATGAGAAAAGTTAATGGTAACCTGTGGGATCTAAGAAACAGGAACACCCAGTACAGGTGCCTAACTCTAATAAACATGTTAGAATTTGTACTGTTAGCTTTGATGTTGGGGGCAGAATTGAAACAGTGTCTTGCTGTGGAACACAGCCTGGCCTACATTAACTCATGCTTGTGCTGCTTCTACCTCTCAAATACTCATGTTAACAAATGCATGGCAATCATGCAGAGTTAAGATGGCTTATTCTTAGCATCATAATCTTTGTTGCTGTTGTTAGAAATTGTTGTATTGCTTCATTACTTTAGCAGAACAATAGTATTTGGTTTTCCCTTGGGACTATGGCCTACTCTCATATTCTTGCCCATCTGAGCAGCGTCCTCAGGCATAGGTCCCACCTCATGGAGTGGGGTTTAAATCTGAGTAAATAGTGATTGGTTACTCACACAACTTTTGTACCAGTATTTCACCAGTGTGTCATATTGGCAGGTCACCATTGTATATCTAAGGTTTTATAGCTTATTTGGTGCTTATCCTTCTCCTCTCAGAGCATGCAAAGTACCTCTCAGTACCATGAACACTAGTCAGTAGGGGTGAAGGTTCTAATTAGGTATCAGCTTGACTTCTCTACCTTCAATGAGATACATATATATCTTTAGAAATAAGAACTTACGAACAGTTTTCAGAGAGCCTTTTATGGTCTTGCAATGCCTGGGTCATTTGGAGGTTTCCATGGGGTCCATTTGGCTAACAAATCAATTAGATGTAACCCATTCCTGGCATTGGAGGTTTCACTTGTGGTCAAAGATTTCTAGTTGTGGCATTGGCTCCTCATTATTTGGTGATTGCATTTATATTTCTTTAACTTATATATGCATAGTAAGATGCTGCTACTATAGTGGGTTTCTAAATGACCACTCAGTTGGCCCTCAGCTTTAGTTGTCACCACTTATATTTGCTCACTTACTTCCTCTTGCCTTCCTTCTCCATCTTGTAGCTTCCCTCCCATCTTGTGTCTCCATAACTATATATCTTATTTTTCCTTCTCAGGAAATCCTTCCCTCCCCCTAGACCTTACTTTATACCTAACCACTGTGGTTGTATGAATTGTGGCATGCTTATCAAATGCTTAAATCTAACATGTACATATACTTCGGTACATACCATATTTGTCTTTTGGGGTCTGGGTTATCTCACTCGGGATCCTTTTATCTGTGAATTTCACTTTCTCAGCTGGGTAATGTTCTACTTGGTGAATGTACCATAATTTCTTAATCCACTTATCTGTTGATGGACATCTTCAAATCTCTGGCAATTATGAAAGAGACGCCATGAACATGGATGAGCCTATGTCTCTGTAGTATGATATAGAATCCTTTGGGTTTATGTCCAAGAGTTGTATAGCTGGATTTTGATGTAGATCTATTCCCAACTTCCTGTGGAACTGCCACATTATTTCCATTGTTACTATACAAGATAGCATTCCCACCAAGGAATGAGTGTTCCACATCTTCGCCAGCATGAACTGCCATTTCTTTTATTGATCTTTGACATTCTGACGGGTGGAAGATGAAATTTCGAAGTAGTTTGGATTTGCATTTCCCTGATGATTAAGAATGTTGAACATTTCTTTAAGTGCCATGTACATTCTGTCTTTTGAGAACTCTGTTTATATCTGTGCCTTATTTCTAATTGGATTATTTGTTTTCTTGATGTCCAAAACATATATATATATATATATATATATATATATATATATATATATATATATATATATATAAAATTTATTGTTCTTCTTTCATATAATATACGAACACCCCTCCTTCCCTCTCTACATTCCTCCCAGCTCCCCCCATCCTCTCTCTCCTCCTTTTATATATCCTCCCCATCCCTGCCCACTCATCCCACCACCACCACCACACTTCTCCCCATAAAAGAGAACAGTCCTCCCAGGGTCACCACTCAAAACAGGACACAACAAATGGGACAAGGCCAGGCACCAGTCCCAACATCAAATGTGAACTAGGCAACCCAGCAGGAAAAAATGGGTCCCAAAGACAGGGAAAAGCATCAAAGAATCCCTACATACAATGTAGTCTGCAGGCTCTCTGTACAATCCCCAAACCAGAGAACCATATAATGTTATCTAGGAGACGATTCAGGTTCCCTATCTTTTGCTTCAGGCTCTGAGGGACCCCAAGAACATTGGACTGTTGACTCTGTGGGGCCTACTCTCCTGATGTCCCCAACTATGGTCTCCAAAATGCCTCCTCTTCCTTCTCTTCTGTGTTTTTTCCAGAGCTCTGCATTATGATTGGCTCTGGGTCTCTGCATCTGTTCCCAACAGCTGCTGGCAGAAGCCTCTCTAATGGAGACTGGACTAGGTACCAATCTATGAGTAGAACAGGATATCATTAGAAATTGTCTTCTGGCTATTCAGTATCTAGTTCCTGGCCTACCTTGAAGAATTAGGCATGGGTTCTCTCCTTTGGCATAGGGCTCTGCCCTTCCATTCTCCCAGTTGGTCCTATAGGGAGGATGGGTTATAGGTCAAAGGTTTTGTGGCTGGAGTTATGTTCCAGTCCCTCCATGGGAGCTTAGACAGCTACAGGAGATGGCCTGATCCAGAGAGACTGAACAATAAGGAGGGCCTCAGTTGTGATGCAGGGATCTTCCTGGTGTGGGCTGGGAGAGGATGGAAATGGGAGGAGGGGAGGCCTGGTATGGGGAAAGGGATGGTGGGAGGAAGTGTATGGATGGACAGCCTGAACTGGGGGATACTGAGGAGGGATCTGGAGAGCTAGGGCAGTGGAAACTCTGGAGCCCATGATGAAGACCTTGGTGAGGACCTCTAGCAATTGGGGTTGGGGAACCTGAGCATCATATTCTTAAACAGGAATAACAGTTTGTAGAATAATAATAGCATAAAAGGTGTTAGAAATTAAAGAAGTAAAAGGGAGACCAGAAAATGATTAGAATGGAGCAAGGAGAATAGCAGAGGCACATGATCCCTAATAGAAGAAGCAAGGATAAAACACAATTTTCTGGGACTTATTATTAAGAACCATTATGTTATTGACAAAATGAAAGAATTAATATCAATGGGCATTGTGCCACATGGATTCTTTATTATCTCATTTTCATAGAGTTTTTACTTTGATCCTGCTATTTGTATACATTCCTCTAGACCCAGAGGTGTAATAATATAAAATACAGAGAACTGACACAGTGAAGGGGGGTTCCATTGAGTTAAGATTCGTGTTAATGAAACTTGGGGAAGACTTTTTTTCTGCCATTTTTATTTAACAGAATGATATGATTAATCAATATATCATTAAATATTTAATAGTATTAGTTCATAAGCATGTATCATTTTGCTTATCAGATGGCTTATGCTTTATTTTACATGAAACTTATTAATAGCACATTAGGTTCTCTCAAAACTTACAATTTTATTAATATATTCTGACAAGCAGTCTTGTATGAGTGTGCCCAGACCTTGTTTATGTGTATCATATATGTGTCTGGGAGTTTATTATTATTTCTGATTATTCCATGGTGTCAACATATAAGCACAGAATTGCGGATTAAATGGTAGGCACTGACTATAGGGAGATACTTCCGAATGAAATATGTTGAATGCTTACCAAATATAAACAAATGCAAAGATTATGTCCCTAAATGGTTATTGAGTACTCTTCTTGACCAACATGCAAAAGAAATTGCGCACATCTTGGCTACATATCTGTATCCATGTACAAACAATCATAAGACATAAAATATTTTAAATCTAAATACACATTTGTGGGATATTATGTATTTGAAGTTAGGATCACATGCTCCAGATATATATTAATGGAATTTTTTAAGAAATCTAAATATAAAACCAAATTAAAAGTACCAATCAAAGTTAACCTTGTAACATCCTTCTCTTTCTATTAAAGAACGATCACTAAATATATTTTACCAGAAAGGATTAGAACTGAAGAAACTGCCATGCTTTAGCCACGATTCAGATTCGTTGCTTAACTTAGCTGATTTCTGTAATGTGATAAAAATTCTACCCTCTCCCCCCCAAAGCAAATTTTGTTGTTTGAGTCACCTGCTCTATGCTATTTTCTTATAGTCAAGTAATCAGGTAAATATGCCAGGTGAAGTCAGTCTCTAAGATCCTGTGTACTGTGACCCATAATCCAACCTTTTGAACACCTTTTCATTTGCCTCAGTGAAGACTATAAATTAACTACAGGATAAATAAATAAATCAAACATACTCAAATGACCACATGGTCACTACATTAGTTGACTAGAAGGAAGAGCCTCCTTCTCCTGGTAAAATATCTCTACTTTCACAAGGACATCTGAGAAGAGGGATTGTATCATTTAGACTTTGGCAGATGCTGTCAGGCTCCATCACCCACACACACTTTTAATGAAAGACATATTGTCTCATCTCAGGCATGCTGTCGGCTACAGCCTTCAGCTCTCAAGTTTTCTAGGCATTGCCTAAGCTGCCTTGCATAAGTTCAAGCCTTTCCTTGGAATCCCTCACGATAAGTAACTGACCTATGCAGGAATATAAAGGCCTTGTCACTCCACCCTACCTTCAAAGGTTTTGAAGATCATTTCTGTATCCTTCCATCGGGTAGGTAGCTAGGATTCTCTTGTCAATTCATGCTTGAATTTAAGACGTGTGCCTCACAAGGGCTCAATCAAATAAACATCCTGCATGATAACTTCAATCTCATACTCTGCTTCCATGGGAACCCAGACTGAGGTTGAGAGTAAATAGAAACGTCTACAATAATATTTGCAGTTGTTGTGACTGCTTTTGCTTTAACTGCCCTTTCAAAGAGATCCAGTGCTCTTTATAACAAGCCAGGTGGCTCACCAAACAGACAGAGAAAGCATCTCTATTGTAAGAATATAACATCCTAAATGTTTCCCATTCTGGGTAAAATATGTGAGTTTAATATATACCTTCTTTCTTAAGTGAGCTTTTCATTATTAATTTTACTATGGATTATTCATGCTAAAACAGGTTATTTTTCTCAACTAGATGTAAAGATAACAAAATAAATATGTAGACCACTAATAATTATGATTTTTTTAGCTATTCAGACTTTTCAAGTAAATTGATACTCATGAACTGCATCATCTCATTTACTTGTACTTTTGTTTCAGTAGAATCCATGGGATCAATTACCCCATGCATTATCAATTATCAATATTTCCTCTTCCCCTGAGAAAGAAAACACCAATCTGCTCCTACTCCCCTCTTTCCCCAACAGACAGTCCATTCTACTTTACCTCATTTTCAAATCTTTTGATCCTTTATGTTGTTGTTGGCTGTGACAGTCGAGGAGCCCTCCTGACTTGTCTGAGTCGTATTTTCTACTTGTGTTAACATGAGAAATGGTTTTTAGCTGTGGTCACTCTGTCTCATATTAAGTGAGATAATAACACAAGCTATGGTACCTAACAATGGTATCTCTTGTGAGAATGACTATGACAAATATTTCAAGGTAAGATAGATTCTGGGTCCCTTCACAAACGAGTACAGGTAGGCAAAAGCGGTGAGATTTATTTTATTTTAATTTCTTATTTCAACTCCCATACACGAAATACTCATATGGGCTAAGTGTGTAATTATGCACAGGAAAGCCTACTTAGATGTGTTTGTATAGACTTACTGCCAAGGGGTTTATTACAAACAATTAAATATGAGGTCAAAGCGAAAGAAGAATGGCAATTACATACATATGAAGAATGAAGTAAAATAATGGTTCTTCTTTTTTCACAAATGTTTCTTAAAAATAATAGCATTAAGACAGAGACCTAAACTATTACCCAGGGTGACTATGAAAACATTAATAATATGTATAAAGCTTATTTCTAGAACAAGGGTGCTCTTCCACCACTAATACAAGATAGCGCTCATCTTCAACACAGACCCTAATGAAAATACCCCTTATTCTCAAATCTGGCAGATGCTTTGCATGCCTCCAATAATAAATAAATGATTACTAGAACATCAATCTCAATAATGTCTTCGATGACATAGTAATTGCTTCAAATTGAGGGGTAAGCATCTCTTTATGAACTATCCCATTGAAAAAAAGAGAATTTTGTGTAACAGTAATGTATATACAGATAACACTAACTCCTCACCCACCTTCATTGCAATGAGTCCATTTCAGTGAATAAATAACACAGATCATCAGTGGTTCAACATAATTTGAGAGCATCCTTGTATTTCAAAATTGGCAAAGACACTTGCTTCTCCTTTGTTGGTGTTGTAGAAAGCAATGGTATATAATGTCATTTCTATGCAGAGTAAAATCCTGCAGTGTCCCTGATTTATAGTGGAATAACATTCATTGGTATTTGCTATAAGACAAGTAGTGAAATATTCTGTGATCCATCATCAGGAAAAAAAGTGGAAAGTTGTAACACTAATAAAGGAAAGGTGAGGAAAGAAGATAGTTACTCAGAAGATTGAAAATAATTCACATAACATAAGAAGTTATAATAGACTTGGATGTGAAGAAAGTGGGAAGAGAATGTCAACATAGTGAGTGTGTACTGAGTCCTTGATTTTAACTTCCTGTTTACTCATTATAGTGTTTTGCAGACAAAGAACCTGAGGCTCAGAGGATATATGTTATCCATACAGGTTGACATAGAAAGTAAAGAATGGTTAAGATTTATCACATTGAAGCTTGATGTACATGTAAGTCCTAGGTTTCTCATAAAAATTCATTGCTTATTAAGGAAATGAATGAAGTTCTTTTACAGATGACACTGTATCCAGTTCTTCCTGTGCTGCAGTTTGTGTGTGTTTCACTCCAATGTTCACATTTCCATGTCGACCACCACATAGTGAAAAATAATGAGTAAAGAAGAAGGAGACCCAACAAGCCCAGCTTGATGCTTTCATGGAATTAAACTTGTTCTTCCTAAGGCACAAAGCCTTCCATTACTATAGAGTTTTCTTCAAGAAGACTCCCATCTCTTGGTACATTTGATGGAATGTTCAATTCTTCCTTCAGTTTCACAAATATGAGGTGATGCCTCCTGTGCCCAGGAATTCTGTGTCTGCCATTTCCTATGGCTAGAACACTGCCTGTTGTAAGCTACCATAGCTGAGAGATTCCAGTTCTTCCTTACGATCTCAGTTGCTATAACTTATCAGGATGAGAGACCGGACAGGATAAGTTTTTCATTAGTAGGCATTTAGAGCTCTAGGTGGAATTTTTAAAAATCACATTTAGCAGTTGTTACTCATATAGATTTTTATCTTTAGCTAATTCCAATAAACTCATATACAGAGACTATATATTTGTGGGGGGTTACAAAATTTTAAATTATGGAAATATCTGTCTGTATGTTTGTGTGTTTGCATGTGTGTATACAGGCAATCATGAGCCACCTGACATGGGTTCTGGGAACTGAACTCAGGTCATCTTCAAGAGAAGCAAGCATACTTATTTTTGAACTCTATCTCCAGCTATTTGTGTTATGTTCATACTTACCATTAAATCCCTATGATGTTACTCTGTAAAAGTGTAAGTGAATGGATAACAGGTACCTGTAAAACTGCTTACCATGGGAAAGCTATGTCTGTTGCCTTTCTGTGAGTACCACAACAGTCTTAAAACATGGAGAAGACCACTAGCCTTAATACATACCTGTGTTTAAGTTCTAGCTCTGTCACTTGTTGATTGACTTTAGATAATTAATTTTATCCATAAGGAATTTAATTTTTATTAAAACAAGTGTAAATTCACATCTTTCAGCATTGTTGCAACCCTTAACGAGATACCAGTGCTTGCTCTGCAGTTGAGAAGTGTGCATTGCAGACCAGCTAGTGTCTGTCAGATTTCTCAAAAACTAAGGCAGAAGATATTTGGATATTTGGGTAGGCAGTGCACTTACTGCCACAAGAACACAAACCAGCTTTGAGAATTTCAATCTGACATGAGTTAATAAAAATCAAGAGTTCTACATCTCGCTTGGAGTAATCCTGAGCTGAAAATTAATTACTAGCTTAATCACTACCTCTTCTCTCCTTTGTTAGTCTAAAGGGCTTAGATTTATTTTAATTCTACTTTGGTTTTAACATAATTGTTTTGAATATGTGCATTTCCTTTCTTTTGTTCAGTTAACAAACATTTAATATTTATCAAGCAGCAGTCACTCTGGCTAGGTTTGGGGAAGTAATATAAAGCTGAGGTTCACACAAACTCTACCATTCATCTTGCAGCCTATTTCCCTATGCAAATGTTGAAATAGCACAATAACAGTACTCTGTGAATAATTAATTAAAGAAATCCTTTCAGATGTCATGGTAACTATGCAGCAGTCTTTATACAAGCGCCAATTGTGGATATTTTCCAGAAAATGAAAATATGTGATAAGATGAAAAGAGATGCAGTCTGCTAGGACAGTTGCCAAGTCAAAGTGGGGAATGTGGGTATGTGGAAAGAATTGAGGCTGACCAGAGACTGAAGATGAACTGGATCAAAAGAGTCTTCAGTCTCTCAGCAGATTTTTCACTTCTCTCTAAAAGCAATATAGTACCAGTGAACTTTAGGAAAGATTATTAACATAACCTCAAACATGGTCAAGAGATGCAAAGCTCATGTCACTGTTGAATACAGTCTTTAAAAGGGAGGATGACATCTTTCATGAAGACAAGGAGTTCCTCTCAGCACTTAAATGTCAAATGATCCCAACTCATTACACCTAGATTTCGAATTATACAAACTAACTTTTTAATTCTTTGTATGACTTGCAAATTATTATTTCGAAGCAAACAGGATATCAATTGTTTTAAGGGTCTGTGTTCAGAGCTCTGTGAGCTTGGAGAACTTTGTACAGTTTGCACCATTTATTCTCATTATCCACTTCTGATGGGATGCGAGAGGAGGAAATCAAACATTCTGCCCTCTGAGAAATCTTGATGGGGCTCAAAGACATGATTAACTTTATGAGCATCCTTAAAACTTAGGCACATAGTCTTCAGGTGATCCTCAAGTCTGGCCCTGTCCCAACATATTTTTATTCCTTTTTATAATATCTCATCTCTAAAGTGAATATTGGCATACTAGTATGTATTTGGAATTAAGAGTGCCCAATTACATTTTTATGAAACTAAACTGTAACCATAAATAGAAACTACAGTAAGAATATAAGAACCATTTTTTATTAAGTTTTACTCCATTTGATACTGTTGCTTTCAGTTATTCCTCTAATCCATTTAAAGGGACTAAGAAATCAAGTGGAGATGGAAAGATCACATTCCTTTCTGTGGATTCAGGCCTTAGCATTGTGAAGGGGCAGGATGAAAAGTGTTCTTTAATTTTATTCTTTATCTTTCTCTGTTTTGCTCTCAAACTCTATCTCTCCTAACACACCAGGCACCCTAAGTAGAAGAAGGAGCTGTCTACACATCCTCTAAGAAGCATTTGGTAAGCTCTTTTATGTGAAAGTCATTAGGAGAGTCATTTGATAAAGAAGATAAATTAGGCTGTTAAATATACAGAAAACTGGGTATATATTTCCTTTTAACTCAAATGAATTGGGAGTTTTTAATTATGTTTCATAAAGTGCAAACAGAAAGTACTGAAAATGGCAATAAAGATAAAATCTCTGAATCAAGAGTTGCTGTGTACTGAGATTTTCAAGTGTGCTTCCTAGACCAGAGGTCTTAGCTGTATCCAGGAGCATGGAATACATGTAAGCTTCTCCTTCCCCACCTTCACTAAATCAGACCTTCTGGGAGAGGGGTCCATGACACAGCTGTGTACCACATCTTTAGGTGATCTGGTTACAATTTGAGAGCAAATCCATTGTGTTAAAATGTTGTATAAACATGATTTCCATTAACTCTTATAACATTATGACTCAATTATCCTTCATCTATGCATTAGCAGAGATAACTTCGCATAATAACACTCACGATTCTTACTTGGGGTGTGATTATGAGACTGTTAAGGATAGATGATAGTTAATGGTACAATAACATGAGTTTTGTCTGTGTGAGCTGTGAAGGCTGAAGTATCTGGGAGTGTGAACCACTGTAGCTGTCCAGACAACTCCCTCTTTTCTGTGTAGTCTCATTCTTATTGTAGTTTCAGGGTATATAGACTTGTCCTATCAGAATAACAAGTCGAAAAGGCAGAACTCAATGTGAGGCATATTGAATGTGTCTGCAGATGAGAGGGAGGAGAAGCCTACCTAAGACTGAGATCCCATTGGCACTTAGGAACTTGCCCTATTTCTCCATAGTTGATAGGAAGGTGCAATGTCTGCATCACTTGATGACAGAATGATCAGCATTTAGAAAAATATATCAGAATAAACACTAGTTTTGACCATCATTATAGAACATACAAATGCATTACAAAATGTAATGATCTACAATTTCTGCTTTTTTACTGAGATATAGAAGGTGGGGGTTGGTTAACAAACCTGCCCCTAGTGTCACACACAGAAAATGGCAGAATAAAGATTCAAACTGAGAACTTGGCAATCTTTGTCAGATGGGACAATATTGTTAATGATATTTAGTCTTAGCTAGCATTAAGTAAAATGTTTTGTGTAAATCTTCATATGTTTTATATCCCTTCATATATTTTAATGACTAGTTGAGACCAATAGGTATCATATGTGTGTTTTATTTACAATCATATGTACATTGTAATGAAGGTTTAAATATGTACCTGTGAATGCACATGTGTTTATCATACATTTGAGGATATACACATGTATAGAAGCCTGAGGTCAATGCCAAGTGTTTTTTCTATCATTTACACATATTTAGTTAGTAACAGAGTAATTGGGATAAAATTGTTTTCAAGTATGTAAAGATTACTGATGTGAAAGAATCATGTTCTTCTGTTCTTTAAGATATGAGATGGATGAAACTGATATTTACATATTTTGGATAGACCAAATATCTCCCTGAGGGAATTGTGTATTGATGAAGATTGCATGGTAATACATTAGAGTCCTAGGGAGACAATCCTTTCTGTAAAGCAAGTATCAATGAAGAGGCCAGTTGGCCAGTTTTGGCAAACAATATAGTAGAACTTCTTACAATAGAAAATGTTCAGATATAATTTCATGCATCATCAATTTTAGTTCTAAAATTACAGACTCAAGGGATAATTATTAAAATACATTTACAGAGAATGGAGAGAGAATGACAATCATTTCCCTCAAGTATGAAGCATTAGAACCTTGGGACTATCATGTGCACAACTGAGTCTAACCAAGAAGAAAAAGAATCTACAGCAGGCTTCAGGCTGTGCTGACCCTTCCTCTATACAGCAATCCATATGTCAGTTCACATATCCATCCAGCCACTCTCTTCCTCTCAGATGACAAGTTCATCTTCAGGGGAACAAGGTCCATGTTGGTGGTCATTGACTTTAGAAGCTTCAAGTTTGAGAGAGGTTAAAAAACTCCTCTAAACCTGTGAAGGGTTACCTCCAAAGTGACTTCCTGACACAGCACCCTGAGGAATGTGAAAGATAGTGTATTCACTTTATTTTAGTATGTTAATAGTTCTTCTTAGTCTAGGTGTAGTTCACTATATAACTTATGGTCACCTTTATATTTATTTCATGCAAACTTTTGTCGATATTCTCAGCCTTATAAGTGGTTTCAGGGGATCAGTATAGCATAATTGCCTCAAGGTCAGCTCTCAAGCCACAGAGATGGCAGGTTGCAATACCACTTACAGTACCATCCCAAAATAAACAGACCAACCAGCGAGTTAGACCATCACTAAGTGTCAGAATATCTGTGAAACACATTAGGTATGCAATTGCATTAATTCTCCAAAGTACGGCTTCATCTGTTACTATTGTCCCTCTATTTTGTGGACAAGGAAATAAAAATCTGGAGAGGATATATAACTTAGCAAAGTTACAAACTGTATGACTCTGCTTTTCTGTTGACAGACACTGAGAGCTTACTTAACAAGGCTTACATACCATCTGTTTATTGACTGCCAACTCTGTACATAGACCTAAACTTACTGACAGAAATAAATAACTCAACAAGATACACATATTATGCAACCTATATATTGCCTGTGGGATTCACATTCAATGGATTTACAAGTAAAAAGTGACCAATCACTAACCCATATTAGCTGAATTATCTCTGAGATCATAGTTGTGAGTGTAAACTCCACCTGCTAACTCCACTTTCCAAATGAAATAACCTGGGGTGAGCATGACTAGCCCAGAGACTATACTTTCCCACAGAACTGTAAATAACAGGGGAAAATCAAAGACTGAGTCACTACAATATTATGCCTTAAAATTGTTATTTAAGTAGTGGA
Source organism: Cricetomys ansorgei (assembly GCA_026225945.1). Taxonomy (NCBI): domain Eukaryota; kingdom Metazoa; phylum Chordata; class Mammalia; order Rodentia; family Nesomyidae; genus Cricetomys; species Cricetomys ansorgei. Next base: position 452,338 of record JAMJFZ010003206.1, read on the forward strand.
TTACTAATATTTTATTAGTGCCTGAGTCCAAAGAAAATAAATACTAATCTATTTTCCTTTTATCTAAGCAATAAATATTAATTTAATAGCAGTAGACAGTGTAAAATAAATGAATTTACTATGGCCCACTAAAACAGAGTTGAAGAATTTGGTTATTAAATCAAATTAATGCCTATTATAACCTTGACCAAGTGTCATATAGATTGAATTGATTCCCATTCTTAACTTTGGTTTTGGAATAGAAAGATGTATAGAGTGGAATGAGGCTCTTGAGAAAGGTTGTCAAGTAAAATGTAAGGCTCACAATGCATTTGTATTTAATCTCAAGAACTCTACCATGTGTTTCTTGGGGATCAAATCCAGGTCTGCAGGCTTTAAAGTAATTTTTCACCGCTAAGACAACTTTAGGGACCGTGTTAATTTTTGTATGAGATATAAGTGTGTGTTTTAATATATTTTGCATGAGAATCACAATGCCTGCCATAGGCTCATGTATTTCAGTACCTAGTGTCCAGTTGGTGGAATGTTTGAGAATGCTTAAAAGATAGAGTTTTGTTGGAAGGAGTGTGCTACTGGGGGTGGGCTTTAAGATTACAAGAAACTTGTGCTGTTCCCAGTTAGTTTATTCAGCCTCCTGCTTTGGAATTAAGATGTGAGCTCATTGTTCCTTTGTTCTGCCACCATGAACATGGACTAGTACTCTCTGAAACCATAAGCCATTTACACACTTTAAAAAAAATTGTCTTGATCATAGTGTTTGCTCACAGCAATATAAAAGTGAGATGAAATGTAATATTTTAAAAATCAACTTAAATGGATTAACTTTTCTATATAATTCCTGAAATCTTAGACTTCTTTAGAAATTTTCCTTGGAATTTATCTTCTTATATTTTTATACTAAGTTTGGAAAGAAAAAGACAAAAACAAATCAAAAGAATAAAATCAACAACAAAAAAACTAACCAAACAAAATACAAAAGTCCAAAACTGAAAATGAACCCACAGAATAGAAGATACTTGGAAATGAAGCCTCTGATAAATTCTTTATATCTCAACTATATAAGAATGCTTACAAATAAAATAGAAAAATCTCTATGTGAAAATAAGAAAAAATAGTCGGGGTAAATAGGTTTCCAAATGTAATATACAAATGGTCAAGGAATTACATAAGAAAGTGCAGATCCAGAGAGCATGGAAGTGTGAATCCTAGCCATAATGAAATAGTAATAAATGCCAAATAACAAATTATTAGAAAAATGCAAATACTCCAATACAGAAGTAAGCAGATTGGAACAGTGAAATAACTTTAAAAGTCAGTATACAAAATAAAATGAGAACTAGAATATTTTGATGAATTCAGATGTTTGGAGAGACAAATGTCATGATAACCACATACTGTTTTAAATATTTAAGATGCAATGTGTTAAAATATGTGAAAAGATTATTTCCAAATTGTTTATGATGGTTAGTGATCTGAAATTGCTTTAGAATCTTCCACAAAGGGACTAGATTATAAAATGTGTTATTCTGAACTGTGACAAATAAAAGAGTTAATTTTTATATATTTCACATTCTAAATCACATAGCACATACATATGTATTATTACACACACACACACAGACACACTTTGTTCACTGGAAAACAGTATAGCCATAAATAAAAATGTTTTGAAAGTAATTATTGGGCTCCAATTCAAACTAGGTAGTTATACTGTGTAAATCTACTTACACAAAAATTACAATATGTGAAAATACATAAATAAGCTCTGGATATTTATTCTGAAAAGAGTGTGAAAACTGTAATACTATAAATTATCTTTCCACTCTTCTACTACCAACTTTTCTTCAACTTGTGTTTTTAAAATTATATATGTATTCAAATATTATATAGCAGAGACACAAATACCATTTTATGATGGCATTTAATCACTTAAAATTCAACTCCATAGCCAATGTACTTTTCAATTGAGCAAATGCAGATCTAGATGAACAAATCCTCCTTCAAGATAATGTAATTATTTTGATATCAATTACATAATCAGTGCTCACTCTACCATCATTTCTCCTTAAGCAGGTACCAAATGCACATCAAATAAATGAAAGACTTGTCCTTTAAGGTTCTTCTTAGACATTAATATGGTAGCCATTTAGCTATAATGGTCATGATGCAGAATTATGCAGAACTTTAGAGAATGAGTGTTCAAGTGGTTTAATGAACATTGTATATATTGTATTATGTTATATGATATGTATGCTGTATGCTATGTATATTAATATGATATATGAATTAAATGTATACTTTTAAGTTACTTCATTGATTACCTTTTGAAAACTTAAAAAAAAAAGTTTTAACTTATGTGTACATATGTCTATGATGGTATGTGCCCATGAGTGCAGGTGTCCAAGGAAGTCAGAAGTATAAGGTTCTTTTGTGATGTTATGGGATGTTGTGAGGTAACTGACTCAGATGCTGGGAATTGAAATCGGATCCTCTACAGTAGTTCAAGTGCTCTTATCCACTGAATCATCTCTCCAGCCCATAGATTCTAATGATCTCCCATCTATGGGAATCTGAATATTTTATAAAAATCCAAAGAATCTTCAGAGGGTCAGGGAAGCAAGGAGCAGGATAGAAACTCAAGGTAGGGGGGGATACCATATGAGAATAGCTTCTGGGAAAGATGATCTGTTTTAATTTTCTGAAAATTACATGCATTCAGAGTGTACTTCTCTTCAAATGCAATCTATCCCTTTACCCATCTAGACATCATTTTTTGGAATGGCACTTTAATTCTTAGTTTTCATAGACTGGAAGTATATAAGGAGTCAAATATCGGCTATGTCTATATTCCAATCCCTTAAATAATTACAGCTCTAAGAATTAGATAGGAATATGGTCAGACTAAAGAGCAATGTGGAATGCTAAAAGATTTTTTGCAAAACAACACTTTTGGAGAATACACATAATTCTTGACTACCACTGCACAGCTGTTTGCTTTGTGTTCTGTGTGTAGTAATTCAAAAAGAGAGTGAAAAGTTTCCATCACCTGGCCTGGCCTGTACATAATTTCCTAATAGGTCAGGTTTCCTTTCCTTGCTCAGCTGCCTGACAACCTTTGAATCTTAGCTTGAGAACTTTCACTCTTGTTCCCTTGATTGAGAAAATCTCTACTACTTTCTAAATGCTTGATGTTCTTTCAGCATCTGGCTCAAAGCATAGTTGCTACATCCTCAGCAGGAGCATTTCTGAGCATCAAACGGAGGAAAATCCTCCAAGAAAGTGTTGTTCCTCATCTCCTGCCTGCTTTCTGCACTGCTCATAGTTTAGGCTACACTTATTAACTGATACTGAACCCAGAGCAGTGCCCAAAGTGGTGAGGGCTCTGCTTACATGTTTAAAATATATGCAAAGTGCACATCAATTTGCCTGATGAATGCCAGAATTCAGATGTTTACACAAGAAAAAAATCTTCACAGTTCTTCACACACAAAACAAAAAACACACAAAAAAATTCACAGTTCTCTTTCTTTAATCATATGTGTTACTTTTGGAATAGGGATAAATATACAAGTTTATGTGCTAATTTTTAAGTTAGCAAGGGAGCCCAATCTCCACTACCTGAGGTTGTCCATTCTTGTCTGGACAATACCAGCATTTATGGCAAGATGTTTTGCCGAGATATTTTCCTCCCTTTTAAAGGTAAACGTTTGTCATCGACAGGAGGGTCCTGAGGCTGTGTGTGGAGATATGCGGTGGTTTTCACTGGCAGCTACTTACTAAACTGAATATTCTTTGGTACCTTGTCAAGCCTTAGAATTGTTTGATTTCCTGCAGGAAATGTTTGCTTTTGAAAACTCCAGTGGGAAAATAGCTTTTTCACCTCTGCTCAAAAGAATGAGTTTAACATTGTCTGAGGATGAGATTCATCCCCTGGAGGAGGTACAGAGCATCTAATGAGCTTAGCAACAAATCAGGAAACCAGTAGGGAGTAGGTTCCAACCCTACCCAAACCCTGTTTTCACAACAAGTCTGCTTTATAGGTTTGCATAATTGAACTACCTATTTATACTGAATTTTTGTGTATTTGCTAAATCAACTACATAAAATTATAATATGGACACACATTTAATCTCATGTTACAATGTAGAAGATGTGTAATTTTGTGACAGGACTTCCTATCAGGATTCATTCACCCTCACATGACACAGAAAACACAGGACTACTGCTGAAATAATATAAAATAAAATGCTTCAGTTCTTATGAGAAGGGGCTGGAGTTGTTCTGTACACAACTTGCATTGTATAAGTTCTGTCTGCTCTCATGGTCCTTGTCCAGTCACCACTGCTGTGTGTTGACCAGATGCTGACAATAAAATCCTGTGTACCTGTTTAAAAGGCCAGAATCGGGCTTCATTGGTTATTAGCTGACCTTGCAGAAGCTTTGGATTCAGTTATTAACACCCACATGGTAACTCATAACCATCTAATTCCCTTTCCAAGGGATCTACTGCCCTCTTCTGGCCTCTGATTGTCTCCGCATGCAGGTGGTACACATGAACTCATCTAAGCATATTCATACATGCGAAGGCCTTCCAAGAATACTCCAACAGAGTTCTTTTTGTGAGATATTACGTTTTCTTTGTGAGCCTAAAGATACATTTGGATAGAATCACTGTTTGGTTTCACTAACAAAATTCACTGAATGGGACTGTAGATGAGCCCGCTTGTCATTAGAAACCATCCCTAGACATACCAGAAAAAATGCTATCATGATACTGTTAGCAGGACACAGAGTCTCGTGTAGGAAACCAAAATACACTGCTGTGGAATTTGCCATTGCTTAATGCTTTCCTTCTTTTATCCCATATCACATTTCTTGTTTTGGAAAGTTGCTTTTGGAAAGTAAGTGTCTATTGAGAGGATTGTCAGGGGCTTACAACACTGTAGAATATATAGTCATGAAACAGCATTACCTTGGTGCCTTTTATTTGGCTCTACAGAGGTTAAGATTAATTCTAAGTTTACCAATTTGTGGTCGTTTCTGTAGGTGCTGTAGATAGTGTAGTTGGTTTGATTTCTCCTTGCCAGATGGAAGCTGTCACTTAAGCTCTAGAAACTATCCCTATATTATCTTAGATGAAGTATTTAGAATATTCCTTATTCCTAATTTCTTTCTATATAATTAATTATAAAATACCTGTGACTTTTACTGACTGACTCAAATTGATCATTTGAGACATTTTCTTTTGTTGGCATGACACTCAACAGAATGTATGGTTTCAAACATTAAATAAAAAAAAGCATTCAGGCATTAAACATAGTCATATGTGTAAAGATTCTAGCATGCCAATTGGCATCATTGACCTGTACATGTGAGACACTTATTAAATGTGATGTGAAGCTCTTCTTTTAGTATAGATAGAAATAGTCAGGGCACCTGCCTCATTGGATTATTTCAGAAATGCAGGCATGTTTCATCTATATAGATGCCAAATATAGTACTCGGCCTCTATCTTTTCCAGGAATTCAAAGATGCTAATTTCCTTCCCTTGCATGCCTACTAAAGAGAATATCCAGAGGGATAATAACACTGTCTTCATGATCCTACATCTCCCCAGCAAAGTAATTTTCTCTTTTTAGAAGATAGAAACCAATGAAGTTTGCTTTCAATTTATTTAGAGTATTCTCTCTTCTTGACAATATAAAACTCCATTATGAAATGACATTTTGCTGATCTATATATAATGGTAACTCTGCCATACAGTCCTTTTTTAGATAAATATTTTTAAAATGCTCAGTTTCAAGAAGGCAACAAGCATAAAGTCCCACTAAAGAAGCATCCTAGTATCAGCCTTTATCGTGGGGAGTAGTGAGGGCTCTGAATGGTAGCTCTGGGCATTTATTACTTTGACTGTTATAGCCTGCTTGACAAAATTCACTACTCAACTTCCAACGGAGGACAATTAGACTTAAATTCCATAGTTACACATCAGGTATGTGAAAGAGAAGCGAGGGAGGAGCGGCTATGTAATTGATGTAACACGATTCTTACCATTGACAGTTAGTCAGGTGAAGTGTAAAACATCAATCGTAATCTCTGAAATGCTGGGTAATTGCATGTGGGTAGCTGGCCTTCCCTGCTCCCAAATCTCCCTGAGAGTGTCAGCTCCATAATGCCGCTTAGATGCACATGGCTGGGACTGATTATAATAAGATATTTCCTTTGCATACCCAGAGGTTAAAGACTCCAAAGCAATTTTCAGAAATTGTAACTTTCTAGGGTAGATGATATTTGGAGTATAATTTCCATGCAATTTAAGATTTCTTTTCTGTGTAAAAATGTTTGACTTTCTTGTCGATGGGCATTGATTCTTACAAAGAGGGCAACATGGTATGTGTCCTTGCACACCCTTTGCTTTCAGAGAGCATGGTAATTGTTGTATTTGGTGTCACCCCGTCATCTCCTGCAACTCAATGATAGTTTAAACTCGTCCTTTACCAAACAGTTTTATGAAAATGACTGGCTCCGGTTTCATAATTATAGTAATTAGTGTTTGGGGGAAAGTGTGAGGGATGGAACTTTGGGTTCACACATTACAAGCTCATTGATGCATCTATTTCTGTGTACTGTATGCAAGAGTTTATGAGTGGAAAACATTATTGAATGCTTCTCTCAGAGGTTAAGTTGTTCACTGTTCACATTAGTTACAAAGTTGCATAGTTAAATTATTAGGTAGGGTTTTCAGTTCTCAAAATGGATGTTTAACATTTCCACCTGCAGTTTGCAGTCAATACATGGATTACCTACCCAAGACAATGCTGAGAATATGAGTATTCACTAAGTATTGCTAAGTGAATAAAAGGAGCATAGAATAATGTCCCTGGACATAAATGTTTGTGGAATTTGTTTTCAATTTTTGATAAAGATATTTAGCACAGGTAGGTTTCAAACTCAAGAAGGTATTACTACACCTAGTCTTGTCATGGTGTAGGTACACTGCATGTCCACTGGCTTAAGGAAGAAGTGTATTCACCCGCTTCTATGGGCTACATTAGTTCTATCCACAGATCAGCTTAAAACAAGAGACATTTCCCAGCAAAATCTGACTTCCTCACTTCCATATTGAACATACATACATATGTGTGTGTGTGTGTGTGTGTGTGTGTGTGTATGCATTTATAGGTGTGTGTATATATATATATATACTTATATACATATATACATATGTGTGTATGTATATATGAATGTATCTATATAGTATATATACTATAAACTAATATATATCTTATAAACTAATTCCACAGGTAGTGTTGAGGCCTTTTTTTTGTAGAAATGCCTAGTTCTTAGAGTTACAATTGTGGGAAAGTTTTGTTCATCATGTGGCAATAATAGTTTTCTGATTAATACACAATTGCCCTTGGAAGATTATTAGAATGTACTCATTCTATGAGTACTTAACATATAGCCTGGCCAGTGTGTGGCTATCTCTCAAATGTCTGAAACCTGCCTCTTTGCTGCAGGAGCACCATTGCTATTACTGCTATTACTGTTTCTAGGCTTTTATTTGCTACTTATATGAAAAGTACACATGATCTCACATGCTCTTCTTTATATCACATTCTGAAGGAGACAAGCTCAGTGTAGGGATTAATACTGAGAAAACCTTTTTCTTTAAGAAAATAACATGACCTCTAATATTTAATATACATTTTTATTATAGTTCTATTTCTGTCCTTGCTGAGAGGAAATAGAGCCAGTTTTTAGTTTAAGCTTGCTGCTGCATACTTGGCGTAGCTTGATGCTTGCTTTCTTTACGGGGTATTGCTTTACTCTGCAGAGTGTTTTTTTAGCTATACAAAAGCTTCTTAATTAAATGTGATCCTCTTTTTCACTTCTTGGGATTGTTTCCCATGCTACAGGATTCATATTCAAAGAGTTCATGCATGCTTGGATCTTGAACTGTTTTTTCCCTAAGTTTTCCTCTACAGCCTCAATGTTTCGTGTCTTGCAAAAATTCTTTAATTTATTTTGAATTGATATTTTTATAGAGAGACAGCTAGATCATGTTTTCTTGTACTTTACTGGGGATTATCTGAAAATAGAGACAGAGAATCTGGGACCCTGTTTAAAAATAATCACAATAATTACAATGGTAATTGGGAGTAGATGCTGTTTAATTTTTAAAAATAGAACATTTTTAAAACCATTAAGGCACAACTCTACCCTAAAATTAATTCTTTAAATTTACCAGTCTTACAGTAGGGCATTCCAAACACATAGGTTCCCACAAATTGAGGATATATATCAATAATTATGATTTATATGTCCTATCAAGAGAACAAAGAAGATTCAAGTTTTTTTCAATTAAGATTATATTGTAGCCATTTTCTAATTTCATGAAACCAGTCAGTTCATGTGACTAGTAAAATTGTATTTGTCCCTCATTGCTTGCCCTAGATTCCTGATGTCCTGAGTAATCCTGCAACTACAAAGAGCTTGGAGGTATAGATGACGTTGGTGCCAGCACAATTCCTACTTACGACTATCTGGCATATTTATCACAGAGGTGAAGGACCACAAGGTCCTCCCCAGGTTCTAGAGAACTGCACCAAAGCCAATAATGAGCAAGTGGCAGGAAGCTGGCCTCAGACCTTGGTTTGGAAATGTGCATGACATCATGTGTATCTGTCAGACCATCTCTCCTTGGGTTCTAGCATTGCAGCGTTGTGAATCTTGGAGGTTCTTATGGAGGTACACCGAGAAGGACTATGGCCTTGATACTAGAATAGCATGGGATGCTCACAGCAACACAGATGGCTACAGTAGTTTAGTAATGACCTGTCGGTGGCAGTTCCCTGAAGATCAGACAGCTGTAAATGAGACAAGCCTTGTCAGCAGCCTAATTGAAACTCTGGTGTGAGGTTGGTGATTTCCAGCCAGAATTCAGGAAGGCCTGGCTGTCAGAGAAGGATACAAAGCAGACTGGCTTGCACTCGGTGCAGGAAAAAGAATGACTCAAGGAGCAGATTCACGCATCAGACAGAGATGGCACAGGGCTCAGGGGCAATGCCAGGCTGCAGGAAGGTTGTGCACACTTGTGCACAGTTGTGCTGCAGTTGTTTATTCCTGCTTCTTGTGTCCCCAGGTTCATTTCTTGTGAGATACACTCAGTTTCTGGCTTGTACAAAGAGCCGCCAGTGCCTTTATAAAAACAGGTCAATTTTCCCAAAGTAACAATTTTACCAGGAAAAAGTCAGTCACTCACTATCCTCAGGGCCTGACTCTAGTCATCGGGGAATACTTACACTAACATTTATTCTGTGCAAGATTCAGTCTGATGAATTTTACATGTATTAAGTTGTTTAATTATCACAGTCACTCTAAGCTCTATTATGCTCATCCCCACTGAACCGATGAAGAAACTGAAGCAGGCAGGTGGGCACTTTTCTGAGGACATAAAGCTCTCAAAAATGTGTGTAATGCATTCTACCACACCCTGTCTTTGTTAAGATGCCATCTTTGATTGAAATCAATTGTAACAAAGAAACATGAACCCCTCCCTCTGCTCCCCAGGCTTGTCCTGCTCTAAAGTATCAAATCTTGTGCAAGCCATGTTGTTCATCTGTCCTGTTACACTGTAAGCTCCACAACTAGAGAAGATCGGTTTTGTTCACTCTTCTTTACCAAATGTTTAAACAATTCCAGGAACATGGTGAATTCTCAGGAAATGATTGCTGGTGGATAAACAAATGATGGAAATAAAATAAAGCTGACTTTTAATCAGTAGTGGCTAGAGTCTAAGTCCTTTTACCTGCTTAGCATACCTAGTGTCCCTCAGAGTTGAGCTATCACTTCTGTTCCTCACAGAGTAGGAAACCTATTCCACTTGACCTTTGGGTCAGAACTGCATATACAGCAATATAATTTAATACAGGGTTAATGAAATGTTTGACAGCAACGAACGGTTTCTAAAAGCAAATGATCAGAAAAATGAACTAAATATGTAATAGACCCAGTGTATTTCTCCTGATTCTCCTAGCTTCACCTCCACTCCCAAATTGTGAAATTATAGGGGATCATCACCTTGCCAGGCCAAAAGTAAATTTCTTTATGATTTATTATTAGCTAAGTATTTGGATTTCATATGTGTTCATATACTTGAGTCACCATTAAAGTTTCTCAGGTAAAGATCATAAGTATAAACAATTCAGAAATTTGGATCAAAATTCATTACCTCCAAAGCTGTAAATGTGGAGGAGAAAATAGATGGCCGCAGCACTCTACCTCTCTAGCCTCAGTGCTTCTGTCGGAAGCATTGTTCCTCTTCTCTATTTTGTATGCCTGACCACATGGGTCTTTATAAAAATATGAGGTCTTCTGGAAAGTTTGCTTTTATTTATCCAAAACCAACTTAATTGCTTTTCCTATTGTGTACTCTTCTAAAGTCTGTGATAGACGATCCTAAATTTCATCTTGTTTATTTCAATGAGCTTTCTTATAACAGACATATAGAAGGTACTCAGAAAACCCAAGTAGAAATTGATGACCTTAAAACTCCAAATCTGAATGCTGTATAAGTAGATTAGACTGTGGTCCATATGGAGTTGATACTAGCCGGAATACAATGCTGAAAGCTTTGTGAATCATTGCCACAAATGTTCAGTTTGAATTATTCTATAATCAGGGCAAGCTTTTATTCTCCTCACCCAGTTCTGTGCCACTTAAAGAGCTAACTAAGAAAGCAGAGCTCAAATTCTAAAATCTCTGAACCATTGCAAGCATATATTTTAGGCTGAAATCCCTTTCAATTGTCTGAAGTCACCATAATTGAAGCCAATTGAGTCTGAATTTGAACATGTCTAAGTTGTAATAATACAGCCAGGCCTGTGTTTACCACATACAAAGATCTAAGCAATATGGATTATTTGCTAATGCAAAGAGAGTCTTTAGAATGTGATTCATATTTCACAGATTGGAGGAAATAGGACCTTGAAAGATCTAATTACATTTTTGTATTGATATTTTAGGAAAATTTGTAGTAGCAATATACTTGCACATAAACTCCACCGGTGAACTAATCTGAAATTTAAATCAAAATAACTTGTATTGGTCTAGTTTTTGATGATTCATTCTTTGTGAGATTTGGAAGAACAGCAATAAAATCATTCTTTAATGTAACTAGTTTAATTTTTCATAAGCATCTCTGAGATTCAAAAAATATTCTGAGAGAATAGCATATAATTGAATCATCATAAAGCAAGCACAGAAGAAGGTAATGAAGATTTAGGTAAGGATTGGGCTTCAGGCTGCCCTTTCTGCTTTCTTTACAGTCACATCAGCACAGCCAAGATTTCTGGTTAGAAAAATCAATAGGAATTACAGAAAACCATAGTGGAGGACATTTTGATATGACTAAAGAACTCTGAAAGCAATTGTTACTCATTGTTGAAGCATCTATTTTCTTTTGCTCGAAAAGGGATAGGAAAATGAGGAAACAAGAGAAAGAAAGAGTAGTGAGAGGGCCCTGCTTGAGTAACAATAGAGAAGATCTCATTTTTTCCCCAGTAGTACATTCATTCATTTGTTCATACATCCAAATTTTCACTGTTCACCGCATGAATAGCATGGACCATTCTTTTTAAGAAAATATATACCTAGAAACAACATATACCACCTAGTCTGAGGCATCTCACAATACAGAAGTCCAGAGAAGGGTAACCATTAAAAATGACACATGACAATAATTTCCAGGATAAAGATGATATAAATGATGAGGCCTGGCTGGTTTAGAAAGTCAAAGAAAACATCCTTGAAGGGGCCATGCTTGTTCTCTACCCTTAGAAAAATGTGATAGAAATATCCCAGTAGAAAAATAACAAAGAATACTTTTAGGAACTAGCATTCTAAGACAGAGTCATTAGCATATGGAAAGGATTTGACTTTAAATCAGGCAGGATTCGGTTTGGCTGATGTTAGCAAAAACAACAACAACAACAAAAAACAAAAACAAACAAAACAGTAGTTTGTGCAAAGATACCTGGCTGGTAGAGTTCTAAGGAACTGTTTTCTTTTACCTCGCTACTATCCCTGAGCATTGGCCTCAGGACTGTGGGTCCAGATGTCACCTGTGTATAGACAGCAGCTGTGGAAGATGAGAAAGAGACACACAGCACCTGCTGACTCATGATGTCCTTTCTCGTGTCTTATTGTCCTATTTCCAAAGCTTAATGATCCCCAGCTACCAAAGAGCCTGGGGATTGTAGGATACATTCTTGTGCCCAGTGTTAAGTGGAAATTCTCTCATTATGGGAGAGGAGAAGATTAGTTTTGAGAGAGGATAGTTTTTTGCTGTAAGGAGGGTAAAATAGGATGCTCAACAAATCCTTTCACATAACTTAGACTGCAATACAGAAGTAAAGTGAAACATGGGTGAGGGAGAATGACATAAAAGAAGTTAGAAGCATAATCATGGGCCACAAGATGGATCTTTGATGAATTAAAAGAATTTCCTGTGCCCTTAAAATGTACTTGGTGTGATTTATGTACAGTCTTAATTAACCTTCACATAAACCTATAAGCTGCAATTATTATCCCCACTTTATATCTTCTTCTGTGTATATAAGTATATGTTCTTGTGTATACTTATTTGTTTTCAGGTGTGTGTGTGTGTATGTGCATGTGTGTGTGTGTGTGTGTGTGTGTGTGTGTGCATATGATTGTAGAAATCAGATGTGTGCTCTCTTCCTCAATCACTCTCCACCTTTTGTTTTTGGGCTGGATCTCACACTGAAACTGTAGCTTGCTGTTTAACTAGATTGGATAGCCAGTATTCAGCATGTCTTGACTTTACAGCCCTAGAACTACAGGTACATGCTGCCACACCTACCTTTTTGTGTGGGTGCAAGAGATTAGACTCTGGCCCTTCCTCCATTCATAGCAAGTTCTTTGTGGACTCAGCCATGTCTCCTGTCTTGTTATTCTCATTTTAAAGCACAGTAACGAAGGCTTGAGAGTAAGTCATTTGCTAATAATTATGCTGCTGGTAAATGCAGACCTACTTTTGGCACTAAAGTTCAACTCACCCCAGAGACAGAGTCCCCAAATGCTTGTGAGCAGCTGGAAATCCATTTCTTCTCCTTGGGGTGTGCATTGCTATATGCGCATTCCTTCTGATGAGGCATCTGGATGCAGTTAGCAAAACTTCATCCAAGAGGATCAAAGGGGCTGAGAGGGAGAGAGAAGAGCCTTAAGAGATTATGATATGAGACAGGAAAGGAGGCTGAAGATTAAGTCTGGGCATTTCACCTCACGTTTTCATTAAGTTGTAATTCTGTATATAAAGAAGTTAATTATATGGTGCTTTAATCCTGTATAAAAGGTCATCAAGGCCACTATTGTGTAAGGTGTTAAGGCAATTCTTGGAGTAGAAATACATTTGAAATCTGGATCAAGGTAAACTATACTGTTTCCATGAAGCACTCTTGATAATAAGATTCAATTATTTCCAATGAGACAGTTTAAGTCTGAGCACATGTCCTTACCTACTGTAAGCACAACTAATCTGCCAAGCAAAGATTGAATTCTCTCCTTTGGATTTTGTCAGAGTCTTTCAGCAATGTGAGTTTTTAATGCATGCAATTATAAATGTCACTCTGAGAAGAGATGGGCAGTGACTCAGGGTTCTCTAGAAAGAATTCTAGTTCTTCAGTTTTAGCATATTGACATCTGATGATTTTAGAAATTTGCATTTGTGGCTGTTTTTCATAGATTATCATCATTCTTCACAATTTTACTTGTATATTTACAGATTGTATTGTGACATAGACCTCCTCCTCCAGCTTCCCTTCATGCCACTCATCATTTTACTCCAGCCCCCAACTCCAGCAGGCTTTCTTTAGGATCCTACAAGCAGGTAACCTAGGCCAGCGGAGCAGATAGGTCCCTCTGTCCTGCCAGAGAAACTTGCAAAGAACCAGTCAAAAACTCCTATGTATTCTGATTCTTTGGGTTTGGGGTTGAAATAGAATAATCTTTGCCACCTATAATACAAATTTCTCTGCTCAGAATATTTCACATCTACCTTGTTTTGAATGTGTACGGTATGAAGAATCATGGCTTTGAACTGAGCAACCTCAAAAATGCACTTGCCAAGCCAGTGAGATGGCTCAGTAGGTAAAGGTGCTTGCTGCCATGCCTAACAATCTGAGTTCTATCTACAGAACCCCATGACTGATGGAGAGAATGATTCATGCAACTTGCTCTCTGACGTCAATATTCATACCATGGGTATGTGTGGATATGTGCTAAATACATGTGTAAAAATAAAAGAATGCACCCCAAGAACTCCTCTGCCTTGCAGAAGGATTAGTAGTCTTTCCTGCATTAAGTTTGTGCATTTCCCCACTGAAAGTCCCTCTGCTTTTTGTGAGATACTACTTTGGGACTTGTCCCCAGTACTTTAATTAATAAACCTCTCTTCATTCTCTCGTCCTGTTTATGCTTATCATTTCTTTGCACTCATCTTCAGAGAAGCCTAATGGTATTAGGTTAAGTTACAATTTTACTTACAGTTGTTTTTTTTTTCTTTCTTTGTTTTCTTTTCTAAAAATGTGATCCTAGGGATAAGAACTTAAAAGTATTTATCCAAAGTAAATAACTGGAAATGGCAAAAATTTTGTACAAAAATATTAGTTATGGAATTACCAATCACAGATATTTATTACTATAGGAATTTAATTACAATGAAAGTACAAATAAACAAAACATATTTCATACTTACATGACACTCAAATATGTATACATGTAAAAGAAATAGTGACATGATGTCCTACATGAGATCCCTGACTCAGTTGCAAATGCATTAGTCTATATATGTGTATAGGTTTGGATCTATATATTTTGCGATTCCTGTGGGGCAAAATGGTTTCTGTTACAGTGCAACTAATTTAGATAGACAGATGGTGCCTGGCTCCATACAATTCTGAATAGTTTTTTTTTTCATTTCCATTTGTTCTTAAAGTTGAATCTGTCTCTCCTATGCCTCAGGCTGACATATTATGTCAAGTTTATTTTAATCATTATGATCCATTTTCTTTAAAAAGAAGGTTGTATAGTCAGCCTATTTAAATAGCAACATGGAACAAGAGAAAACATTTGCGTTTGTTTATTGCTAGACATTCCATCATCCTGTAGTTCGATTCGGGGCCATGTATTCATTGATACTTAATGTAGAACACATTTAATATCTCATGCCTTTTCCTGAGTAGTCTTCTGACAAGTCCTCATCAAAGTATAATTCGATATCATCTTGTTGGACAATTATTTCTTTACTCTCTGAGTCCCTCTTAGTATTTGAGTTGAAGTTTCTAAGAACAGATTCAGGCCCACTGCTAATTCTCTAAATAACATTCTCTCATGCCTATATCCTCATCATTCCTGTCAGGTACTCAGAGGAAGAAAATAAAACCTCTGTGTTTTCCTTAGCTGAACATTCTAATTTCCATCTACTTAAAAATAACATAATCATGTGTAATAGTGATGGCCTTATTTTAAAGCACAATTGAAAATTGAATTGAAAGCCCTTTATCAATCTTTGTCCTAGAATTCTCTTCACCAAAACTATGGCTTTAGGTAACACTGGAGAGTTACAAGAGTAAGTATAAGGGGCCGGAGACAATTGAGTTTCAGATTATTTCCTTGGACTGAAATAGATAAAATGGGAAGTTGTTACAGTACAGCAACTGTGTCTTGTCAATAAATTTGACTTTCAAATGAAAACTCTCCTTTAAAGGATTCCTGTCAATAAAACTTCTTTTAATTCTTGCTCAATGGGACTTGAAAATAACTAATGGAATAAGTTAGTAAATTATGTTGAATATGGTTAATAACTTATATTTAGATGCTCCACTTCATGATTGCAAACTACTTCAATGTTCCCAAACTTACTATTACTGAAGAGCCTGAGACTTAGAAAGAAATTAAAACCTCCTCAGACCATACACAGGAATCCCTTCATATTAAACAACGTTTATGTTTTAATTTCTCTTGTCTTAAAATAAAGAAAAGGGACATGTAAACAAAAAAATCAAGGGCTTTTTCTTTTCTGTTGTGAATTAACCAGAACAGAGAAACATATATGATCCTAAACTGAGAATTAAAACATTGTACTTATTCTTTCTTCTGCTAAGGAAGCCAATAGAAGAAAATGTATAGGCAGAAAAGAATGCCAAGTATAGAGAATAGATCATTTTCTCCCCAAAGATAAAGGTCATCACTGTAAGCTCCTAAAAGAACCCATAATTTCAGGTGGATTTTGCAGTATAGATGAAACTATAATAGGATCCAGAAGGTAAGATGCACATCAAAAACATGCATTAGCATAAAATTCTCTAAGAGATAGAATCTATATCAGTCAATTTCTGTTGTGATGACAAAATACCATGAATAGAAACAACTAAATGGAAGGTAGAGCTTATTTTGTCTTACAATTCCAGAGGGAGAGTCCATAATGGCAGGAGAAATGTGGCAGCAGGCAGACAGTGCAAGAAGCTGAGAGTTCACATCTCAACCACACACAAGAAAGAGGACAGAGTGAATAGTGAAATAACATAAGACTAAAAACTCTCCAAGTCCACCCACAGTGACATACTTCTTCTAGGAAGGCTGTAACTCCTAAAAGTTTTATAACCTTCCATGCAGTTCCACTAACCAGAGGCCAAATGTTTACTACAAGGGCCTGCTGGGAGTATTTCTCATTCAACTCCACAGAAATTGCTGAATGCTGTGGTGGTGTTAGTATGTTGAAGAACCAAGCAATGAGACCAGGAAAATAATAAAAGATATCTAAATTTATAGACTATGAAATTTAGACTTACACTAGGGGTAATGGGGAATGTTTAGGAAGTGAGTTCTATGAATATGAACACTCTAACATCTATATTCCCTTACTGAGCAGCTGAGGTTGCTCATTTGGATTAACAAATAAACAAAGAAGTCAATGTTTGTCTTTCAGAATTGTTGTGATCTCTTATGCTAATGTGCTTTCTTTCAGTCCTGGACACCCATTTTGGATCATCCTACCTCTCTCAGTGCAGGGTACTGGTAATCCAGTGGCTATAAGAGGAGAAAATTACATTGAAAACTATGAGTTTATATTCAGAGATTCTTCTAGAAGTTGTATATGCTTGAACACATTTTATTGATCAAAATAAGTGACACAGCTACTGTTGAGAATGCAGTGGCATGGATGTACATCATCCTTGCTTAAGGACAACATACCTGGAGGAGGACAGCAGGTGTTTTGAGGAATAGTGCAATCTGCTGAAGCAGATAATGCATAAGATAATAATTAAATAAGAATAATAATTCCTATTTCAGTTGTGGAAAACCTGAGAAATAATTTAGAGGTAGCTTGATGTGTAAGTAAGCCAACTCTGAATTCTACCATATGCTTCAAATAATAGTCTTAATATATACATATATATTCTGAAGCAAAAAACAATAAATGTATGGCTAAATTTGCTCACAAGAAAAATTCACATTTCAAAGGTCATTTAGAATACCCTACTTAAAATAAGGCCACCTCTATTATAAAACTATGTTATGTTTAAGACAGATTGAAATTTATAATGTCCAATTTAGAAGTGAAGCACAGAGGTTTTTATTTTTTCTTCCCCGGGGTGTCCAACCGGACAGATGAGATGTTGGACATGAAAGAGCGAAAGAATGTCTTTAAGAGAATTAGAGTGAACCTGAATCTCTGCCTTAGAAACTTACCTAGAATTATCTGTGTAAAAAGAGCTATTTTCATGGGCAATTCAGGTCCAATGTCTAATTTAGGTTTCATAGCTACTGCCTAAGGCATGCAATGTCACCAGGGTCAGACCTGTGTCATAGAAGAGTCAACTAATGCTCAATCAAACTCATTAACTTGTGAGCTAAAGTTAATGTTAAACATAATCTCAAACATCGTGGTCCCTGCCCCTAAACTAACAGTACAGAAACATGGACAACACTAAAGAACTTAAGGAATTTAACCACTTCTCTGGCACCATTGTCTATATGTTCACCATTTCTTGTATTAATGATTGAAAAATAAACTTCAGTGTATACCATTTCTAATTATCTCAAATACTAAATCAGTAAGCTATAATCATACATTTGCTATGAAAAATAATTCTAAACTGTATTGCATGAATATTTTAGATGGAAGAAATAAAATTAATTTCATAAGGTAAGGAATATTTTTCAATATTCATTCATCATACACAGCCACCCCAAACCAAACAACACTTTTTCTCTGTGTATCTATAGTTTCTACTAAACAAGAACAACATATTCTTTTTTGTAATCAGACTTGGATCAGACCTACAGCTGATGTGTTCTTTTATCAGGAAATGTTTTATTTAGGTTAATATGAATGTACATAGAACACACTTTATTAAAAACAATTATCTGCGAAGTCACTGAATCGAATGTTCCGTATAGAAACAACTGGTGTTTTTTTTTTGATGTTTTCAATCCTGGGTTAATTGTTCCAGGGTGGATGCATGGCAGCATAACTTCCAGGCCACGAAGCAAAAGCTCCTTCAAGTGCGAAAGAAAATGATTCTTCAAGAGGCTAGAAACAGAGTATGGAGATAAAAGCAGTTTAAAAATGCCTCTCCCAAGAGCCATCCTCAGTTCACCAGCTGAAATACATGGAACATCTGTCAGAGCTATCGTCAGATGAAAGTGCAATAAAACATAAAGTCTAACACACAAATTTAGTCTTCCAAACCCTTTTCTATGGGCACAAAAATCCTTAATGCTCTTCATATTTAGTTAGATATGACCAACCTTTCCTATTTTTTGAATGCCCCTTGATGTTGGACATTCAGTGGACATGTGAGGAGGTTTCATTGGCAGCTTCTCAGATACCAGTTCCCTTGACCTCCCTGAGTATAAGAATAGGAAGTTTAACCTGGAAGAAATGTCTCGTGTCCAGTAACTGCAGTATCAGCCCAGAGAATCATTTAAAGTCTTTCTAGAACAGAGTAGATGCAAACTTAAGTAGAAAGTGTTAACTTGATGGCCCAGAACTATTCATGTGAACCAAAGCTGCATTTAACACTTTTCTAAGCAATTTTATCCACAGCTCTGGGGATAATGAATTTTGATGGTCACCTTGATTGGATTAAGAAGCAATGAAATTGTTAATGTGGTCCAACTTTGGGCATGTCTCTACCAGTAGTATTTCCAGGTGTTTTACTGAAAGGGGAAAAAAATCTACCCTGAATGTGGGCAATATCAATGTGTGCTTGAATGTAAAAGGAGAAAGAGAAAGCCAGCAGGAAGCTAGCGAGAATTCTTCTTTCTCTGCTTCCAAATCATGGAGATAAGAACAAGCATCCTCCTACTGCCATAGACAGTAGCTGGCCCTGTGCCCATAACTTCTCTGCCAATATGGACTATGTCTAATGACCCAGGAGCCAAATAAACTTTTCCTCCTGTACTTGTCTTATTTTATGGTATTTAAACACAGCAAAGAGAAAATAAACTAATAAATCTACCTTCCCTGACCAAATGAAAAAATTTTAAATGTAGAGAGATTAACATGAAATGTTGACAAAAAGAGCATCATCTACTTATTG
Organism: Cricetomys ansorgei; assembly: GCA_026225945.1. Classification (NCBI taxonomy): domain Eukaryota; kingdom Metazoa; phylum Chordata; class Mammalia; order Rodentia; family Nesomyidae; genus Cricetomys; species Cricetomys ansorgei. Next base: position 471,969 of record JAMJFZ010003206.1, read on the forward strand.
CTATTTGTTATTTGTTTGGCATAGTATTAACATGCTTCATAGATATTATCTCTCCCCAATCTTATATGCTAGCTAATATATTTCTTGTTTGTCTTATTTGCTTTTATTTTCTGATAACTAAACTTTTACAAAAAAGACAAGTAACCTTTCTAAAATCAAAGAATACACAGGACTTTGAACTTGATTTTGCAAATCCAAATCATTGTGTGGTACAACATACTTTTCTGGCTCATACAGTAATACTCCTAAGACTTAGAGCTCACTCAAAGATGTGTCTTTAAATTTTAAGAGCTATCCATGTACTTCATGTGTTATAAAACTGAAGCCCAGAAATGGAATAAGGCCTATTGGAAAAAACACTTCCTGTACCCTCAGCCTAAAGCATATTATCCTGTGAGCCTGAAAATGCTGCTGAGTAGCCCTAACCAGTTGTTTTTGTTAGCTGGGAGTGTGAAGATACCTTGTGTCTTAATACACTGTATGCTGGGAATGTAGATTGACTGGTAAAGTGTTTGCCATGTACGCATGGACCGAGTGTGAGTTGATCCCCAGTACCAAAAGAAAAGGGTGGTAGGCACAGGTCAGTAATGCCAGCATTTATGAAATGGCAGGTATATGAAAATTCCATGTTTAGCTACATATTAAGTTCTAGGCCCGTCTGGGCTGAGTGACAGTTTGCATTATGTTTCTGTCACTGTGATAAAATGCTATAACCAAAAACTCTTAGAGAAGGAACAGTTTATTTTGACTAATGGATCTTGAGGGATAAGAGTCCATCGAGGAGGAGAATCAGTAACAGTTTGGCAGGAATGGCTGCAAGAGCATGAAAGTGAGAATTCATATCTCAACCTCAAGCACAAAGTATGGGAAGGACCTGAAAGAGCCTCAAGGATTTAAACTCTAAAGCATACAATGAGATATGTATACTTCCTCCAGCAAGGCCACAGTTCCTAAAATTTCTCAAGCAGTGTCAGTAAATAGGAACCAACTACTTAAATGCCTATCTATAAGGAACATTTATCATTCAAACTACCACAATGGCCTTGAGTCAAAACAAATAAATAAATATCATAATAATAAACAATAATATTAATAGTACTGATAGACAGACACCTTCTTCTCATACAGTCCAGGCCTAATATCTTCTATTCCTCTTTGGTTCTTGTCTCACTAATAGTTGATTGTCTTTAGGTTCTCCTTCAGGATCTTAATGCTTTTCTTCTGTCATTAAAACCTTAAAACCATAGTTAGAGATTACACTTCATAATATATAAATATGTGTGTGTGTGTGTGTGTGTGTGTATGTGTGTGTATATTTCTAAAACATAAATTTGATAATAATATTTTTTGGATAATTTCATATAGTGCAGTTTGGTCATATTCATCTGTACCTATCCTAGTTATCTGTTTCTCCAGATTTCATGTCCTCTTTTATGTGATAATCAAGGAAAGAAAGCTGAGGCTTATTGTACCATGAAAGTCATATCATAGGGTTTACAAATCCTGAGCAACTGAACTGAGAGTCAGGCTTAGGTGTGCTTGATATACATATATATATATATATATATATATATATATATATATATATATAAATGTCACATGGGTCACAGTTATCTTTTAGTTGATAGCCATTGAGTCAGATATGACATTTAGTAATAATTTTTCCTGACAGAAGTGCCTTAGCTGCACACATATATGGTTACACTGTGCCCTCCTCCTAGTCTGAGAGGGTTCAGAAAAGCAGTGTGGGAGCTCACCCCTGGAAGAAGTTTAATTTTTTTCTTTTCATTTTTGAGACAGGTTTTCTCTGTTAAAACTCTGGATGTCCTGGAACTCACTCTGTAGACTAGGCTAGCCTGGAGCTCACAGAGATCCACTCTGCCTCCTGAGTGCTGGAATTAAAGGAATGTGTCACCACTGCCTGGCTAAGCTCACAATTTTAGCCAATGAAATCAATGTTCTTTTTTGTCTCGTGTTCTTTTCCTGGCCATTAAATTTTAACTTCTTTTAAATAGTACAATTGAAATTGGGCATTCCTTTTAAAAACATAAACATAAGAACTTAGAAACTTAGAAACATAAGATCAATAGTTGTATATCCATACATTAATTGTATCTGTTCATTAACATGAAGAATGATACTAATATATACATCTCCATAGGACGAGTTATCTGTATGCACTCCTAACAAGATATTATTATGCCTAGCCATGTATGGGACAAAATCCTGAAACCCAGCTCATGAAGCTATAGCAGAAGGACCATGTGTTCCAGACTTGTCTTGGGAAAAGGGCATCCCATAAATTACAACAGCATTCCGACTGTGACTGCTTTTCCAAAGCATCAGAGTATGTTCACTATTTGAATCCCAAAATCACTACTTGTTGCTAGGACCCTTTCATAGTAGGGCACAATGATATTGACCTACAAACCAAGCGTGTAAAATGTTTATTATTTTGGTCTTCTATTTGTGTACTTAATTTAAGAAATTAATAACTGAAAATGTTAAAAGAAAACTTCAGAATACCCTGACCTGGTGCTGGTAGAGAATGGAGTGATTGTTGAAATCATATGAGGTTAGTGCACAGATACAGTGTAATAAATGTATTCTCAGAAGTCCTATAAGCACTTAATATACTTCTGAACCATGTGTATGCTTCTGGTAAGTATTTGCATATGTGTTTAGTGTATCCTGTGTGTGTGAGAGAGAGTTGTATGTGTTGTATAAGCGGTCTCACTGCATGTGTTTCTGTGTTTTCTGTCATGTTTTTGTTGTGTATACCATGCTGTATGTGTTTGTGTACTGTGTGTTTGTATATGCTGTGTATATGCTGGTGTGTGGTGCATATGTTCACACTGTGTACTATGTTTGTGTGCTAGTGTGTGTGTGTGTGTGTGTGTGTGTGTGTGTGTGCGTGCTGTGCATGCATTCTATTGGTATGCTGTGTTTTTCATTAAACATCTCATGAGAACATAAGATATCAGTATATAAACATAATTACCTTTGAAGTAGAAAAAAATGGGCTTTGCTGTTACATTAATAGAATTTCTTAGAAGATCATTCAAGGGAATTAATTATAATTAAATTATATATCTATTAATGCTGGGTATGAAAAATAAAATTTAATAAGGTATTTAAAAGTTACAATATGCCTAATATAACTTTATAGATTTAAAAGCTTTTTGAAGTCCTTTATGCAGTCCATGGTGATAAGAAGCTGACAATCTTGGATCTCACTTTTTGTCAAAGAAAATCTTCTAGTCTTCTTTATCTAGTGATTAGATGGTCTCCATGTTTCTTAAACTCGAGACAAGGATGGGTCTATGAGCAGGCTAAGTTTCTGAATCCCTTTTCTTGCTCTCATTAGATCTTTCTCTTTGCTGTGATTCAGCTCCCATGCTCAGGACCTCTCTAAGACTCCAATGAGTAGGCCATAATAACAAAATGGTAATGTAATAGAAATTAACATTAGTTTGCAGTGATGATGCCAAGCCCTTTACTAGATACTTCATACATACCAGACAATCCTCCAGGCACCCAAATGATGACAGAGTTATTAAGTTCACATCTTAGAGGAGGCAACATAGGTCAGTGGGGCTAACTAATTTGTCTTGAGTCACACTGCTTTAAAACGGTGGAGCCAGCAAATGCTTGCAAGTCTGTCTCACTCCAAAGACTACTGCTATTTTATAGACAGAATAAATGAACAGAATAAGAATGTAGGCTTTTTTCTTTTATTTTTGAGATAGAATTTCATGTGTCTTATCTCAAATTTGCTATGAACTTAGGTGGCCTGGAAGTTTTGTCTTGTCTCCTCATCCTCCTCCTCCTCAGTACTGGGGATACAGATATGTGACACCCTACTCAGTTTCTGAGGTGCTGTTGATAGAACCACAGTCTTTGGGCATGCTAACACTCTACAAGATGAGCAACATCCCCAGCCACTAAGACTGCAGAATTATGTTTTAATCTTATTTAATATATGTGGATATTATGCCCATGTGCATGCCTTGCAGCACATGCACATGTGGGAGGCAGATGAGTGCATTGGATCTCCTGGAACTGGAGTGACAGGTGACCATGAGCAACCATGGTGTGCAGGGACTCAAACCTGGGCCCTCTGAAAAGATTAGCCAGTGCTCTTAACTGCTGAGCCTTCTACTCAGCACAAAAATTACAGAATTTTAATTATGCAAGACAACTTTGATCCATATAACAATGGATAGCATTTTGATAAAATATTCATTACATATGAAATTACCAGAAACTCTATTTTATATTTTCAAAGACCTGATTCCATTTGGTATCAAGTATTAAATTTGCTTTTGATTTACCTTTACCTGCCGACTAATGTTTAGTATTGTTTCTTCACTCATTTGTATATCTTATTTGAAGGATTGTCTTTTAAATTCCTTTGCTTATTTCAAACTAGATCTTTGACTTTTGTTGTTAAATTTCATATGTGTGCTTAATTTTTCTGGACACTGAATTTACAAAATATGCAATATCTTTTAATGCTTCCTTATTTCTGATACTCATCCATCTACTCTCTCAAAGTAGGATCTAAACTTTAGTGTATTTGGAACATCAATAATTTAAAAAAAGCTCAAGTTTGCTTCATAAAGATGGAGTGCCTTTGTTTTCAATGAATCTATATTCATTGTGGTATACTAGTTTGTTACCCTCATAATCAAATAATATCCCACATTAGTATCAGTCCTAAGTATTTAAAATGATCATTTCCTATGTTATAGTCACTACAGTTGTCAAATACTCTTTTAATTAATTAATTAAATAATGGTATGCCCTCATTTTCAATTCACACACCATGGTTTCATATTAAAGTTGAGGTCAGTGTAATGCTAGTGTACTTTTTACTCAGTACACATATGTGGATCAGTTATTGACAGGTGTTCATTCATTTTCTTAATAACATAGCATTTCCATTTCATACATCATTGTAGGGATAAACCAACAATTTCAAAACTCTTCCCACTTTGTCTTTATAGACATCCTGGAATCTTAGGTTTGTAATGATAATCTTGTGTACTCCTCAAACTAGAAATTGACTTATTAACTGACTTCCTAATTCTGTTAACCCAAAATAATTGTTTGCTGATGGATACAGGAACACTGATGGACAGAAAGTATAGCTTCTACATTCTATAGCACAATTGAAAAACTATGATTATAATGAATTATTTTTTCTCAGTTGTTAGTAGACAGTATTTAGAATGTTCTCAAAGAGCATTCAAAACTCAAAAGAAATGATGGATATACAAATCTTGCAATCTGATCACAAATGTCATCCATGTATTCATATTTTACTCCATATTTATTGCAATAGTTTCATTCTGTTGCTATGATGAAATACTCTGACAAAAAGCAACTGGGGAAGAAAGGGTTTACTTGGCATATACTTCCAAGTTACAAATCATCATAAAAGAAGGTCAGAGCAGGAACTCAAAGCAGAACCTATGAAGGAATGCTGCTTGCTCTCTCATTCTCGGTTTCTCACAGGTGAGTCCTTAGCTACCTTCCTGATATAGATCTGAACTACCTACATATGGGTAGACCTCCCACGGGGCCCAGGCCCTTCTAAATAAATTAATATAACAATGCACTACAGACAAGGGAATGGACCACTCTGGTCTAGGCAATTCTTAAGTTAAAGTTATTGCTTCTCAGGTGGCTCTAGAATGTAATAGTAAAAACTAACCAGCACATATGTTTTATTATATATTTAATTATATGTTTTAAATTATACATTGAAATTTTATATTATAAATTTTAAATTTTATACATTTTAAATTTTAAATGTCAATAAAATAAATTATACTCCAAAGTTCCCCCATTTTCACTCTACCCAATATTTAACTTTCATCTGAAAGGATGGGTTTTCTAATGTAGTTAATGTATATTTTTTTAAAGACAAGTATAAAATAATTTTGCTGCTAACAAATTTATAATGATTTAATACACATTTATTGTGCTTCAAGTGGTTGCATGGAGTCATGCTATGATCTAAAAATACAGAAATCATTCCACCAACTCCCAATGAGTATAAAAAAGTAAATAATAATGGAATCATCATCTATGTATTGCAGAAGAAGAAAGAAAACAAGCTCCTTAAATCAGCTTGCATGCGTTAAAAACTACTTCATAGGTTAAACTGAGTGTTCAAAGATAATTGGGTGTTTTCTGGGCATCTGTATGTTTAGATTAGAAGGGAAAGTGATATCCCATTAAAATTATAAAATTCAAGGAATGGTGAGATAATTTATGAAACTTTATTGTTGTGAAAACATGGAATCTAGAAGAGGCTGGTGAGCCAGAAGAAACCAAGGGATAAAATCAGCACAAATTTAAGCTCAGAAGCAAAAGGCTTGGCTTAGGAATAATACTTTGCCAAGGCCTCCTGTACTTTCCCATTTGCATGCAATGACCCAGAAAAAAACAGTCACTCTGACATGCCAGCCCCAACCTGTGTTTCCCAAGCAGAACATCCATATGTAATCATTATGTGGAAGACAAGCTTTACTTGACCTTTGCTTCTGAATGTTTACCAAAGTCTTGCTCCAGGTTCTATCCAATGAAACAAACATTTGTTCAGCAATTGCATACAATCAACGGGAAGTTAGGAGACAAAAGGTACCAGTATTCTTTTTATGTTTGTTTGCTTGTTGTCTGTTTGCTTTTTCCCCTTTTTAAAATTTAGTTTCAAGGTTTTTATTTTTCTTCTCTCATATAGTACATCAAAATACCCTTCCTCTCCACCCTCCACTCCTCCTAGCTCTTCTCCACATCTCTCCTCTCACCCAGATCTACCATCCATCTCCTGCCTTTCCCCAAGAAAGAACAGTCCACCCAGGGTTATTGCTCAAATATGACACAAGATGGAACAAGGTCAGTCACTATTCCCTACTTCAAGGGTGGACTAGGAAATCCAACATGGGGAAAGGGTCCCAAGGGCAAGCAAAAGGTTCAGAGACACATAGCCCCATTACAGTTTGTAGGAGTTGTACAAGAGCACTAAGTTAGGCAACCTGAAGATATATTTAAGGGATACAGCAGGTTATATGTCTTCAGTGAGCCCCTAAGAGTTCTTGTCAGTTGGCTCCAATTAGACCAGCATCATTTGTTAAAGATAATCTTTTGAATAGATACCATTTACCAAAGTTGAATCAAGACCAGATAAACTATTTAAATAGTCCTAAAATCCCCAAGGAAATAGAAGAAGTCATTAAATGCCTTCCAACCAAAAAGCAGTCCAGGGACAGATTGTTTTAGTGCAGAATTCTATCAGACATTCCAAGAATAATTAATACTAGCACTTCTCAAGTTATTCCACTAAATAGAAGCTGAAGGAACACTACGAAACTTATTCTGCAAGGCCCAAGTCATGCTAATACCTAAACCACACAAAAATTCAACAAAGAAAGAGAATTCCAGATCAATTTCTGGACCCTGCATCTGCATCATGAACATAGATGCAAAAATACTCAATGAAATACAAACAGAATACAAGGACACATCAAATAAATTATCCACCATGATAAAGTAGAATTCATCCTAGTAAACAGGGACGGTTCAATATATGAAAATCAATCAATGTCATCCACCAAATAAGCAAACTGAGAAAGAAAAAAAAATCAAACAAACATGAGGATATCTCACTAGTAAAAATGGTCATTCCAAAAGCAATCTATAGACTCAATGTAATCCCTATCAAAATACAAATATAATTCTTTACAGATCTTGAAAGGACAGTACTCAAAACCAAAAAACCCAGGATAGGTAAAATATTTCTGAAAAATGGAAGAACTTCCAGAGGAATCAGCATTCCTGATCTAAAGCTGTGCTACAGAACAATAGTAATAAAAATCACATGGTATTGGCATAGAAGCAGACATGTGGATTAATGGAACCAAATAGAATATCTAGACATAAAGCCACACACTTATGGACACCTGAACTTCAATAAAGAGCAAGAAACATACAATGTTAAAAACAAAGTATCCTGTTTATTTTTAAATGAAATTCTTATTTTTCAGTTTTTTAAAAAATTCTTCTCTCATTCAATACATCCTGACTACAGTTTCCCTTCCCTGTACATCTCCAAGCTCCTCCCCACACACATGCATTTTTCCTCTCCACTAAATCCACTCCTGCTCAGTTTCCCTTCAGAAAAGAGCAAGCTTTACAGAGATATCAACCAAACATGGCACAAAAAGATACAGTATGACTAAATAAAAACCCTAATATCAAGACTGAACAAGGCAACCCAGTGGAAGATGTTCCCAAAAGCAGGTAAAAGAGTCAGAGACACACCCTCTCCTACTGTTAGAAGTCACACAGAAACACAAAGCAAACAATCATAACATATACAGTGGACCCAGAACAGAACCACACAGGGTCTATGGCTGCATCTGTGTCTGTGAGCCCCTATGAGCCCTGCTTTTTTGATTCTGTAGGCCATGCTCTCCTGGTGTCCTCAATTCCTCTTGTTCCTATAATCCTTCCTTCCCCTCTTTCATGGGGTTCCCTGAGACCTAAGGGCAGAAATCTGATGGATATTTCCAATTTGGTCTATCTTTCCATCTAATGTTTAGCTGTAGGCCTTTTGTATGTTGTCCCATCAGCTGCAATAGGAAGCCTCTCTTGAGGATTTGGCTAGGCACCAATCATGTTTCTCTTTCTGGGAAAATAAGAAGGTGAAGATTAACAAAAAATATAATTGGTTTAAAGAAACAAATTGTCTCAAGTAGAAGTCAAAATTTATTCATGCACTTAGCTAAAGCTACCATTTGTCACACAGCTGTAAATATGCTGCAATGTCTCAGCATCAGCACCAACATATAGACATCATTTTGAAATCTGAGCTTAGTCATGCATAAGCTGAATTATTTCTGGTCACTTCTTTTGGACCCTGTAAACTCTACAAACAACAGAATGATGTCTATGAGAATGGAATTCCTGGCTTATTATTAGGCAAAAATAATAATGAAATATATTCAGGTGCAACACAAAGCTTGAAATACTAAATTAGCAACATCCAGTATAACAACTAATATGATGACACCCTTTTTTAATATTGTAAAAAGTATTCATAATCACAGTGCTTAAAATAGAAATCAAAGAATGCCTTTCATTTCAAAATATGCTACCAGATATACAAAAATTGAGAATGTTTTACCACAAAATCCAAATTATAAGAAATAATGGATTTCACTTAATATTTAATATTCATAACCTCCTGGTTTTCTGAATGTACATGAAAACACAATAAGCATCAATAAGTATACTTATGTCATTTTAATAAGGTAACTATATGTTAGTCTTCTTTCCCATTAACTGACATTAGAAAGAATTATATGTTGTGATGCATATGTAATTGAATTTGTAGATTATTATCTAAAATTTAATTGATTTGAAAATAATGACTCAAAGGAATAGCTGGGATAAAGCTTATTGGGGTCAAGAAGAAGTGGTGCCAAACATGAAATCAAAGACATAGGACCACAGCTGACAGAATTCTAAGGATGATATTTAACAATAATAGTTGAAGACATAAGTAACTTACTTTAGATAACTCATAGAAAACTAGGCACAAAAATGCACCGAGAAGTAGAAACTTAAAAATCAAAGCACTCAACCTACATAAAGAATGAGGAGATACGCATGGAACCCTCTACTAAGGGACAACAGGGAGCATGTTATCTTTAAGTGTCAAAGGGAGTTCTAAAAGGTCAAAATACTGGTTTTGAAGTAATAATACATGCAAGTAATGAGAAGTAGAAGAGAATTTTGAATTTTTTTTCTGGCCAGGTGAAAAACATCTATGAAAACCCCCACTAAATGAGTACCTTAGCTAAAAGACTGCTTTTCCTTTAAAATTGGAAATAAAATAAGGAGGGACACTTTTCTTTTTTTATTAGTATTGAGTATTTTAACAGATACTCTAGCAAGGACAATTAAATAATAAAAATATCATTTAAAATTAAGAGAATCTAGATTGGAAACAAAGAGGTTTCGCTATGTTATTTGAAGAGATTTTACTTTCATAATAAAAAATGGTTCCTTGATTCACAAATAAAAAATGGTAATATAACCATTTTGGGAGCATTCATGGACATAATGTTAGTTACACGACTCTCTGTAACAAAAGATAGTTACAAGACTCCCTAAGATTATAAACTACAGAGAACAGAGTCAAAGAGGATTGAAATGAATGGAAATAGGTCTGAAATGAGTAAATCAGGAGGATTTAATATTTTTAAGAAGTCAATCCCTCAATTGACCTATAGATTTAAGACAATCTTTACTCAAGTCAATGAGAGTTTTATTTTTATTCTATTTTGTTGCTTTGGAAGAAATGTAATAAATTATCATAAAATGTGTATAATGATAAAAGGGATTATGAATAGCCATAATCTGGTATGTGTGCTATAATTACCATGACATCACAGAAAGGGCTTCAGTAAATAATTGGTCACGGTTTTGTGATTCCAGTCCATCTTGGGGAGGAATGGCTGCTGAGATCTCATATGCATGCAGTCAGGGAGCAGAGAAATGATTGTCCCAATGAGCAGCTTCTCCCAGAACTACTTCTTCCAATCAGACTCTAAGTTTTGTAGTCCCAATAAACTCTCAATCATCTACTCAGATGATTAATCCATCAGTGGAGGAACCCATTATTTCACTGAGTGCCCTCCCACTCTGTCTCCGGATTGTCCCTGATACACACATCTAGATCAGTTCATAGAATAAATTGTTCATAACACTAAATTTCAAGAGATTTTATTTATACCATGAATGATATTGGGTTGTATCATTAAATTTGAGTACATGTACACATTATCTCTCTCTCTCTCTGTCGCTCCTCCCTCTCCCCCACCTCTCATACACACACACACACACACACACACACACACACACACACTCACACACATCATACATATCCCTGAAAACTTTATTCTGTCAAAAGTAAGGACTGACATTAAGTATTTGAATAGTCTCTCCTTTCCCAGCCCTACTCCACACTACTTCTTTCTTTGAAGGGGAAATACCTGTTCAAACTACTTAATCTCCTTGAAACATTTTAAGTGCTATTTAAATAATTTACACTTCTCGCCTTTATGTTGATATTCCTCTGGGAAATGTAAAAGCCTGTATATGAAAAATAATTATTTCATTATGGAAAAGGAATTGAAGTCCTGGATATTGGTGATAGAATTATACAGTACAACAAATCTTTCTTGACTTATTCCCAAAGGTTAGTTTGGAGATTTTTTTTTCCTGATGATGTAGAGACTTTTCGTATCAGAACAATATATGCATGTCATTAACAATAATTCTATTTCTTTTTATTGATCTCCAGTGAGTTTTAAGTAATTCTAGATTTCCCTAACTTTACTGTAAGCTGTTAATGAAAACACCAAAAATGAATGGGACAGGGGACCTAGAAATGCAGTTTATTTAGTGCAGTGCTTGCATTCTATGCATGAGGTCCTGATCTTACTTCTCAGTACTGAGAAAGAAAGGAAAACAATAGAGTCTGAATCTACTACAGGGGACTCGTGTGGCAATTAGCTTTTGATGTAGAGAGCTTTGCTATCACTTTGAGCTTCTTCATCATCAAGTCATTTATTTATAATAAATGCTTAAGAAATCAGGAAATAACACCTTTAATAATAGCCTGAGGTAATATAAAATATCTTGGTCTAATTCTAACTAAGCAAGACCTATGATAAAGACTTTAAGATATTGAAACAAAAATGAAGAAGATATGAGAAGAAGGAAAGATGGCCCATGCTCATGTATCAGTAGGATTGATATAGTAAAAATGCCCATTCAACCAAAAGAAATTTATAAATTCAATGTAGTCTTACTCAAAATTTCAAACAATTCTTCACAGACCTTGAAAGAACAAACATCAGCTTCATAGGGAAACACAGAATATTCAGGATAGCTAAAATATTCAATAATAATAATAATAACAAATTCCAATACTACAATTCTTAAAAAAATTACTGATAAAATGACCCAGTACCTTTCTCAGATATCATCAGAAAAGCTTCCTCCTTTAGCAGATAGGAACAAATACAGAGACTTACATCCAGACATTATACAGAGATTGAGAGACCTTGGGACATTCAGAGCCAAATGGGATACCTCTACTCAGTCCCTCAGGGACTCAGCGAACCTTAGGAAAGAAAAGGTAGAAAGATTGTCTATTGTCTTTATATTATAGCTTAAAGTTTAGTGTTTTAATGGGATTCCTGAGTGTGTGAATGAGTGTAACTTTGTTTCTTGTGCCATTTATTGGGCTATTTCCTTGTGTTTGTTTTGTTAAATTATGATGTGTTAGTTATTGTTTTGTCATTATATTATGTTAATTATATTATATTTATTATGTAATATTATCCCATAGTAGCTTGTTTGTTTTCTAAAAAGAGATAGGTAGAGGGTTAAATTTTAAGGGAAGGGAGGTTTGGATGACCTGAAAGTAGTAGAGGGAATGAAAAACATAATCAGGATATATAATATGAAGAAAAAAAACTATTTCCAATAAAATTAAAAAGGACATAAAATAAAATAAAGTAATTATTTTTTGTTGAGTACTAGTATTTGAAAAGAAAAATGTTTGTCTAAGTCCCAAACTCCACAGAGCGTATCTGAATCAAATATGTTGATTTTTGTTCAATATTTCATTGCATAAAGAAACAGTGATAAGTAAGAGAAAAAAACACAATGATAGAATTGAGTTGACATACTAAGGCATACAGTGTCAGCTCAAAGGTTTTTCTCTGTGGTTCCTAGAATTTTTCTACCTTACATTGTTGAAGAATTCTTCTGAAGAATTCTTCCCTACAATATTGGACGGATTGATCACAGTGGGCTCAAATGGACCAAACAATGTCTTAATTCCTTGCAATTGTAAGTTTTAGTCTCCTTACATGAATTAACTTCATCATTTTTTTTTCTGTTTGGTAAAAATTTCTGTCACTCTTCAAAACTAGGTACAAATCCTGCTGAAGTTCTCCATATCTTTATAAACCACAAAGAGATTCCTCTGACACTTTGTACACCACGTTAACTCAACTTCTACAGCCACTGATTTATTTCAATTGTATATCACAGTACATTCCTTGTGAGATTATAAATGATTCATCTTTCTTTTTCCTAAAACCGCTTGAAATCTGTTCCTTAGGCATATGTGTGTGTGTGTGTGTGTGTGTGTGTGTGTGTGTGTATCAATTATTTGAGAACTTCTTGTGTATTTTGATCATATTTACGCCTTTCCCATGATCTCCTCCCAGATTATACCTACCTCCTCAAAATCAACTTTGTATACTTTAAAAATTTTAATCCATGGAGTGTAATTTGTGTTGGCAATATTCTCCTAGATGTGAAGAAAATCACTGGACCATGATCAACCTACCAAGAACCACACACTTAAGCAAAACTGACTCTCCCTTTCCTAACAGGTATTAATTGTCAGTAGCTCCTCAAATAAAGGCTGGAATTCAGACCCATTTCTACCTTCCGTGATAGGATTTTCTTTGTCTTGAGCTTGCACAGGATTTGTGCTGCTACCACAATTGCTGGGAGTTCATATTTTCAACTTCATTTTTGTATTCTGACCAGCCTTCGCTCTTACAGATTCAGTACCTATAGATGCTTAAAATATTTCATTCCCCTCTTCTGAAGTGAACTCTGTGCACTGGGAGGAGGAACAGTGATATTGATATACCACTTAATGCTGAGAATTCTGCAATCTTTTATTTCTCGACATTTTCCAGTTTGGGGTTTAGTGATAATCACAATGTACTTCAAGAAGAAGCTTCTCTGATGAGGGTTGAAAGATGCTCTATGCTTATAATGATGTCATTAGAAGTCAGTTTAATACTGTGTTCATTTAGCAGAATAATAATTTCTCCTCTGTCTGTGACTATAGGTCTTTGTCCCAGATAATAAAGCCACGAGAGGACCCTATTTTATGGAGCAGGCTTTAAACTCAGAGACTTGTTGGTTGTTCCCCTAACATTCATGCCAGTATTGTTCTAGTGGCATATCTTTGCCGTGTCTGTCATTACTGTAGCTCATAGTATTCACAACTGGTGTGTTTGATGATTGATTTTCTTCCCGAGGACCATGGATATCACCTTCCAGCATCTTAAATGCTAGCTAGAAGGGATGAAGCTTCCAGATTCGTGCTTGCTTAATTTTTCTTGTTCTATCACTCAAGTATATGGTGATTTCAAAGATACAATCTTAGCATTAAGATCTGGAGGGTAATAAAGAATAATGGGATCTCCTTGGCCAGGAACTCCAAATGATGTAATCCATTTCAGGAACAGATTTTTATTTAACACTCAACATTAAATTCCACTCATATTCTATTTATTTTCCTAATATATAATTTGCTTGTCCAACTTTGAAGTTTCATGAAGTTAAGTATATTGCCATTGTTTTTAGGGAAGAAATATATATAGTTAAAAAACCCTTACATTGAGTAGATCACTTAAATAGTGTACTCATTTTAATTTTATTTGAATAATTAAGTATAATTTGATTTGTAATAATCCTGTGAGGTGATGTTTTTCCAAGTTTGGTGGTTAGAAACAGATAGTGTTTGGTGTTTTTTCTCACATTGCAAACCATGAGTATTAGTATATCTTATAATTTCAGTTATTATGCAGATGGATATTAACTTTGTATTTATATTGGACTACATAGTGACTTCGGGGCCAGATATTACTATATAGCTAGAAATCTTTCAAAGAAAAAACCCCGAATACACAAATAGAAACTGCATACAAAGAAAATGAAAACAGTGTCATTACAGTGAAAAGGGCAGAATAATTAGACAACTGATAACTTGTAATTAGGTTTTCTGAAACAACCCAGAACAAACTTCTCATGTATAAGAATTCTTTTTCAATATGGTCTTTGATGAAGGTTTAGTAGCCCTCTTGTTAAAATTTATATAAATATAAATGTGTGTGTGTGTGTGTGTGCGCGCGCACACGCGCGTGCACGTGCACGTGCACGTGCGCATGAACATGCATTTACTGAATTTGAAACATATTGTATTGTTCATAATTTGATAAAATTAAATGTTTGAATTAGACAACATTTCTTTAGAAGTAGGATGTTAGCTTTTAAGTTATGTATACATGTGTGTAGGTACACACATGGATGCAATTGCAGTAAGGAGGCTAGCGGTGCTGAATGCAGTGATGCCAGGGTGACAAGTAATGGTAAGCCACTCAACATGGGTGCTGGAAACTGAACTTCGGCTCTCTATGAGAGCAGTATGGAGTCTGAAAATTTGAGTCGTTGCTATGGTAGTAAAGTGGTGATGGTGATGGTGGTGGTGGCGGTGTGTGTGTGTCTGTATGTGTGTGACTGTGTTAGGAGAAAGACAAGTCACAAAATTATATCACAAAAATTCAAAATTCATTATTAGCATTATTCACATCAAAATAATGCATATTCCTTTGGTTTTCATTTAAATCTGTTTATTCAATGGATCACATTCAGAAAAAAAAATTATCTGGAATTAGGTAACTCAGACTTCCAAAGACAAATATTGTATATTTTCTCTCATATGGGACTATTAGCTTTTAAGCTTTTGATATGTTGGCTAAAATCCAAATACACACAGAGGTTCAATGCATAGTAAGGGACAAGGAGGGAAGAGAGGATCTCCCAAGAAATGGGACCTAGAATTAGTGTTATGGAGAGAGAAGAGGAAACTAGAATAGGAGCACTGAATCAGGAGAAGTACTGGAAACAAGAATAATGGAGGAATGTATGGGGTAGAGCAAAGACCTGAGGCCATTTGAGGAGCCATATGGAGACCTACTACTGTAGAGACTTCTTAAAATACATACATATAGAAAAGGAATCTAAATAGATTCACTAAATGAATAAGGGAGACAATGTCCCAACAAGCATGACACCAATTTAAACTTCAGTTCCAGGAATGGGTTAGATTTGGTTGAGTGATTAGACAATAGGATCCTATGGAATCCACTAACAATACAGACTGTTGCCAGGGCTTCTTGGTTGTTCTCCACAACCTGATGTTAAGGCACTGTTGCTGAAGCTAAGACTTACTTATATCTTCAATCACGGAGAAATCAAACTGGTGCCTAACTGAAAGCTTCACCCCTGCTAACTAGTATTCCTGTTAATGGGTGTAACTAACCACTTTTTATTGGATTTATGGCTCGTTCCGTGAGATAAAACCCATAACCTATACTGCTAAATTGTCCAAGAACCTGAGACTAGACAAGTCATGTGCCTAGGAGAAGACCTAATATTGTAATGCTGCTAAATGAACATAGCAGTAAATGACTCCTATTAACATTTTGCAATACTGTATTAGTATAGTATTATACTATAATATTATACTATAATAATATATTAGTGTCTCAATTAAGCCAAATCAGAGAAGCTTTTTTCTTGAGGCAGATGGTTACTAACACAGAGAAAATTAAACAAAGTGCAGAGAATGAGAGACTTTGAAGTAGTCATTTCTGATTGGGATATTTTCATCAAAGACCTCCCCAGGGATCTCTGTGGAAAAAAAAGGTTGTAAGAGGCACAAGTGATGGAAGACTCAAAGGAAACAATTTCTTCCAGACATAGTAGAACTACTGAACATATGAACTCCAGAGACTATGGCAGCACACACAAGAGCTCTATTCAAATAATGTATGATCACAGCACTGTGAATGTGAAGTGGGTACCAGGTCCCACCCTAATAAAGAAGCTACTTTTAATTCCTTCCTGATGGCAAGGAGAGAATCAGTTTTCTGTGATCAAGTATCACTGGGTATCCCAATCAAATCCCTGGACACTATACCCAGGAGTAGTTGACCAGCACAAAAGTTAACTGTATTTTCTGTGGACTTTGTACTGTGTGTGTGTTAATGTTCTTTTGCCTATTTGTCTTGTTTTCATTTTTGCGTCTTTTTGCTTTTTGATTTTATCACTTCTTGAAAAGTAGATAGAAAAACACAATTTGTATGTTTAGAGAGTAAGGAGGATCTAGGAAGAGTTGGTGGAGGAAAATGAGTATCAAATATATTGAATAAAAAATAATAATAGATTAAAATTTTACTTAAACAAATGGATAAATAAAATGATACACATTGATACAAGATATCGATACAGTATTAAATATATAATTGCATAAATCATAACTGATTCAGTAAAAACTTAGTGTTTGTGTGGTTTTTTTGCTTTCAAATTTAAATGTAACTGCATTAGCTTCTTAACATAAATTGTTTAACATCATTGGTAAATAATTTAGGAACTTTGAACTGGCTATCACTCAGTGATTTATTTCCTAAATTATCAAGTTTTATGAATATTAAAATTAGATATCTAAAGGCTGATAAATTCTAGGGTAATTTTGCTAACCTTGACAAAATTTATAATTTGACATAGTTCAAAACTCTCACTCTTAGCCTTTTATAACATTGGCCTTAATTACAAAGTTTCTCATCTTCTTATTTTCTTCTTCATTTATAGATTCAAAGTACTTCATTTTTATTTTTAACTAGCTTGTTTTCCAAGTTAACAAAAATAAACTTCTAAAGTACTCAATCTAATGAAAATCAAAAACATGAAGGCTCTTAAATTCCCCAAGATTATATATACACTTCATAAAATTTACATTAAAAACAAATATTGTATATAGCAATTTGGCTGTGGAAAAGTGATTATTTATCCCAGAGGCCAAATTCTCTTTAAATTATAGATCTTTAAATTGTGAAATATTCAGTTTCCTCCTTAATCTTGGACAAGTGGAGATTCCATTAGAGTACAAAGTATAGCTACAACTCTAAGTTCCAGGCACAGTCTGAGCTACACCAGGACCTCTTTAAATTCTCATTAAGTGGGTGTTGTTTTATAGTAAAGAGATCCTGGTCTATATAAGGAGATTGTTCACCTGTTCAGTGTGAAAGTGCTCTGACTAGTTGTTGTATGTCTTTGGCTAGAACACTAAACACTTGTCTTTACTTTTTAGAGAGTTCTAATCAGCAGACTATTCTTGGATCTCCTTATCTAACAAAAGATATTATTATTCTTTGCGGTGAAATGCTGTGTTTGCACTTGTCTCTACTATGTGTGACTTTGGGTATTACATTCAAATTAGCACTTTTTAGTGTTTCATGATTTTTTTTTCAATTCTGAAAATGAAATTAATAAAAAGGGCATTTGTACTTGTAAGACTTGAAGAAACAATTTATACTCTATTCTTCAGAATAAGGACATATGAAATGTTTTTAAGTGTTAGAATTACCATTCATATTTACTTAACACAATGCTGGGCATACAGCAAACAAAGATTTTAGTCATGTTAACAGATAAATAGGTCATATACTTATTATCATTATTTAATCATATCTATTATAGTAAAATCAAATATACTGGTCATTTTGTATATGAGATTTTCCTGTAGAGGAATAGTCCGGTGTGTAACCTAAGGTCTACATTCCAGGGGCTATATTCATAGGCCTGTGTGCTCTGGATGGAATGTAGATACACCTTTAATTCACTATTCAGAAACCTGTGGTAGTCAGTGTCACACAGGAAGTGACATCTGAGATGAGTCACAGTGAATGGCAGACTAAGTGACTAATCAGAGGAAGAATTAGTAGAGAAAGGATATGCCCCACTCTCATGAGAAAAAGCAGGCTCTCAGCTCAGTTAAGGAATTAGATGAGTAGGTTACATAGTTGACAAAGGAGTCAGTTGAGAAGCAGGCTAAATAGTCAGTTGAAGAGTAGAAGAAGAATCAGCCAAAGTAGTCAGTTACAGAGTTCAAGGATTTAGACTAGGTTGTAAAAAAACTGAAATGTTCAAGGGCTCTAGAGATCCAGGCTAGAACCAGTGATTTAATTAGACAAAATAACAAACTGTCCTCTGCCATGAATCAGCATATACATCTGGGTGAATCAATATCAACATATATGTCTACAACTACATTTTCCAAAATAAATCTGAAAAGATTGTGTTTACTTTGGTTTCTTACCATCTAATTAATTTAGGAAAGTAAAAAAAAAAAAAAGTGACATATTTTTCAAGAGTGCATGGTAGATGAAACTTAGGAACTAGTGACTTCCTCTAATGTATAAATCTAAATTTCTCTGTCCCTAAATCCTGAAGAGAATCTTTACACCTTTGTCATTATTATACAACAAGAGGAGCCTATGGAGGAACAATAAAAAAAAATGAAAGAACACCAACTTCTAAATCTGAAAATGAAACCTCCACAAGATTCCCTATTAATCAGTTCTTGAGAGTAACACCAAAGTGGGCTGATGAGAAGAGGCAGGAGTTGATTGATTCCCTGAAGTGACTCTGTTTTCATAACCCCTTGATACTGGTTTGACACATGCTCCTGTCATCATAAAGCCCCCCATTGTGTGAACTAATTAAAACCTCACAAAATGGTGTCACTTGAATAGCATTACTCTTGCCTGATTGCAAGCAACTGTAATTCCCAATGTCAAGATCGCATTTCACTTCACAGTTATATGGGTCACAACATGAAAAGGATTAATTTCTGGTTGATTACTCTCTGCTGCTATAACATGAAATGTCCTTCATAGCAAGTGGCTCTTTTCATGTTTGCTAATCTACCACATTTTTGAGAGTTCTCTGAAGAATTCTAATGAGCATTTAATAGAAAGTGTATTTATGGATAAGTGAGAAATACAATTGTTCTTAAAGACTTCATTTGATAGATCATATATATTTGTGGGTTTAATGGAATTAATTTAGACAATTTTTTATAGTTTTCTCAACACCATGTTTAGTGACAGTGTATTCAGAGAAGTCTTTCAAGGATCTATGCATTTAACAAAATAACTAATTGGTATTCTAATGTAATCAAAAGAATGTTGAATAACAAATTTCTTCAAGTTGTTTAAGAATGTCTGTAACAGAAGTCCATGGTGTATAACGCTAATGCAATCTCTAGAACCTTGCTTAAAAATTGGAAGAATCAAAATACATAATGGTATGCAATTTCATACAATTGTGGTATTCCAATGATCACACATTAAAATATAAGACATTGTTTTATAGGTAAATAATATTTATAATAATGGACAAAGTTACCCAAGCATAAAGTACCTAGAAATCTTGGTAATACATATAAGTTCTTTGTAGATTACACCACCCAAATCCCAAGAAGTGTGTTGCTAATCTTGATTTCAGGAGAATGCATAGTCAATCATTCCATTAGTTTCCCTGCTCTAATAAGTTGTGTCAAAAAATCACCAGTAAGCAAGTTACTCTAGGAGTAACTAGTAGAATTCAGATTTCAGAAAGAATGTGATCAATCTCACTGTTTTGGTTTATTCAATAGTCGTAAACATCAAATCATTCCCAGAGACAAGAATAGTACTTAATCAGTCCAGCTATTGTATTTGTACTTGTACGTAGAGATGGTTAATATCTGTATTAGTTTTCTATGCTGC
Organism: Cricetomys ansorgei; assembly: GCA_026225945.1. Classification (NCBI taxonomy): domain Eukaryota; kingdom Metazoa; phylum Chordata; class Mammalia; order Rodentia; family Nesomyidae; genus Cricetomys; species Cricetomys ansorgei. Next base: position 492,479 of record JAMJFZ010003206.1, read on the forward strand.
TGACAAATTGGCACAAATTAGTTGCTTAAACTACTATAAATGTGAAGTTTTCTCCAAACAGTATATGAGAAAGACCCAGCAAAGATTGTATGTTATATATTACATGAATGACTTTTCATATCGTTTTAGAATCTTCAAAATATTATTCAACTATTGTACAGAAGATTAGATCCAGAGAACTGGATAACTTAGCTCAGTGGTAGTAACATTGCCTGGCATGCAAAACCCTCAAGTCAGTCTCAAGCACTGAAAAACAAAAATAAAGATGGATCATGTTATAAATAATTATAATATTTATTGACAGAAAGATCATTTAATAGATTTTTCATAAAGAACTTCATGTGGTCCTTAATGTGGTTGGGTACCTTAGTATATTGTATGTATGTTTAAAGCAGAAATCTAGGTATATTGCTACTACTTCATGTATTTGAGGTCTCTATATGCACACATACACACAGTTGTAGGAGCAGTATACCTACCAAAAGCTTTGCTGCCTTAATTCTGTGTAGTTCAATAAATCAACTAGAGTAATTTGAATCTATCCAAAATTCATTAATCATATTATTTTAAGAAATCATATTGATATTTGATATCCTATTTCTTAAAGAAACACAGTGCTCATTGATACCAACTAATTCCCTAAGAAATATATTAGATAATTTGTTTCTCTTTTCAGGCATAGGAAAGTGAATGATTTATTTTGGAAGATCTATAAAATTCATATACTCTCATTAAATAAAAACATTGGAGTATATTATTTTTGAGGACCACTGTTATCTTCTCTTATTCTAATTTTCTTATGGACCTTAATTTATAATAATTATCATACCTAAGCATGCATTAATCAGAGTTTTATGAATATGTTGATTCTTTGCTTATAACAAAAGTATAGGATTTATCCAGATATCTACCAGTATATTAAGTCAATTACTAGATTCTTTGTATTTTTTTAAACTCGTAAAATTTTGTTTATCATTTACTTTGAAAATTTTAAAGGGCTTAGCAGCCAATTTACATATGTCACTAGTTTAACTCAGCAAGGATTAGCAAATTAAATCTTAATTAGCTAATTTTTGCATAATTTTAGGAAAATTATATGGTTTGTGCAGATGACAGGTGGGAGGTAAAGCATTTAACTTGTATTGAATTGGAGTTTTCCTTGACTTTATGAATTTTAATAGAAAAACAACATTTAACAGTTAAAATGTGTGTCAAGCTGAATACATTCTCTTGGGAGCTATGGAAATAAATTATTCTATGAAAGAGACCAGTTCTATAAACATGCAATGTTCTGACTGAAAAAGACATAAGTGGTATTTTGAAATGAAGAGAACTATTTAAAACAAATTTTATGGTTTATACTGTATGCTGTAGGTTGTAATATAATGGCAACTTTATGAAATATAAATTGCATAGATATTTACAATTATGCCACAAAGAATGTCATTACTATATATGGAAGGCCTAGAAAAGACATATTAATTCCAGTGTGCATACTCTTGGGGGTCTATATATAGTATGTTGGTCAGATGCTCTTGGAAAAGATGCCTGGCTTTGTGCTAATTTCTTTTTCTAAACTATTGTTCATCTAGTGCTCTGAAATATTCAATGTGGTTTTAAATACTCTAGAATTTCTAAACTCTGGTCAAGCATATATGCAGAGGTCTTACTGACCCTGCTCTGTCTTTCCAAGGATCTAATGCCTTTCTTGTTCTCATAGTTCTGCATACATTTTAAACTTGGTATTGATCATTCTGAACTATAATTACTTAATCATTTTTTAAAGATTTATTTATTTTATTTTATATGTATGAGTGTGTTGACTGTTCATATGTCTTTGCACTGTGTGCTTGACTGGTACACAGAGAGACAAGATGAAGGCATTGAAACACATGGTATAGAGTTATGGTATAGAGTTATGATGATTGTGATCAATCCTAGGGTACTGGGAACAAAGCCCGATTTTATAGGATTAGGAAGTATCCTTAACCACCATTATTTCCATTCTCTAATGACCCTTTAAAAACAAGAATAGTATTTCTCTCCAATTTGGTATTCTTTCCCTAGATGTTTGCAAGATTAACTAAGAGTAAAACATTGACATAATATTTAAACTCAGTGAATTTATTTTAGTTAGATCCAAAGTACTTTTTTTATCATTTGAAAATAAGCTATGGTGTTCACATTTTATTACAAGCATAAGTTCTTTCTACTTAACACAATGCTTATTTCTATTAGGTTTGCACATACAAGTCATTACATATTCTGTCTACTCTTCACATCACATGGGACATGAGTACATTAGAGATTTTTTTCTGGAAATATATCATTCTCAGAAGTCAAACAGAACATAATCACCAAGTCAATCTAGAAATTCTTTTTAATATGAATGATCATAAATAGCACACATCAGGCTCAGAAGTTTGAAATTCTGAGAAGTAATTGTAACCCTTAGGTATGTTAACTGAATTTTGTATACACACACACACTCACACATACATGCACACACACACACACACATATATATGATATATATATAATAACTTTAATATATATATATATCTCATATACAAATAAATAATAAACATATATATTAAATATATACATGAATGCATATTTGTACCTAAACTCACATCCACACATATATGAAAGAGACTTTGACCATCTAAGTTACCAGTGGTAGTCCAGACCTAGGAAGTAGATATTTTTTCTTTCTCTGACTGGAAATTAGCACATTATAGCATTAATTGTAATTAGTTACATAAAAAAGTCAGGTGCAAAATATTTTCATAGTGATGTTTTGTACAATTCCAATAAAGTGTATTTTGTTTTCAATCAGACTGACTGAAAATAAGCCCTATTATTAATACTTAACACTTAACACTTTTGCAAAATGCAAAAGCCTTTGTACAATCCCTAGTAACACATGTACATGCATGTGTACATGCATGCGCATCCACACACATGTGCGTGGATGTACACACACACACACACACACACACACACACACATGCTTAAATATTTAAGTTGCTTAAGCTATGAATGCTGCTGGGTGGGATTTTCCTAGGGTATCCCTGGGTCCCAGTTTAGATTCAATAAGGACAGAATAGATTTGAGTTAGTAAAGAATCTGATAATGAAAGCTGGAGTTTGTAATGCCATGAGGAAGGGGCCATGGACTAGGAAAGAACATGGTTTTTCAAGTTGAAAACTTTGAGGCAAATGTTGCTAGCCTCAAGCCTCAGAAGGAAGCAGCACCACAAATATTTGCTTCAACTTTAGCCCACTGCGACTGTCTATGGATTTTTGATCTCTAGAACTATAGTACATTTCACTCCTTAAACATATTTATAGTACTTTGATAGCACCAATAGAAAGCCATTGTGGCTAATTATGATAGTGCCCATTGCTATTTATAGGGAACAGAATCTAGCATACTCTGCTGAGTCAATTCAGACCTTGCTTTGTTGTGGACACTCAGCCTTTGTACTGAATCTAATTTTCTGTCACCTGTGCTCAGACCTCTCTTTAGTACATGCCCCTTGTTTTTTCTATGCCAATGATACTTTTCATCAGATCATTTCTATTTCACACAAATGTGTTATTTGGTTTCCTACCTTAAAATAAGTGGAACAATTTCCCTATTCCCTGTCGGCCCTCATTACTTTTTTTGTCTTTCCACACCCAAAGCCTGCAAAGATGTCTAATCTTTTGTCCCCTGTCATTTCCTCTAGGTTACTCACAGAAGCTTTCAAGCCCTTCACTCTTTAGAATGATGTGTTAGCGAGGTTGTCAATGACTCCTGTATGAAGCACATAACACAATATTACTTTGTGTTGTATGAAAATGCTTCATGCATGTGATCATCTTCCTCTTATTTAAAGTATTTCTGCATCATTCTCTGTTGTCTTCTTTCCTGTTTCAATTGCAACACTTTCAGCATGACTTTGTTGGCTTCCCACTATTCATTATACGTAAAAAACGTTGGAGAAATTTCAGGTTTATTATTTTTTCTAAGCCATTTTCTCCACATATATCATCCTCCGTTAGGTGGTCTCTTCCCAAATTATTTTCAAATAATATATTAATGATGTTTGATAGCAATGTGTAATGATTACATTTTACCTCGGGTCCAAATCTGGTGCATACTGCTATATTTCTATCCTCAGACCTCCTGAGGATCTATAGCAGGAACTTCTCTCAGCTCATTCCCTAATCATCAGTATAAAGCCCCATGATGTTCTCCACTGACAACATGACTTCATCATACAAATTGCTTGCCTTAAAACCATTCATTCTTTGTATTATTTATTTCCTAACCACACAAAGATGTCAGCGTTTGCTACTAGTTCCATCCTTCCTCTGTGGCACGTTGATGCAGACAATTATGTCAATACATATATGAAAATAATGCTTACCATTACTCCCTCAACCCCTGGGAATTTTGACCTCTAAACCAATGCAAAGCCTTCTCTTGACAAAACAAAAGGGAAGCATCTGATAATACAACAAAAGTTCCATCCTGATAGTATTCTCTTCTTTACAATTTAGTGATTTTGCTCCTGGACTTCCCTAAAGATCTCTTCAGCTAAATACCTCTTTCTCCCAGATCATATTTCCAGCATCATGTCTTCCCTATGGCTCTGATTTACAACTGTGAAAAAATATTTGTTAAAACAAATAGACTTGATTACTTCTATAAAGATTTGATCCGTGAAAATGACACCTTCATCTAGGTCAAATCAAACTAATTGTACTACATTTCAATAGCTCAACCATTAATAAAAGGAGAACTTTCTTTTTTAGTGACTACTATTCCTTCAGATTCACATATACAGCCTATCTCATAGTACTTTAGCAGTCATTAAGTAGTTTGTAAATGAATGAAAGAATTATTGAATAAAATAAGTAAGAAGAGGAAGAGAGAAAGAGAAAGAAAGATGAAGGAAATAAAAGAAGGGAAATCATTTGTCCAACATGTCTTGAGAGTATCAAATCATTTATAACTTAATGGAATGCTCAAATATGAAAGACACCTAATTTTTGGTGAAACAAATAAATGAATCAATACTGTTCGATGCTGTTTAGACCATGTATATGAAATAGGACATTATGGGTCAATTTTAGACTTCAAGTGTGTACATTTTATTTTAAAACACTTATAAACGTCAAAATTCAAATATAGTTCTCAAACTCAAATCACCATTCTCTGACTAACAATCCTTAGTTGTGTGTTCCATTTTTTGCTTTTAATTTGATTCTGGTAGATAGTTTCATAAGAGATACTGCAAATTCTATTTTTATAATAAAGCCTGTCATTATATAAATGAGCCAGACACTTTATGTGTGGTTAGTTACACCTCCCTTGCTTCTCTAGTATTTGGAAGGTTTGCTACCATTTCCAGGAATTCTCTTTAAGTGAGTAAGCATATATTTACCTTAGTCCCCCCCATGAGGAAAACAAGCAAACCTTACTGCTTTTGGTAGGAAAATGAATTTATTTAAATTATATGATGAAATAGCCCTCAGTATGTTGATTTTAGAAATGCATGTGCACATTTGGCATTTGGATACACTATGTAAATATAAGCTCTCAACCGAATTCCAATTGAACAAATTATAGTTTTTGATTATAATTTATGGAAACTATGTAAATATCTACAACTTTACAGTAAGTGTTTCCTAAATTACTCATGAATTACTAATTGACTTTTTCAGTTACAGAATATGAAAATATATTATCACAAAGAAATACTGAAATCTCCAGGGGCATTTGATTAAAGGCAAATAAATTATTACATTGAATACCTTACCAATTGGAGAAGGCTTGTTTTTCATTGACTTGCTATTTAATTAAATAAAATTGTCTTTTGGTGAAATTGCAAATTGCAAACAATAGACTCAAATGCAAAACTAGCCCAATATGCGGCAGGTGTGTGTTCACCTTTACAAATTATATCTCTACATAAAGTACTTGTCTTAAGAGCCACACTGCCAGACCTGTATTTATCTCCTGCCCTTAATATAGCCACAATAAGTGCAAGACCCTGGGCACATTGCTTAAATGCACACAAAGCCTTAGTTGCTTTATCTATAAAGCCTTATACTCATGACTCTATCAAATCCATAATATAAGTTTAGAATGCTGATTCAGATTGTTCACTTTATGACATAAAACTCTGCTCATGTAATGATAGTGCCAATGATGGGAATCTGGTCAGAGCTTAATAAGAATATCTACAGCTGAAGAGATGAAATTTATAAATATACATTTGTACATACATTCACATTCACACATGAACTTGCACAAACACATTTATGTATGTGTATATACTCACATGCATGTACAGAGAGAGAGAGACACAGAGAGAGAGAGAGAGATGTACAAAACAAATATAATAATCCCTAGTCACAGTAGCTGAAATTCTACTACATAAAAATATCTTCTTTAGATTTCACAAAAATTGCTTGTGTCGTTACTAATTTTATGAAATGAATAGCTATCTAAAGATCATAATGAAAGCCTTAATTGTTACATTTCTGGTAATCTAAATATTAAGGATGTATTGCTATTGGTGTATCTTCCTCCTTTTCTTCCTATATCATTTTATTCATCTATCTTTTCTTGATTTTTTTTCTTCAGTGGTATCAGAGAAGTAGAGTCATCAGTGTGTGTATATATATATATATATATATATATATATATATATATATATATACATATTTATATATAATATATTATATACTTATATAAAATATTAAAATATATATATTTATATATATATAAAATATATATATATTTGTATCATTACACTAAAAGGATGTAGTTATCAAAGAAAACTGTAATTTTCAGTGTAAAATAATGGGTTCTGAGAATTTTCTCGTGAACGCACACTGCCCAGCTGTGAAAAAGACCAAAGTCCGTGCTTTGCTCTATTTGACCTTGGATTAGAGACCTCTGCATAGACCATAGTTGCTAGAATTATACAGCATCAAAGTCCTAAGTTCTTTGGAAGTCTGAGAATGGCTTATACTGAACTCTTCTTGACCTGTTCATCATCTCTTGTCTGGAGGTAGAAGTAGCTAAATCAGGCATTTTATAATTGGATTTCCTAATTAGATATTGCAACTGAATTATGCAAAATGTTTCCATTTGATATCAATGTTTTCTTGATTGTATAGTGGGTAAATTCCATTTAGTTTCATTATGCTATGCAGTTCGGACTATAATATTACAATGGTAATGTGTGGAAACTTTAAAGCTGAATAAATAATGTTGTGCCTTAACTTTAGGTATTGTAGTTAAACTATTCATGAATAATTATATCTCATGATTTATTATTTTATGTCTATATGTGTGTGCTTATGTTTTATGTAGCACATTTGTGTACAAAAGCCATGTTTATGTATGATTGGGAACTAGAAAACTTCAGGTGTCCTATTCTGAACTATCTACCTTATTCCATTGAGAAAGTGTCTATCACTGGCCTTGGACATAGTCTGGTTGTCAGCAAAACCCAGTGTACTTCCTGGCTTGACCCTCTATATAGTACTGGGATTTTGAGCATGCTTGTGGTCTGGAGACTTAAATTCAAGCCCAAATGCTTTCATGGCAAGTGCATTTATGCCCTGAGCCATCTTCCAGCCCTCCATGAATCATTTTTAGTCATTTATTTCCAAACCATTTTTATCAGGTAGTGTTACCATTTTCCTACTGACATGTAAACAAAACTATGAGCTAACCATTATATACTAACAACATATTCATTGTTATCTTATAAATTTGATAAGATTTTAATCTATCTCAATTTTGAATCCATCACATTGGATTAGTTATTTTTCATTGTCAACTTACATGAGATCCTAAACTTATTAAATGTGATTTGTATTATTTACTGTCACAGTTTTGGTGACTAATTCATTAGCTGGTTCAGAGTAGATGCTCATTAAACATTTTAGAGATATTTGCACTTCTTTTGATGAATGTTAAGAGCTAATAATATAAAGTGATTTTTTTAAATAGTCATAAATTATTTTCACTCTTTTCTGGTTTCCCAAAAGTTGTTTTTATACCCATATATTATCATATGTGTCTAATTATCTCTGCTTTCAAATAAAGTCAGACTTTCTCTTGAAAACAATTTTTCAATATTATAGCACTCATGCTTCATATAGGAATGAAGAATCCACAATGTTTTTCATTATTATTTACTTATGGAAGATAATTTTCAGGTTTCTCATAAATCCTGATTTTTATTCTAAACTGCTGGTAGGCATTGATCCTGATCATACTTTTATTCTCTCACGGAGAGTGGTCTCAGGACTCACTTAATTCTCTTTATCCTTATATATGGATACAAGTGATACATTGGGGATAGAAAAAAATAGATAGATGGATAAATGATTATGACAGACAGACAGGTAGGCACACATACGTGCCTTCATCTATGCATATACTGGTAGAGAGACTGACTATAGAAGCTGATTTGATATTCTTAGTACCTTGGAGTTACTTAGCAATTTACATGGTATCTACCATTGTCCAGAGGCTAAATACTCAAATAAATACAGGATGATTAAAACTTTGTATTTAAAAAATAGAGATATTAAGAAATAGGTAGTAGTATACAAGAACAAATAGATATTTGTTCTTTAATTTCTCGCAGGCTTAGCTTTTGATCATTAGGCCAAGATGGAATTTCCAGGTGCCTTGTACTATAAACTTCAGCATGTTTCCAAGTTTATGTTTTGAAAATTTAATCTCCAATGTTACAGCATTTGGAGCAGGATTCTTTATGAGGTGGTTCAGCCATGAGGCTTCTGTCTCTATGGTTGGATTAATGCCATAATGCAGGAAGTTGTTCAATTTTACAAGAGTGGGTACCTGATTAGTTAGCCATTTGTACTCTCATGCTTATCTCTTACAGGTGCTATTTGCCCTCTAACTTTCCAAACTATACCCCACTAAAAATATCCTTAAACAAATATGTGCTTCAACCTTGGGCTCTTTAAATTCTATATTTGCAAAATTATAAAAAAATCTCCATTGTACATAAATTATCCTATCTCAGGTATTGTGTTGCAGTATGTAAAAAATGGAATGTGACAGCTTGCTTTCCCTCTAAATTGACAAGTATCAAAATATCTGGATGGGTTTTCACTGTCTAAGAGATCTTCATGTATAACGTCTTTTACAAATGATTACTCATGATTAAAACTTAAATTTTATTGGGTTGATATTCAGTCCTTTCCATTGATTTAGTTCACTCAGCAATTGTTCATATGGTATCTACTATCTCTCAAGGTTAAATATTCTAGAAAAAAATAATGGTAAAGCCTTTCATTTCAATGGAGAGAAAAGATATTGAGAAATAGGTAGTGATATATAAAAATTGAAAGATGATCAAGTTATGAGACATTTTAAGATTATGAGGAATGCAGGTTAGAACAAACTACAAAAGGAAATATAAAGAATGAGTAATAATTATTAGGAACATTGTCTCTCCTAAATGACATTGACCAGAGAGCAGAGGGAAAAAAGTATATTCTTAGCATTTTCTTCATTTTTGCCTCATAAGATGCAACTTGAAGTTAATATTGCTTTGACTTGAATTCTGAGGAGAAACAGACCACCATAGCAGGAGAGGGGTGGTGGCAGGAATTCCAGGTACCTGACTGTTTTGTTCAAATCAGAAGCAAAGAAAAATGACTACTGATGCTCTATTGCTTTGCCTTTCTTATTTACACCAAGACCACAGTCTGTGGGTCAGAATATTTTATATTTAATGCATTTGAATTTTTCCTCCATAAACACACACACATGATATATATTTCTGTAGTGCACTAAAGATTTACTAATACAAACTATTGACATTAAGCCCACTGCTTTCCAATCTGACACCCACGCATACTGGCTTTTAAACTATAATGTTTCACTCTGATCCCATAGGCTCTTGGGTGTGTCATATTGCAAAATGTGCCTAGTCTTAAAAAGTCTTATGAAAGTCTTAAAAGTCTTATCTGTTCTAACAATGTTCAAAATTCCAAAGTCTCTTCCAACACTATATTAGCCTTAACTGTGAACCATGTTTTGTTTTGTTTTTTTGTTTAAGTGACAGAATAAGCTATGAATTCCCAATATGTAGTTGGTCAGAATAAATATTACGTCAAAAAATGGGGAAATTCCAAGGCGAGAACACACTAAAGCAAAAATAAAACACAGTAGGGGGAAACACTAAATCTTACACCTTTATCTCTGGCATCTGTGTCTTTTGATGACATCATCTAGAATGCAGTATGCTTGAGTAGCCCTGCGGAATTGTCTCTGTTCCTTGTAGCAACTATCATGAGCAAACTCCACTCTGTGCCTTCAATTTTCATGTGCAAACATGCCACATTTCTGACCTTTCCACTATTTTTAGAGTCCGCATTGCAGCGTAGGCTTTTCTTTACACAATCGCTCACAAGCCACTCAAGAGCTTTACTAAGAAATCTGTCCCTATCACATATTACCTGGCTTCAACAGCTTTATGAAAACTAGGAGCAAGCCTCTATGACTGTTTCTTATGTTCTGCATATTCTGCAAAACTGGCACCATATGGGCCAGGTGGAAATGTAGCGCTACCCCATTGGACCACAATAGCAATGGCCTATTGTGTGCTTTCACTGTGGAACCTGGTTAAGCAGGTTCCTAGGCAGGTATTTTCCAGCAGGGTGCACTCTAGGCTTTATTTCTTGAGTATTCTCCTTTCAAAGAAATGTTTGTCAGGTGGGTTTTCAGGTATACAGGTCTGGCCCTCAAGGTACCTGTCCTATAACCCCAGTGCTGACTAAGCATCTTCATGTTAATCTTTCTGATTTTATTAGCAACTAAAGCTGCTTTGTGCACTCCTACACTGCCTGAAACTTTAATCTTAGCCTGTTTTATTTCCTTGATACCCTGTACATTTCCCATACTTTCTGCTTCACTTGCTGGTCCTTTTTGCTGTAAAGCTGGATTACAGTAATAATCAGAAAATATACCATACACTAGATATTTTGCTTTCTTGAAATTTCCTGCATATTAAACACTACTCATATTTTGAATTAAGTCCTGCTCTCTGGATATGAGCAGAACAAAAATCCATTGTCTTTGCCAGGATGTAACACAACTGGATTTTTAATATTTCTCAGTTGGACCCTTGTTCCTCTCTTAAAAGCTTATGAATAGAGTCTTTTGGCCCACGTCTCTAATGGCATTCTGGTCTTCTGTACTCATAGGATGATAGTTCGTTAAGATCTGCTTACAGTTATCTAGGGAATTTACAGCATCAAACTCCAAATTCCTCCACATTCCTCCTACAAGGCCTTTTAGGAAGCCGAAAAAGGATATGGTTAATTTCACCACAGCAATGACATTACTTATTGTATTAATTTTCTGTGTTAAGTTTCCTGTTGCTGTGATCAAATACTTGACAAGAACCAGTTTAAGAAAGACTGATTATTTTGCCTCGAGGTTTGAAAGGATGCAGCCCATCATGGCATGGAAGTCATGATGGCAAAAACATGAAGAGATTGGCCACGTTGCATCCATAGTCAGGAAAAAGAAACGATGAATGAACAAGGACTGTGCTTGTTTTCCTTGGTGTTCAATCTAGGGGCCTCAACAAATGGGATAATGCTTCCTAGATTCAGGGAAGGTCTTCTTCCGTCAGTTAATTCTCTTTGAGGAGAACCTCACAGATACAGCCAATGAATGTCCTCCAAAATGTCATAGGTTCCTTTTGATCCAATCAAGTGGAAGATGAAGATTAATCATCCGAGTGAGAAGTGTCTAAAGGTTTATGCCATTGTTAGGGTGCTGCCATATCTCATAAAGTACAAAAGTATTTACTTTATCCAATTCTCAGCTTCCCACATGTAATCACTATGGAGGCTGGAAAAGTCTATCACCAAATTAAAACAAATTTAAAAATGGAATGATTGAAGTAAAACATGTGAACATGCTAATAGAAGGAATTCACAAAGTTTGACCTTGAGCATTTTTCCCCTAATCTGACATTTAAAGATTTAAAATGTACTGGGTGCATAATAGTTTTGCAGGCTATTTCAAATAGTTAATATAATTATCCATGTAGGCCAAATTCAAAGTTACTTGGTTACCTAAGATATTAGTCTTAGTTCTGTTAGAACACCATCACTGTGTCAAAGATTCCAGGTCACTTGAAAAGCATACAACTTAACTGTTACATTTTGTTTCATTGAGATAAAAAAAAATCATACAAAAATTCAAGGTTTGATACTGCCCAGTCTGGTATGTCTATATGTTAGTGCAAATAAAGCAGATCCACAAATATGCATAGCTCATCCCTATGAGTGGATAGCAACATATTCGAAATAGTTGGAGATATCCTTTAATTTAGCAGCTATTTTGTATTTTGCACTATGTTTTTATATGTTAGAATGTATGCACATGCACCCAAATGCATGGGTGCAAATACATGCACATGACTTACGTCGCACAGACAACACCAATGCCTATGTACTTGTCCTTTTCTACCCTAGTCCCTTTGTAACCCTTGGAAACCCAATTCATTTTTTTTCTTCTTCATCTACTTTTTATTTCTAAAAACTGGATTTTTCCATTTTTAAAAATTGATTTTTGTCCCAAGTCTTAAGCATACTAATTTTTCAAGTCTCTAAGCTGAGGCAAATATTTTAGTTCCATTCAGTACGTAGCTTTCTCATTTCCCTTCAGGTCAGTAGATAAAGCCTTCTCTTAATATTTCACAAATGTTGGAAGTCAGTTAGCAGTGCTGAGACTGCATTGAGCTGTTCTCTGATTCTTGACATGGCCTTTAGTTTATTCTTCACACCAGAAGACATCATATTTTTAGATCATATATTTCATTGTAAGCATTAAGTTGGGGTTTCTTTAAAACTAGTGTTCTCAATTATGTCTTAACAGTCTCTGTGGGAAATTTGGGACTTTCAGAAAGCCAACCCTTAGAACTCATTTTTACCTTATAACTATATTCTAATGCGTGGGAAGAAGATGACAAATTAAGTGATCTACTTAATTGGCATTTTGCTTTTTTTTTTTTTTCTTGAAGGTTGATAGTTTTGTCTTATGTCCGAAAAAGCAGATAGCAAAAGCCAGACAACTCTTTGCATTTTTAGTGAGACATGGTTTTGTTATGTACCTCTGGCTGGTTTGAAATTCTCTATGTAGACCATGCTAGTATAGAAATCAGTGATCTACCCTGCCTCTCTCTCCTGGGTTCTGTGATTAAAGACATGTGTGCCCACGCCTGGCCCTTTTTTTTTTTTTTTTTTAACTTGTAGCTTTTAAATGGTTTTTCTATTCATTTGACTTTTGATCTCGTTACTATTTCATGTCTTATTTATTTTTCTGAGTTCACTTTTTTCTTTTCTTGCTAAAAATCCTAAAAATCTTGCTAGGAGTCACAATGTTCTCACATCTTCTGACCTCTAGTCAACATTTTCATGGTTTTTTTTTTTCCATTCATTCATTTCTCTCTCTCTCTCTCTCTCTCTCTCTCTCTCTCTCTCTCAATAGGATCTCTGTATTAGCTCAGATTTCCTGGCTCCATTTCCAGAGCCTCTAGATCTCTAATACAAATATGAACTCTCATGCTGCTTGCCAATTTTTATGTCTGAACTTTTGATTGAGAGGTTGTATGACCAGATTTATAAGATATAATAAGTTAGGAAAGTTGTTTCTACTTTCTGTTGTGCTATTACTACAGTAGGACACTTATGTGCCTTCAAAATCTCCATAACTTAAACTTCAGGAGGAAGAATCCTATTCACTTCACTTGCACCTGTTCAAAAATAATGAATGGAAAATACAGTTCTCTTGTTTAAAAAGAAATCACAAGATTTCTATTACTCAGGTAACAAGGCTTGAAAGAGATATGCCCAATAATTCTAAAATCTACAAATATGTACTGTGAGGGAAAGTTTTGTTCAATTACACAGACACGAACCCAAAGAAAAAGGAGAAAGGCATGGTAGGATTTGGAAGCAACACTAATATTGCACTTTCAGTGGAGAGACAGCACATAAATCATTAAATCCCTTTCTAGGTTAAATTACAGGACCAGAACACTTGTGATGTTCCTGGTATTTCACAAGAAACACTTATTTCATCATTATGACTGTTTCCATCATTTTAGATGTTTTTCATATCTCTATCAGAAAAATTGGGCTCATGTAAATGATCTTTGGGTATTTGTATGTTATCCTTAATGCTGAATGTTGACTAGAGTGTAGTTATGTATTCTCAGTGTAGAGAGCATTAAAAGTATTTTCAGGGGCTGAGGACATAGTTCAATGTAAGACCTAGGTTCAATACCCAGAATTACCAGACAAGTAATTCTGGAAACAAATGTGGATTTATGCCTTGAATATATTATAAGTTTAGACAGTTGGGGAGAAGATATCTTGAGTTAATTCCTTAATCACTCAATATTATTCACTATTAAAAATTTTAATGTATTATTTAAGTTAATTTTCTCTGATATCTACTAATAGTAGAAGCCTAAGATATTGTTACAAATGCTCTTTAACTAGGAATATTTTGTGGTCTTTATATATATTATTATGTATCTTACTGTGACAATAAAATAAAAAATGAAAGTTATATTATCACTATATCTTGCTTTACACAAAAACTAAAGATGATTACACTGCTTTTATCATCATAAGGGAACCCTCTAATGAATGCGATATATTTTAAAAGAGTCAAATCAAAGCACATGATTTTACATTTTAGTACCATTTGAAAGAGCCTCTAGGGACTAAGCTGCATCAAAAAAAGCAAACAAACAAACAAACAAAAAAATAAAAACAAAAACAAAAAAAAAACTACCTCTCTAAATCTTCACATGCTTGACTTTGAGAAGAAATATTAGTTTAAACCAAGGACAAGAACTGTAGTGAAATAGGAAATGGGAAATGGTAGGCGGTAAGAACAGTGACTGGGCACTAAGTACTTGTATAAAATTATGTAAGAACAAATTAATTAATAAAAATGTTTTAAAATTCTGTCAACAGTCTCTTAATTTTAAATTTCAGACACAAGATGGCACTATTCGTAGTGATTTTTTTATTTAATCTATATATGGAATCAGAGAATTTCTATGTCTATATGTATTCAAAGAAAGTGTCTAAATATATAAAGACAGCAAATGACACATGAGTATACATATACACACCCGTGGTTGATTAATATTAACATCTGGATGAATACTCAAAAATTCAGTCAACAAACTGTTTGCTTGATGTCAAAATGACAGATTGAGATTTAAAAAAAAAATGCTTCCATGAGAAAATGTCCATGTTAGACAGGCTATTAAGATAGAATTACAAAAATGTATGGGGGATAAAGATTGAGAACAGTATGATTTCAGCATAAATAGCCTATCCTAAACCACTATGGGAAGTGAAGAAAGGTGTTCAAATGTAGAAAGATACATGAGGGCATTCATTCATTAAATTATAAAGAGCATATGCTGGCATTAAAGAAATGTTTAAGTCATAAAGACACAATTTTTAGAGAAATGAAAGGTATAGGGGTCACACAGCATATATAAGGTTTGATCTCTGAAACACATATGCTGAAATCTTCCAACCTTTTCTGCCATTTCTGGAAACATTGCACATAAATTCATTGAGAACCAAACATGTCTAAACCAATAATGGAATTCATGCTGTAGTAACCACTCTTTTTCTATGAAATCTGACTATTTTCCACATTGTTTCTTTCATGGTTCTCAAATTAAATAATTCCAACCAATGAACTCTGTTATTGCCAGTGTCTCTGTCTTATTGATCTTTCTTATCTTCTGGAAAGATTTGTACCTGTTAAACCATCTAATACTAAAACTCTTCTTTATATCCCCTTAAACTATTTGTTCCATTTGATGGTGAGAAGGTTAAACTTCAGAGAGTAAGTTAGAGAGCAAGAAGCCTCCCATCTGGTCCAGAATGAAGATAGCAGACCAGTCATGGCATTTTTCTTACCATGAGCTACTGAATAAATTAAGTGATAGGCTTTTCCAACTGAAATTCAAGTACTGTGTACCTTCCTAAACTGTGAATTCTCATACTGTAGCATAGGATTTTGTAAAGTAGAGATGCTCAAGGCTGATATTTGAATAATGATTACATCTAATAAACAATTAATAAGACTACTACATCCACATTTATTCATGCTCCTCATAGTCCTTCACATCAGTTAATTGCACATCATAATTCTTTTCTGCACCTCAACAAACCCATCTGTGGTCAGAAGTGAGATTATTTTTGGAAGATTCCACTGTAAACTGCTCTGAAATGGGTAGTAATTATAAGCTTTCTTATTACTCACTGGTTGTCACTCACCTGAACCCAATTTAAATCTCTGTGATTTAACAAGTGATGAAGCTGTGGCTTTCATAGTCCCTGCTTCAGTACACACAGGTTGAACACATACTATTTCCTGGAGATGATTCTGGCACATTTTTTTTTATTTAGATGAAGTCAAAACCCTTTCTTTATATTGGAGAAGATGTGGGATATTTCAGAATAAGAAAATACAAATATATGGCCATTTTTCCTTTCTAGTGGTAACAGGATGGTATAGAAAACAAAGAAATACAGGTCCAACAAATGACATCATTGGAACTAAGTTATAAAGAATGACATAAGTTGCAGTAACTGACAGAACTGTGGTTCTAACTGTAGTCTATAAAAGTCACCCAATTACCTGCGGTGGGTCCTATAAGCAGTTTCATGGGTGCCCAGGTATGTTCTCCTCTGCTCCACTTTCTGGTGATCCTCCACTCATGTAAAACTCCTCTTGCCCTCTGCTGCCGGCATATAGTGTTGATGAGCAAGTATCCATTTTCATGACACAACCTGCACTTAGGATGGACTGTCTCTCACTCCCACTCCATGTATCTCACACTGCTTAGCATAAAGCTTATGGACAAATTTTGTTAGAAACGAATATAAGATAAAGTACCAAAGCCATTTTTGGAATCCTTAGTAAGGTGCAGTCACGTTGCGTGACCGCCTCTCCTTCTCCGTTCTGCTTTTACTCTCAATTACAAATCTCTATGGCTTGTACTCCCTTATTTAGGAGTTAGAAAGCAGCATCTTCCCTGTCTCCAGGGAAGTCCTTCAAGTGGTCTGAGGAAAAATAGAACTTTTCATGAAGTAGATGGAAGGTTATGTTCTCAGGGACACTGTTGTTCAGTCCTGTTAACATCCATTCTGCAGCAGCAGTTACTGTACCCCTGCTAGCTCTGTGGATCCTTCAGGTGTGTGGTGGGAAAGCAAAGTAACTAAGATCGTGCTCAGAGTTTCAAAAGTAGGCCTAGAAATATGTATTTCTAGGAATTACATAATTCCTCACCTTGACTGAAGTATTCCTTATCTCACAATGTTTGAGCCATTTATAAATTAACAGAAAATATGGTTCACAAATATACTGGTAACTGTAGTTAGTGTAAAATAGTTTTACTTGCTTTCAAAACTCTTAAAATTAAAAAGTAATGTAAAATCCACTTTAGAAGTTAAAAGGCGGAACAAACCCTAAGGAACAGGTTAATAAAGGTATAAACTAAATTTAGCAAATAAAATCAAAATGTGTTTCTCTTAAAAATAATGATAAAGGCATTCACCAAATCTAAGAAGATTTAAAAACAGGATACACACACAGCCAATACACACTGTGAGCTGTAGCTACAAGTGAGATTGATGAAACTATGAGCTACTTTTATTTATATAAATATGCAAATAAATGTGAAATAAGTGGTACGTAATTTTCTAACATATGCATTATTTAATTGGAACTTGTTACACAAAAGTATTATTATGTTAAAAATATTACTATAAAAGTTGTTTTTCTTTAAGCCAGAGGGCTATTTTGTAACTTTTAAAATTTTATTTAATTATCATTTTATACTCTCACTTATTCTGTAAATTTCTTTGATCAAAGTCCCACCTCTATTATACTTCCTTATACTCTTCTTACACACACACACACACACACACACACACACACACACACACACTAAACAGATAGACAGTGATATCCTAAGGGAGAAGCTAAGTCATAAAACAGCTTTATCATAAAGAGTAGTTTCAGTTTTTAAAAAGAAAACAAAAGCAGTCAAGTAGAAAATGGAAACATGTATGACAAACTAATGAAAGAAGAAAATGAGAGCTAAGTCACAAAAATTTATGACAAATATGGGAGCACATGAAATTAAATGATGGTGAGGAAGGAATCTGAGGGATCTCATTCATGAAGGAAATATTGAAGATTGACCTCCTAGATATCATAAGTAGAATGTTAGCATCAGAAGCATGGAGGAGGCTAAGCTGGGACACATAGATGAGGAAGGAGTGGTCAAGGATTACTAAGCTACATTTAAGAAGGTTAGTGTCCTGAAACCATAGTAGAGTGACTAAACATAATAACCCAGTAGTTCTGAAAAGAAGCAGAAAACCTCATAAATGCTTTAGTCATAAAGATGCTTATGGAAAGTCTTAGTTACTTTTCTAATGTCATGATAAGACACCCGGACAGAAACAACTTATAGAAGAAAGAGTTTATTTGGAACTAATAATTTCAGAGTATAAGAGTCCAAAATCACTGTGGCAGGGAGAATGTAGGAGGCAAGTAGACATAACACTAGAACAGCAGCTGAGAACTCACATCTTGAGACACAATCTCGAGCACACAAATAACAACACCAGGATTGAAAACTCAAAGCCCACCCTTAGTGACATACCTCCTCTAACATGTCTGCATCTCCTAATTCTTCCCCTTTGGTTCCACAGGGAACAAGTATTCAAATGTTTAGCTCCATGGGGGCTTTTCCTACATAAACCTACCACACGAGATGTAGGATCTCTCATTATTTTGACATAGCAATTCCACTAGGCAGGCTGGATAATCTAGACAATTGCCATCTCCCTGCTTCAGCTTCAAATATACTGGAATTATAGACAAGAACTATCACAGCTGGTCAAATGATAGGCATGTTTACCCTGATTTAAGCATTAAATATTATATACACATATCATAACATCACAGTATCTTAGAAAATGTATAATTTCTATGTTCTGTGTACTAAAATAAACTTGATGTAACTTTTAAAAACTGATGAAGCATATTTATTATGTCATAAAATTCACAAATAGATTTAAGTACATATTATCTGTACTATGTTAATATCAACAAAGATCTGGGAAATGGCTATTTTCATATGATATTAGAGTAAATATAAATTGATGATATACGGTTGACCTAATTTAAAAATTGAAATGTCAATTTTCATTTATTTTAGCCTGTCTCAAGAAAAAAAGCGAGCCTATAAATAAAAGAGTATGAATGTCACTGTAAAGCATTGTATTAATAGTGGAAAATCTTAGAAATATTTAGTACTGCTCCATTGACAAACAGCTATATGGTGTCCATTCAAGGGACTAGCAACATATTTCTGACAAAATATGTGAATAGAGTAAGTTCAAACAACAGTAGTCTATCATGTTGTGGCAACATCAAATCATGACTACATTTGATCAGATTCATTGATGATTATCTTCATAATCCATTAAAGTCTTTCTGTAATATTCACAAGATAATATCGCTTAAATAATCTTAGCTTCAAATTTATATATCAAGTAGTTATGAATAGTTATCTCTAAGGAATATGATTTCAATGAAGATAATAGAATGTTGTTTTTGTTTACTTTATATGTCTAAAAATGTTACAGACTATTTGAAAAGTTTTGTCTTGTTTGCTTATATGATTTTAATTAAAAGAAACATTTTGGGGAGTGGGTAGACATGTAAGACAGTAAATTCTTGTCAGAAAAGCATGAGATCCTCATCTCCCACATAAAAGCAAAGTGTTTCACATATCTGTAACCCTGGGGCTGGAAGATGATAAACAGCTGATTCCATGGGCACACTGCCCAGACAGTCTAACCAATCACTGAGCTCCGGTTCACTGAGAGAGTTTGTCTCAAAAGCAAGGAGGTAGAGAGCAAGTGAGGAAGACACCAAACATTATCCTCTGGTCTCCACATGTGTTCCTATGCGTCCACACATGTGCACACACCTATACCACATGCACACATACAAACCCCAAAACGTACATACTATTAGCATGATGGTTAAAAAATGAAATGTTTTTAAAATGATAAGATATGGTGTTAAGTATTACCATAAAGTGGTGAAATCCAAGCTTTGTTGATGACTGTTACAAGCTCAAAGGAGGAGTGTTCAAGAGGAGATTTGGATATTTTGCTTATTATAAGCAAAACTTAGTAGATGAGTCTTTAAATGTTCCTCTACTCACATGTAGACTATTTTGGAACTAGTCTATTCATTTTGTGACAGTCTCACATTGTCCATGTATACCTCAAACCTAATATGAAATCAGGAATGACCTTGAAAGCTGATGTTCCTATATCCATGTCCTGAGTTCTAGGATGAGAGCAGTGCATCACTATGTCTGGTTAAATCCAGTTTACATCTGGATCAGCTTCTTAATAACTATATGCATTTGCAAGAAACATGATAGGCGTTATCTCAAGTGGCATTTTTAAATTGTAACGCGGCAAAACTATAGGGAGTCTGATCAGTATATATATATAAAATAAAAATAAGCTAGAATAGAATCATAAGTAATAAACCACTATATTGTTTCATGAAATTATGTATTTGCATAATTATATTCAATCTAGGTCCCCCCATGTGCTCTGGCTTCTCTCTTCTTGCTGCCGCCCGCTGCCAGGATTTGGTACTCCATGCTGGCCAGGCGCAGAGATCTGGGGCAGGAGGGGGGGAAGAGGAGTTTGGGGGAAGGGAAAGGGATGTGGACCCGGACTGGCACAAATCCGATTGCCATGCAGAGAATCATATAGGATATAAGAAAAACCCCATTCATTAATGGTGGAAGCCGAAGTCACTTTAATGAAGTGTATAGGTTACATATATAGGGCCACAAGCAGGGGAAGGTCTTTGGTACCCATGGTTGGGATCCATTGGCTAAGGCAAAGATACTGGAGTAGCCTCATTTACATGTGGAGCTCAAGTCTAACCTTCAAGGTTTTGGAAGGGTACCTTCTGCATAAGGTGTGGTCTCACAGGGAAAAAGAGGAAGGCACCTTATCAGTAAGTGGATCCATCCAGAGGTTCCCAGCTACAATGCAGATAAGCACCAACCAAGCCACATTCTTTTTGCTTCTGGGAAGCAGACAATATTTAATATCTAGCTGGGTTTTGGCCAGGGCTGAAGTGGGGAACAGCCAAACGCCTTCCTTCCATTCTTGTCTCCTGGGATGACTCAGGGTTCCAAGCCAGCTTAGACCCACTCTTAGCTCTATGACAGTCCTACAATTCATGTAGATATAAAACTTGTTTTTTATTTTTTGTGATTGAAGAAGAGAATATTTGACATTGATCTCAACCTAGATTTGTGACAACCAATCATGCCATCTTGTGCACTTGTATTTCTCATGTAACTTCTAAATTTGTTTGAGTGGAGTCCAAGACAATATTTCTCATCAGAAAATAGGATTTTCCCTTATTTGGGTTTCTGTCATTACAGCTAAGGGTTTTCAGATATTAAAGATTTTCTCCTTTCTGTGATGACTACTTTAGAACTGCACATATTTTTCTAAGTGTCTAGATGTTACCCTAGATATTACACCAAAGTAATATTCTTGGTTATGTGCATATCCTGAAAGCAACAAGATAAATATTTTATAGTAAAACAAGCATGATAACATTATGAAAATTTGCAAAACTTCAATAGACTTGTAAATAAGATGCCAAACTTCCAAGACCTTTCTTCTGCATTGGTTAGTACAGGTGTGACCCTAATGTCTCCAGAGCGCCTGGCCACTCTTATTTTCCTGGGAACTCAATCACTTGGAAACTTTGCAATAAACCATGTGAACCACAAGTGTAATTAGCAAGTGACACCTTGGCAGAACTAATTGACATCTAGCTGAAAGTATTATGAGGTCTTTGACTGGGATACATGAAGATCAGAACCCCTGGTGATACACTAGGCAATTTTCTTTTCAAAGAAGAGAGTTCAATCCAGATACCTCAATATTGGGGTTTTATTATCAAGATAACATAGAAATGTAACAAGATCAAGGATAATAGGAGTTCTAAGAAGCATAAAAACAGGAAAATCACAGGATCTTAGTGTTGCAAAAAAATGCTGCATCAAAAAGGGTATGTCTAGTGGGTGCTGACTTAGCTCTGGATGTGTGTGTGTGTGTGTGTGTGTGTGTGTGTGTGTGTGTGTGGGAGAGAGAGAGAGAGAGAGAGAGAGAGAACTTGGCAAAAAATGCTCATTATTCTTAGCCATTATGGTAAAGCAAACCAAAAGTACATTGAGGTTTCATCTCACTCCTGTCAGAATGGCAATCGTTAGGGAAAAAGTGATGTGTTGGTAAGAATGTGGAAGAGAAAACTTTATTTCCTCTTGGGGGGAATATAAATTTGTGCAGCCAACCACTGTGGATGTTAGTATGGCTACTTAAAAACCTAAAAGTAGAATAAGCACATCATCTCACCTATAAAGCAAACCTGAACATATAAAATGTACTGTGTTCCCAGTGACCAAGAGTAGAAAAAAGATAAAGGCAACAACCTTACACAGCATCTGAACGAAAGGCAGTAGAGTTAGTTCACTCATTTTAAGGGTTTGTACTATTTATACCTAAGTGGGAAGTGTTCCTAGAAGGACAGGAACTCCCTTCTTCCTCCTTCCCTCCATACATCCTCCACGCCTGTCTTCCCTACTCCTTTCTTTTCCCCCTGCCAATCTGTCTTCCTCTCTGCTTTTCTGACTTTTACCCCAGTTGTGATTACTTATGATATTCCAAGCACAGACAGGGCTGAAAATTTCTGGTCCTCACTCAGAATCATTAAATCCTATATAATATGCATTGTACAATGAATTTTTTTAAAAAATATTGCACCTTCAACTGACCTACAAAGTTGAAAAAACTGACTCGGACTTTAATTACTGTATAGAGTTTTGAATATCGCCCTGCCCAGAACCTAATGATAATTTATCATGGGCTTTCTTTAGCCCTTTAAATAACCATTCCTTCTCCACCTCTATATCTGTGACGAATAGATACAACCTTTGGGATTCACTAATTTCAGTAAACCCTACTTTCTACCAACCAAAATCACTGTGAGTGTCATCAGGTAGATATGAGGCCTGTTGCTGAGATTTCTCTGCTTTTCTATCACTGTCTACTTAATTTTTCTACCAATCTATTTCTAAACTATCCTGTCATATAGTTTTCTTTATTCCGTTATTAAAAAGAATTCATCAAACTGTTACTATGTTGTATACGTACCGCATGATTTCACATCCTCTGCTCTAGGATCTCAGGCAAGACACGGTGTGGCAGTGTCTCTCCTAAGTTCATAGCCAAAAATAAAAATGGCATTGTCTCCCTTGGCTCCACGTTTCAAACAGAAGTCAGACACCTCTATGTAAACAGTGAGTTACCAGGGGCCTCCTTGTTTGCTTGCTCTGTGTTTTGAACATGTTCACACATGAGGTATACTAGAGTTCTCCAATAATTTTCAGTGACTAGATACTTAATATTTTTTATCCAGTGATAGAGTCATGGATAATGGTTATATATAGCCAAAGAATCATGTCTCTCATATTCTCGAGTGTCTGCTGCCAACTCTACAATTAAGTGCCACAAAACTGGCTTAGCAAGAAAGATGAGTCAGATCTTTAGTCAGTTGTCCTTTTTTAGTCATAAACAGAGACAACTCGACTTTATGAATTTAAACAAGTGAGGGTAAAGGAAAGAGGCTCAGAAAATCAAGACAGGGAACAGGATGTTAAAGACGCACTACATAGACTTGTTTCTATTCCTTATAAATTTTCATCCAGAAAACTCTCTTTAGAGACGTTAATCACCTTCCTCATTTTGTATAGCAAGGTAGAGCTGTTTATAAGCAGATGTATAGCCCCACAAGATAGGAAAATACGTGCACTTCTCTATGTAGAAGCAGAGACAGTCTTGCTATTTGGATAACTGTTTTCTAACTGATCTCAAAACAGACTAGTTCTGAGAGTGGGGGAGGTGAAGCAGAGTCCTTGTTTTCTTGTCTTTCCCCTTTCATCTTTTAATTTAAGTTTTCTTAAACCAAAGCTTCAAGTTGGAAAGGAGAAAAGTTCTCCTCTCATTGAAATAAATAACAATCCTGGAGTTTTAGCCACCTGATGTTCTTTGAAATGTCAATTTTAAGGGAGAAAATTAGTGTTGGAGAGTCTGAGACTAAATTTCAACTTCATGTTCTAAATTGTGCATGCAGATGGGCAATTAGACCTGTGATGGGTAATTGCAGCCTAAGTGAACCCTTCCACTGATTTTGAAGGTTGAATTTGTAGAAACTCTTATACCTTTACCCCGTTGTTCAATAGACTCTGACTGCCACCGTTAACACCAAATGGGAACATTTGTCAGTCACGTCTCAGAGAAATGAAAGTCCCCAAAGAAGTGAGAATTGACCATGAGATGAATAAAAATGATGAAATTTATGTTTTGCATAGAGTGCAAACAAAATTTGATTGTTTTTTAAAACTAATCATATAAGTTTAAACAAATGAAAAAAGAATCATTGCTAAGTCATTTATTCATCCAGAAATACTGTTGCTGATATCTTTCCTTGTCTTTTAGATTTTATTAGTATATTAATGAACAAATATTTCTTTAACATGGATTGAGAGCAGAAGTATCCTCAGATGTCCAACTCTTGTGAGATAAGGTCTCTCACTGGTACCTGCAGCTTTCTGAGGAGGCAATTCTGACTCTCTAGCAAGTCCCAGGAATCCTCTTCCCTCTGTTGTATCAGTGCTAGAATTATAGCCATAATCAGGTACTGAGACGCAGAGTCAGGTCCTCATGCTGAAGCAACAAGCGCTTTACCAACTGAGCTCTCTGTACTGTGCTTGGGTAGTCATTTTACACAGTAAATCTCAGACAAAAATAAAAAATAAAAAATGCCATTAAAGAGGCCCAAACTGGGAGCTTGCATTTAATCCAAGGAAGATGCTGCTGACTGATTCAGCTGTGAACATGTGCACAGGAACTCATTATTTGTGCTTTGTTTTCATCACTATGCACACGCTCACACTCAACAATGATAGTGTGTCATGAGCTTAGATTGCCAAGTGTATACACATTTTAACAATTGACAAACTTGCAAATACCAGAATCTGAATGATGGGATTCGTGATCATCATTGATGCCATGCTCATAATGAAGGTATAGTCTGTGACAAAAATGAGCAGTTTTGTTTTCATCTAGTAATCGGAAAGATCCTTTATCAAAATGGAGTTGATTCAATGGGGAGGATCCTGATCTAATTTCACAAATCCCGTGAAAGATAATCTTCATGTGAAGGGAGAAATGTGAAGTAAGTTACATTTCTATTGGTGTTTAAGAAGTGAAAATGTGGGCCCAGAGGGATATGGGTCCAGAATATTGGATTCAAACCTACCCAAGCTGATAGCAAGTACGAAAATTGGTTCTTCAGTTCTACAAATGAAAGGAAATATATTCCGTCAATACCTCCCAATCTCAGGAGACAATATTGAGTGTCAGAAAGGAAAGAATGCAGCCCACTCATTTTTAGCAGCCGAGAAACAACTTGGCACAAGACTCAACTTCAGGATCTGCCTGGAATACAATGCAAATACCTGATGTTTAAAGCTCCTCAATTCATGGCAATGTGTTGCACAAAATTGTGAAACTAATACAAAATGTAGACATTCCTGCATTTCCCTCATCAGTACTATTTCTGTGGTTATCATTATATTCTCTGTGACTTCCTCTCCCTTGTATGTAATACATGGCTTTTATCTTTGGCATTGTTTTTTACCACCAACTATTGTTGGTGCAGACTTTTCTATCTATGGTCCATTGAAACTATGTTCTAGCTGACTATGCGTCACTCCATTTAGGCTTCTTCAGTATAAACAAGGAGCTTCTTATAGAACAGAGATCTATTTCTCACTGTTGGGGGTTCCAGAGCTCAGGATTAAGACATCAGCAGATCTGCTGTTTGGTGAAGACATGCTTCTAGTTCATGGTATTTTATCATCATTTCTTTCCTTGGCAAAAAGGAAAAAAGAGACACTCCCTCTAGAGTTTCTGTTTTTGTTTATTATTTAGAATTGTGTGTGTATATGCACAATGGATAAGGGCACTTTGGATGTATACGACAGTGTATGTGTGGAAGTCAGACAACAAAGCTGTGGACTCAGCTCTCTCTTTTCATCATAATGTAGGTTCTTGAGATCAAACTCAGGCTGTCAGAATTGCAGAGCAGGCACTGTTACTCACTGAGCCAACGTGCTGACTCCGGTTGAGTCTCCTTTTCACTAAATGATCTTTTTCATCAGAATTTTGTGCTTTTGACTAATTCACTGTCTGAAGGCCCTTTCTCTTCCACCATCCTATTGGTAGTAAGGATTTGAACATATCTATTTTGAGGGAATACTTGGAATGAAGTAAGGAGTATTGTGACACATTTACTCATTTTTCTAGGCTGCATCTTTCTACAAAAATTGTTCTTTATTCTTGAATTCTACTTTGAAGAATTCAACTTATTGTTCAGGAGCTAGAGCTCAATTAGTAGGAAGCTTGCTCCCATAAAGACAGCCCTGCATTTGATGATTAGTGTCATGTTAAAGTAGGCATGGTGACACTTATTTTTAATCTCCTTTTCAGTTACATTTTTGTCACAGAGTCTGCCTTCATTATGAGCATGGCATCAATGATCATCACGAATCCCATGCACTTTCAAGGAAAGAAAAATATATGAGAAACAGAAGTCTTAGAGCTGTGTTAAAATGCTGCCTGCCATAGGATCCATAGATTTTTGCTTGTGAGAGTCCACTCCCTTATTCTTTACCTTTAATTTAATTACTGGTCACATAAAAGTTCCGCAGCATCACTGGTTACATTTTTTGTACTTCCTAATTGGAAAAGCACAGAGAAGAATTTTTGTGTCAATAGCTGTAAAGTGCAGTCAGTATAAACCATGCTGTTATTGATCTACTCTGGAAGAATAGGCAGGCCAGGGGATCCAGAGGGGGGAACATAATATGTCCATTGGGATATGAGGAGATGCCAGCATAGAGAGAGAAGCTAGAGAAGGCAGTGATATGAGTTTAACAGCTTGGCAGTAGGAGCTTGAAAGTAGAGATTCAAGGGAATCTTGCTTATAACAGAGGGAACCATCTACTCCTCTACTCTGATGTCATCTTCAGGAAACTATATCCTATTTATCTTTGTTTTAGAATTACAGTTGTGTGGGGTGCCCTGTTTGTTTGTTTTTTTGTTTTTTGTTTTTTTGTTTTTGTTTTTTGTCAACTTGACATGAGCTAAATATGTTTGGGGAAAAGGAATCTTATTGGAGAAACTACCTCCATGAGATTGGGCTATAGGCAAGTCTGTGGTGTATTGTTTTTATTAACAGTTGATGTGGGTATTCATTCTGGGTGATGCTGTCTCTGAGCAGGTGGTCCTGATTGTATAAGAAAACAGGCTAAAAGAGCCAGGAAGAGTAAGCCAGTAAGCAGTTTTCCTCTTTGGCCTCAACTTCAGTTTCTGTCTCAGAGTTCCTGCATGGAATTCTTGCCCTGACTTTGCTAGGTGATGGACTGTTACCTTTTAGGGGAACATTTAATCCTTATTCCAGCAGCATGGCTGCTCTAACAAAGTATCACATCGAAAGTCCCTTGTGATAGCTAGGATGAGATTACATCCAAAGGCCTGTATGAAGGGACCGTATTCAAAGCAGATGAGAAGCAGAGATAAAACATGGACAGTTATTTCTGTTAGGCAGTTTGGGTACAATCATCTCACAGACAGAAGGAGAAGCCAAGAAGCAGAGCCAGTCCAGAAGAAGCAGAGAGAAAATAGAGAGTCAGGAGCAGACAGTTTACAATTTACAGTTTGGAATGAGGTAGTTCAGAAGACAGCTAGTCGGAGTGAGCTCAGTCTCAGTCAGTAGTTGAGTCTCAGAGGCTGAAATGTTCTAGGTTTAGGTTCTCAGATTAGATTGTATGGAGGCTGAAGCCTTCTAGGTCTAAGCTTGAGATTAGATTGTTGTTGAAGTTTATTTTTAGTTAACTTTAAAATAACTGTTTTGTACACTGTTGGGA
This sequence comes from Cricetomys ansorgei, assembly GCA_026225945.1. NCBI lineage: Eukaryota > Metazoa > Chordata > Mammalia > Rodentia > Nesomyidae > Cricetomys > Cricetomys ansorgei. The sequence goes on from JAMJFZ010003206.1 coordinate 520,710, forward strand.
AAGGGCTGCCTATGTCTTGGCATTTTGCATTGTCTGCAGATGTTGGATTAATGTGAGGGATGTTTGATTGATAATTGATAATTGATAACACCTGGGGGGTACTGAACCAATAAAAACACACCTGATCTGAGATATTCAGGGTTCAAATATCCAGTATGGCACTGGCCATGATAGTGGTTCCCTCTGCTGCAATCTGGAAAGGTTTGCACCAATGAATATGCCTCCTTGTTGTCCTGTTTGCTGAGCAACCACAATAGGTATATAGCTACAAATGGTGCCTCATGTTGGGTGCCACTTGTAGTAAACTACAATCTTTTACCCTTGATTTGGAGAAAGAGAAAGGAATGATAGAAAAAAATTTTCACCTCTTTTGCAGGTAGCCTTGATAGAGACAGGAGGAAAGATAGAAAATTTCCAAGTCTTTTTAGGCTGTCCTAAGTTTGGAGAGGACTAGCTACAGTGATTCTGACTAGCATCTCAGCTCACTATATGGAAACCCAATCTCTCCAACTTTTGTTTTTATATGCAAGAATCAACACAGTAAGAACAGGCAAATCAACCAATGAACCACCAACAAACACCTACCCAGGCTCTTGAGGCTTCAAACTTTTTATACTCTAAACAAAATTTCCCATAAACCCAAGTGGCACACAATCCCAAGAATAAGCTACATGTGCCAAAACAACTGCATCTAACCAAATTATAGCCTCCATCATGAAGCATTCAAAGGCAAACTCATAATCGTCTATCAAACCTGGGATGGGAGCATAAACTAGTCCAAATGCCATTTTACATTTTTAAAGAAACTAAAATAATGAAAACTTCTTCCAAGTGTGCAGATACATTATATTTTACAGACGATGAAACCCTCTAGGACTGGGTATTTGAATTAACTAAGAATGAACTGTCTTTTGCTATGGATCCATGAGAATAATGTTAAATCAACACATATATCTACAAGTACATTACCTAGAAGTGTAAGATGAAATAAACCCTTCTCTCCCCAAGTTGCTTATGGTCAGCTTTTTATCACAGCAATAGAAACCAAAAAAAAAAAAAAAAAAAAGACAGTAGGCTTATATTTACTGTTATTTTGCTCTATTTTGTTGAGATAATATCTAATCTTGGCTCCATGTTTGATACCAGGATAGATCACAGATAGGTTAGAGACTGATGAATACTTTATCTGTATCTCTCTTGCTTGTGCATATGCACATTTTTTCTCTTGCTTTCTCTATGTGTCTCTGTCTTTTTCTACTTGGTGCTTTTCAGTCGCTCATCTACCTGGCACCTTTCTGTCTGTCTCCCTGTCCAAATGGTTTTTCTCTCTTTCTGTCTATCACATATCTGCCATCAGCATATTCATCTGTGAGATTCTACTATACAGGTCCACCTGTCTGTTATTTATCTGTCACCTACCATATGTATGTCTGTTCTACTATCTATATCATAAATCTGTCTGTCATCTTTATATCGTTATCTATTGATCATCTTTCTTTTTACCATCTATCTACCCATCATAATCTATTATATATCTATCATTGGTTATCAATTATGAGTCTTTTATTTACTTACCTCTCTTCTGTCTGTCATTTCTTCTTTATTTCTTTGGGCTTTCATCCCTTTTAGAATAAGTATTTAAATTAGATTAAGGGGCTTCCTCCAGCTAAAACCTTCAGCTATTTCATGGATGATACATTCTAAACGCCTTATCCTGGATTTGGGACTGGCACATTGCAACACATACTACAGGCCTACCTCTCTGGATTAATCAGAAACCACCCACCTTATGTCTTCCTCTACTTTAGTTACCCTGACTTCTTTAGTTTCTCAAATATGCTAATATTACTATTACTATACTTGGTCCACACTTCTGTCTTCTATATGGCTACCTTTTTTATAGTTCAGATCACAATAAATGTTTTCCCAGTATCCAAGTCCAACAGTGCAACCTCACAGAGTCACCTGGTTACTTTCTGTTACAATTAAAACTACATTATTTTAATTATCTTATTAGTACTTAACACCATCAGATAAATAACTAGTTTGCTTTCTGTCATCTTCCCTCCCCTTCTTCCCCTGGATAGATCACGGACTGCTCAAGGACAAGCAATATGTCCTCAGTAAATTAGAACAGGGCCAGATATACTTGTGATTAAATGAACCCAAAAGAGACTAGGATGTATTGGGGAGCTTATTTGTTAGTACTTAGCATAACATGCCAGAGAAATAATCAAAAAATACTATGTTTCATGCAACAACTAGCACAGAATGGGAACTAGGAATGGAGAAATCAAAACAGAAAAGCAAAACCAAATGAACAAGAACAAAAAGCAAATGCTACTTTTGAAACACTTAAATATGGGATTTGAACTTGTCTTTGCTAAAACTTGTGTTCTCCTTGGGCCAAAGTCAAGGTCTTGCCTTTCAGGACCTGTAGAAACAAACAACTGTTGAATTGGATAAATTAGAATTATTATATACTATTATCTCTTATGGATGGGGAAACTGAGGCTCAGTCCAATTAGGTAATACATGGTTTGTTGCCATAGAGATGACATTTTACACCACTTGTGTTAAGTTTGAGGGGTTTGTTTAGCTCTGACATTCAGCAACTTAAACCTGACATTCTGTTCTGCAGCTTTCTGGAGGGTGAATGTTCCTCAAATCATAATATAGAATTCTTAGCATCTTCTTTAGTTCAGAGGGAGGGAAAGCTCAGAGTGCTCACTGAGTAGAATTTATGAATGTAAAGTTTGCTTGATAATGGTGCAGCCTTATTTTTCTTCCCATTAGTTTTTTTTTTTCTTTATAAAAAAAAGAAATGAGCAGATCAAGTTCCAAGCAGAGGTAATGGCTGCAGACTTGTCTTCTTCATTTTCCCTGAGAATTTATTCATTTTAAAATCAGTTTTGTTTATATTTATTGGAACATTTTCTTTTCTTTTTTTTTCAATCTTTTCCTCTTTAATGTGGTAAATGCTTTCTAAATGATTTGTAAGACTGATATTTAAACAATACTTGCACTGCTTAATCTTGCAGTTCACGCTTTTGAAACATCACCTGTATTCAGTTTCAATTATCTTTATTTAGATGACAAATTATGCTACCACCACCATAATTAATTTGGCAGTAAGCAGAGACTATGTCATGTACACCTATTTTATTCTGATTCAGTGTAAATGTGTCCTTTGCTTTGTGTGTGTGTGTGTCTGTGTGTGCTTGTGTGTGTGCCTGTGTGTGTTTATCCTTCATTTGTTCTTTTAAGTTCCAGGCATGAGTTTCATTTCAAAACCAAAGCTCTTTCCTAAATGTACAAAAGTCACTGTGACATTACAAATAAACAAAAGCTGTTTGGGGCTGTGAATGAGTAATTCCTCAGAAATATTCTTTTAGATGATAAGGATTGTATTATTTTAAAACAAGTAGTAGTCCATGGGAAACATGCATGCTCCCATGATCCTATGGTTCACGTAGTTCCAGTACACGTGTCTATTCAAGTGCGCATTCGTCAATGTATGAATGAATATGGACACTGGAGGACAGTTCAAGGTATTCATTAGGTAGAATCTACAACGTGTTTTGTTGTTTTGTTTTGTTTGTAGGGCCTTTTATTTGCCTGGGATGCAGCAAGTAGGCTAAACTTCTTAGCCAGTGAGCCCCAGGGATTCTCCTGTTTGCCTTTCCAATGCTAGGAGTGCAAGCATGTAACATCGTGCTCACTTTTTATCTTATTGCATGTTTGTGGAGTTAAAATTCATGTACTTATGCTAGCTCTCATTTCACAAAATTTTGTGTGTATAGGAATGTGTCAAACATACATAAGAATGTGTGTGCACGGTTTACATGTATGACAAAAGAAGAGCAAGACATCAGGTGTCTTCTTTTATTGCTCTCTGCCTTCTTGCTTTGAGACAGGTTCTCTCATTGTACCATTCACTATTTCAGCTAAGCTAACTGGCTCACAAGCCTTTAAAATCTGTATGCTACTGCTGGACAGTCCTGAAATTATAAACATATGCAGCCCTGTCCAGCTTTTTACAGGAGTGTTGGATTCTGATTTGGGTCCTCCTGCTTATGTCACCTCTCTCACCTCACTTCACAAAATTGTGAAGCATATACATGGCTTCCTGAAGCATCATATAGACACATATCTCTTTCTACGTGATAATAGTAATACTTCCACAATGGCAATAGCTACCATGGATAATATTCTTGTCGTGATAACTGCTGAGAAATTCAGAGAATTGTGGTAACCTCAGTCTATAAGGTTTGTTCAGGGTGTGACAAAAAAATTTGAATTTCTAATTAACTGCGTTTGAGCAGCATTCTGGTTGACTGACTGTACTGCGCTGCCTGGCCCTGGTCTACCCAGTACTTTTTTTTCTTTTATTTAAGAAAAAAAGATTATAAGATATGTAGCTCAAAGCAGGAGTGGTAGAACAATAATAAGGCTATCCTTATTTAAGTTGATCTAAGTTAATCAGTGTGTTGGGGAAACAGGTAGAAAATAAACCCATGTAATCAAATGTTAGGCATGCATGATATCCTTTCAGTTTGGCAATTTCAGAGATTTATCATGGTGACTATTCAGGTTCTAGTTCATGTGTTAAGTATTTGTCAACTATTAAGAAAGGAGAAAAATTTCAAATTCTGTTTGCACACAAAGATTGTGCTAAACGTTTGTGTTAATGGAGATACCACAGGATTAACAACTGGAATGCTTTAATCATAGCTCAGATAGTAGGTGGTCTTCAATAAGCATCTGTTCTGCAACTTTGACCTAAGACAATGGGCATCTGCTGTCTGCAATTTATAATTACAAAAACTTCACCAGAGACTTTCTTTCCTTCAGAAAACAAAAATAGAAAGGAAGGCTGGGATGCCAAGGACAAATTTTTTAATGGGGCAGGTTGAGGAAGAGTCTCACATTGAAACATGTAATTATAAGAGAAACTAGGAGTTCAGTCTGGCAAAGATCCCAAGTAAATACACAGAAAATCATCCATTCAGGAGTATGTGGTATTCAGAATACCACAATGCTAAGACCTACTTATTACCATTAAAATTACCCTCTCCAGAACAAGGTTCTGAAAAATAAGCTTGTTCATTTTATAAATGAGTAACTTGGACATTTTGTGAATAAGGACTATATTCTATGCTTCCTTTCTGGAGTCTGTTGAGCAAACATGGAAAGAATTTTGTGATGTATTTTAAAGCTAGTAATCAAGTATTATCATAAAAAGATGATTTAAAAATCTAATGTTTGTATATGTACAATATACATTGTATACAATATACAAATATTGCCTTTGTACAATAGGGTTAATTGGTTAGATAAGGAAATAAACTTTCATGAACATTCATTTTCTAGGAGTTTACTATACGTATATAAATTGAGGACACGACCACTCCAAGGTGTGGTTGAGGCGAGGGGTTTTATTGTAGATATGAGAGAGAGTATATCCAGAGGCATCTGGAAGAATTCAAAGCAAAGAGAGAAAGTAGTGAACTGAACTTGGCCAGCAGACTGGACCAGGCCAAGAGATAAGGTGGGGAGAAGAGCAGGAGAGGAAGACAAAAGGAATATGAGAAAGGAGACCAAGAGGAAATGTCAAGAATGAGAGGTCCTACAGAAGAAGACAAATAAGAGAGAAACCAAGATAACATTTAGCCAAAGCAGCAAGGTTATATAGGAAATAAGAAGCTGAGTGAAGGAACTGAACTGGGTGAACTGAAGGTTAGGGTTGAGGGTGGGGTGAGAAGAGCTGAGAAGGGCCAAAGTTAGTTGTTGTGATTCTCAGGGAGCCTGGAGTTCACCATGCACTTTGATATGTTAATAGGTATTATAAACAGCCATGTGTCCCAAGTTTGAGTTTCTTTCAGACCTGATAGTAAATAATTTCATTTCCTAATAACAATCAATATGCCATTCTCTCACTTTACTGATGAGACAGAGTAAGGTATGAAAGTTGCTCCTTGTCACAGAGTAGATTCTAATCAAGATTATTTTTCAATGTTATGTCTTTGCTATTATACTAAACAGATTCTACAGGAGGCCCTAAGAAAGGAAATTAATTTGTAAAACAATCAGTACCCAAGCTTCTTGCTATTTAGAACGAAAATTGTTGATTTCCTATTACCTCATCAACTCTCATATCTTTCATTAAACTGCCAAACAATGTCAGCAGAATTCTCATTTGTGAAAGTACATATAAACTATCCTCAAATATTCAGATTAAAATGAAAGCCCTTCATTGCCTAAGATTAAGTCCAAGGAACATCATACCATCACCTTTTCGTCCATAAAATCCCTTTACCTCCACTTTAAATTGGCTGTTTCTTCATCTGAAAACTGGATGAAAAGACTGAAAAATTTAGTCATATATGAGTCCTATTTTTCAACACCATTTATTAATGTAAAGATAGCACTAACCTAAATTATCAGAAGTGTCTAAAATTGCCATAAGCTCTCTCTGTATATAGTGACATCTAGACCATATGAGACAGCATTAGAGATGATAATCATTACCAATTCTGAATAATACCGCCTTTCAAAAGCTAGCATTCAGAAAATCATATGCAATATCGACTAATTACCAGAAATCTGATACAGTCACAAAGCTCATAAAGAAAAATGTACAGGATATTAAACTTCTGCTATGATTGTCATGTAATAGACAAGGCATAGTATTGTATTTTATTTGGCTATGCTAATTAAGCACATTTGCAACTAACCCAAACTTCTTTTTGGGCTAAGAAGTAACTTGCCACATACAGCGTTCTAGTTGCTTTCTGTTGCTATGATAAATATTATGACCAGAAGCACCTTGTGAAAGAAAGAGTTTATTTGGCTTATACTTTCAGGACCAATCCATCATGAGGGAAGACAGGGCAGAAGCTAAAGAAGCAAATGTGAAGGAAAAGCATTTACTGGCTCTTTATTCCTGTTCATGTTCAGTCAGTTTTTTTCACACAACCCAGGACCCTCTGTCCAATTGCCACAGTGGTCTGGAACTTCCTATATCAAGCAACAATCAAAACACTCCCTACCATCCTCCAGACATGGTCACAGGCCGTAATAAACCCCATCCTTCCACTGAGGCTCCTTCTTCCAGGATGTCTCTGTTATTTCAGGCTGGTAATATAAACTAACCAAGACATGTTGCTAGCTCACTTTCCTAGATTTGAATATAAGATCACCTCTAAGCAACTACAATTCTCAGAACCTGTTGCCTCCCACGTCTACTGCTACTTCCTATATTTTCCAATGGGGAAGTGGGTTTAGACAACTAAATAACTCTTGTTAAGAGTTTCTAAGCCCATACCAGTCTTATGCCTACCTACACTCACGTTTCTCATTCTCTCTCTCCAGTCTTATGCCTACCTGCACTTGTGTTTCTCTCTCTCTCTCTCTCCTTTCTCTCTTGTTTTGTTTTTGTTGTTGTTGTTGTTGTTTTTGTTTGTTTGTTTGTTATGGTTGTTCAAGAAGGGTTTCTCTGTTGTAACTCTGGCTGTCCTGGAACTTACTTTCTAAAGCTGGCCTTGAACTCACAGAGATCTACCTGCCTCTGCCTCCCGAGCGCTGGGATTAAAGGCATATGTCACCACCACCTGGCTCTTCTCTTGAGGATCTCCCTATAAGAAGTAAAATTCAGGATCAAATGACATGTCCTCAATTTACGCAAAGCTACCTCTTCTAACTTCCCACATGGTCATTACCCCTACATTTTTCAGATGATATTTTGAAACAGATTATAATTTTTCTTGTTTATTTTGATAAAGATGAACACATATTTCGCTTATCAAAGAGAATGGAAAATGCAAATGTCTATCCAATGTAAGTTCCATTAGGGCATTTGATAGGTTATCAGGTATACTTCTCAATGTAAATTATTGCAGCTTAGGAATTCATGTGTATATTGCCTCTACAGTTTGTTTGCTTTAATTCCTCATGTTAGTGTAAACTTTTTTCCTGTAAAATCATAGCTATTGGACCATTTGGTGGTAAGGATGATATAAGAGTTCTCTATCTTAGCTTATATTAAAGTCTTAGTGATTGCTACATGATGAATGAATAAATGAATAAGCAAAATGGGAAGGATCAACAAAAAATGTTAGGTGCCTGCATCTCATTTGGTGAGGGCACTAAGAAGAGGGCTAATTCTATGTGCAATCACTGAGAAAATAGTCAGAGAAAGACAGGCTCAGTCCTGAGCTGAATAGTAATAGAAATTCCAACATCTTTCAAAACAAAAGACACCACCACAGTTGCCTCTGTAAACACGTTGTTTATCTCAAAATACTCCTGTTGAAAGCTTGGGATTGGGGATAATCAATACATAACAATGCTCTCAAATGGCAAGTACATCAGTATGAAAAGTGAATGTTTCACAGATGATAAACATTAATGCAGACTGCACTTAATATTTTAATTAAAATCATTCTCTTTGAATTCAAGCCTCCAGAAGATTGTTCAGAGATACTCTCATCAGTGGGTAAACAAAATATAAAAATAAAATTGCCAAGTAGTGCTGTTATTTCAGGAATAGATGAAAAAGAACAAGTGTAAGGAAAGATTCTTGGCCAGCTGCACAAGGACTGGGACAGTTTTACAAACTAATGGGAGACAAAGGGAGTTCAAAGTAAATAAATGTAGGCAATGTCTCTGATGAGCCTTTGTTTTCCATCTCTTTATGTGAAGTAAAATATGAGGAGTTTAAAGAGAGAACAACATAGTCAAAGACATATCTGTAGAATCACTAGCGTGTGATGAGAACTAGAAGACAATTGGTGAATTGCCACAGTTCTGATGGGCCTTTATCAGATATGACTGTGTGAAATAAAATATGAGATATGGCAGGGGAAAAGTGGAGGGAAAGGGAGGAGATAAGCTGGATGAGTGAAGAGGCATACATTTGAGGCTTTGTGACAGAGATGTGTGCCAGGGGAAAAAAGAACATCCGTGGTGTCTGTATAAATAATCAGGCAGCTGATATCTGCTGCAAGTGCAGTAGAATATTAGCATTGTTGGATTTTCATTAGAGAATCCTTGAGAATGACTCCGAGAGGGAACAGTTTATTTCTTTTAAATTTAGATATTACAGGTACAAATAGTCTGTTAAACAAGCAGCCTTCCTCTTTACTACCCCATTCCCTCTTCTGTCCCTCCTTTTCATTAATCTTCCTGGTTCCCCTGGACAATTCTACTTCTACTTTCATTTCTTATGTACACATATGATTTTTTTCATGACTATATAAAATCTAGGAGACACTAATAAGAGAAAACATGATATTTATTTTTCTGAGATTGGATTTATTCATTTATGATCATTTCTGGTTGTATTATTCTCCCTCAAATAACATGACTTCATTCTTTAGGCCTGAAAAACATTCCATGGTGTATACATACAATTCGTTCCATGGCCATTACTCTGTTATTGGACATCTAGGTTGTTTCTATAAGACAGTTATTATATATAGTCCTGAAATAAACATTGATGGAAAGTTATTTCTGTGCTATATTAGCTTGATGTTTTTTGGATAATTACCCAGGAACAGTATAATCTGAGTTCCCTGGAATATCTATTTAGAAGGTTTTTGGAACTCTTCATACTGATTTCTGTAGAGTTTAGACTAGTTTATATTCTCACCAGCCACTTGCAAGGGTTCCCAATTGCCTACATCTTTGCCAGCATTTGCTATTGTGATTTATTTAGCAAGGGTAAATCCCAGCATGCCACAGGAGTGGACATATTAGTTGCCTAAACTGACTGGATGAATGAGTTCACAAAACCATTGGTCAACTTGGAGACGCGCTTCGTTTCCTTTCCAGTGTGATGTGCTTTTAAACTATACTGAATTCATTTCATTCAAGCTACCAATTAACTATACACAGCCCAATTGTTTTATGCATTTGTCTACAAAACCATCAAGCTAGGTTTGGACACTGGTTCTTCATAGTCTTCAGTCACTTACCATCACAGGTCTTTTTACTTTAACCATTCAATTAAATGACCATGCTTTTGGCAATAGACCATCTAAAGAGCAAAAGCAAAATGTATATAAATGCAAACTATTGGAATGTAGTGCTGAATTGGTTTAAGAATTGGTATGGAGTTCCACGAACCCTGTGGAAGAGAGGCAGAAGAGATTGAAGGGATCAGAGTTATAGAGAACACCAGGAGAAAAAGCCCCATGAAGTCAACTGATCAGGACTCATAGGAGATCACAGAGACTGAAGCAGCAGACATGGAGCTTGCATGGGTCTGTACTAGGTCCCCTACATATATCTTAAGATTGTCTGTCTAGGTGTTCTTGTAGAACTACTAAAAGTTAGAGGGCGTGTTGTTGACCCTTATACCTACCCTTGGGACCTGTTTCCTTCTTCTGGGTTACCTAGTCCAGCCTTAATGTGGAACATCAAGGCACTCCTGTCCTTTGTTCTATCTTGTTATGCCCTGTTTGATTAATAACATAGGAAGACCTATTCTTTTTTGAAAAGAAGCAGGATTGGGGTGCATCTAGGGGAAAGGGGGGATGAGGTGAGTTAAGGGAGGGAAGGCTGGGGTTGGGATATACTATAAGTGAGAACAAAAAATAAATAAATGAAAGAATTGGTATGGAACAAAATTTGCCATTATAGAATAACAAAGGAAGGATCTTGGTAGGGGATAATTTAAAAAGAATTTAAAAGAATCTCAGTATTGTTAAGAAGAGACTTGGGAAAGAATTCATTGATAATGGAATTTTGAGATACTTTCTTGAGCAAGAAAAGCAGGGTGAAGTTTGGTTTTCATAATCCATTATATATTCTGGTATACTTTGGTGTACCTAAGTACCACAAACCAGTGGACAGCATGAATTTATTGATTCACAGTATAGAGAATAGGGAGCCCATAATGAAAGTGTTAGGAAGACCACATTTTCTCTAAAGATGTGAGGGAAGAATCAATCCATTTCTTGTCTTCCTCTGAGCATCAAGAAATTCTTTAACTTATACCAACAAAATCCTATTCTTTGTAGGGTATTATACATAAGTTTGTCTCCCAATTTTCTCTTTTAATAGAGAAGCTAGTCCTATTTAGTCAGGATCCCATTGTGTTCTAATATGATATGATTCCATTTGGTTCCATCTACAATGGCTCTTTCTAAATGACATTGCATTTTGAAGTTCTGGGGCTTAGAACTCCTACCTGTGTGGTGGTGGCACATTACTCAACCAGCAATAGTTACTTTCCTCACTGCTGTTACAATATACCTAGCAAAGGCTACTTAAGGAAAGAAAGTTTCATTTGGACTCACAGTTTTACAATACAGTCAGTCATGGTAGCTGCATTATGGAGTCAGGAAGATGATGCAGCTGATTACATTGTAACCCCTGCCAGGAAGCCATGAGATGAATGCTGATATTCAGCATATTTTATCCTTTTTAAATGATATAGGACACTAGATCATGATATGTTGGCACAGCCCTTAGAGTACATCTATCTTCCCCTGGTTTACTCATTGTAGAATCTCCCTCCCAGATTTGCCTAGAACTTCCTTTTCAAGTTGTCTCTAAATGAAATCAAACTAACAATCACAATGAACCACCAGAAACCCTTAACACTCACTAGTGCTAGATTGGTAGTAGAGTCTTTTCTAGAAGAAATAAAAACAAATCTTTTCTGCAGCCTTGTTGATGAAGAAGAAGAAAATAAGCAAACAGTACGCTGACTTTAGGAGAATTAGGTGGGAGAGAGTGCTGACATGTCAGTCACAAGTATGAGATCCTTTTTTTTCTTCTCTCACACAATATATCCTGACTGCCCCTCTCTCCACTCCTCTCAGCTCCCTGAATCTCCTCTCTCCCACAGATCTCCTCCACCAACCCTCCACTTCTTCCTAGAAAAAAACAGTTCTCCCAGCATTAACACTCAAACAGGGCATGACCTAAGATGGAACAAGGCCAGATACTATTCCCTGCATCAAGTGTGGACTAGGCAACCCAACAGGAGCAAAGGGTACAGGCAAAAGGACTAGAGACTCCCCAACTCCAGCCTGTAGGAGTTTTGCACGAATATCAGAGCAGATAGCCATAGATATATTTTGGACCTGAAGGTTCCATGTCTGCTGTTTCAGTCTCTGTGAGCCTCTAATATGGTGGTGAGTTGAAACTGTGCAGCCTGTTCTCATGGCATTATTGGCCCCTCTAGTTCCTGCAATCCCTCACCCACTTCTTTTACAGGGTTCCCTGATGTCTACATTATGTTTGACCCTGGGCCTCTGCATATGCTTCCATCAGCTACTGGAAGGGTCTTTCTGATGAAGACTGTACTAGGCACTGATCATTTTGTCTTTATGGGACTAAATTACTTCACTCAGGATGATTTTTTTTTTAGTTCCATCCATTTGTCTGCAAAATTCATGAGGTCATTTCTTTAATAGCCGAGTAATACTCCATTGTGTAAAAGTACCACAATTTCTTTATACATTCTTCATTTGAAGGGCATCAAAAGAGGGATAGCAAATGGTGGAAAAACACTTAAAGAAATGTTTGACATTATTAGCCATCTGGGAAATGCATATCAAAAACATTTTTGAGATTCTGTCTTATACCAGACAGAATGGCTAAGATCAATAACACAATGGACAGCTCATGCTGGCAAGAATATGGAGCAAGGAGAACACTCCTTCATTACTGGTGGGAGTGCAAGCTTATACAGCTAGTATAGAAATTAGTATAGTGATTCCTTAGAAAATTTGAAATTGGAAATTAACCTACGTCAAGACCCAGCTATTCCACTCCTGGACATATACCCAAAGGATGCTCCATCCTATCACAAGGATGCTTGCTGAACTATTATTCATAATAGCCAGAAATTGGAAACAACATGAGACATTTTAGTGGGTTAACTGGGCAATGAACAGTTTCAAAAGCTATTTTATGGCAGGCTTTGAAAGGGAGATGGACCAGAAGCTGTGATGATGCCTTGCTGTGGGGCTTTCATGGGATTATCACACAGCTGAATGTGTCTGAGGGTCCTTAGAACCCCAAGCTCTCATTCCTAGGCCCTGGCAACAATCTGGCCCCTCCTCTACAGAGTAGCTGACAGACCACAAGCCACAGCAAAACACCACCCTCTCTAATGGCATGTGATCTGGCAGAGTTGTTTATCTGGAGTTACAATTAAACTCTTCCTTTATAAGTTCTATCCCTTCTTCCCTGGGAAATACCTAAAGCACCCCAATATGAAAGTGGGGCTGCTTTCCTGACCAATGAGCCACCACTGATGCTCCTCGGATATGGGGACCATTTCTCTGGCTAAATATGTTAGCCCTTTCCCCATTAAATACCCTCTGTTTTTGATTCCTGAGAATGGTTCTCTCATTCTCTCACAGCACTCACTTGGGAGGCATATGCAAGTGGATCTCTGTGAGTTTGAGGCTAGCCTGGTCTACAGAGTGAATTCCAGGACAGTCAGAGTTACAGCAGAGAAACCTTGTCTCAAAACACACACACACACACACACACACTGAAAAAAAAACAAAAATAAACAAACAAGGTATAGTCCAGGCTAAAGGTATTGCATGCTGAGTATAAATTGAAGGAATCTTGTTAGTACAAATATAGTAATTGATCTATACACAAAAGCCATGTATTTGACTGTGTTTTTGTTGGACACCAGAGGGGCTGAGGATACCAGGAGAACAAATCTCATGGTGTCAACTCTTAGGGGCTTACAGAGACTGAAGTGGCAGACACAGAACTTGCAGAGTCTCCTAAATATATCATATGGCTATCTGGCTTGGTGTTCTTGCAAAACTCCTACAGGCTGGATTGTGTGTGGGGGCGGGGGTCTGACCCTTTTACCTGCTCTTTGGACCCTTTTGCTCCTGATGGATTGCCTGGCCCACCCTTGATGCCCAGTGTTGTTCCATATTTTTATGCCATGTCCTGTTTGAGTGGTAATCCTGAGAGGACTGTTTTTTTCCCCCTCTGGGAAGAAATGGGGGTGGTTTGTAGATGGGGATAGGAGGAGTAGATCTGAGGGAAAGGGGAAATGGGGAAAACTTAGAAGAGTGGAGGGTGGGGAGGAAGGGGTTGGGATATATTGTATAAGTTATATGAGAGAAGAGAAAAAAAGATTAGTATATTGTACACTATTGTACCCCATGATGAGACTACATCATACACACATGCCATGGATTCTGAAGTTTTAGTAAAATTTCTTATTTGTAACTCAAGGCAAATTCAAATGTTGTTGATGTGACAATAACAGTCAAACATGGGTTATGAACAGTATCATTTATGATAACTTTGAAATATTGGGTAAATCTTTATATATGCAATTCTAATTAGAGTTTGTTCCTTATATTAACTGAAGAGCAAATGTAAATTCCTGCAGAACATAAAATTATCCACTAAACCTGCTGTGGAAAACAAAGAAGCAAGACTTAGTTGTTATGCATTCATACTTCATTGGGACTCTCCATCTTCTTCAGGTTCACACTACATTTGGACACGTAGTTTAAGGGACTAGTGTTAATGTTTCCTATCTGTTTCTTCCTTGAACTTATGGAAAAATGACATATACCTCATATTTTTTTATTGTGGAGGTTTAGGTTGTCATTTAACATCCCAGGAACAAAAAGCTAGGTCAAATACTGTCCATGCTTCTCAGTTAACACAATCTCTATGATTAGTTCTCTGCTACTCTTCCCCAAACCTACATGAATTACTGTTTCCTTTTAATATAGATACATACCACCCAAGCACGCATTTGCAACTTCCTTTGTATAGTAGCTAAGAAGTTTCAGCAATTATTCTGTGCTCAGCTGAAACATTTTAATCCACCATAAAAATATTTGGAAGCAAGATGTAATTATCCAGGCTGCCCTTTGGGCTAGTGAAGCTGAAAGGCTAACACTGAGCCACCATATGGGCTGTGCATGGCGGGGCCTATTGGAACCAAGCATTTAAATCCATTTCTTCCTGATAACAATTAGATGAAACCATCCAATTCTTCCAGGAGCTTTGAAAATGATCACCTGTTGGACCCAGACTCTGGGTAAATTGCTTTCATTTGAATATGATTTGGAATTTGTTCAACTAATCAGAGTCTGTTAATTGCATTTTGGAGGAAGAAAGAAATTGAATGAAGCAACTGGTTCTTGTTAGATCCAAGCCAGCCAAGGATTCAGTGTGGCTACAGCACTCTACCTTGTTAATCTCAATAAAAGGCAGACTTTGCAAGTTGTAATAATTAACTCATCCTTTGTAAAACAAAAATAAGTTTTGCATGAGAATAAGCTATGATAGTCTGTATCAGATTGTATGTATGTATGTGTACATGTATAAATATGCATTACTTATCCTCGTTTATATTAACCCAAATGACAAATACCCAAAATATCAATAACCAAATATATCTTAATTATATAGTGCTAACTGTTCTTGGAATTTTAATTTTTTATAAGCTTTCATTTTTAAAAGTAGTTTAAAGTTTACAGAAACAAAAAGCAGAAAGCCCAGCGACTTCACTGCCTCCCCATGACAAGGTAGTTTGTCAGTCTGGAGGAAGAGAAGATCTTGATATCATAACAGTATCTATTGGTTGCTATAAACTCTTCTACACTCTGGGGCAACTGAGCTGTTAAGCACCAGACCAGTCTCAGGGAAAGAAGCATAACTAGGAGTGACTGGGAAGAACCTGCGGTGTAGACTGAGTGGGAGGAAAATGAATTCTGGAGAGGTTACTTAAAGGAACAGCTCATTTTAATGAAGCAATAGGGTGATATATATGCTATAGGAAAGAGGAGATGTCTAACAAAGAGCTGCCAGGCCCTGTGACCTTGAGGGAAGGTGGAGAAACAGGAATCTACCAGATGCTGCAGGTGTCATGTCAGCAGTTGCTCTGTGCAGGTCCATACAGGCATGTTGGATGGGTTGGGGAGGGGAGCAGTCTCAGTCCTACTGATCTCTGGGTTTGGAACCATCTTAACTTCTCTCTTGCTTCCTGGACCCTCAAGCACCATGTGTTGCACTATGTAACTTTTCTGGGTTTCTTTGTTCTGTGTATTCTCTAACATGGGACATTAAAAAGAACATAATATTCTAATATGTCAAGTAGAATATGAATGTTGGTATTGTCAACTTTCTGGTTGGCTGACCTTGGTTAAAGATATACTTCTCTAAGCTTCATTGTGGAAGGCCCAGTCCTTACTTATGGGCGAAACTAATACAAAATGAAACAAGACAGCAACAACAAAAACCATGTGTGTTTGAGCACAGTATTCATCCCACAGTGAGAAATGCTATGTCCCTAAGCAGAGGTAGGGTTAACAGTAAAGGTGTGCTTATACCACATACTGTGGATGAATAGGATGAATAAAGGCCAACCCCAATTCTCAGTTCCTTTTTGCCTGTCTTTGATTTATTGTATTAACCAACTGCTTACCTGACTTGACACTTAATAAACTTATTAAGTGCTCATGATTTATATATAAGCATTGAGAGCAATGATTACCCACGAGTAGAGTACAATATGTTTTACGTAATGGGGATAATGTAGAGTGGCACCAAGAGAATAGAATGGATGCTATTTCTTGATTTTACTTAAGTAATTAAAAATGAAAACTGGTTTGATCAAAATTCATATCAAGAGGAACAGACCTTATCTATGATTTCAAATTTTAAAATTTTGAAATGCATTTTCCCATCTTTGACTTTTATCAAATACCCCCTCTTTAAACACTATAAATTATAAGAACCCCCATATTCTAAACAAAGGAACTGGATTTATTGTCACAGATGAAGAGGATGCTTAATAAGTCCAGCACCTTCTAAGTTGTGCTTAATAGATCACAGTAACATTGCTGATTGATGACCAAGGTCCTTTCAGAACCAATGTATCCAAACATCTCTAAACTAAACAACAACATCAAAAAAAAAAATCTGTCAAAGTTTTGTGAGGAAAAAAGCACAGAAGAACTTTTCAATATATTCCACAGACCTGGAGAAAGTTTGAGTGTTGCCTCCAACCATGTTAATAGAAACTAAACTTCTCAATCTCCGAAAGTGAGAAAGATTGATGACAATATGACAGCGAAAGACAGTGGCCAGTTGATATAGAAGAGACAGTTGGTATAGGGCGTTGAATATCATTTTTAGTAAAAAAAAATAACTTATTTTTACTGAGTATTATGAAGTCCCATTCAGTAATAAATGGTTATATAATCAATAGAATGTAAACATAAACTCAAATTCAAGTTACTGTTTTATATAATGTTATAAACATATATCTCCTACGAAAAATGCCTTGTTTTTTAAAAGTAGTTCCCATCATGTGTCAAAGGCTTTTCCTTCCCTTTGTGACATTAAAATTTAAGATATGGATAACTACCTTTATGCATAACAAATATTTGGCTCTTTGTTTATATTTGTTTGTTTGGCCTATATTACTAACCCCAAGGGTATAGATATTTGTAAACAGACATTGTCAGCCTAATGACTGTAAAGGTTAAGTAATCAGAGGTCAAACTAGGCTATGGTTATACTAATGGAAGTTCTAACCAACACGGTACAAGATATATATTTTTAATTTTTCTCTTCTAAAGGTTACCTTTCCAAGTTCTTTGCTCATTTTTCTTGGAACCATGGTATTTTAAAATTTATTCCTTATTGCTCTTTCTGTCTGCCATAATTTTAAAGCAATGCTTTCCTCCACCCTGCCACTTTTTTCAGAATGTACTTATTTTATGATTCCACACACATTTGATTATATTTTGAACATGAATTGTGAACTACGGTGGGTCAACAGATGTGCTAATTAACATTCATTGTTCAGTTTAACCTAAGTGTTTGGCCTCTTTCGTGGGTAACCTTCAACCTTAAAAATTAAAAACCACAATGTGAGTAAGTTTGTGATTTACACAATGACAAGTCTGAAAAGCAGAACTGTCTACTGAGTCTTCATCTGGTAAAGTTAAGCGACATTTCCATGGTGGTGTTCTCAAATAATAGAATGTGAGATCAAAATGATTTAGATATTTTAAATTAATTAATTGATGAACTGTTCTCTTTATCTTTTTCATTTTATTGAAAACAGAATCATTTCTTCTACAGTATATCTTCATTACACTTTCCCCTCCCTCTACTTCTTCCAGTTCCTCCCCACCTGTCCCTTCCTCCAGATTCACTCCCTTCTGTCTCTCATTAGAAAAGACCAGGCTTCTAAGAAATAAACAAACATGGCAAAATGCAATGTAATAGGCTGAAACAAAAACCATCACATCTAGGCAGGACAAGGTAACTCAACAGAAGGAAAAGGGCCCCAAGAGCAGACAAAAGAATCAGACCCACTCATTCACACACTAGAGAGACTCATAATAATACGAGGCTGAAATCTATAACATATATGCAGAGGACCTGATACAGACCCATTTTAGCCCTGTGCTTGCTGTTTCAGTCTCTGTGAGTAAAGAACTGTTCTTAACTAATGTGTATGTGGTATTTTTATAGTCCTTTAGTGATGAAAATTCTGCATCGTGGAGATTAGATTTTCTCACAATAAGTTAAGACAATCTCAGATAATCTAACTCATGATGCCTCTGGATGAACCTACTCTGTGGAAACACATTAAGAACAAAAGTGAGAATGAGTTTTTAAATTTATACTAGGTCAGCATTCATCGAGTGTGTAAGTTATGTTTGTTTTTATCAAATGCAGGAAACACATCAAGATGTGTCTAAACACTTCAAGTCACTGCTAAAGAGAAAAAAATGTTCCATTATATATAATTTATCTTTTCATTTATTATGAATTCAGTTGATCCACAACCTAAATATTTAATTTGTATTTTTTTTTCAAAAAAGTACACTGAACTATATTTATATATTTTGAAATGGCACCGGAAAATGAGCAGTGTGACTTCTTATTTTTTTCAGGTTTCAGACACGAGAGAGTAAAAGCAGATTGTGATTTTGAAACACAAATATATGACATATAAAGGATAGAATATATTATGGCAAAACTTGTCAACAATCATTCTTTATCTTACATCTCATTTAAATTTAGTAAAAAACTTTATTTACTAAACAAAACTGAACTGTAAAAACATTATTATGTATTACGTGTTCCTAGGAAATATTCTAAATTTTATGTAGGAGAAAATATTGTTTTCCCAGATACTTTCACATTGCCTATACACACTTGATAAATATGGTCTATGAAATGCAGGACTTTGATACTTGTTACACTAAAAATATATGGTGTTGGGACCAGAAATAATAGGTTGTGAAATGTGTGATATTATTTTCCTACCATTTTTATTTGAGTTGGAATTTGGGTTTGAGACTTACTGTCCTCCATTCTCTGTCATGACTAAGCAATCTCAGTCTTGCAACGTCTGCATACAGGAACTCTGATTTGGCTACCTCAATATTATGGCATTGTCTTTCTATTGTTAAGCAGCATTACTCTGTGAAGAGTGAGTAGAGGACATCCTGAAACACAAGGCAACAGTGAGTCAGCCTTGAAATCACAGCATGTCAAGGAATCAAAATAAATTTGTTTGTTTCAATTTACAAAGTGCTGACTATGCATGGTTCATCTCCCATTTCTGTCCTATGGAATATATTTATTATTATTATCATTGTTATTAATTATTTGTATTATTGTCATTGATATTGAAAATAATTATCAAATATTTAAGTAATTTTTAGATAAATTTTGAGAAATTGGAAACAATGTCTTTGTTAACAATCTCATTGCTTCCTCAATTACATATATTGATCTCCTTACAGTGTACAAGTGTCATTTCAGAATTTTGAGCAAGAGTTAGCAGAGAGTCTGTTGAAAGTAAATATTTTTCCTTTGGGGTGCAAAATATCTCTAAATACTGATTCAAGTCTACATAAACAGGCTTAGTGACATGGTTATTTCCAAATATAAATTTATACTAACAACAATTAATTACCAATTCTTATTTTAGAAAATGAAGATATAGTACTATATAAAGTCCTTTGATAAAGAGGTCATATTCATTGTGAGGAGGCAGGCAACAAATGCATAAATAATGGATTAGGTCATGATAAAATACCTTGATGGAAAGTGCAGCAGAGAAAGGCCGTCCAGTGATAGCTCTTTCATGAAACAACTGTACATTACTCAATGTAACAAACATTGTTTAGAACAATTCTTTTATTGTTACCCCTCACCTACTCTGACATAACGCTTCAAATATCAATCTTCTGGAATTCGGATACTTAAGAACACATAGTGTTTAATGCACATATTTGCCAATCCTACTTAAGACGATGGTTGTCTGACCAAGTCTGGGCAACTACGGAGACATGTCCTAAGAACAAAGAATAAGTGAAGAATGGGTGCACATTTTATGTCTCAGTGTGATGTGCTAAACTCTTATTTTCCTTTAAACTATTATTTTCTAAAAGTACTAAATCTGTTATCTTCCATTCAAGATAGCCTTCTTCAGAATCTTTTAGTCTTCTTTTTCATACAAGGACCTTCTTGAATCCCAAGTCTTTAAACCCTTTTATAGTCTATTTCCAATCTCCATCTCACAAAAACATTTTGTTCCTTAAATTGTGGGCTTGTCTTTTAGCTTGTATTGAAAAATCTCTTTCATGCAGCATAATTGCCTAAAATTCAGCAGTCATGTTTCTATCTGCATCAAACCTAACGATGTATATAACTACATGTATTTGGACAGATAAATAGATAGGTAGATAGATAGATATAGATATATTTTAACTTTCCTGAATCCTGAGATAAGTCATAAAACAAATATTCACTACACAGGAACACTTTGAGAGAACATGCCTGATTTTTTTCATCATAAACTCATCTGCTCTTTAGAACCTGCCAGATCAAGGACAATTTAGTGACTCACTCACATCAACCCTGCATTCAAGCTACTTGTGGAGAATGGTCATTGTAATTTTTGAGATCTGGGAAAATTTACCTAGATACTTGAAGTCTCCTGAAAACAATGTCATTTATCATAGATGACTATTTAAAGAGGCTACATGTTTTAGTTGTTATTTCTTTGCACTGAAAATTTAAAGAGACTTTAAAGGGTTTAATAGACAAAGCATTGGTACCAGAATCAGTTGTCTGAATCAAGTGTTTCCAGGATCTTGGAGACTTGTTCAAAGAACTGGTAAAGATGCACATTCATAAGGTAAATCAGAAAGAGGTTGCATCCAAATGAAAGTGATTGTATAAGTTTTGGATACAGTGACCATAGAAGCAGTGACACAAGAGGAAGACAGCATTTGATGGCTGGTTGTTTGGACCTCTCTTTTATTGGGTCCAAGAGAAGGAAGAGATAGTTTCTGGGATAGCAATTTGGGCATTTCTCTGTTTAGGATGAGAAGACTTGGGTTATATAGGCTTTTCTCTACCACACATGCCACATCTGACTAATCATGTGAACAACTAATTATGCACAGGCATAGGGGATTCTTCCTGAATGTTCATTTACAAGACACAAATTTTGTTTCTCTCCCAAACTGAAATATCCAGGAACACATTAAAACAGAAATAAGTTGTTATCAAGAGTTTGCTAAGGGGAGTAACTGTTTCCCATTGTCTGAAGTTGGGCATCAAAGTAGATCCATGCAGGAGAGGAATCTCAGATTGTCAACAGGTAGCTAGGTGCATTGTTAGGAAAAAGGATGTGTTTATTATCCAAGTCAGATTGCTATGCGACTTCTATATTTGTACGCTGTTTCTCTCTCTGCCTCGGTTTGTGGGTGAGCCTCACTTCTTTCCTACCCAAGCTGGACATGCCCAGGAGGGTCTTTGGTAGGGGAATCTTAAGAGTCAATGGAACACACTAAATTCCGGGAGAGCAGTCAAAGAGGCAAAACTCACTTTATTGTAAGGGTTAGGGTATTTATCAGGGTTCAAGGAAGGGTGGGTCTCCCAGTACCCAGGGGCAATGTATTGGCTAAAACAGGTAAGCAATTCTGCCAATCGCAGCTCATCCTCTGAAGTCAGGTGGGACTTTGGTGGAACCCTGATGTGTCAACTCAGGGGGGCCAAGCTTTGTCAGCTCTCTTGGATGAGGGCATCAGCAAAAGTGCCCACTACCCACAACCACACAGCGTAACCATTCCATGGGGTACCACATATGTTTGTCTTCCTCATTATCCCCACAATGTTATGTTTAAATTGTTATCAGCATGACATAAAATATTGTTGTATTAGTATATTTTACTTATATAGAGAGTTAGTTTGTCATTTCTTGTTCTTTCCCAGAGGAAAAGACTAAGGCTCATGTACTCTCCTCCTCCGCCTCGTTTTTCTCCTCCTCCTCTTCGTTTTCCCCCTCTTTCTTTTCTTCTTCCTCTTCCTCCTCCTCCTCCTCTTTCTTCCTGTTTTTTTTTCCAATTAAGTGGCTAAATACCAGCTTCTATAGAAATAGTGAAGGGGACATTAGAATTATGTAAAAGGTATAATCTATAGTGTGTGAGGTAGTTGATTGTTATGGCTGTGGTTAAGTCTTCCCCATTGCAGTGTGGATAAAATAACAACAAAAATGGCACTATGGGAGAGGATAACATGGTCTCACAACTTCTGATGTCTTTGCTACCCTTTCCTTTATCTGACTAGGAAGGAAGTTAGCCTTCCCTCTGCTCTCTATAGCTGTGCTGCTTATTTATTATTTTAATTGTCAGTGAATTGCAGGGGACAAAGTATACCTCAGGCAGACATTACTGTATATAACACTCTGAAGGCACAGGATACTGTGCCAAATGGTGAGGCAGTTTCATTAATAACAATTGAAGCTGCTCCTGTAGTCCTTTACACCTAAACATTCCCCCAGCTGTTTTGCAAACATTGTATTAACAGGCCTCTGCTCAAGCAGTGTGGGCAAACAAATCAGCTGTAAGGATGGGAGAGAATCACTTTGGGGGATATCTAAAATGTTTTCATTTCCAAAAGTGCAAAACTCTCCAGCTGTTGTTGCTGTGTTCGAACCCATCATTGCATCCTGTAGAGCAGAAATGATTGGGAAATATGGATATACCTGGAAGGGTTTTTGTTGTTGCTGTTGTTATTGTTTTGTTTTGTTTTTTTGTTTAGAGAAATAAAACCTGAAGACAGGTTTCTCTTTAATAATTTTTGTACATGAAGGAAGACTCAGGGTAAGAATAAGACTCAGGGTAGTCTTATAAGACCTTGAGGTAGTCTTTATAAGGTGGTCTTGAACCACTAATAAGGATTCAAGCTCAGACAGTCTGTTTACAAACTGTGATTCCTTATTGGCTGTGCAGAACAAATTTTGTTAAAAAATAAGCAGCTGTAAACCTACTTTGTAAGTTGGTTGTTTCCTGTGGTTGTATAGTTGTTTTGGCTTCTATTGTTGGACTTTTGGTTTGTTTGTTTGCTTGCTTTATTGTGTGGAATCTCAGAAAATCTCTGCTTCAGTTGCTTATATGTTGCCGTACCCTGGTCTTACAACCTTGGGTATGATATGTTCATAGTCTTTACCAGAAGAACAATTTTTTCAAGAATTTTTGAAAAACACTGTGCTGAACAATAGATAATACAGAATCTAGACCCATAGGCAATAAATACATGAACATAAAAGCCATCTATGCTAAACCTGGAGACTTAGTTAGCTTCCCCGAAGATATCAACTAAAAAGGAGTTAGACATACACAAAAATGTAAATATGTGGGAAAACAAGTCCTAATTCATAACTTATTGGGCTATTTTAAATTTCTTAAAGTAAAAAAGGTGAGTTGTCACGTGATTTATGATCTGATTTAGATTACTTTTAGATTACTTTTCCATTCCTAAAAACACAAGCAGGTCTTATCTCTGACTTTACATATGGTTCAAAGCAGTGACCAGGATGCTTGTATACATATTCCTAGAGAAGAAAGGCCTGTATACACTAAACAAGAAAGCTTATATCTAATATAGGTAATAAGAGGGAGTTAAAGACAAATCCAACAGTAGACCGTTCAGTCACCAGGACCCTTAGCTCACATAAACCTTTAAGATACCACAATGTCAATGTTCTGTACTCTTAGGAGTCAGCTTAGTAGATTCTCCTCCCTTCCCCTGTGTGGCAGGAACAGAACTTAGCACATGCAGTGTGAATAAAACCAGTGCCTTTATTGTCACTCTCTGCTTAATCGGCAAGCCTAGTTCATCTTGGCAACCATTCCGCATCAGCCATTCAGAGAAACAGAAGAAGAGATGCTTTGTCCAGAACAGATCCAAGTGGAGCTCCAGGGAAGTCATTCCTCTATCTCTACATGGCTTGAATTAAACTCTGAACCAATGCACTGTATCTTCCCTTTGCCAGTGTGATGGAGAGTTTAACCAAGTATCTGAGAAGTCTCTTAAATGAGTCAGGGTATTAAGTTCAAAGTCACATTATAAAATAAATCAAACTGTAACCTTCAAGGAAATAAAGACATTTTAAAGAGACACTTGTCTCTTTCAGCTTTCAAACTTTTGAGACAATGAACCGCATGAAATTGGAATTTGCCTATGACTCTCATGATAGGAGAAGTAAATACTGAAGCCTGGTTATAGCTCGTGGAGTAAGTTGTCTCATAAAGAGAGACATCAGAGTTTAGACTTGTCAGACTATCGATATGTGAGAAAGACTGGAACAAAAGGAAACCATGCTGGTTCGGTAATGAACAAAACCACACCTGAATTTGGGTCCCCTCATTGTGCATGCCACATACCGTTTACTGAAACACAAGCCTCAGTTCAGAATGCCAACAATGGACTTTGGGGAATCACAGGACCTTCTTGTTCCTCTTCTAGTTCTGACCACTTTGGATAAATCTCCCTGCTTTAATTTCCACGCAGTTTTTCCTTTGAACGAGCCTATTGAGGATGAATGACTGAGCCTAGCTTGTTAGATGTGCCAGAGCCATGGCTCCAACCCTAATAATTCAGTTACAAAGCACCATGCTCCTAATTAAAGACCTACCTGAAGTTTTCCTCCTGTATTTTTTATATTAGTTTACCTCAACAGTCTAATGATGATCAATATAAGTACTCTCTTCCTGCTCACAAATTTCTCAAAGAAAAATAACCCAGGTATAAAATGTATCTTCTCTGAGTGCCTCAGGTCATAAGAAAGCCCCAAACTTAACTCTTATTACATAACTTGTATTTAGAAAAGATGAAGCTAAGGCCATATCTTAAGCAGCAGTGTCAGAGTCACTCCTTTCTAAGTACATCTTTACTCTGCTCCCCTAGGTTGAATGATCAGATCCTCAGGTTTCTCATGAGCTATTCTTTCCATATTTCAATGCTGCAACACTAGTGAACTCATGTCAATATGACAATACTTAATTACAGTTACAATGGTTGTCCCCCTCCCAAGGCGATACTTTCCTATTGTTTTGATCAAAATATTTTGGTAATCCAAGACAGTCAAAATAGAAATTACAGCAAATGATAGTTTTTATGTTTTGCCTTTTTTGTTACACTTAGTCAAATACTTATGAATGTCTTTTGTATTATGTTCTTTAAACAGATGCTCTGATGGTATAAATTTCCAACTAGTGGGTAGTTCCAGAGCTTTCTTGGCCCTGCAGTATTAATGTAGGCATTCCCTTGCCCATGTATTCAGAGGTTCACCAATAAATATTTCATTTGTTATATCTTCCTCCCAAGCCCTTATACCCTTGTTGTTTATGGCACTTTCTGAGCTTCCCATCCTTGCCTAAACTTCATGGAGAAAGTATAAAATTTCTAGAATTTCTTTCAAACTTGAACCTTGGGAATTTAGTGTTATGGTTTAGATATGGCTGGTCTTACCAAGGCTCGGTAACCAATGTGACAAAGTTTAAGTTTTGGGTTAGTTCATTTAGATAAGTTCTAAGACATGTTTCAGAAACAATATAAAACATAAATTAGGCAAGAAAGACCTAGAAAGTAAAGCAAATGATGCAAGTGAAAATAAAATGAGTTTTGTGTCTATGGATTTTTTCTTATGCAAAATAATGGCCCATCAGTCTCCTGACATGTAGGTTTGCTGCTATACAAAGTCTTGCTGACCAGTTGCATAGATTAGAAACAAGGGACAGACAAACACCGAGCTGGAGATAATAAAGCATGGCTAAGGCAAGTTTTGAATGCCTTATGACTAGGTGTCTGTGAGAAGTATTCATTTGCTACCTGCCAACTACTTTGCAAGAGTCTCTAAGAGACTCTGCCGTCTTTCTTGTTGGTCTACCAATTTCATTCTTACCAAACACAGAAATCCACTTCCCCACTATCAAGGATAATTCTAAATGTCTCTGGAATCTGTATACTTAGTTTAGGTATTTAGTATCTAGTTCTGCCTATTTCACCTTACTGATACATGAAGACCCACTCACAGTATTAACTACCATTTCCTGAAGAGACAAACTGATGAATACTAAAAGTACATTTTGCTTAAAAATTCCCAAACAGTGCTTAAGACAAGGCTACCTGGAAATAAAAAGGAAAGTGCACTGAGAAAATGACTGACTTATCCTGAGTCACAGTTGCTATAATATTTGTATGTACATGGGTATATATGAGAACGAAAAGGGACCTGAAAATATATGAGAATATACAATAAATTCAGGAATTAATATAATCTATTGACTAGATGAAGATGGGAAGAAAGAGAGCAGACACTTTTTGTGTGCAGTTGAGCAGATCTGTATGAATAGCCACCCAACTAAATTTAGGTGCTCTAAAGATCCAGTGAGGAATCTTTTAATTTTTTTGTGGAGAAGAGGAGTGCAGGAAGAAGTAGTCAAAGAAGCTGAATATTTGGCTAATGAGAAGGGAAACATGTTCTGAGATACCTGAATTCTATTGACTGGAACCTCATGAGTAACAGAGAGACAACAGCCAAAATGAATCACTCAATAACCCATAGCATTTCTTAGTTAAAACACGAAATTCATTATGGCAATTTTTAAAGCAATTTTTCTATTAGTGGAAGTTACAAACACACACAAACTTAATTATAGAAACCCTTGGCTGATTTCAATAATAGCAAATTGGTAATTTATTTATTGCTGGAATGTTTGACATGTGCCAGATCTTACAGGTATACTGTGTAATTAATATTTTATATCCATCCTAATTAGTTAATTTGTTGGTCACAGTAATTCTAGGCATTATATTCATTTTATAGAAAAATGCATTGGAGATTGAAGGGAGTAAAAATTGTACCCATTAACATCAAGTTTCTCAGTAACACTGCAATATCCCTCCATGCACATCTATATCTGATTGACCACAAAGCACAATTAGGGCTTGTGCCTTTAGGTTTAAGGATTTTTAAGATGAAGTGGAAATAAGGATTTGGCTATTAGACTCCTTAAATGTTGGCAACATTTCTCCCAAGTACGAAGAGTGCCAAAAACAAACAAGAAAAGCAATATTGTGCATAACATTCAGCCTGCAGGCTGTCTGTTTACAAATTCTGCTGAGCCTAATAGCTTACAGTTTACAGTAGGAGCATAAGCATGTAAGTTCAGCAAGCAGGTTAAGAATATAGAAATAGAGCCTCATTTCATGTTTTATGGAATCCCATATGGCATTCTCTTATAACTCATTATAAATATTCATCACATGCATTTTGTGTGACTGACACTATGCTGGATACCAAGGAATCAATGATAAATAAGAGATAAAGCCTCTATCCTTTTGGGAAAGAGACAGGAAGTGAGGCAAATAAAATTGACTGTGGTATGCATTCTACAAAATAGAGGGAAAGAAAATTTCTAAAGAGGGACATCAAAAAAACCAATTTGTGGAATGAACTTCATTCTAATTGGAATATTTCATATATTGTTTGTGATATAAATTAATTAAGTTCATGTTTAATGTGACAAACTTGTAAGATCCTTATCTAGGAAAGAGAAAATGGGAGTAGTATGATTCAATTGAATGAAGGTGAAACTAGCAAGCTATTTGACTCAAAAGCTTGGAAGACATGAATTTATGAAAGGCTTTGATAATCTTCAAGTCATTTGGAACAGGGACTCTATCCCCGAATAGAAGGTGGTTGAAGAGATAGAGGAATGTGACAGATGTGTTCACATGTTACAATCACTTGTCTGACAAAATTGCAAAAAGAATCAAAATCAAGAGAGAAGGCACCTTTATAGTAGTGAATGTAAGTGGCCAGAGAAGAGAAATCTCAACAATTCATAAGATCTCCAGGAAAGGAAGAAACCTAAAGGATCTTGGACTTCAGGCGTCACAATGGAGGAAGAAGAAAAATCCTGTCTTCAATTTTCTTCCTACCCCCTAAGTAGCCCCAAAACAAAGAGGAAGCAAAATGGTTAATATTTAAGGCTTTGTCCTACACATAAATGGTTGAAATGGAGAGAAAGGGGAAAAAATAAACTTTAACACTAAGGAAACTAGAAATAAACAGAGAGGCTCATACTTCTCAGAACAGGAGCCTGGGATCAGAAATCTCCAGGAATACAGAGTCGTGTTAGTGAGCAAATAGATAAGGGTTGAAAAAAGATTTCTTGAGAGCCCATACTCAGTGGGCTTTGCTTCTGGGAGTATCACCAAATGTTCTCGATAAAGAGTCTTATTCAGTTCCAGGAGAGAGGGGATAAGGAGGGCTGTAGATACTTAGGAAAAATGCTTAGTATAGTCTGTTTTTAATAAGGCTTTTCTTCAAGGAAAACTCCCATATATGAGCCTAACCCACTGGGATTTTACCACAGTCCAAAGTATCTGAGAGAAGAAAAAAATTAAGTGATTTTAAAAAAATACAGAAGCACACTAAACCTTAATCAGCAGACTACTAACTGGACATCCAATTATGTGTAACATTTCATGAGAAATTTATAGTTTTTATAAGGCCATTGTCAGAGAGAAAGAAACATATTTCTGATTTAAGAAGCAGGACAAAGTTTGGTGCCATCCAATTCATAATGAATCTGTCAAAAATATAAAAATAGACCATAAAGAGAAGAAATGGATGAATTTTAACCTGAATAGTGCAAATGAGAAATGATTATGTATCAAACTTGTACTGCCAGCACTGGGGAACCTGAGGGAGGAAAGTTTCGAATTTGAGGCCAGACCAGACTACATGACAAGACCATGCTCAAACACAGGGAGATGAATCAGTGAGTCAAAGCACTAGCCAGACAAGCTTGACAATCTGAGTTTGATCTGGAACCTGTAAACACCTGATGCCCTTGATGGCATTCATCTGCAATCCCAGCACTCCTGCATTGAGATGAGAGGCAGAAACAGAGAAAATACTTAGAAACTCACAGACCAGCAATTTGGAGTACACAATACAAAATCAGAAACAGGAGAGATCTTGTCCCTATAATTTATAAGGCAAAAATCAATTAGAAAAAGTTATGCTCTGACCTCTACATATGCTGAGGGCCAGCCCAATCAGGGATTCAGTGACTCAGGAGGAATGGGCGGATCTGGCAAATAGTGTAATTAATCCAAATAATCACACTCTTATAGATGGAAACAGACTTCTCTATTTACATCTCATAAAGATGGCACTAGATTTTTCTCTTTATTTAGGCTTTATCCTTCTAATTTCTCCCTATGTTTTCTCTATATACAATTTTTATTTCTTATTTAAACTTATTCTCTACAGTATCTTTATGAAAACATACACATACACACACACACATACACACTTACACATTCACACACACACACACACGCACACACATCTTGTGTATGAAGCAAAGCTTCAACAACACACACTTTACACACACCTAAATCTTGAAAGCTTTGATGCATATACATATTACTCATACATTTTGCAAGCCTCATACCACTTTGTGAATGAAGCAAAGATTCAACCCACATACATCTTATATACTTTTTCAACAATGCCCTTGAGCATGTTACCATGAAAATATCCACAGATAACTAAATATCTTTCATGTATTCCATTCCTATAGCTACATTGTACAACAAAGCAATGAATTTTCTATTACTGAGTTTATGGAAACCAAGTATTTTTTTTCTTAGCCAATTTCCTTGTTAGATGTAGTATATGACAACCAAGTAACAATCAATCGTCCGCTTATTCTGTTTCTATTAAAGTTAGAGGATCACAAGAGATTTTTTTTTTTTTACTTTTTCTTTATCATACAGAGAAGAAAATCTATCTGTTCCACTGTCTTTATCTTCTCAAGGTACACATCAAATTCTATAATAAGCATAAAACAAGGAAAATCAAATTTGATAAGTTCAAACTTAACAGTGGGCACTGAAACTCATTTGTTGCCTATTAATCATAAACTTGTTTCTCATAGATGAAACCTGTGCACCTTAGTAACTGTGCTTTCTTTGTTTTTGCTTCCTGACCCAAGCAAATCCTCAGCTACCAAGAATATGTTTTTTTTTCCCTAGGTAACTTGCTCCATAGAAGCTGGTAAAAAACCCTGGTAGTCTTTTGGACTATGCATGTTTTAGTTTCTCCCTGAAGTTTCAGTTGAATCTGAGTGGTATTACTTAGGAAAAGTCCATATACTATATACTATATACTATATTTGCATTGCCCAATGAGGGGAACATTGCCCTGTCAGAGGTTAGAGACCTCCATAGAACTTGCATACCAAAAGAGAGACAGAGGGACCACAGTAGCAGCAAACATAAGGCCTACCAGGGGCAAAGGGCATTCTGAACCTCCAAAGCTGACTGCATGGCTCCTGTATTGATACCAGCATGCATATAAGGCACATGCTCTCACATGCAATCATTTTTTAAGCAATATAATATTTAAATTGTCCAAAATGAAGAGAAGAAATTCAAGTAAAACTATGTCTATAAGCAGTTTTCACATGTCTGTAGAACGTATATATAAAATGAATTAATTTTTTAAAGTAGAGTACAAAGTAGTTATATAGTTTCACTTCTTGGTAACTAGTCAAATTAAATATACAACAAGTAATTATGTAATTAAAGATGACTGCATAACAAAGGAGATTAACACGCATTTATCAGTATGCAATGGATAGATGGATTTCCCACTTGATTATCTTATTCATAAAGGTCATACAATGGATTCAGACATTATCATGGCAAAAATTAAAGATACAAGTGTGTTATACATTGTATGATTTGAAGTAGGTGTTTAAGGTGTTTTTTTTTTTTTTTTAATCTTGGGGAATAGACTTAATTACCTAATGCTATTACTTATCTCAGGGTCCTATACAAAGTAAGCACTCAATAAATAGTAGCCTTTATAATGCTGATGATCATATACAATATCTATAAAATACAATACATTTGAATATGTATTCGTCTAAGAAAAAATTTACAGTAATGAAGTCATGTGGTATAATGTTCCCTACACTCAATTTAAATGTGTTTTAGAATTGAAACTAAAATGATATAAATAAGAACTCAAGTTGGAATATGATGTGATGTAACATTGCTATATATGGAGAAAGACTAGTCATTCAAAGAAAAAAGAAGAATAAAAGCTAAGGAGACAAAATAAGTGGCTATTTTCATCTTCTTCTTCTGTAAAAACTGGAAGTGACACAGAGAGGACAGATAATGGAGACAGCTGGAGATAAGCCAGTGCAGAGAAAGCAAGATGCAGGGGAAGAGTTTCCCATCTGGGATGAGTTTCACACAGGGATGAGTGTGAATGTGGAGAGTAGACTTCTCAGGGAACTCACAAAGAAAGAAGAAAAAATTGGGAGATTAAAAAGACGTCCCTGAATGGAGAGACCCAAAAATAAAGCATATTCAGGAAGTAAAAAGGAAAGGCTGAAAGGACCAAATGGCATGAGAAAGGGAAGCACAGACTAATTTAAACAAGCTCAAGCATTGTCCTAGTTATCAGGTGTGCTCACAAATCACTTTCTCAAATCACAAATAAAGAGAAAGAGAATTTATAAGTCAGGAAAATACAAGCACTGATTGCCTTGTGTAGGCCACCATTCAAAGGTTGGTTTTTTTGTTTTTTTTGTTTTGTTTTTTGTTTTGTTTTGTTTTGTTTTCTTGGCTTTATCTTGGTCCTTTTAAATTACTATAAACAGAATGTATGTGTGTGTGTGTGTGTGTGTGTGTGTATTTGAAAGAAATCCTTCTGCCCTACTATCATCCCTCTTGGATACTAGTTCCTTCTCAATTTCTAACTTCTTTACAATTTATTTTCCTTTCTTGCTTTATTCAACAACACATTCTGTTTTGTGTTTAAAAAAATATTAGATTTATGTTTGCATCAAATCTTATTTTAAACATACCATGAGATTGACATTTTGCTATATTTTAAGAATATGCAAATGCCTTAGGAGTTATATAATGCAATAGGAACAGACAGGGGTACTGGAAATGCAGGTAATGACATGAATGAATCACAATTGGAGAAAATCAGCAATTCTATTTGTGTTTTATCAATGAAAGGCATCAAAAGGGAGATAAAACTATGTTGGTGAAGTAGATTGAACTGGTAAGCTAAGTGAAGTACAGAATTACATCAAAAATACACCATTTCTAAAATTTTGGAAGTCTCTTAAGTGTTTCTATATTTTTTTTAAATGTAATTTGTATACTTCACGCACATGTGCACACATGCACACGCACATTCATACACACACACAATCTTAGAATTTCTTGCAAGTAACTCTCTTACCAATTAATAGTTCAATGTCTTGAATGTAGGAAGCATTTCATCATTAATTATTGGAAGAATATACAAATGATAAGAAACATCTCTCAGCAGCTACAAATTATATTATAAAAATAGGAAATGGGCTTTGTTATTGTTGAACAGATACTGTCAATCTCTCCTCTCTGTGTGTTCTTAAGTTGCACTTATGACTAGCAAATCCTGTCAGGACCAGAACATCATCTAAATCAACTCTCAAAAGCAATCCTATTGCACACCATCTTACCTTCTGGGCTACTCTTCCCAGACTCCTGGACTCTGACTACGAATGGATCATTTATATTTGCACATTTTTTTGAAGTTTCCATTATGAAAACTCGATTTCTACTATCATTGTGTGTGGATTCAGCTTTTATATGCAAGGCTGTTTGGAAGATGAGCTGCTCCAGGTTATAATGAAAATCGCTGATTTCCCACCTATGAATGTTTTAGTTGTATTTTAAAGCTCTTGTAAAACTCTACTAACCATCATCTTCTTCTTTTAATAATTTTCTCATCTTGGAATTTGAGTAGTGCAAAATAGAAACTGTCATTTCATATTACCAATATTCATAGTAGCCTTTGTGAAAAATGTGCTAAGAGTGTGTTGTAAGAAGTACAGAGAAGTAAAAGAGGCCATAAAGGGAAAAACAAAGAGATTAAGAAAGGAGAAGTAGAGCAGAGAAACACAGAATCCCACACTTCTAATAAGCCAACTGTTTCATTCGTTGACAATGGGTATTTTTATGCTTCTAATATACTCAATGGTAAAGAACCACCAGGGAATTAATTTTATGTGAGCAAAATAGTCACTTTTATTTTCTGTATAATAAAACTGTTTTCTTGGGGATTGTTTCCAAGGTTCTTCTGTGCATTTCCCACTTCTCAGCTCTAGGCTGCTCTCAAAGGCCCAGTCCAAGGGGTAAAATTGTGGAGGGTTGCATTAGATAGCATCCTGGGACACTTCAATAACATGTCACCTTCTAAGGGCAGCTGGGTAGATAAAAGGTAGTTTGAATACAGAGAAAGAGGGGTTCACATTTGTCTTAGTCACTTATAAATTGATGTGATAAAACATCATGACCCAGGCAACTTTCAGAAGGAACATTGTTGGGCTTATGGTTCCATAGGGATTGCACCCACAATGATGGGGAGAGCATGGCAGCAGGCAGTTGGTATGGTAGCTGGAGCTGGAAACTGATAGCTGATGGCTTGCAACTGGAACCACAAGCAGGACATAGAAGTGGGACCAGTGCATGAGTTTGAAACCCAAATCCTAACTTGTGTGCCACCTTTCCTCCAACAAGTCACACCTAAGTCTATACAAACAGCACCATCAATGTGAACTAAGTATTCAAATGCCTGAAACCATATGAAATATGTCTCATTCCAACCATCACAATATTTTCAGAGAATAGTTGAGATGCAACTGTGAAGTCATTAGCTGGGTGGAGTTCAATCTGAACACCTGCCTAGTGTTAGGTGTAGGCATCTTTTAACTTGCCTAGCTTTAGTTTTCTTGAATCTGTGAAAGAAAGAATGGGGGAGGAGTGGAAAATTTAACTTGTACAGAATGTTTAGCATAGCAGTAGGTATGTAATGTATAGTAAATTCTCAGGTTTCCTTTTTTAAATCAAACCATGTTCTTTTCCTCCTACTTTTCGTCAAATTTGCTTTCTTATGCATGAAAAGAAATATCAGCCAGGCAGACAACATTACATGAGCACTGAAAATGTGGAACTGGGAAGATTGCCCATTTAATAGACAGGTAAGAATAGATTCTATCTACTTTGCTGTCTGACTACATATAGCTATAAATAATCTCAGGTGGTTTGAGTTATGCTGTAGTTAAGCTGATCATATTTCCACACACATATCTCAAATTGTTATGAAATTCTCCTTTCAGACTACGAGGAAAATAAACAAGATTTTCCAGAGTCCCAGTCCTTTTTCTTGCTAGCTGAGTGACTTTCAATTTTCTGAATTTTATTTCAATAAAACAATATGCCTTAATGAACAATAAAACAAATTTCAATAAATAATAATTTTAATTAGTGTCTCAGATTAACGGAGGGGCTTCTATTCCCCTTAAACATAAATCAATTACAATAATTCCAGTAACATGAACAAAGTCCAAAGAAACAAATTTGGGGCAAATGCCAATGTTTATATGTTTCTTTGTCTTTAATGTGTCAAAACCATTTAACAGTAAAGTAATTTTTGAAATTCAGTAGATCTTGTGACACAATCTTACTCTCACTTCTGAGAGCAAATTTTCTGTTGTCCTCCAGTGTTCTCAGAGACATTAAAGTACCTTGGACATTTCATATCTTATCAGAACCCTGAAACAGCACCATAGATGCTGCTAATGTAGAAAACCACTAAAATTTAAAGATGGTTATATGTTTCAGTGCTTTCTTTCACTTTCTGGAGAATCTGGAGCTTGGGGTTTGCTTAGTTCTGTCACACTAAGGTAGAAATGTGGGAAGCTCTAGCTGGTGACTACACATTGTTACAACACGTTGCTTTTCTTACAACTCATCATTAGCTATCTCTTCGGTTTTAGGCAAAATTAGTGCTTCATGACAGACAATACAGAAAATCCTGTAAATTTAGGAATATTCCTCCAGGAGATAAAACCTCATGCTGAACCTTCTACGCATCCTCAGCTCTGGTGGTTTTTAAAAGCATCCTGCAACTCTGAAGTGGTGTTAGCATTTTCTAATCTTCCAAACTAAGCTTTTTCCAGTTATGATCAGACTGAGGCTATAACATTGGGCATACCCTATTATTTCTCTTTCTTTGAAGGACAAGGTAGGAGATTAATATTCTCTACCTGTGCTGCGCTTAGCTTTCTTTCTTGAGAGAAGAACGAATCCTATAGTAAAATTAGAATTATGCTATCTGTTAATTCCAACACACTATCACACTGCCTTTGTCTTTTGCTGCTTTGTTTCTGCTTGCTTTAGTCATTGCAGCTTCAGATTCAGGAATTTATAGTATGGTATTTCAGGGTGTCTATCTATCAAATTGGTGGAGTTTGTTTGTTTTTTCAGGGAATAATGTCTGTGCCTTCCTGTCACAGCACCTTGTTGAAGTCATTCCAATTCTCTATAACATTTTATAGGTATTTGTTGTTACCTTCACACTTGTCTTACAATTTTAAATTCAATCATTTAATCCCGTGTTCCTAAGCTTGAGCACATTAATCCAGTAAATCAAATTTTTTGTTTGAATCACTCGAGGCGTTTGTTCATTTTCAAGGCACTCTCACTCAACACCTATGGCAGTGTATGGCAGATACTAAGTATGCGGGAAACACGACTGATTAGTGAAGGAGGGACAAATCTTTATCTTCCTACTTGCTTTATTTTTTTTACATGGTAAAGCTACTTGTTTTACCATCTGTTTCCTAAATGACAAAATGAGAAAAATATGCATATGATTTTACTTATCCACAGAAGCTTTATAAAGCTGAAACACTGTAAGATACACTAGAGTTCATCAACAATAACCCATGATATACAATGCTATTCTTATTAACCTCTATAATATCATCACCATCATCACCATCATCATCACCATCACCATCATCATCACCATCACCATCATCATCATCATCATCATCATTTTCTGTTAAGAAAGATCTTATTTCAACTTCTTCTTGATTACCTGTTTGATAATAATTTTAAACTTTACCTGATTGATGCAGATGTTTCTTTATTTCCAATTACTTAGTATGCAGAAAATAAGTATTTGAATTTCTAAGAAGAAGATAACTGTGTTTGCGTATGACAATGCCCTAAGGTTTTCAGCCAAAGTTTATAGGGCTAATGCGGGTTCCACATAAGCACCTTTTGGAAACTGAGTGATTCACATGAAGACCTGAGAACATTTTATGTCATATTCTTCAAAATATTTAAACATATTTTACACAATTTAATCATCATATGTACTTGTATAGAATTAAGAATGAGCTTTGGTTTCAATGTAAGTATTAAACATATTAAATTTCAATTTCTGAGGTTAAGCGTGATCAACTAAAGAAGGTAAAAGTGAATCCAAAAATTTCATCTACTGATTTGGTATCTTTACATTACATGGTGTGAACTCATGCACATAAATGTCAACTTCACCACCATGTTTGCTGTCATTTATAACAGTAATATTTCATCTTTAATGGGACAGGCACAATGTACAGAGAATCAAATGCTCTTGGCATCTTTTAACTCATCTACCAGCTGTTCTTACTTCTAATTTATAAAATGGTGTTAACTGGACCCTCAAATAATGAGGCTGTAATGACAGAACAGAATTGCTAATTATTTTCCTCAGCCAACTTCTATTCTTTGGCCAATGCCAATGAACTAATTATTGAAGAGAGCTTAGTTATATTTCTCCCAGTTCGCTTTTAGTCAATAAGCAGAGAAGGAAGAAGAAACATGAGTGTGCCTAGGGAAAATTAGCGCAACTATTTTATGTGTGGTTTAAAAG
The DNA here is from genome assembly GCA_026225945.1 of Cricetomys ansorgei. Classification (NCBI taxonomy): domain Eukaryota; kingdom Metazoa; phylum Chordata; class Mammalia; order Rodentia; family Nesomyidae; genus Cricetomys; species Cricetomys ansorgei. The sequence continues at coordinate 557,848 of JAMJFZ010003206.1, forward strand.
ATGCACAAAGATGCAATGAGGTAAGAAATGGGTGTTTCTTTTTACAGAGAGAGCATTGTTTGACTCTCATGGCCAAAGAGCAAAGACTTTGTCTTCAGAAAGATTATTAAAGAAAACAACTGCTTCCAAACCAGATGGAAATGTTTGAGAGTAGAGCCTAAATTAGGGAAAACATTGGCCGCATGTGCATTGCAAGCTGTATGCATAAACCTAATCTGATTAACTATTCCAAAAAGTGCTTTCACAGTGCAATATATAGTACACTAGGAAGAAGAATGGTTTTTATGACAGAAGGGTTCTGTTGTTAAGTGTGGAAATGTAGGAGATGTATCAGAGCAACGAACTTAAACTATTCTCTTTCTATACTTACAGAATAGTAACATCTTTATTTATTCTTAGATTCTCATTAGTGTTTTATTGAATGCAGAAAAAGAGAAATATAACATTCTTAACTTTTGAAGAGCTATGCAGTATTAACACTATAATCTCTATCACTTTCTATTTTTTTTGCTTTCCTTTTTTTTTGAAAATAAATTCTTCTCCCTCTTGAAACTAAGGGAACTCCACAGAAGAGGGGAAGAAAGATTGTAGGGCCCAGAGGGAATCGAGGAAACCAGGAAAAGGAAACCAGGAAATCACTGCCCACTCCATCAATTAAGCAGGTCTGAAATGGGTTCACAGACAATAAAATGGAAAGCTTAGAGCCTGGAAATGTCTGCACCAAGTCCTCTGAGTATGTGTTAGTGCTGTTAGTGTAGTGTTTTATGGGATTAACAATGGGAGTAGGAGTGTCTGCTCCTGGGAATCTTTTCTTCCTACTTGGTTGCCTCATCCATCCTTGATATGAGAGTTTGTGTCTGTCTTTTGTGTCTTTTGTTTTGTTGTATTTGGCTGATATCTTTTGGAAGCCTGCTCTTTTCTGAAGGAAAATGGATCTGGGGGAGAGGGGAGAAGTGGATGAAGGGAAAACCATGATCAGGATAATAATTGACTTTATTGATGAATTTTGTTACAGTTTAAGAAATTCAAGGTGAATTATACATGTTAAAAGTAATTTTAGAGGCTGATATGAGGATGTTCTGACTCCTATGACCAATAATAATGTTGGGATTACTTGAGGCACATCTATTAACCAGCTCCCATAACTTTTAAACTTCAAAAGAATCTTAAAATGTAGGTGCTATAATTCTGTCCCAACTTTGAGATACACTATTAGAAAGCAAAGAGGTTTTGTAACTTGCCCAAAGTTAAGCTTGTCAGTGGCTGAGAATTAGAACCCAGGTAATCTGATTCTAAAATTTTCCCTTCTAATAATGATGCCAGACAAGAATTCTGGCTGATATTTCTTGCCATGAAATGCATATTGAAGAAGCTGGGTGAACCCCAGTAGGTAAGTTAGAGCTTCTGGCTGTCAAACATAGACTTGTCTATGCTTCTCTGCAATTGATTTAATTTCAAAGCTTTTGTTAAATTTATGCCCGATTTGACAATAATTCCAAATTTAGGGAATATTCCAAATATGAGGGATAAACTATATCAATTACTTTGACTTAGCATAAATCATTTTTAACATTGTACCAAATATGCTTCATTGTTTTCCTGAACACTGCCTGAATGGAAAACTGAAATCATCTCTTATGTAACCAGAAGCAGTTAAAATTACAATAGATATGATAATACTTCATCTGCTGTATGTTGTCAGTTAACCAATAATATATCTTATGGCACTTTTCCCTCCTAATAAAGGGTTAAATCTAGGATTGGTAGCCTATTTAATACCTAACTATATTGTCAATTTAGTTTTATTATAGAACATATTTTTCAATCTTTATTTGTTATTTTGGCTGTTTATTTTTTAGTGTTCCTAATATTGACAGGTTGTAATAACAATACCCTCTAACCTTTTAACAATGAAATATTCTTAATTTTTTATTTATCTGATGATTCTTCACAGATGTGTTCCGCTCAGGCATTCCTGGCTGGAATACTGGGAAGGAGCTCCTGAGTCCTACCTGGCAAATCACATCTGGAAAGATATATGTCTATCTGTGTTCCTCTCCCATCAACTGGTCAGGGTCTTGTGTACACTCTCTACTATATAGCTACTACCTTACTATCAGTATGCCATGTGCAGGGATACTGTTTAAGACTGTGGGAACATAGCCTGTTACTCACTCAAACATCTCTAAAGTTAACTCCTATTGACACTTCTATCAGGCTCAATGTTTACTGTGAAGGCTAGTAAACATTAGCTTTCCTCCCTTGTCCCTAGTATATGATAGTGTTTATGCAAATCCATATCTACATATTTGTACATGTACATACACAGTTTTTAATCAGTTTGAACACCTGGTTTCTATTTTCTATGCTCTTAACTAATAACTATACTAAAATATTCTTGTGCTCAAACAGTTCTAGATTGGTTAGTGAAAACCTTCTCAGAATAGACACTAGGCTTGTATATATACCTCAATCTTCTTCCAACAGACTTTAAGCTCCTTCTTTCTGATACTATTTTCTCTTAATTCTTCAACTACACTAGGGCAGAATTCAAAAGAAAAACAGAAGAGAAAAAGGGAAAGTTCCACATTTTTTTGTTGAAACGTGGGTAGATTACATGACAACGACTTCATAGTGCTACCACATGGAAGCTTGTATAAGAATTTGCACTGAGAAGCAAATTATGGGTAGGAAACATGTACAAACAATCCTTCTATCCTTTGGAATACCAAGTGTCCAGAAGTGGTAGTTAGATCAAAGCTTCTTTGTTCTTCTTCTCATATAATAATTTGTACTCCAAGGCATTAATGACAAAGAGGATGTTCACAGGTCTAGTATTAACAATGAAAGAGGAGGTAGGGTCCAAAGTTTCAATAGCCTAATGTTATTATAGAGTGTTCTCATAGTACTATCATAGAGCCTGAATATTATCATAGAACAAGAATAGGCTTGAAGTAAATTGAGCTAAGAACAAGACTATTGATTTATAGCATAGGTTTCTAAAATTTATTGTCTTACTTAAAATATTTTTAAGTAGGTTTTATTCTGTATGTCACAGAGAACCATTTTTGTTGTTTAGTTGATGAACTGAGAATTGGTGCATGTGAAAACTTCATGGAGATCTATGGAAACATGATAGAAGGTAGTGGCAGATTTCTGGAGCCATAAATCTAGGATAAAAGGATTTAGCCTGAATCAACTTTTGTTTTTTCACCTCTAAAATTCAATTAACAATGTGTGCATTCTGTAATAATATAAACAATAGATGTATTTGAAATCTTCAACATAATTTTGCAAATAACAGCCACAATAAATGTGGTCATCATAATTCGAGGAGTGTCTATTATATATTAGTTGCTATGCAGGTTGCTGATTATGCTAACATAAACACAGTGAATGTCCTCGCCTTTCAGAATTTTATAAATTTGTCTCATAAGGAATAGAGACAAAAATTCAATCCTGATGGAGTATGAAAATGGATTGGCAGGATAAACTGAATTTCACGGTAATTATCTAGAAGGGAGCATTGAATCAAAACTGTAAATTTCAGAGAAGACTCTTTGAAGAAAAACAATAAAGGAAAGTCCTAAACATAAGCAGCCTGGATGGGAAGTTCCTCACAGAACGGGGTTCCCAGGGGAAAAAAAAAAACAATCTGCTTTTGTGAAGTGCAGGAGAAAACAATACACAAAGTAGGTTTGGGAAATGGAATGAAAAGCCAGGTGGCGCCTGGAGGTGAGAGAAGAGCATAAACCAGATTCAGGAGACAGACGGCTGTGAAATCAGTGTTACTTGTTCCCCGCCTCCCCCCACTAGCTCCTGTCCAAGAGCTAATCCACCAGGTCTTATGTAATTCCTAAAGAAATGGTATACTTTTTATCCTACAGTATTTCTATCAAGAGTACTTTGGGAAGAAAACATGTGTCACATGGAAATACTTTTAGGTTCTTCCTGAAAAAGAGTATCACATGATTTTTTTCCAAGGTGTCATGAATGTCACAGATCATTTAGTCTCATTATTTGAGGTTGGCATTAAATTCCAACAAGTTCAATGAGTTATCTAAACAACAGAGTCCAGGTTTTCTCATGGGGTGTCAATTACCATGTCTTGTTAATTATGAAAGTCTGTGAAATGAATCCAGGACTTTTTAGCTGAGTCAATTGGAGCTCTATGATCACAGGTTTAACACATAGAAACACACATGAGCTCCTTCCAAAGATGTTGTTTGAAGTGGTCCAAAGAATCCATAAGCTACATCTTACATCAAAGAGAAATTATGGACAATTCTTGAGTCAGTTCTCCATGGCTATTTGTGTCGATGTGAGTGAAAACTATGGACTGTCAAAATTCCTAGGCATCTTGTTTGATGCTGGAAGAGACATGGATAACCAAACAAGATGGAAAGTGTCAAGTCCAGAGATATTTATCCAAAGACCTTATTTTACTTTCCCCATGCCAGAGAAATGAAAGGGATTTCTCTGTTCTCTTTAAACATTCAATTTATTCCAAGAAGACAGCTGGATAATGCCTACAGAGAGGAGGAACCATTGTCTCACCAGAAAGTCACAGGAAAGAGACAGCCAAAAATTCCTGATTTCTGGCTCTGTAAAAGTTCGGTATATCTGGCTCTGAATGTCCATTCTTAAATCTTACCACTTTGTCATTTATTCTAATTGATTCCCGATGTATCCTGCTCTACATCTGTTCTATCAAAAGGCCAAGATTTATGACAAATGATGCTAAATACCAAATAAGTGTGTTAAAGGCTGATCAATTGTCTGCATGTCGAGACTGCTTTTATTTTTACTTCTTTTCAAGCACATGTTTTCAATCACCTAATCAAAACTAGATGTGACCATAGGTTAGAATGAAGTGGCAGCTGTAACAGGAGAAGAATTACACAGTGACAAAACAAATAAGTCAAATAGAAGTAAGACCAGTGCAATATACAGCAAAGCAGTAATGATGGACATTCAAAGAAATCCACCCTGTCCTAGAAAACAGCTGTGGGCAGAATCCACTCTCAAAGGACTATGATTGGAAGGCAAGCAGTTGGATCTCAGTACAGAGCTCAAATTTACCACTTAATAATTGGTGGACTTATGAGGGATGATTTCCTAATATTTCTAGACTATATTGGCTTTCCCTTCAAAATGTGGAGAATGATAACTGATTCCAGAGTTAATAGGAATCAGTAAGATAAATGTAAAATACATGCTGTTATTCTATACTATACGTCTACACTATAATAAGGTATTATAATGCCCATTGTTATAATTAATAATATTAATGATAGGATTATCATTTAATGATATGTTTTTTGAGTAAGTCACTATTGTTTGACTTGAATAGATTATTTTACTTAAACCTATCTAAACCTGATGTATATAGTCTTTGTTAATTTTTAGAAATTTGAATATATGTATATAAATATTATATGTAATATAATATATATTATAAATAATATAGTGCTCAAAAATAATAATCAAATAAGGGAGATAAACAAATGAAAGAACAATTAGATTTTCATTTGGCAAAAATATTTAGGAAATTATAGAAAATAGAGTAATTTTCTCTGGTTTAATAAAAAGAAACTGAAGTTATGGACACAATATTCAAATAAAGTACATGTTAGTGACCTTAAAATATATTTTATATATAACATATAAAGTAAACTTTCTTTCCTAAGCAGTAACTTCAAACATAATCAACCAAAGAGGAAGACAATCTTAGAGTTATTAGTTTTAATAGAGCTTTCTTTCCTTAAAAACATTTTATGTTGTTTTCCTCCCAATTTTCTGCTTTTGAAAACATTCATTTAGAAGATACAAGTTTGTTATCCCTAATCTGAACATCTGATCTCTTAAATCTAAAAGAGTTTAGTGCTGACATAAAATGCTAAAAGAAAATTCTATGATTGACCTCTGAGATGGATTATAGCCAAACTACAGATATACTAAAAGTAATATATAAAATTATCTTTAGATTATTAATATAATATATGTATGAAATATAAACAAAGTTTACATATAGACGTGGGTTCTACCTTAAGATGTTATATATATGCAAATATTCAACAATCAAAAATTTGTCCAAATTTTAAAACACTTCTCTTTTTAACCTTCTTAAATAAAGGATATACAAGCTGTATTTGAAAAATAAATTTGAAAAGTCTGACCATGTGTTTTCTTCATTTGCTGCTTTTAAAATTAGATTTACCTTACTAATTTATATTATTCATTATATTCATTATATCAATTTACATGTAATCACTATTTAGTGATCTTTAATAATCATATGATAGTATGGACAAAGGATTTTATAATAATTTTCTTCTACAGACAAGGCATCAAATTAAATGTTTAGAGATCTGAAAAATTCTAATGGAAGGCCCATTATGTTAATAATGTGTAGTTACTTCTTATTGCATGAGGATATATCCCCAATTCACAATCTTAATTTAAACCCATAACATAGCTCTTTTGTGCTCTAAGTGCTATTAATTTAATATGATTCTTTAATTGCCTTTGTATGCTAAGTTGCATATAATTTTCATGTCAAAGTCTTGCACTGGAATAATGAGAAAAATAAATAATAAATGTTTACGATACATTAAAAATATTGGGAACAACTTTATCAAAAGGTATATTATTAAAAACTCAACCTTTGTTGATTTTTTTGCAATATCAGTAATAGAAAGATTATGTTCTCATTGTACTTTGTCCATAGATAGAGTGAAAAATTCTGTCTAGTTACTAAAACAGTAATAGAGTCATAGCAACTATTTGTTATTGCCAAACCTACATTAATGATCTACAAATGATAAGGATTTTAATGTAGAGGGTAGTACATTTTTTTTTTCCATTTATTCTAAATTTAAATACAAGGAAATAGCATCTCATTAGATATTAATAGAATACAAATACAGAACAACATACAATATTCTCTTAGAAGTTTGCAATAACGTGATGCTGTAGAGTGCAAAGGGGAAGGCTGACTTCAAACAAAAATATACCATGTAAATAGACATGTGTAGAAGATGAGAGCTTGCCATATAGTTGCAGAGTATGGCAAAAAGCAAAGAGCCAAGAATAGCATGGAATGTACTTTGATTATAACATGATTTCATTACATAGGATAAATTTTATTTTAGGGAGTATTGATACTTTAAAAACAACCTATTTTATTATTATTTTAATGTGTGTAGGTATTTTGTCTACATTTAAACTATATACTACATGTGTCTCTGGTGCCTCTGGATGCCAGCAGAGATCTTCAGATCCTCTGAAACTGGAGCTACTGAAAGTTGTGAGCCACAATGTAGATGCTGGGAATCTATTTTGGATCCTCTGGAAGGGCAACCAGAGGTATTAATACTGTACCCACTTAATTAATTAACTAATTAATACTGTCTCCACCCCTTGTTTAATGAGTGTTAACTCATTAAATATTATTGCTTATTTTGATTCCACCAGTGGACATATTGTTCAGAGGAGGAGAGCCAAATCAATTGCCCATATTTAGATCATCATCTATAAAATACTTTCATTTCTTTCTTTCCCATTACCCCAAATATATCATGGCCACATACTAGGCAGCCAACACAAGTATTCGTGAGCTGCTTATAAACAAGGTGTATAATATTTTATTAGATTAAAAAGTTCACTGATCAGAAGAGATCTTCTTACATCTAGATGAATACAAGGCTTTGTCAGTTTTGGTTGTTTGCCATGTTGTCTGTTGTTGAAAGTGTTTAACTGTATTTTAGCAAGGTAAACATCAAAGAAAGCTAAAAGTCTTTTCAGGAGTCAGGCATGTAGTATTTGATAGTGTAAATTGAATCCGTCCCTTATTTTATAAAGTCAGAAGACACTGAGAATGAATAAAGAAAATTGGACTTCTCAAAAACTAAAATATTGCAATAACTCTTCTAGGAAAAACTGCTTTTTATAACTTATTTTCTCACCAAATTTATGTTATACATATAAAGAAGCACTACATAAAAACACATCAATGTCTCATTGAATTTTTAAAAATATAACTATTAACAAAACAAATAGAACCATTATTAAGGTTTCTGTAATGCATGTTTTGCTTCTTATTTTCCTAATCATTAGAATGATACTGCTTTGTAGATAATAAAATAAGACGGATGAAAGATTTCAAAATCTTCTCAGAAAGTATATGATTATAACCAACATGCATATAAAGATATTATTAGAAATTTTTACTAAATTTATTCAAACTATGAATAGAAACTATGAATAGAAGTTTACCTTAGTGTTATATAACTGATACAGGAGAAATTAAGCTCTCCAGGTGAAAGCAGCCTTGTATTGACTGCCTCTAATTAAGTGAGGCAATAATTTATAAAGGAAATTCAGAATCAGAAAATTGTTCATGGGCTTTTGTATTTATCCAAATATTTATTGGTTGTTAGGCACTATGCTAAGTAAGTATTGAGAAGAAAATCTTGAACATTAGAGAAATAATAAAAATTATCTATCAGAATCTGATCTATAAGAAATGCAGATATTAAAATTAAAAATTAACAAATAGAAAGATAATGATGAAGGCGATTTTGGAGCATATAATTAGAGAGCTTAAATACATGGGTAGCATTTCAGAAAGATTTGTTTGTGGTTGTAAAAAAATAATAAAACATAAGAAGTTGGAGGGGAAAATTATATCAGGCAAAGGAAATATCATATTAAAATTCCAGAGAATGGGAAACAGCAAGATAAATTCAGTACATTAAATGAATACAAAGAAAAATTATGGATTTTGGGATGTAGCTCAGCAGTAGAGTGCGTGTCTCCCAAGGGCCTGAGGCCAATCTTGAGCATGTAAACACTTAAAAAATAAAACTAAATAAAAATCTAAATAGAATATTTCCAAAATGTAGAGAATGAAGAAATTACTATATAGCATGTGTAAAAGAAGTAAAAAAGGAAGGTTCCTTTTATGTAAGATAGGATATCTGGTCTGCATATTGTAAGGGATCAAATGAGCCCAGGGGAGACTAAATGACAAGCCTACAGTGTGTGAATCAGAACCTATATTCAGCCCTGTTTGAGTATCCTACTGGCAATGCTTTTAGCATGCTGCAGTCATCATTCAAACTGAATATCTCAGCAGAGTCCATTTTCTTTTGAGAAAGATTGTAGGAAAGAGGAACCTAGGTTCTGTAAATCTATCATGCAAAGACAGAGAGGGGGAAACCGTCAGACAGTGGTGTGTGACAAAGTGTGAACTAAAATACAACTAATCAGTTACAATAATTTAAATTTACTCAGCACGAGTGGCTACTGAAATCATTTTTAAAAATGCTCTACAAATCTTACTTAGATGCTTTATTGTTTCCAGTTATCATGTTTGTCGATGGCGAGGTTTTGCCTTTCAGACTTCAAATGCTGACATATCAAATGCAGGGCTGAAACATAAATTGGCAAAGCCTTCTGTATTGCTATTTATATCAAGAACCATATAGTTTACTGCAATATCACATTTTCTTGGGTAATTCCATTGCAAGAAATTTGATGTAAGTAATCAACATAGTCATAAAAATGTAGATTACATATATTAATATGCTAATCTATATTTCAAGATTGGCCTGGGTAAGAAAATTAAATAACTTTTGGTTTAATAAGAAACTATTAGCCTAAAAATAACCATAGCAAAACATAAAAAAGTGATTATAAGGAACAACAAGAAAATACGCTCAAGAAATATCATTTTGCAAATAGAACTTTAAAATGGAAAACCTAGGATAAGATCAGACATAGGAGCCACTCTCTGTGAAAAGTTAAATGCCTAGACAATATTTCAAATAATTAACATACATTGTTTTGGGATGTGTTTTGAAGATCTTCCTTAGGCTGCATCTCTCGTTCTATGGTTAACATTTATTTCTTTTGTCATAAAATTGAAAATTAAAAGCTAAACTAGTACTTGAGTGGAAGCTGTGTTTATGACAAAAGTGACACCGATACAACAGTAAAATGATAAAGGGGATACTGATACAACAGTAAAATGTACAGCCTAAGAAAAGCTTCATAGACCTTTAAATAGAAATCTTGATGTGGAATAAATTTAGGAAGGTAGAATGCTTTCTAAAGCAATTTCTACACTGGCATTATGCTGCTCTTGCCACACCTGCCAGACTCAAATTCTTTTCTCCACAAATCATTTCTGCTTTATTCCTAATATCATGTGTTCACGAAAGTTTGCTGGAATAGAATAAAGTGGTGTCACCACTCAGCAGCAGGGTGAGCTGAGGAAAACCCTTGAAATATATTGAATCTGCCAGGTTGTCTGCACTTCTAATTGGGACTCCAGTTCTTGTCTGATGTACTCAGATGGAGACTGGTAAAGCCAGAGCTCTAGTGCACACACTCATGCCAAGATGGAGGAAAATATTTTAGAGGGAGGGAAGGGAATGGATTTCTGGCAGAGAGTACAGTGAAAAAATGTCCTGAAACTTTGCTTTCACAATTGTAATTTAAGGATTTGTGTGTCCAACCCTGTGAAATAAGCACATCATTTTAATCAATTTCCCCTTTGAATGAAACTATTTTGGTGAGTTTTCTTTTGGGTGCACCTAAAAGATCCTAGGCTAAGAACAGACACAGTAGTCCAGAAATAGCCTATAATCAATTTATATATCACTTAAATTTTGCTTCAGAATTTGAAAAATGTGAACTTGAGAGCCCAGAAGACATTTTGTGAAATGTTTTATCCAATTTCCTCTTTATGAAAGATATCATGACAACAGGGCTTATTTTCAACCATCTTTTTGCTTCTATTTGTAGCAAAAAAGATTTATTCCCTAGGAAAGCATCCTATATTCCTACAGTTACTTGTTTATTTTTCTTGTTATAACAGACCTTCAACAGGAGTCAATGAGTGTGTTTGTAGCATCCCATTTAAGTATCCTGTTTTATAGAATAATATTAGTTAATATACAATAATTTCAGTTCTGTTTTTTTTTCTCACCCTCCATTCTTTTTCATGTCTACAGAGTAAGGAAATTACCTCTTTGGATATATCTTCTTTCCATTTTTAAACAGTTATTAAATCAATAAACAATGTACAAGTAAACTTGGATTCTATGTGATGGGAGCTGGGATGACTCGTCATATAAAATAAAATGTATTGTAGATGAATCTGTACTTTGACCTTGGTTCTGTGCAAAATTGCATAGCATTACTTTGATGTGATTAGAAAATATTCTCTAACTGCGGAACTTTGGTTCCATTGTTGATGATTTAATTAAGGCTCTTATTAATAAGTCTGTTATTATCATGTTCTGAATAAGTAGCAATACTAATAATGAAATAGAAATTATCAATTTATAAGTCAATATGTAATGAACAAGAATATTTTCTTAAATATTGTTGATAGTTTTTCACTGATACTTAAGCTAGTTATTCATAATACTAGTAAACATGAAAATGCTTTTTTCATGGGTTAATACCATGCACCAAGCACAGTGCTAGTTGCTACTAATATCATTGTTATAGATGAGAAATTAAGGTTCAATAAGCTTAAAGAAGAGCATGGGAGTGCAAATGGGGATGAAAGAATGAAAATGCTATAATGATACCATTATGTTTCACACTAATCAAAGTGGAAGACTTGATGATTTAACCAACATCAATTCGAGAACATGACAAAATCAGTTTTGAACAGAATTTATTTAACTAAATGCTATTGTTCTTTCCAGTAGAATTTCTAATAGCATAGAAGGAAGCCAATATAACAGCTTATGTGCAAAGAAATGCTGCTTCATCTTGAATAAACCTAACTAGCTTTGCTGTGGCTTTGTTTTCCCCCCACATGAATGACCAAAAATGGTCAGACTCAAGTCACTAAGCTTTCATGTGATTATGTTGTAAATGAAAAACACATTGTAGAAACGAAACGTGTCCTTCACATCATTTTTTTCTTTGTTTACTTTCTCCAGGCACCATGCCCACTATCTTCATTTCCCCCTTTAGGTATACTAGGCATCCTCATCTATTTGCTTGCTACTGGGAGACTGACCAGTAAGCCTACAACATGAGCCCCTTTCTTTTTTACTTCAGGCTGCATTCAGACAATTGGAAGTCTACACAGGAGAAAGTTGGTGAGAAAGGGCGTGAAGGCAAATTGGTTACACTACTTTTATCGCTTGCTGAGAGAATTTACAATAGCTCCTTTCTGGCATAGATAGGATGATAGATCCATGTTCCTTCATTGAATTGTGATTATCAGACCTTGTTTTAGGACTTTGTCATCTGTTTTATGTTAGGATCTTTCTTAGTATAGTAATAATAGACTAGAATACTTGATGCATTAAGCATGTGTTAGTGAACAGACAAGGTTTTTAAAAGTATAAAATATTTTAAAAGTATAAAATTTTAAAAGTATAAAATGTATATAATATTTATATATGATAGAATCACTTCATTCTTACAGAAGAAAATGGAGCCATCATATATGTCCAACACTCCCCAAATAGTGTTTTCTTCAACAGAGATAATGTATGTGGTTAAATATGTAACTATCTGCCTAGTCCATGAGTCCTCTGTTTTAGCTTGGTATTTTCTGGGGGCTCCTAATAATTGGAGTGGGGGTTTCTCTACTCTTTTGCCTGCTCTTGGGACTGTTTTCTTCTGACTGGGTTGCTGTGTCCAGCCATGATATGAGAGTTTGAGACTAATCTTATTGTATCTTTTTATGCCATGTTTGGTTATTTCCCTCGGATGCCTGCTCTTTTCTGAAGGGAAACAGAGGGGGAGTAGATCTGGAGGAGAAGGGAGGTGAGAGAAACTCGGAGGAGTGGAGGGGGAAACTGTGATAGGGATGTATTGTATGAGACAGTAATAATAATAGTAATAATAATAATAATAATAATAATAATAATAATAATAACAGCAACAATAATAATATATAATAATGATAAACAAAGACTTCTTGGAGCCCCATGAAAGTGGGGAAGGTTTCTACCAGAGCCAGGATCCTGCTGTTTGGGAGATATGACTGTCATCTAGAAAGAGATTCTAGGAGGTTTGTACAGAAGCTGTGTGAACACTCACTCTGGCAGATAATGCAAATTCCAGACAGTTTGGACCTGTATCGCAAACAATTACTCTTTTAGTATGGGTTCAAATGTCAGGCCACTATGTACCGGATGCTTCCAAAAATAAAAAATAAAAATAAATTATTAAAAGTTATTAGAATTTGTCCTGACTAGTTTCTTGTCAGATAACATAACCATTATCTGACCAAGGATATTCCAACTATAAAGCTTGGGGTTTACCAGTCTCCCCAAGATATTTTCAACAAGTAAACAGTTTAATTCATTTTCTTTTACTGTGAATGTAAAAATATCCTCTGGGACTTGAGGCAAGAATTATAACTTTGAGATATCGTAAAGACAACTGTCTGAGAACTTGTCTTTGCCAGAACAAATTTTCTGCTTTAAATGAGGCATCAGGTATATTTAGATTGTTACAAAATCTATGGTCACTCAATATCATTCAGCACAACTTAACGCAGACTGCTGATGTTTGTGTTAAAAGCGTTTGATAAATTGCTGTCATAGTGCAATGAAGTCAGCTGGTTTCTAGACACTAGGGGCTATATGCTTTCTCTCTGTGTGAAACTTCCACAGGGAATGTATTTCTGTGGAATACTATTCCATCATAATAACAAGATTCCTAGAGCACTGAGGGTAAGGTCACTTGTTTAAGTTTTCCCACAGAGGGAAGGGTGGTATAAGACTCCTGACCTCTTCCTGGTTCCCCTCACATTAATTTCACTAGAATAAAATGCACCCTTTTTTCAGAGTAACAGAGCCACATACAAGGAATGCTGTCAAATGGAATGGCTAGGAGCACAATGAATTGTTGGCCTGACTGTAGACACATGGAGAGGGCTGGTAGTTTTGTGTTGTTTGTGCTATATCTATCCATGCTATCAAGTTACACCATAATTAATTGAGAATTATCTACAGGAGAAATTTTTATTGACTTCTGGCTTTGTGCTTAGGTCCAGTCCCGGCAGGAGTTCAGGGAGCCAGAGTCAAGTCAGAGCATAATATGACTAAAACCACACCTCTTATAGATGGAATCAGACTTTGTAATTATTCAGGCTCTTTCTTTCCTCTCTTTCTTTCTTTCTCTCTCCTCTCCTTCTCTACTGCTCTAAATATCTCCTTCCCTACTCTCCTAATGGTACACTACAAACTCATCAGAAAACTTTTAATTATAGAAACCAGGAAAGAATCAATTTTATTTGTGGTCAAGGAAGTTCAAGCCTAAGTGTGGGTACTGAAACTCATTTGTTATTTTTTCATCATAGGCCTGTCTTTCATAGGTGAAACTTGTGGGTCCTAGCAATTAAGCTTTCTTTGTTCTTGCTTTCCTAACTCTGAACAAGTCCCTAGCAAAAATACGTTTTCTTAATTTTATGTTGTTTCTTAGGTTACTAATGTTTCATAACCAAGACACCTGAGAAAACATCCAAATCGAATCCTGTAACTATACATGAAAAACACCTAATATTCCTAACTATGTATGTGGTTTTTTTTATTTATTCTTTCTGAAGTATCAGTTGAAAGACTAGTTTAATTGAGTGGCATTTCCTTTGAAAACTAACCACTGTTGTTATGGATAGTACCACCAGAGAGATATACAATAGCAATCAACAAGAAAGAGCCATCTAGCAGCAGCAGCAGCAGCAGCAGCAGAAAAGACAAATCAGAAGACAATCCCCACAATTCTCTGCAAAATGGAGGGAAAACTCATCACCACTTTGTAAAAAAACAGTGAGTTGTAACTTCCTAGGTTCCAACACTGATTGGAGTTCCTCTGACATTACCTATAATCATTCATGTATTAAAGTTTACGGTTAAGATGTGATTGCTATGTGATCTTTATGTGATCCCCATCAGAGGCTTTATCTAAAAATATGTAAGATACATGAAAAAACAGACAGTAGAGTAGATAAGGAGAGATAAGGAAAGAAAGAGAGAAGAGAAAAAGCCTGAATAAAGAGAGAAGTCTTGGCCTATCTATAAAAGATGTGATTTTATTCATGTTATCTTTGGACTCTGCTGGGGTTGGACCTTGACAACTCTGCATAATATTCGTTCACATAGTAAATGCAATATTTATGCCTATTCCCACTGCTAGATAATCTAAATTAACTTCAATTATGATATAATCCACGCAAAGATACATTTTAATAGTTTCTAAAATAACATTACTAGAATTGAAAATTATTCCTTTGTACATGTGGAGAAAAGAAAGAAGCACTAGAAGAAGAAATAGAAAAACAAAGGAATGGAAAAGAAGGAAAAAATAGAAAGAAATGATGACTAGATTATTCTATGTGAAAAGCAGACCCATGGCTTGGTCAGAATTTCATGAAACTAAGAATTAAGAAGTTATTATTTGTCTACATCCTTCATCTGAAATATTCACACCATGGTGATTTGAAACCCAGTTTCAAATCTTAGTTTCTATTCTCTCAACAAACATTCTTACTTTTAGGAAATGTACCAAGAAAATTTTTCTTAGCTTTTAGCTAAGATGGTTCAGCTTCATTGTCAACTTGATTGGGTTTAGAATTACCTAGGGGGCTGATGTACACCACGGATGATATACATCTTTAAGAACAGTTTGAAAATCTTTTCAAAGGGGAAGAAATACATCAGTATGGGTGGTACCATTCCATGAGCTGAGAATACAGACAGAATATGAGGCAAAGGAAAGAAAGCAGGCAAATTCTTTCTGCCTGTGCCATGTCTGCCACAATGTGAGCTGCCTTGCCCAGTCCTCACCAATACGATGGGCAGAGTCCTCTGTAACCATGGAAATTAAATATTTTGTGATATGGTTGCATGGGCTGGGGTTTCAAACAGAACAAAATTAGGGAAGAATGAGAAAATAAGCAGAGGGCTGGAACCTCCATTTTTATCTTAACATTATTCACAATAGGAGTCATTCAGATCCATCTTCCATGACATACAAGACCGAATTCCTTCGTGGGAGAATATACCTTTTCTTCCTTTAGGTTAATTCTGTCTGGTATTTTGTTACAATGATGATAAAAATGATGCTCACATCATATTTTCTCTATGTCGTATAAATTTCTATGTCTTACCAACTAATTAGTACATTTTCTTTATACAGAACAGATATCTGAGTCCTATTTTGTTTTTTAAAAAAAGGTACAATTCTTGACTCTCATTTCCACAACTTATGTTCTGTCTAGGACCTATTCCCTTGTTCTTTTTAGTTATTTTATTTGAAAAAATGGAGACTGACTCTGAGATAGCCCAGGATGGCCTCCTACTCACTATGGAACTGAAGATGACCTTGGATGCCTAAACCCTCTACCTGTAGTGGCCCACTATTGGGAGAACAGGCATGCTCTACCATATCTAGTTCATGTACTGATAGAGATGGAAACATGACTTCTTACAAGCTAGCCAACCAAACTACAACTTGACTACCTTTATGACCCCTGTTTTATTAATTACTACCAAACACGTCACAATACTGAAATAGTAAAGTGCAATACATTGCAGAGTACTGAAAAATAGTAATTTTTGTGGCTTCGTTGAATTACAAATAGATAAAAACCAATACATAAATCATTGTATGAAAGAGAAGGGATTTCAATGACTATAAAATTGTAAAATTATACTGGTTAAATGTAAACAGCATAGTAGTTGGCAAAGTTAGGTTTTCCATCACCATAGTAAGGATTATATTAGGAAACTGTCAGTGAAGGAAAACTCAAGGGGAAATTTTGATGAGATGTAGGTTATTGAAATATCCAGATAACTGTCTCTTCATACACATATGACATACACATACATGTACGTGCATATGTATGTATCTGTGTTTGTGAATATATGCCCATGTGAACCCACATGCAAGTGCACACATATTTACATATATACACTGTACTTTCCCAAGTGTCATACATGGACACTGCAACTATTCTGTCATCTTTGGTACATCTGTGAATTTTAAGATAAGCACTAACTGGAGTTGATTTTACTATTCACAAAATGTTTATTTTTGAGGAACATGATAGACAATTATTCTTTAGTTTTATTACTTGTTAAATGATTATGCTAATAGTCTCCACCTCTTAGGAATAGTATTAAATATTAAAAATACAAGGTAGGAAAGGGAGCCAAAATATTTAAGAACAGCCAGTGCAGGCAGGAGATTCTTTCCTACACTATAACAAGGTCATTTTTGAACTATCATTTTAGTACCTTCTTTTCATTCTGCATCATTTTCTTCAGGATCTTTCGGTTTTCCAGTGGTTACTTTCCCTCACACTCCATGTTAATCTTAGAGCAACCATCTGAACCAGTTATGTGTTTACCACAGCTACCACTGAGGTTGCAATGCTGGGATTTAAGGAAGCTGGGCCAAGCCTTATTTTCTAGCAGTGAGACTCTCTGAGTGAAGTCTTCGGAAAAGGAAGCACATTTGATTTGTATACCAGGAAGCAGAACATAATATTAAAATCCTTCAGCCTTGTTTGTAATGACTCAGAAGCGGCCCTTCTCTACACACTCAGTGCTAAAGAAATCAATTCCTCCATTCTGACTTGCTCTTGACACTGCCTTTAATCTGTGAACTATGAAATACAAAGAAATCTTGTGTGCTCTCCTCTCCCTCCATCTGTGCGTGGCTGTCAGGCAAGCAGTCAACAGCACTCTGAAACAGAAGTTAATTGGAAGGAGCTCCTGTCTCCAGCTCCTTTGGTAATTATTGAAGTCACTCTCCTGGCAAGGAAGAAAGCCTTTTGCTTTAACAGCATTTGATAAAGAGACTCTCCCTCCTCATACAGTCACAGAAGCAAAACAAAGACAAACAAACCAAAGTGCTTTCAGTTTGTTTGATAATCCCCAGAATTGCTTTAGGTGGATAAGTGAAATTTTAGATTGCATTTAATTTAAATACATTTGAGAGAATAGTGTTAAGTCACCTCTGTGTCTGGGCATTCTGCCCTGTCCCTGACTCAAAATAAACATTCAGTTAGGGATGCCCATTATTGATACTACTAGCACTACTACTTCCAGGTAATTTTGCACCGTGTTTGATAAATTGAAATGAGCACTTACAAAGAGAAAAAGTCCAGTTCTCTTTTAATGCAATCCCAATTTGAACTCTTAAATACCTTGCCAAAGGATGATGTAGCAGGAAGAGTCTGTCATCTCACTGATCATCATCCTCTCCTGTACCACTGTAATTATGCACAACCCACTAGGCTGTAGAGAATACATTAATTAAGACAGTATTCCTGGTTTGGTGGCTTGTGAATACTACTTGTTTAATAAACCATGATTTTCAGTCCTTGCTGTCCTGGAACTCACTCTGTGGACCAGGCTGGCCTACAGCTCACAGAGATCTACCTGCCTCTGCCTCTCATGTACTGGAATTAAAGGTGTACACCACTACTGTCCAGCCAGTCTTTGCTTTTAATGTGCCTAACCAGTATACAATCACCAGTTCTCCTGATAGCTAGCCCTTTGTTTTGGAGCTTTGCCTTCAACACAGTTTCTTTAGAATAAGACCATATTTTGTTTATTTGACTTTCCCTTCATCATTCATAATTCTAATAACTCCCATGTTTATTTTACTTTTAGCTAAAGGATAACTTTTTCATAGGAATTCAATAATTGAAACAATAACTTCTATTTTGCTTCATCCTTATCTGGTTTGAGTGTCACAGTAAGCTATCAAAAAGACAAATATAAATGGCCATCAAAGATTGAAAATGTTCAACAAACTCAGCCATTAGGGAAATGTAAACCACAACTATGCTGATAGTATATTTCATGCTAGTATGAATGGATATCACTGAGAAACATTAACAACAAATGATGGTGGAGCTGTGTTGAATAGACACTGGAACAGTCTCCATGACAACTGGTATGGAGATACCTTACTAACCAGTGAAAGAACAGCTGTATGATCCCAGAAGTACCAGTCCCAGATACATAGACTTTAGCATCCCAGCTGTCACAGCACAGAGATACCTGCTATCCAGGTTTATCATAAAACTTTCCATGTAGTCAAAATAATGAAATCAGCATAGATACTAATGGAAATATGGATAAATAAAAAATGATTTACATACACATTAGAGTTTAAACCAGAAGTTAATAAAAAGAAATAAATTACGTCACTTATATGAAAATAGGTAGAAATGGTGATCATAATTTTAAGAGAAATAATTCAGACATAGATAAACATTGAGTTTCCCTTCTATGTGGAAAATGTATAAAATAATGATATTAAAGTATAAGGGGGGCTAAGCAAGGAGAAAAAAGGTTTTAAAGGGACGTGGTTGGGGAAAAGGCGGGATGATGGGAAAGACAGGAAAAGCAAATAGCTGTGATCTCTCATATGGGAATTAAAATTTGATTATGTCAGACAGAGACAGAGACAGATTCTATTCCAGGAAGAAAGGATGCCAACAATAAGAAGGACATAAGGAAGAGAGAATAATGCCATAGAATATGAACAGAGTGTAATTATGTAATGAAGTACAATATCATATATGCTAATGAAAATTATTCAAAGTATATCCAAATAATATTTCTATTGAATTTTATTTGAAAAGCACTGTGACTTGACTTAGGGAAATAGAATAAATACACCACAATCATTTTTCTCAGGGAATTTGCAACCTGTTCAGAGTGACAGAATTATTTCCTTCAAAATCAACTGTACTCTAAAACTGATAGGATGAGCAATATTTCTAAAATCAAAGAGCTATAGAAATGCTGACTATAGAACAGTCGGTTCCTCATATTAAGAAGCAGGAGATGATCTTTGAAGAAAAAGGAGGTGTTTATTAAACTGGAGATAAGGAAAAAGATCATTATAAGCAAAAGGAAGATATTTGTTGCAGTTTGCTACACACATGTGACCAGAGGTAGGTGGCAGATAAATGGAGATGGTGCAGCACAGATTGGCAATGCTCCATGATGTTTTGGTGGTGGAATTGGGTGGAACTACCAGAGTTTGAATGAGGTTGCAGAAATTGGAGCTTCTGTCATTGTTTATCTGCAGAAGAGTGAGCTATGAAGCATCAGCCTATACCCAGGGTCCAACATGAATTCTAACAAATGGTCAAAGGTCAAGGTGGGTTTTAAGGATTCCTTTGTCACATGATATGTGCAAGGTGATGAAAGAGAAAGGCTAAAGGGAAATGTAGCACTGAATACTGTCCAGATGATGAGGCACTTCCCTAGGGGAGCTAGAGAAGTAACAGGTGAAGAACATCTAACAACAGAAGGCAGCTAAAGAAACTGGTGTGTACCAACTAAATGCAGAAAGTGTGTGAAGCAGATAATCTATGTACTTTGGTAAGAGATGGCATGATAAAGTGAAATCAAAGGAAAATCTTATTTGAGTTTCTTAACTTGGCCCTAATTTGTTCAACAATAACAGGAGTTTTTTATTTAAACAAATGACTAGATGCGTCAATAGAAATTTAAATCGCAGTATAACACATGTAGCAATATTTTATCTTCTCTACAATTCTGACTGACATAAGAAGGTACACTTTGAAGTAAAACTATTAATTTTAGAAATGTTGAATATTAGTGATTGTCAATAGCTATTTTTATAGTTGTCATGATATGAGATGCCAACTGACTTATAAATCACAACCGCATTGAAATGGGGGGGCAGAAAAAGAAAATTTCTCAAAAATTGGAACACAATGCTTATCAAAAGAACATTCCCATAGAATGTACTTTCATAACTTTTTCATAAACGTTCACTATAGGTATATATGTAAGTACTGATTTACTAATTATTCTCATGAGTTCATGGTAGAGACAATTCATTCTTTGCTAATTCAATCCCTGGCCCTAGAGGGTTTCAATCTCCATACAATCTAATGTTAAAGATATAATCCCAGATGTAGAAGGCTTCAGCCTCTGTACAATCTAAAATTCAAACCTAAACAGAACATTTCAGCCTCTGAGACCTACTGCTGACCAAAGTTACTCTGACTAGTTGTCTTCTAACTCCAAACTGTAAATTGTACTCCATCGGCTTCTGACTCTGCTTTCTCTCTTAGCTTATTCTGGACTGACTCTGCTCTTCTCAGCTTCTCCTTCTTAACTGAACTGTGAGCTAACTCCCTTCAAGCTGCCTGACTGAACTAATTCTTTGCTTTTCTCTGAGTTCTGCCTCTTGTCTGCTTCTACCTCACTTCTTTCTAAGCTATGCTTCTTCATTTTTCCTCTACCTTGCTTTCTTCTTTACTGAGTTCTGACTGAGCTCTCTTGCTTCTTCCAACTGTTCCTTCTAAAGGAACTGTTTGTGAGTTCTGTTTTCCAAGTGCTAGGATTAAAGGTATGTGTCAGCACTTCCTTCTGAGCTGGGATTAAATGTGTGTGCTACATTTGGAATAAAGGCATCTACTAACATTTTTTCTACCCTAGAGCAGCCATGTTGTCATATTAAAGGATTAAATGTTCCTCTACAATGAGCCATCTAAATATCAATACTGATCTTTGTAATGTCTGCTATTGATAAGATATACAAACTGATTCCCCATACATGGCTTTACTTAATTTATGTTGTGGGGTTACGAGAACAAAAAAAAATTGTATTTTGAGCTATAGGGAGAGATATTGATGACCAAACAAAAGTCTCATTTAATAAATGATGAGCTTTAAAGAGCCTTAAACATTCCAAATATATGTGTGTCTATTTATGAATGTATATATGTATATTCACCTATTTTTATTTCCAAACCGTTTATACCTAGTCGATCAAGTATCTAGCTCAAACATGCTTCTTTAGAGATCTCTGATAATCTTACATGAATACCTGTATATAAGTCTTTTCACCTCCAGAACAGTATGATAGTATCCACATCTTATAAAGGAAACCTTACTGCAGAAAGTATGACTGAAGCAAGAAGAGTTGTACCAGTTCATTCCGTTTCACAGATGAATGTTTAAGTAAATTGAGTGTTCCACATACGATATAAAAATAACTTGATAGGTACTTAAATTTACTCCTTTTACTCCTTTTACTCTTAAAATCTTTCCACCCCCCCTTCTGCAGTATCCCATGAGCCTTTGTTTTAAGTGCAGCGGTTGTAGTAAAGATGCATCCTTTGAGACTGGATAACACGACTTTGCATTTTGTTTGGTTGTGTTTTCTATAATGGTCTCTGACTTTTACAAAATGAATTTACCTTGAGAGTGGACTACATTTATTTGTGGGTAGGAGAAATAATACTTAGAATATAGTTAAGGATTATAATTGTTTAGTAAAGTAGCATTTGTAGGTTCTCCAAGATCCATGATGTTACTAGCCCTGGGAAGTTAACTAGGTTTCCGGTACCTGACATGATTTTCCTCTCTTTGAATGCATCTTAAATCCTATTAGAGAACATTGGGTTACCATCAAAGTATTTGTTCTACTATTACATCCTTAGGTCATTGTTATGGTTCATAGGTGCCATATCTGGGTAGAATGGTTTCATGGTGCTTTCTGGCAACATAAAAGCTAGTCCTCAGGGAGGGAGCATTCAGAGTAGTTCCAGCTCAGAAGACTCTGGGTTCTGTGTTTTACAAACATGGTGTCTTCCGCAATAGAGACTTACTTTCCACTTCTAGCAGAATCCATAGGCAATAGTAAATAGCCTGTCATGTTTTGAGAGTCTCTTGGACAACTCTATCCAACAAGTCAAAAAAGGGCTTCTCAGTGTCTGCAGTTGCAGTTTTTGTTAGTTGGTGTCTGGCTTTTGAGGGAGCACTGTTGGCCCATATAGGGAAATTTCATTTAAATTATATGAGTATATTTATACAGATTTAGGTGTATCAGGTTTTTTAGATAGGAGTTGATAGTATGATTTCCCATGACTGTTTCAGACCTCATTACAGTTATTTTAACTCCCCCCTCCTTTTTTGCTTTTATCTATCTTTCTGCTTCTTAGAGGTCCCTCATTTTTACCATTTCCTTCATCAGGTCACATGAACCAGCTATGTGATACTCCCTCACTCACCACCCATTCCTTTAATGTACTGCAGTTTCGTCGTCTACTCAGCAACTAAACAACTAATGTTGAAGAACATTTAGGTTTTTTTCAACTTCCCAACTATTGTAATGAGACAGCAATCTAAAATAGCTTAGCAAGAGTCTATGGCGTTGGATGCCTTTTAGGCATGTGCCTATTTTAATTCCTACTTTTTTATATAGCTAACTTTAAACAAGGATTTTGCAATAGTAAGGAATAGAGATATATGATACATTGAAGTCATCTTGAGATGCACTTAGTATAAAATTTTGCAATAGTAGCCATATATACAACTGTGTTTACACTCCAAAGCAAACAGAGTATTTTGAACATGTTTGTGATATTTTTTCATTTTTATGTGCAAATGCTTTTCCTAAGATTCATTTGTACAATGTTAAAGAAGCTATTAGTATCACCAAGGAATAGATTATTGTGCTTATCTTATATTCTACTATTTATGATTTTCTTGATGATAATACATATAGACAAAAATACATAGAGATAAAAGTCACTTAAGAAAGTTGTTTCATTGCATGTCCGGTTTTGTAAAAATGGTATAACTTCCCTGAACTTTGCTTTCCTCATGTATGAAATGGGATACAGATCTAATATCGTGTTAGTGGTGAGGTTTTAATCAATCAAGTAAAACAAAAAGGAAAAATACTGAGTAGGTTGTTGATAAATGTATAGTTGTTCATCTAGTTAAGTTAATATTGTGACATTTGCTCATACAGGGCCCACATTCCAAATCTGAATCAATATTATCTTGTTCATATCTGTAACTGTTTGAGATTTGAACTTATAAAGAGGACAGTATTTATTTTGGTTCACAGTTTCATAGGCATCAGTCTATAGTAGCTTGGATCTATTGCTTCTGGGCTATAACCATGGATAAAGTATATATTTCAAGTGTACTCCCTCAGTCCTCTACCTACTAGTTCATTCAGTACTTATGACACATAACTTCTTAATAGACCCAAGACTTAATGGACCCAAGACTCAGATGCATAAATCTTAGTGGGTATTTTCTATTCAAACTTAATAAACCTACTTTTTAGAATGTTTTTCTAAAAGTTTTATCTACCTATGTGTCTATAGCCTATTGCTTAATGTATACATATTTGCCTGTAGAGAAGCACACATATATCAAAGTGGCATAATTAGGTGTCGAAGTGCCAGGAGCCAGGAAGCCAAAAGCTCTACATTCTGATAGTGTTATAATTAGTGAAATCTCATAAAAAAAATGTCACAAGCTTACTTTGATTTTATTTGTAAGTCCCTTGAATGGTTATTATAGGATATAGTTTATATATAATTTTAGGAACAAGTTAAGATGAAAATGGAAAAAGAATGGAAGCCTTTTACTCTAAAAGGCCAAGTTTAAGAATTTGTATTACATTTGATGACTTAGAGTTCTCGTTCCTTTTGGAGTATTGTAAGACTGATTATTTATTTACTGCATTTTTTTTAATTCTTGTATTTTACTTCCATGCACAGGAAGTACAGGCACCACTTCCATGCCTAGCAGACTCTAAGCACCATGTGCTAAGAGGTAGAGAGCGTTTCTGTCTTATAGATTTGGTACTTATCCTAATATCTTGATATCTGTGGTTTAGTTTGGGATCTTAGTAATTCTTTAAAGGTGTATAGAAAACCTGGTATTTTATATTTCCATGGGGATCATATTTTACTTTTACCAGCATTCTCTAAGCTAAGAGACTTGGTTCAGAGACAAGGGTAAATGGTATCTCCTAAATTTAATGTAGATTGTGCTATTGATACCTAGGTATTTAGATTTTGACTTTGTGGATAACTGGTCCTAAATTCAACAGGTTTTCTCGGTTATTTTGTAACTTAAGTTGAATCTCAATTTCTACATGTGTGAAACCAGATTAATGCTTCTTTGGCTTTAGACTCCTCTCAGTAGTGCATTCACCAAGTTTTTCCTGGCACATAGCTATGATGTTTTAAATGAGATTGGCCATAAAAGTCTCTTATGTTTGAGTACTGGGTCAGCAGTTGGTGTAACTATTAAGGAAGGACAAGAAGGTATGTTCTTGTTGGAGGAGATGCATTCTCAGTAAGCTTCTGCCTCTTAGTTTCAGTTAGAGATATGAGCTCTCATCTATTCATGCCATCTTGACTTTGCTTACCTGTCATTGATCCTAACCCTCAGTAACTCTAAGCCAAATTCAGTGCTTTCTTTTGTAAGTTACCTTGGCCATAGGATTTAACAC
Organism: Cricetomys ansorgei; assembly: GCA_026225945.1. Lineage (NCBI taxonomy): Eukaryota > Metazoa > Chordata > Mammalia > Rodentia > Nesomyidae > Cricetomys > Cricetomys ansorgei. The sequence goes on from JAMJFZ010003206.1 coordinate 583,156, forward strand.
AGCAATAGAAAAATGACTAATGAAACATAGTGATGTTACATTAGAGCAAGAATTTAAAAAAATAGGCTGTCTTCCCCTCTCATTTGTGGCCTTTTCACCTTGGTGCCTACTTCAGAGACCAGCAGGTTGCCTTTTTGTTTAGGAGCTTGACCACAGATCATTAACTTATTCAGTCACTGATCAGATGCTGTGCTGGCAGAGACCAGTCACACAGACAGACAAGATATGTACATAATTAGTGAAAATCTAAACAGAGATCCTTGGCTTACAGTTCGAGTATGAATATCATAATTCCTATGTATAAATTCACACATCTTATAGTTACCTCTCATTGTATAATTTAATTGTGTGACACTGAGATTTTCCCAGGTACTCCAGAAGTAGATTGCTATGTGCCTGGGGAGGATCCATAGTACAGGAACTAGTTCATTCTAAAAGAAGGAAAGGAGAGAAGAAAAAGGAGGAAGAAAAAGAAGCTCAGAATGTAACAGATGTACAGATTGGTCACAACTTAATGTCTGTGGAGAGGCTATCCAAAGGATTAAAGTAGAAATGCTGAGAAAAATACTAATATTTGTGAATGAATGTTTTATAGAATAATCGATCATGTCTCTGCAAGAATATAAAGTAGTGGCTTAGAAAAACATTAAATCACACAATGTTATAAGAAAAGACTCTTCTAAACTTTTAACAATACTGTTGTTATTTATATTAATTTTTGTTACTATGAAAACTAATGGGTTCATTATGATATTTTCATCCATGTATATTATTGTATCACAGACTTTTAAGAAATCTTTGCTCCATTCAGAAAATATCTGTAAAAACTTCAAGAACTTTCCCCATAAAGTAAATGTCATTTAAAAACCTGTGACCTCAAATCAGACAGTTATTTTACTGTGGTGAATGAAATGAATATCTGAGGTCTCTCAATGGAAAACCTGGCTTTTCAGGAGCGAGACCATGACAAATGTTCCATGTGGCAGTTGAATGGAAGCCTCTTATTAAATTATCTTTATTTTCTATTTAAACTATTTTATAGAGAATTGGCCAGTTTTTTGTTTGTCAATGGATATGAGTGATGAGGCTTGCCTGGGTCACAGAATAGATCCTGTATTGAAGCAAAGCAGAAAACAAACAAACACAACTAATGGGGATGATGTATTTCCATGACCCAAATATATTCCATTTATCACTGAATGAAGTCAACGTTCTTTACTATTACACATATAAATATATCTATATGAGGGTCCTCTATTGCAAATGTGTGAGAATATGATGATTAGCCAGCATTATCTTGAGAATACAAGTAGTTTCTATTCTATTAGAATCAGTTAAATTGTAGAATTACTGAAACAGAACAGAAAACCACATATAATGTAAAATCTACAATAATATGACACCATGTAATGGTATTCCATGCTGAGAGTTAGTACAACAGGAAAAATATCTCAGAAGAGAAGCATACTGGGATGGTCATCAGGATAAGTAAAAGCTAAGCAGGAAAATCACTGTGGCTGAGAGAGTAGATGATTTGAGACTGGCAGACTATAAGAAAGGATGAGTAAAAAAAGGAGATAGGAGCAATTCTGCAGGAGATCAAAGAAATTCAGAATATCTGGGTGTGAATGAGCACGTAAGACAGTAGAAAGGCAGACTGATGTCAGGGAAACTTGACAAGGGGAAAACATTGGGTATAGCATTTCTGAAAAATGTTCTCTAAACTTCATAATAAATTCTCATTGGCCTTTTACCCTTACCCATGAAGAGATCCAAATTGAAGCTCCTAGAGAGAAAATATTTGCAACCTCACTAAGGAATGCTTGGCATAGGATGGACTTTGCTCCTAAGAAACCACTAAAGTGAAGAAATCTTCCAAAGCATTCATAAAAGAAAAGTGGGACAAAACTAAAAATAGATCTACCCTAGGATCCGACAATCCCACTACAAAGATATACCCAAAGGGGTGAAATGAAAAGGTCAAAATCACACATCCATTCCTCATCCATTCCAGGTAGTTCAACTATGAAATCCACCTAAAGTCTGTTAGCACATGAATGGGTGGTGAATATATATTATATACCAACAATGACATGCATTTAAACCATGAAAAGAATGAAACATGTTCATTACACTAATGGATCTAGAATGCATTATGATAAAAAAAAATGTCAGTATCATAGACCTTGAATAGAATAAAAGTTACCAGAGACTGGAAAGTAGCAAAAGGAAGTGGAGAAATAAATCAATCGACAGGTACAAAATTATTGTTTGAGAGAAGAAAATATTGACATCCATAATATATAGCTCAAAGTACTTTGAGAAAAATATGATAGCACAAAATAACTTAAGGGGATTGATTAGTGCCTGATGCATATATGGATTAAAATTTCATCATCAATATGTATAAATATATGTCAATAAACATGAACATGAACAAGAATACACCAGTAGATATGCTAAAATCCCTCAACCTTGGGACAAAGAAGTATAGGCAATTAAAGAATGCTGCGATCGAGAGAATAGTCTTCCTCAAGGAAGATGCACCTTTTGGTTATACAATACCAAATTATGAGTCATGAAAAGACACATAAAAGTAACATTACACAGACTATTCAGGTTGTATTTATATACTTAAGAATGCAAACACACATACACACACACACACACATACACAAATGCTATATGCAAGAACAATTAAAGAAAAATAATCTCAAAAAACAAAAAATACGATATTAAAAGATCTTTTTGACCATGGAACTTTGATTGTAGTTCAGAAAAAGAATTAAGTAGTGAGAATAGTTGTGTGGATTCCAGAGATGGCAGGCCAGGCAATGTTAACAAATCTTTGACATCCAGGATCAGTGGGAGACCTTGTATCCAAAAATAAGGTGGAGAATGATTGAGTAGCTGAGGAAGACATCTGACATATGGACCCCTGGTCCCCCTATGCATGTGCACTAATATACATGCACCCTCGAATGTACTAATGTACATGTACACTAATGTACATACACCCCACACCCCCACAACCTCCATACCTCCCAAACTTACAAACTGCTAAGGTTTCAAATTAAGACTTTAGCTTGTTCTTCTCTGTGTCATTTTATTCTTCTGATTAAAGAAACACTTTCATTTTTCATTAGTCTGTTTTTCTTAATTACTTCAATGTATAAAATATATACCATATTATGACATAACGTAGCATGGTGAGACAACCAGAGGTTTCTAAATTACAAAGTATGACAAAGTATGTGAGCAAAACCAGTAATTCAACTTTTATAAGAAATGACTTTCTTCAAGCCAAACTAAATCAGAAAGAATAATAGTCTCTGACTTGTTCTTTTGTTTACTAACAATGCCCACACTCGACTCAAATTTACAATTGATATGACTGTTTTAAATATTATGGAAAGATAATTTGACTGATATTTCAGGATTGAAAAACTTTCCCTTCTCTAGCCTGGCAACAAGGTTTGGAAACATGCTTTGTCAGCCACGTTGTGCATATTAAAATTTAATGGTAGCATTAATGCCTATAATATTTCACATTTTATTCTAGCTACTGTAGGATATGATGCATATGTATATTTGGAAATATTTGTAATCTAATTCAATTACAGGAACTAAACACAAATTGTGCTTCCCTCTGACCATTTGTTTTACCTCAAGTCATGGAGAGAGTCTTTTAAATTTTTATATTGTTCTTCAATATTGTGTATAAAGCGTTCACTAAAAGCGTTCACTCCACACCATGATGGTCACAGTTAGTTAAATATTTAATGCCCCCAAACACAAAGAGGGCATGCAATGAGCATAAACTGTACTGTAAAACTCTGGTAATGGGTTTAGATCCCTGGGGTCACCGCTGCTCCACGCTGATAGAGTAAATGTGGGAAAGTTTCATCAAGATGCAAGTTTCAGGAGCAATCTGCTCTGCCGTATCTGCTGACAAGATTAATTACAGGTCTCTGAACCTGATGTGTTTTCTTAATATCCTGTACCACTTTAGAAGTTGATATCCAAGCTAAAGTATTAGATATAGCTTTGTAGAATTCTGTGTAAATCTCCTTTCCAGAGTGACTCTTTCCTGTATATTTTAAGTTTTGATAATTTACTGAAGCTCTGCTAAAAGCTTCCATTACTGATTTGCCATTATTCATTACAACTGTCTGTTGAAATTAGGTTGATACCTTTGCAATAGTAGCAAAATGCTGAAAGGCGACCAGGGCCTTCTTTTTATATATAAAAAAATTAACTATTAATTTGTTCTCTCAGGGAAAGAGTATGTCCAAGTAAAATAAAAATGCAGTAAAAACAGCAAAAATTTTTACCAAGGCATTTTGACCTATGAATAATTATAATATGACTTAAAAGAAGACATACATGATCTCTTCTTAAAATATAGACTTGTAGAGATAGGACTATAATTCAACAGTAAAGTGCTGGCCTACCATGTGTGAGGCTCTTAGATCAATATTTCTCACTGCAAAAACATAGATGGAATCATGACATTTTTAATAGAGCCAACAAAATAGTTACACTTTTAAAATATGTATCTTGAAGAGGCCTAAAGCAAAAAATTGTACAGAGGTGCATACAATGTGATTTGAATCTATTAGCATAAATTAACTGCTAAAGTTAAACGATTTAGTGAAAGAGAAATGTCCCCCACAGGGTGCAGTGTTATAATGCTTGATCCCCAGAGGGTGGAGCTGTTTGGGACTAAGTTATTGAACCTTTTGGACTTCGAGATTGCAGGAGGGATTATATTATTGGGGGCAGGCTTTGACTTTATACCTTCTCCTCATACCCAGTTTATTCTCTCTGCTTTTACTCTGCTGTGGAGATGTTATTTCTCAGCTTCCTAGTTCTGTTGCCATGCCGGCACTTCTCAACTTGTTTCTTCCTACCATTGTATAAACACAGGCGAAATGATTTTTCTATAAGTCAATTTTTGGTCATGGTCTTTTATCACACCAACAGGAAAATAACAAATACAACATATAAAACCGAGTTTTGCCATTGCTATTTATGAATAGAGTAAAGTTATTGAAATATCTTATTCTTAGTTTCTTTGTTTATGAAATGTAAAACATGATGCTATTTGGGTTTTGCTTTGAGGATTCTGTGATATTCTATATAGAATATTATAATATTTGGTCCTACTTAGTCAGGAAACATCAGTTAAAAATAAAATGCAACTCCATACACTGCAAAATATCTGCCTACTTCTTCAATTGACTCAATCCTCTTAAGTATGAATTCATTAACTAAATTTGGTAAAAGCCTACAGAGATTCAAATAAATGCTCTAATGGTCTGATTCATAATTATCACTCCTGCTGATAAATGTGTCAAGTGATATTTACAAATACATTGCATTTCACATTATCCAATGAAAGATTGCTAAACTGAATCAATGGTTTTCTTATCATCTGCTACAGGTTGAATAGTTAAAATAATATAGTCTGGATACTTTTGGTCATCTTTAGTAACTCGTTTTTCTTTACTTTCTGGTCTTCTATCCTGTTGCTCTCAATAAGACCTTCTTGCTTTCTTTAAGGCTGCATTGCAAAAAGCCCCCTCCCACGCAGTGCTGCTGTTTATTCATATCTCCTATTGTGTATTATCATGACCAGGCCCATCATGGTGATGATAAATGATGGTGTTGATGATGGCGATTGATGATGAATACAAATAGAGATATTGGAAATGTCTTTCTCTTAATTTAGAGATGGGCTGTCCATTCATAAATGAGGGTAGAGAGCCCTGTGTCTGACTTACCTGGAAGTCAGATCAAGTTGAGGTTTCTAGGGAAAAAGGAAAATGAATATTCCAAGTAGAAACTAGTTGATAGAAATAATACAAATCACTGGAACGATAACTCAGCAGTTAAATACACTTGCTGATCAGTGATAGGGGATGGAGTTTGGATCTCAGTACCCACATTGGATATCATACAACTATGTAACCCTTCAGCTCCAAAGGATCTGATGTCCTCATATGGATTCCATGGGCATGTGAATACTTTTATGCACACACACACACACACACACACACACACACACACAAATAAAATATTTATTTAGAAAAAAAATAAGAATCTAAGATTAGGGTCAAGTTGAGCAAATGTTAAAAAAAGTGGAGGTTGCCTGTACAAGGAAGGGGTGATGTTGGGAACATAAGGCCAGTGGTAAGAACTACATTCAATTATGAATATTTTATTTGGAAATGTCCTAATTAATTATATTTCTTTAAGTTTGAAAAAACACTTAACAAAATCAAGCTGAACAAAAAGTATGCAGTTAACAGCTTAATCAAAATTGTTATAATCATCACCATCATCATCTTTTGATCAAAAACACACACAAGTAGATTGGAATTATGCAGAGATGGTTCAAACAATAGTTCAAAGTAAAAAGTAAATATTCATATGCAATTATCATTGATTGATTGATTTTTAAGATATAACTTATATAACACTGACATATTTTATATTGCATGAATAATAACAGTATATTATTTTTAAAATCTCTTTCTCTCTCTCTCTTTCACTCTCTGTGTATATATGTGTGTGTGTATGTGGAAGTCAGAAGACAACTTTAGTATCATTTCTTACCTTCCATCATGTTTAGACACGATCTCATTTCATAGAGCATCAGCTTTCATCAATTTCTGGGTAAGATTTAATGTCTTTCATTCTCCCCTCTACCATACAAATTAATCATGTGATTCATTTCTTGTTATTGAGTCATCTATTGAAAATGTGTGCATAGCTTCAGCTTGAAAGAAAAAAATTACTGCTACAGTGAGTATGTTAGTTTTTTTTCAGTTTTTGTAACAAATTAACACAAATAGGTGTCTTAATCAGCTGTTAAGTATCTTAGCATAATGAAGGTCTTGATGAGACAAATCAGTTCTAGCAGGACTTTATTCCTAAGGAGGCTTCAATGGAGAAAGCATTTCCCCATCTTTTCCAGTGTCTAGAGTCAGTTCTCTTTGTTCATGGTTTGTTTGTTTATTTATTTATTTATTTATTTACTTATTTATTTATTTATTACCTTCAAACCAGCAACATGGCATCTTTCAATTTATTCTGGGCTCTTTGGCTTTTAACTCCATCTTTAAATAAAAAGATCTCTGGGATACATTTGGACTAGCCCAGATAATCTTGACAATAGTTCTTTTCTCTAGCTCAACATATTTAACTTGTACACATCTTCCAGGCTCTTCCTATCATTTATTAGGTGACATAACATTTCTAGGTTCCAGGGACTGGGACATGAGCATGCTTAAAAAGACAGCTCATTTTCATTGGACCTCACTCATTGAAATTAATATATTTAAAATTGTATGAGTAATACCATCATAGTATTTGTTAAGTCTCTGTAACTATGCCTCCGTGTGTGCATGTGAGTGCGCGTGTGTGTGATAAGTATCTATGTAGACACATATTATCAGAGGATACTATGTTACATATAATATTACATATTATCAGAAGATTATCAGAGGATAATTTCCGGTTAGTCCTAACCTTCTACCTTGTTTTAGACAAGGTCTGAGTGTTTTATTACTCTATGTATCAGGAAAACTGGCCTTTGGGCTTCTGCTGCTTCTCCTGTCTCTGACTTCCACCTCACCACAGGAATTCTTGGATACATACTCATGCTTCTCCATCCAGTTTTCTCTGAGTTTTGAGCATTTGAATTCAGATCCTCAGATTTGGAGAAATAGCACTTTTCCCACTGGTATATACACCATACACCAGCCCTCAATGTATGTGTGTGTGTGTGTGTGTTTAATGTTCTATGAGATAATTTCTTCTGAAATCTTCCCAAAGACCTCTCTGGATTTCATGATGTATGAAATTTAAAAGCCCTTCTTTGGTTAAATTCTGTATTGGTGATTTGCCTACCTGTGTGTTTGTGTACCATGTGCCTGATGCTGGTGGAAGATGGTGTCAGATTCCCTTGAACTAGAGTTACAGGCAGTGTGAGCCACTGTGCAGTTGTTGGGTAGAACTTCAGTCCTCTGGAAGAGGATTAGTGTCCTCAAATACTGAGCCATCTTACTAGACCCTGGAAAACCCTTCTTAAACTGTATACTAGTTGTCATAGAGATTATACATGCCCTCATTTTGCCAATCCCCCCTGAAATTTAACAGTTTCACAAAGATACCATGTTACTGGTGATTTGATTCTACTTCATTGAATTTTTAGAAATGTGTGGGAATGGCTGTCTCTATTAAGCCCCTTTATTTCCATTCTTCATTTCTATTGTATTTATCACCTTCATGGTACCCTGTTATCTACACATTGTTAATCCTTTAAGAATAGCTAATGGTTAGATAATTTTAATTATAAAAAGTGAAGAATTATACTGAGACACATAAGAAAAAACAGTCTCCATTAACATTTTGGTATCTACTGAAAATAGCTATAGCTGCCAAAATAATGTTTTTATCCAGTTATAAATAAAATGTATAATTAATATTAAAGATTATCATATATTATTTAACAATCATGTTTCATTTCTTATTTGAAGATATACTTATACAACTAGCTTACTGTAATTTAGTTATGGAACTCTTCACTTGTTAATTTTAGTAAGTATTCACTAGGTACCAGAAACTTTGCTGATTGCTAATTCAATAAAAAAGAAAAAGCATATAAGATTTGAATTTCATGTATCATATTTTATTGAACTTCTGTAGCCACTGTATTTTTCCATTGGCTTTTTCTTTAATGTGTTTTTTTTTTGGTCTAATCCATGAATAGTGTCCAAAATACATTGACAACAGTAGAATGAGTGGGTGCATTAGAACCTATCTTAAGAGGTTTGTGCTACTGCAGTCCAAATTTCTATTCAAAATAGAATATTTTCTAGATAAAAATCTTTATTAATAGGCTTATTAAAGCCAAATATATAACTTACTGAGATCACAGACACAGACACTTTAGTAAATTTTTCAATGCACCATGCATATGCTCTCTGACTACCAGAGTTAAAACATGTCAGAGGGCTATCATTCCTGTTTTATTACATTCTTCTAGGTTAGCATATATTAACTGCTAAAATCATGCAATTTAGCAAAGGATTAAATACATATGTACTATTTACAGTATTTAGCAAAACATTGACCTCTACCATTGTGACCATTTACCCCATTACCACATACCAGTCTTCTAAACTTTCTCTATAGTATCTTATTTTCATTCATATCAGACTTGTGTATCTGTATGTGTGTGTGTGTGTGTGTGTGTGTGTGTGTGTCTGAGAGAGAGAGAGAGAGAGAGAAAGAGAGAGAGGGTGGACATACAGGAATACTTGTGATTACCTGATCATGTGAGCAGGATGGGATGGGGATTTTGAGTGTTCTGTTCTATCATTTTCTACCCTATTCTTTTGATCTAGGGTCTCTCACTGACCCTGGAAATAGGATAGCTTCCAGTAAGCCCCAGTAACCCATCTTCCCTCCACTACTATCACTGAACAAGGATTACAGGTGTATGTGCACCTGCACGCACAAATAAGCTTCGTATGTGGGTTCTGGAATTGAAATTCAACTCCTCCTGTATCCCTGGCAGGTATTCATCCTCACTGAGCCAGCTCTCCAGCCTTTCTATCCTACTGTTAAGGCAAAACCTCTTTTTGGATGAAAGCCTTCTTTAAAATCATGTACTTACCTGTAACATTGCTCTCTTTCATTACTTTAATCCACATTACTGCTACTGAATCAAAATTATCCTTCAGTTTCTGGCAAATTTATTAGAATATGAACTTTAGAACATAGTGTAAACTTTGACTGATGTTTTCTTGCACCAGTGTGCTAATTTCAGAGTATATTATAGAAAATGGATACAGTGACAGTTTTGAGGTTGAGATGATTGATCTTCTAAGAATCACTTCCTGATTGAGGAGTCAGTGCAGGGGATATGGAGGCTAGGGGAGCTAAACCTAGAGACACAGAAACAAAGTGAGCCGTGACAGATGGGTTGTGCTGAATACCTGGGTTCTTTTTTCTGGTAGATCATGTAAACTGCCAGTGAAATTGGAAGACGGTCGGCTAGGTTTTGAATTTTTATCTTAATTTATAATATTATACAAGCCTCAAAATAAAACTGGCCATGTACACAAACATTTAATATGGACATTCAGAAGCAATCAAATAGTGAACAGTTCATACAAGCTATACTGTACATTAAAGGTACGATTATTTTAGATGTGATTATCAATTGCTGGTACAAAAAAAATTCTCCATCGTTGGATGTAAAAAGAAGTTGATGCTGTAACTGTCCTTGCAAAGATAAGCAAGCAAAGATAAGATATAGCAAATTCCCTCATGCTGAGGGTAGGCACATACTACCTTATAATCCAGAAGTGTCACCATCCTGAAGATATCATTCCCTGCCTTTACTTAGTTCTTATATTGTAATTGCAAGGCAAGCAGAAATTTTGAAAAGAATATGTGCAGCTGTACATACCATGAATATTTCTCTCTGAGGAATGAGATGCAGTCTTTACCAATATAATCATTTCATCTACTAAAATTCACTTTTTTTTTTTTTACATTTAAATCCAAAAGTTATATATGTAGACTGCAAAGAGAATGGGAGATGTTCTGTGTGTTGGAAAATGAAAAAAAAAAACCAAAAAAAAAACTCCTCTCTTGTGTTTCAGTTAGCTTCTATTTATTTCACAAGTGTATTTCAGAAACAAATTGTATTTCTTTCTCTCTCTCTCTCTCTCTTTTTTTTGCTTCCTGCATCAGCATGAAATAACTTGGTATCCAAATACACAGGAAATGCTGTTGATTGACTGAAAAACATCTTATTATGGGACAACCATTATTAAACTTTTCAGGTTTCTTTTCCTAATTTCAAAATACCTTTTCCATTTCAGATCACCCCAGGTAGCTGTCTCACAACGTCAATCTATTGATTTTCACCGCATGGGGTGAAGAAGAAACCACCAAATCAGGTATGGCTTTCAGGCTCAAAAATTATCCACTTGAAATTAAACATATATATAATGCACTACAACCTCAAACTTTTACAATATTCTCACAATGGAGCTTGAAGCAAGTGATTTTGGAAATTACTACAAGAAACTTTTATTATTATTTTTTCAAATGCAAAATCTCTTTTGTGGAAAAGAAACTATACAAGCACTTGTTAAGATTTCTACATTGTATTTTACCCCACCTAATAATTACCCTATCAACACATATTCTGCCTAAATGTCCTTAGCCACAGTCCCAGTGTAAGCGAATGCTCATTGTTCTTCCCTTTGATATGCACTGGGAATCTACAGCAACTTCTTATTCTAATCAGTATTTAAATGTCTTGCCTGTTGAAATGAAGGGAGTGATTAGTGGCACAGATGTTTTCCTGAAATTGAAAAAATAGGGGTTAAAACCAGAAATTAAGGCAAATACTCACAGTCTTTGCATGCATATTCATATTTTTATCTGTGTCGGATGGGGTGATGAGATAAACATTGCTCTCAAGTGAAAATGGTACTTGTTAAAGTTGTGAAACTCCGTGACTGGAAAAAAGACAGGACACTGGAAAGTAGGTCAGTGTAACTCTGAAGAATGGATATACAATTTTAATGTGTTGGTACAAGAAACTATTATCTGCCTTCATGGATGACTCTGGAAGACACCTGCAAAGAGAAATAGAATAATCAGAATTGCATGTCAATTGAAAAAGAAGGATTTTTAAAAGTCCATGAAGGAATCATCATTATTTATTTATATATCAATATCATGTGGTGTTTGCAATTGACCTAAAATGCCAGAAAAATCCATATATAATATTTAGTTGCTAAAGTGAATTTTATAATCACTAAATATTGCGATATTGGTTATATTTGCCTCTGATTTGTGTTCATTGTTTAGTGTTATCCGTAAAGATTTTTAATATTTGAAAATGAGCAATGTTTAAAGGTACATGTATCAATGAACAGATGATAGTTTCATAGCAGATCTGCACTGGGTGATTTTTTTTTTCCAGTAGTCCCTTGCTTTTTATTTGAATTTTAAAAAAACAATTATAATAAGATACTAAGAATCTTTGAATTACATTGCATTTCCTTTCAACTGACACATGTTAAAAAAACAATATCTGGGCCTCCTGGGAACATTGGCCATGTTGTAAATCTACTGGACTATACTTCATTTGCATAGACTTAGGTGATTCCAGTGAATCTCCTATGGTGTTAATATTCATGACTAAGAGGTTACCATTACTCTAAGATGAGGAGGAACTACCACAATAAGATTCAATGTACCTTGACCTTGTTCCTACTTCATCTCTTATCATTCCCCAACTCTGACATACATAGGTCTTGCTGTTTCTGACCATAGTAATTAAATTATGTCTACGTTTAATTTCATCCAGATAGCTGAAGTTTATCAAGCAAGTTATCACTGAACAAACAAACATATAAACAAATAAACAAGTAATTTTGTCTCATAATGTATACTGCTACCTTCCTGTTTATGGGATATCCACACCCTCATCCTTCCCATTAGTTAAACAAGGTACATGTGTTATGGGAAGTTCTTGATTTCTCCTATAGGATTCTAGTATCTTTGTTCAATTAATTAATTAATTTGGGGAAATAAAATACATACATTTTAGTTTATGCTTAAGCATGAGGATTAAGGAAAGAAACATAGTCAAAAGAGAGACGCACCAGAAAGTGTGAATGAGGGCTTTTCAAAGAAAAATTACTTCTTCCTTCTTTGTAAATACCATTTTAGTATAACAAAAGATTGATTTAATGCCACATTTTATAAGGCCATGATCACATGATTCTCTTTATAGTTTAAATAAATCACAAACTTAGAGAGAAACTTAAAGCCAAGTTCTTCTCTCTTTCCTTGGCTGTGGCTCATCAGATAATTAAATTTTTTCTTGTTATAGGTTGTACATGTATAGGTTGGAAATAATGATCTTCCCTAAAGGACCACTCTAAGGACTGAACTATAAAATACATTATAATTCTTACTCTATTATGTAACACAGAGCAAGTATCTCCAAATATTACCTATATTCTGCAGTTGTTTACATTATCAAAGGAGGTCACAGTTTTATGGGGCATTTACCAGAGGAGACTGTTTAGACATGGGTTTAAGTCAATAAAGTCTTTATCAGCTAGTCAGTGACTATACTGGGTGTTTGAGATGCTAGTGTAGCCTCGAGCCTCTCATAGGATTAGCTTTTAAGTACAAAAGCAATAGTTTGGTTTGACATACTTCAGCTAACAAGAATAGTTAGCCAGAAGCAGAGCTATAGAAGCTAAAAAAGCAAGGTTAGGACATTTTGTGACTTTCTAGGAACTCTATGGACTTTGATGGATTAGGCCTTTGTTTTAGATTTGACAGGTGGTATCATCTATGTGTTGAGTCTTATAGACTGAATGTCATGTCCATCATGGAGTCAGTTGTGCTAAGGTCTCTGGGCTTAGTAAGCCCTGGGTCTGGAGCCCTGTTGCATTCCCCACTGTGAGGGCTGTCCTGGTGCTAAGAAGGGGTGGAAACATGCCTGGAACCCTGGGAATTCTCACCCTGAGAGTAGAAGGTGTTCTCACACCAGTGAAAGCCACTGCTCAATATATGGAAATAGAACTGACAGAAACACATAGAAAGAAACACAGACAGACCCCACACAGAGACAAGGTAAAGACAACCAGGGGTGGCCATCACATATTCGTACACCCGAACAGAGGGAATCCTACAATGTCTCACAGGACCTGGGACACTTGAATCAGCAGTGTCATCAGACCTCTCCTATGTGTCCATATAGAAGGTACTTTAACCAGATTTACCTCTGGAGGTGACAGACCAGGCTACTTTCTAATTTGTTTCCTTTTGGAGTGGAGATTTCAGACTCCTCTGAAGCATTAAGGAGCCATTGATCAAAGGGACCCCTGGGGACTGGAGTTTTAAAGTTTGTTTTGATTTTTTTTTTCTGATTTTCTAGACAAAATTATACCATATGAAAAAGTTATATCAGGAGAGCTAACCTGCACAGTGCTATAGATATTGACATTTTCCATTCAATTCTCCAAATAACAACTATACCTGAGTTTTCTTTGAATGTCTTTTTGGAAAAAAAAATTACATGGTCCTATCTTCATTTATACATTTTTAGGAGATAGGGATAAAGGTTGGTTGAGGAGTGGCATTCCCAAGAGTGTACACGGACAGAGCAGGCTGAGATATGGTACTTTCCATTACAGATAGAGCAGGCTGAGATATGGTACTTTCCTTTACTAAACTGTGTGGGCTTTCCATTAGAATAAGTTAAGAGTTTAGGACAGTAACTATGATTTCAGGTCATGTGGCCTTCCTTCCCTTTTCCGTCTATCATATTTTTCCACAGTATCATATGAGTTACATCAGCAGTCCTCAGAATGTGCTCTGTATTATCCCGCAGCTTCAGTATCATTACTTGTTGAAAACGCAAAGTCTCAGGCCTTTTCAAGGTACAGAAACTCCAAGTATCTGATGGTGGCTCTCAGCAGCGTATATTTCACAAGATGTTTAGGTGATTCTCTTTGTTGAAGTTAAAAAAAAACAACTCCTTATTAAAAAGATATCACCTGGGCCTGGGTTATATCTGAGTGGCTCAGTGGTTGTTAAGCATGTGGTAAAATCTGGGTTTGAACTTGAAAAGTGGATGATAAAAACGAACAACCAAAACTATTTTATATTATCATGTCCAGCAGCCATGAAGTGCTAATAGCCTTATATATGTGCATACACTGGCAATACTAAGTAAACTCAGTGGCTTTAAAGATAATAAGTCTATTAAGTTAGGAAGGAAAAATGGTGGGAAGCAGTGTGGGAGAAGTTGGAGAGAAGGCAACGTGAATGGATTAGCTCAAAATGTTTTGATGTATAAAATTCTCAATTTATTGTTAAAAAAATCCTTGGAAATTTACTTCACATATGAAATCATCTTACTTAACTTACCAATGGGCAAAATTCACTCTAAATATTTATAAAATTGTGAAGAAAAGAACTGGCAGTAAATAATCTAACTTTTTTTGCTGACCGTCTACCATGGGGCAATTTCTCAAGTGTCTATTAGTTAATTATAGCAGTGCCCAAAGGACTCTTCATTATCACAAGCTTATTAGTGGAAAGTTGTGTCTAAGAGAGACCACATACTAGTCTGAAATATTTACCAGGAAATCACAGGTCTGGGATTTCACCAGATGGAGGAATTTGATGCCAAAATTCTTTCAATTGTTCATTAAAGCCAGGTGTCATTCATACCTGGTTAGAATGTCAGCAGCCCTAGGAAAAAGAAATATGTTCTTCATTTCTATACTGGAAAGTTCCCTACTGGAGTTCTTCCATTTTGTTTATTTTGGAAGATACAATATATGCTTATCTTGACAGTACGCAGGGACAGTAAAATGACACTCTGAAATTAGTATGTAATTTTGACTCTTCAATTTACTTATACCTACTTGACTATCAATCCTTAAGTTTTTATATATTTGTTTAATGATGATAAGCTAATATGTACATATTTGTGTTTATGTTTATGAATGTATACTTTGACTTTTCCATCCTTAGGTAAATAGAGTTACAGACTGTCCTGTTTTGGAGTATTTAAAAAAAAAAGTTACTGAAATCTAAATCTTCACTTTAGATATTATGTAAATAAAATCAGGTATTATGTAAATGTAATTACATGTGAAAATAATTATAGAGATGTGCAATGCCAACCTTTAAGCTGTAATATAGTGAATTATGGGAGATGGTAATTATATGCCATGCTCTGGAAGTCTTCAGCATTTAGGAAGAAGGTCATCAATTTCTATATTTTGAAAATACATTGGATATTGTGTTTTGTAGAGGATGTGGTGTCTGTATCTTGTGAATAGGTAGAAGCAAGATGGAAAGCACTGGGAAGACATTCCCTTCATGGCAGCATCTCTGTTCTAGAGACCTCATGACTAAGTGCTAATTATAAGCCACATTGATCTTCCCAAGGATGGAAAGGGCAAATTCCCCTTGCCCATATTACAGTCTAGTGAATTTCTGGTAAACATATCAACTACATTGTCTGGTACCTCATATAGTTCAGGATTTATAAAATTCATTGGACAGGTTTTGAGAATGCTTGGCCAACTATAACAGAACAAAGAGATAATTGTACAGAACTGAATAGGCAGATAGTTGTGAGATCAGCACTGTGTCACAGATAGTCTGTATGAAGGATGACATTGTACATATATACATAAAAGAAAAAAATAGAACTGAGTAAATAAGATAAATAAGATTAGCTCTGAAAATTGAAAAAAGCAAAAAGTTCAGGTATTCCAATCTTCTTGAGAAAACTGCTTGAAACTAGATCAAACTTTAGATCTAGGGCTCAATGGACTATTTCCTCTCCCTAAGATGAATGTAGCAATCATCTAAATGAGGTCTGTACTCTCTTCTAGGTCAAGCCTGTTTGTTTTCTTCTGAGCAGATGGCTCCCCAATTTCTTTGCCCTTTTTACCCCCAGTACCTTTGCTGTATTCCAAAGCTGTTACCATCTCCATGGCAAAAAGACATCAATTGCTTCCTAAGTGTGTGATTATTTGCTTCTTGTTTTTTTACCCAGTCTGTTTTTCACCCTGTAGCCAATGCGATTAAACCTCTGATGAGTTCTCATCTCTTTAAGGAAATTACTAAAACCATTAACATGACCTAGACAATTCTACATGCTGTTATCTGTGCTTGTTTCTGCAGCACCATCTGAAACTCCTCTCACTTATTCTTTCTGTACAACTCCACAGTGTCCATATTCATCTTCTCTGATGACATGTCTGTCCAGATACGTTCTGTCTCGAAACTATCTCCCATTGTATTTTTGGTCTTCAGACTTGGCAGATAACTACATGAGTAATAAAATCAATATAAATGGTTTAAACACACCAAAATTAGGTTTTATATATATATGTGTGTGTGTGTGTGTGTGTGTGTGTGTATGTATATATATATATGTAAAATTAAATGTACTGTGTTTCTAAATTGAAAATATAAAACTATAAAGCATTTAAAACTAAACAGAAAATACCTTTGTGGTTTGGGGTTAAGCAATGATTTTTTTTATGTTTATTTATTTTTAATCTTGTGTAATACTCTCGTCCTCCCCTCTTTCTATTCCTACCAACTCCAGCCATCTCCCCTCTCTCCCAGGTCTACCCTCCCTGTCCCAAACCCTCAACCCTACCTTTGCTCTTCCCAGATAAGGTCATTCTTTCCAGGGTTACTGCACAAGCAAAGCATAAGATAGCACAAGGCTGGGCATTAATCCCTACATCAAGGGTTGCCTAGGCAACCCAGCAGGAGGAAAAAGGTCCCAAGGGCAGGCAAAAGGCTCAGAGACCTTAACCACTCTAGTCTGTAGGAGCTCCAGAGGAACACTAGTCAAGACAACAACAAGGCATATCTGGGGAATTCTAAAGGTTCCAAGTCTGTTATTTCAGGCTCTGTGGGACCCTAAGAGAAGCAAAGATTTTTTAAACAAAGCAATGAACAAAGTCCGTTCTGCAAAAGAGAATATTGGTAAATTGTAATTCATCACAAGGTACTATTTTGTTCTTCAAAGACACTTCTAAGAGAATATTTTTTAAGCCACAGACTTGAAAGTACTGCAAATCTTTTTAACAGCTTCCTTTAGAATATATATATATATATATATATATAAACAGATATAATGTTTACAAATAGATTAAGGAAATGGATAAGAAGAATATAGAGAGGGCAAAAAGGAGAAAGAACAGAGAGCAGAGGAAAAGAAAAAAGAGTAGTGGGGAGTAGGAAGATGAGACGGGGAGGAGACGGGGAGGACATTTATTCTGTAGCCCTTAAGAAATAATTTGACTCACATCAGCATACAGAACTACAAGAGTCAGAGTCATGACTTAAGCCAATGCTGCCTGATTTTTAAAGTCAACCTCTAAACCTAGTAGTGAGGAAGACTCACCGTAGTGAGAAACTCCGGATTTACAACTAGGCTCATGTAAGCTGGAAGTTTTTTAACACTGGTTCTGATGTAGCAGTTATTAACGGAACCGAATAGATTGTCTCTTCATGTGGTTGGAACATATTTGCTTCTCATGGGTTACAGCCACTTATCTCTGAAATTATGATAAGTATTCCAGGATCATCCCCAGAGCCACAGATTCAAAGAAATACCAATGGCATTTCACTATCTTTCTTAAGGACAGTACCTTAATCAGGCCACAGTACTGTACCTGGGTGCTGTGCTCCAGGCTGATCAAGAGCAGCCTCCCCAACCTAATGCTAATTCTATTGCTTCTCAGAGGAGTGCTAAAAGAGGAGATAGTCGCAAGAAGTCTACACTTAAATTCATTTGGCTGAGGAAAGGTTAAACTATAAAATTCAGCAGGCTTTCTGGAAACATGAGAACCTGTCACATCTACTCCATCCTGTATGGAAACATTTGAAGGAATTCAACATTCTGACATTCTGAACTGTCAGTCATTCATTTTGTGGCAAGTGCACACAAACCTACATTCAATGTGTCTTTTGCATTTTCAAAACTATTGAGCAAAAAACTTCCTTGGACTTTGGCTGGTAGTACTAATGAAAACTGTAATAATAGGCCTGTCATTTACCCTTTGTGTTGTAAGTTGGATGGGTCTGGAAGCCACTTATCATGAAGGAGAATGACCAGTGGGTGTTTAAAATCCTGTTTTGAAACTTTTGAAAAAGAGTAAGGAAGAAAAGGGACTGAAACTGTGCCTAAAGATAAGGAAAAACATTTATTTGGTCACATTTTACTTAATGCCACAAAAAGGTCTTCGGTAGCCAGTCTGACTCCATCAGCTACTGAGCAGAACATATTTGCAGTACTGAGCTGTAAGCAAAACATTAAGAACACAGTAGATTGAAATTAACCCCTTCTATGTTTTCCATAAGACTCACAGGGAAAAATAAGTGGGTCTCCAATATTAAAATATATGGCATGGACACAGGCAAAAGCAATTCAAATCCTGACTTCCCCAATGATGAATCTTCCATAATTGTCATTTCATTCCTATCTTGGAAAAAATTAAAATGAACAGCCACATAACAGCAATGGTAACAGCCCAAAAGTTTCACACTTAAACAAACCTAAATTTCCCTGAAGGTCACATGACACTGTGCCCAATGTTTTAAACTCAGCAGTACATGCTTGTCAGTATTATAAATTTTTGCATCAGAAAGTATCAGGATAATGAAATAAACATGGCTTTGTGGAGCAGGGAGATTAGCCATGGATCAGGTACTCTGTGTGTGTGTGTGTGTGTGTGTGTGTGTGTGTGTGTGTGTGTGTGTGTGGTTTCTTTGAGTCATCCAAATTATCCAACTTGTTCCCATTTGATGAAATTCCTTCACTCAGTGAATAACACTCTGAATTTTTCTGATGATCAAATCAACACTTTCCATTTTGAAAGATAGCTTTCTGTTAAAATTGAAAGAAAAAATACATATAGCAAGAAATATCCATTAGTAAAACCACTTTATTAGGGTCTATTACTGATTAAATAAGCATATTTTCATCAACACACAACTATGAAATTGAAATGTAAAAAAACCAATGCATATTTTCTTATGTAATGTTATGATTTACTGAAGAATTTCTCATTAATCATGTCATTTTATCTCTCTTTTGTATAGATAAGTGTAAGTTGAATTTCTAGTCATATAAAAATTAGACTAACTCAAATTGGGATAGCATTATGAAAACAAGTATTACTTTATCGTAATTTATATGGAAAACCTTTTATGATAAAGGCAAATAATTGCAAACTCCTTTAAAGTCTATGAGGCAGGTTAGTTGGAGAAGACAGTCTTTTTAAAGGTTATATTGAGTGCTGGTTAAGGTAAATCAGATGGGCAGAACGAACACCAACATCAAGAACATTTACAGGCAGATTTCTACCAAAGTCAGTCTCTAGCTGTTGGGTCATGATAAACAAATATTTTAACTTCATTTTCTTGAACTTTAAAAGACCAATAGTACTATGTATGGGCTGTTTGATGACTAAATGAGATCGCAGGAGCACGGGAATTAGCCCAGCTTTTTGTAACACTGTTCTGAATACACTGGGTTATAGTTGTTAGTTCTACCAAGCACTAGAGTAGAGAAATGTGTAAGACAATCTGTTCATTGACTATGTCCTGAGAAAGCATTCCACGTTCATTTCTCCTACATGTATGTGATCTTAGATGATATGCAAGGCATTTCACCTCTAACTGTGTTCTCAATATTCAAGATCCCATCATTACCATGGTAATGTGCAACACTGGTAGGTTTAAAATCTCCACTAAATGGATTCATTGAGAAGGAAAGTAACATTAAGAAAAACTAATAAAATCTGAATAAAATATGACATTAAGAATAATGCATTAAATTGCCCCTGGAGATGGTTCTGTGGGTAATGTGCCTGCCATACAAGCAGGGGGACATGATCCTCAGCATCCATATAAAAAAAGATAGAAGTTGGAGTATTAAGTGCTTAACCTAGGTTCAGGTCTCAGGGAAGAATGTAGATATATATGAAGCCCAAAAAGTTCATTAACCAGCAGCCTCACACCTAAGAATAAAATGTATGCACACTCAAATGCACACATCCATGTGAACATGCATATAAATCACATATACATACATATACCCACAGAAAAGTAATGCATTAGTATTGCCATGCTATTTGTGACAAATGCACTATGTTAAAGGATATTAACAGAAAAATCCTATATGAAGCATTCAGAAACAACACTATTTTTGAAACATTTTCTGCATGTGATATTATCAAAAAATTAAAAATATGCTAAATATGTGATTAGAAATAACATGAACATTTTATTATTTTCATATATTGTTTTTCAATATCCAATATAGTAGCTTCTAGCCACATTTGCTACTGATCCCATGAAATGTTGCAGGTTGAATAGCATTAAGCATAGTGTATATATTGCTTTGGTAAATTTAATTTTCATAAAGGTATAAAATAGAAATACTCTCAAGAGTCACTTTCATATTGAAATGATAATGTGTGGGATATATTGTCCTAAGTAAAAAGGATTAATATGATAATCTCACTGGCTTCCTCTTAAGTTTTCAATGTAGCTACTAAAATATTGAAAGTACATGTGTGATTTGCATCACATTGCAGTAATTTTAAATATGTATCAAACTACCCACTTCTGATATATAAACTAATAATTGCACTAAAAAAATTCACAAATACAATATTGCAATGCAAAGTCTTGACCACTGTAAAGGCTGGAGGAAACTAAACACTCTAGGGAGTATGAGGATACAGAATAATGGAGACTTTCCTCTCCTCAGGTGTGTTGGGAAAATAGTTAACGCTAGTACTATTATTGAAAATTTTACACGTATTGAATTATTTTTACCTGCACAAGAATCTCAGGAAGAAGGAAGTACTGTTTCCCTTTTACAGAAATGAAATATCGCTGACTGTCCTAAGGTAGTGATTGGATCAGACTCATACCTATGTCTCTCTGATTTTAGAACCTGCTATCTTACCTACCATACTACACTAATTTTTCTGTTCTCTTTATTAACTTGGATGTTTGCTCCTTTTGAGGAATACTTAGTAGAGTTATTGCCTGGCAGTGAGATATGAGTCTCTCTGAAAACTTACCATCTCCTCAATCTGGAATTACAATATGGGATCTGTGAAGTAAATTGTCTGTGTGCCTGAATATAGATGGGCTATGGCAGTGGCTAACTTCACTGTCAGCTAGGAATCAACACCTCATGGGATACACATCTGGCAAGACACCATTGACGGCCTGTTATAGAAAGAGCTTTGAGTTTCTACAGGGAAAGATGGATTTAATTAAGCTTTTCAGTCATGAACTTATTATAGTCCTGGGCATGGCATGTGTTTTTTGAGCCTCATGTTTTGTAGCTAAAAGGTGGGAAGTCCTCTTCCACTGTGCTTGCAGAAATAAGCTGCTGTGCCAAAAGAGGGACAAAGCAAAGGAATGCTCAAGGACTTTTAAGAGTAAAATTCTCACAGTCTACAAGAGATTGGGAGCCCCAGTCATGCGATGTTTAAAAAAAATATGCCAAAAAGTTATGTGGACTTGTAGTGGGACTCTAAACTCAGAGTTGCTTTGGTATTAAGCTAAGGACTCTGAAGAGCTCCTGCATCAAAGAATCTGTATGGTCATAGATGTAGATTGCTTGTGGTCTTCAGTTCTTAGTAATTTGCTGTGCAGCAATGGCACACTAATACAACCAGGTAAACAAAAACAGGAAGTAGTCAATATGCCATCCTTTGAAATTCATAGTTGTGTAAAGGTTTTGCCCCTGTATAACCATCACAAAGAAAACTGGGTTGGACTTGTCAACTTGTGGCTTGTCTCATCTGTGGAATGTAATGTGAGGGCAGCTGTTCTAATTTCCAGTGCTGGTACTAACTGTAGGGCTAGTTACAGAAAACCACTCCTTGTTTGAGTTTGACCTTTTTTGTTCACAAGTTACACGAATGGGGCAATGCAATCTCTAAGTTTTCAGCAGCTCACATACAATTACTAATCTATTTCAGTCAGATAAGAATCTTGGTGAAAATCCATTGCCTCAGTTGAAGTTTGGAAACAGTGCATGAGCCTAGAAAGCCTTACTTTATTCTTATTTCAAAATGGACTGGATTTGGGGATTTCTTTTCTACAGGACACAATTATAGAATGGAGTATGATAAGCTCTCAGAAAATCTCTATTCACTTCAATTAACTACACCTGAAACAGGAACGTTCTTGACCTGGGAGTTTTCATTTAGAACTCACTGATTCAATAGAAAGATATCAAATTACATCCACTGTTAATTTTAAATTAACTCAAAGTATTTAATTAACACCTCTTCAAACAGAAAAGAAATGAGGATACTTTACAGTAAAGGCAATGAGAACCACTTAAGAGATTTTTTTTGTAAATCAAATTTAAACACTGTATCCCTTCAAACTCTTTCACAATTAAGAATATTCAGTATATCGCTATATACAAAGCAATTAGCAGCTCTGGGGAATAAATGAGGGAAGGATTCCAATGAAGATTTGATTAAACATTAAAGTAAACCTGAGAATCTTCATATCATTGTTATTGAGAACCTCAGGTACATGGTAAAGCATGAAGAAAAAAATAGCAAGCTTATTGAAGACCACTAAAACACACTGAACACGCAGAAAGCCTGGTCTAGTGTTAGGTTCTGAGTTTTGTGTATTTGGAAAAATAACAACAACAAAAAACAAACAAACACACAAACAAAAAAACCAAGAAGCTGAACTAGTGAACCACAAGCTTATGATACGATATAGGCTAAATCATTCTATATCTCTGGTCTTCATTCTTCCCCCAAGTAATGTACTATTTATGTTGAATCAACAGCCTCTATAATGAATTTGCAATGATTTGGCAGTGTTTTAAGTGTGTCCTTAGAAGGTTCATGTCTTGGAAACTTTGCTCTTGATGTGGTCCTTAAGAGTTGGAGTTTGGAGGCAGCCAGAAGATTCAGTGGTTAAGAGCACCCAGCAGGCAAGCCAGGTGACCTGAGGTATATACTCGGAAACAACAGAAGAGAAAGTAAGAGCTCATGGTATTAATTGTTCTCCAACTACTACATATATAGTGAAGCAAAAACCACATACCACAAAATTATTTCATTCAAAACAAATAATTGAAGTGTGGTACCAAACAAATGACTGGCTCTCAGATGCACCAATTTTTGGGAGTAATAGAAGTCCTTCTAGGAGTTCATTCATGGGGGCAAAGTCTCAGGAAAGTAAATTATTATACTAAGTAACCCTGAATGTCTTTCTCTCCTTCATGGTGTCATTTCTCTTCCCTTTTTGTGTCCCATATGACTAAGCAGCAAGAATTTCTCACCATAAGGTAAAAGATGGGTCTCCCTGTCATATTTCAATTTCTAAAGTTGCTGGCAAAATAATTCTCTTTTCTTTCCAAATTATTCAAACATAAATATTTTGTTATAGAATCAGAAGATTGAGTAAGTCACCACTCCAGGCACAGCCTGTTCCTTGGGTTGCTGGTGCATGATAAAGTACACAGATTAGTTTTTAATGGGAAGATCAGTTTTATGAAAGACTGATTAAGTAGATTTAATTAGGCTTTTTTCTTGGTGTTTTTGCTCACTAATGGGCCATGGGAGTCACCTAAGTGATTGCCCTCACTGCTCCCTTGACAAAAAGATCTCTTGTTTTTAGACAAGATGTAGGAACCCTGTTGAGCACAGCACATGTCAGGAAGCCACAGATGAGGTGATCTCTATGGACCTTACTAACTTAACATTCTTTGAATTTTGATAGTTTTTCTGCTCTTTGGCTCTAGGTACATTCATGAGCTGTAAAGATGTTAATCGGAAGAACACTTTTGACAGTAATTTACTAAGTCTCCTTGATGAGGCTATTTAATTAAATATTCATTAGTTTCAAGGCTAAGCCTTGTTAACCATGGATTCATTTCAAGTGTGTATTGAACACCTTTCTTTTTTAAAAATTCTCTTTATTCTTGTAAATATGTGTGTTCACTTACATCCAAAAAGTTAAGATGTTGAAACGAAAGAGACAGAATTCTTCCAGTCATTTTTGTCTACTTGTTCATTTTTCTATCTGTAATTAGTTTACCTGGTTGAAAAAAAAAAGTTATGACTCACTTACAAGATAAAAGTATAATGCATAGAGGAAACACACTATAGTACAAATTGCCTAATAAAGATCATTGATAGAAGATGGTCTGAATTCACATCAGCTCTGGTGAGATAACTGTGCGACCTGGGGAATGTATTTAAATATTCTGAAGTGCTTAGCCCTCAGCTCCAAACTGTATATTTACAGATGCATAATAAAAGTCATGAGTATAACCTAGTTCTTTATTTCCTATAACTATTCCAAAGCTTATTAAGTTAACCTCTTTAACCTAATGAAAACTAGTAAAACTTAAGTTGACTAATTTAAGTGTACCCAATTCTCAAGTTAATATAGACACATTTTATTTGAAGTGATTGATTTCATGTAAAATAGCAGTCTCTGCAAATTCAGTTCCCTTTTTTCTTCCTTTAAGGACAGTAATGGATCACTAGAATCATCAGATAGACACTATCACTATTTGTAAATGACCAAAATACTAGCTTACCTTAAATTCTTCGATGAAACATTAAGGCACAGTTATTTTGTGTGTATTAGAGTTAGCTTTGCTCATAAACATCTCCAGATAGATTTTCTAATACTGTCTGATTTCTGTTATGTACTTCAATTTCTCTTCTAACCACAAAGCACCTTGCTTGGTCAGTGCTGCTTGATATACAGAACTTCTTCTACATGTGGAAGGAAGAGCTTTAAAGATATGCCCATGGAATTGACGCCCTACAATTCTGGTATTCTCAGAAGTCCCACTGAGTTTTGATGACTGACTTTTCCTAGACTGAGGGGACAGAATATGAAGACACACACAACCCTGATCTTTCTTGTATATTAGGTTCTGCTGTGCTATGGTTAAAGTCATTAGCAAATTTTTGACTTTTCTGTTTGGAATGCATCTCATGCTTTCTACTCCTTCTTTGTATTACCACATTCTCAGCTCTATAAGAGGTGGGAACATAAAGCAAGGGTCATGGCATAATGCAATTTGATTTCTAAGCTGGAATATTTGATTATAAAAATGGGGGATTATTAATAATTCTAATATGGTGTTTTTGAAAGACTCCTAAAAGCTGGAGTGGAGTAGTCTCTGACCCTTTTACCTGCCCTTGGGACCTTTTTGCTTCTTCTGGGTTGCCTGTGCCACCCTTGATCTAGGGATTGGTGCCTGGCCTTGTTCCCTCTTGTTATGCCATGCCTTGTTTGATCAGTAACCCAAGAGGACTGTTTTTGTTTTTCTGGGAAGAAGCTGGGGGAGATGTTTGTGAGTGGTGATGGGGGTATATCTGGGAAAGAAGGGAGATGGAGGGGGCTGTGGGGGGGCTTGAAGAAAAGGCAGAGGTAGAGTAGGGATGCATTGCATAAGTTATATGAGAGAAGAGAAAAACGAAGCAAAAATAGTCATTAGCCATGGACTCCCTGACCTGGTGAACACTTTAATGTGCCATCTCTATGCCCCTTTAGAAAGATGACTTCATTTTAGAAGAATCAACTCATTTGACACCATAACTTTTCTTGAGCCCAGTGGCCAGTCAAACTTGCCAATACTTGGGGGGTGGTGTTTCAGGATTGTTTTCTCACCTCCATTCAGTGAACTTTTCTACTTCAAAGCTCTCTCTCTACTTGCTAAGCCCCCATTGAGAATGAAGTATAGCTTCCTCTTCTTTATATCCAACCCTACTTCTTCCGTTTTACTCACACAAGTGCAAGTCTTCATAATAGTTCCTGATCAAGGTCACTTATGTTTATCATCTATTTTATACAGGTTGCTGAAGAACAACCTGCCTTTATGAATAGGGAAGTCTAGTTTTCCTGTTGATAGGAAGATGAGAAAGAAACTTTATGTGCAGTTTAGTACATATAAATTAAGCCTTAGATAAACTTAGTCATAATCAGCACACAGTGGTTTGTTTTTGAGATTTACAATTTAATTATAACCTTTCCCACTTCTCTTTCCTCCCCTAAACTATCTCATATACGCCTTCCCACTTTGCTACTAACTCATGGCCTCTAGTTCACTAAATATATATATTCTCAAGTATAACGTATTCAGTCTATATAGTGTTACCTTTATGTATGTATTCTGGGCTGGCTATTTAGCACTGGAGAACCAATTGAGCAAGATCACCTCTCTTAACCATTTTTAAAACATGACCGAAGTCAATATTGGAAGAATTCCTATTACTTAATAAACTCACTTTGAAATGACTGAAATTGACATGTAAGATATGGTCTAACACTTAATAATATAATATGAAAAGTAGCCAATCTTTTCTTCTTTATATTTTCTTTTCCTTTATGATTTCTTCCTCAAAAAAAATGACTTTTTACTCTTTATAAAAGAAGGGTTTTACTCTTCATATCCTTGTTGCAAGTATCCTGGAACTTAATGATAGCATTAATAATTATAGAATTGACCTTATAGAATGCCTAAAGGATTATCAGTTAAAAGACAACACTAATTATAGAATATTATGTAAAAAATATATGTGTTGCCAGAAACTGCTGAAATATCACTATGTTCCTCTCATCTAGCACAAGGACATCAACCTTGTTTTAAAATAAATTTCTTGAGTTGTTTATCTCTCCTTTCATTTTACATACATGTATTTATTGAGTATCTGCCATGAGCATGTTAGTTGTTAAAGATATATAAAATTATAAAATTGTTTTTTACATCAAATAAATAATAAACCGTGCTTCTGGACAAAAATTAAAATTATGTCAATTTCCTGATAGAGAGACACTTGGATATTATGGGAGCCTACAAGAACAGCAATTGATCAATAACAATCAAGATCTTTCAAGATGAGATGGGGGTCAGATCTGATTTTGATTCCAAAAGGAAAACCAAAGTTTTTCAAAATTAGTAAAGATTTGAAGACTAATCAAAGACAAAAAACATGCACGCTAACAAACAACCAAAAATTACCAAGGCATACAGGCATTCTAGAATCCAGAATATCCAAGATTCCAAAGCAGTCATGCAGCTTTAACCACCATCTTTGTGTTTAAAGAAAATGATGGAAAAAAACAGCACGTGGAATAGGAATGATTAACCTTAACTGAGTATCTACCATGAACAGGTGACTATTTACGATGATGGTCCAGTGATGCTATTAGATTCTTTCCACTCTGTGATTTAAGAGGTACAATGATCCCCATTTTGTAGGTGTTGAAATAGAAGCACCAAAAGATGAAACAATTTGTTAAAGGTCACATTTACAGCAAATTACTATGCCAGGGTTTTACTTCAAGAAGCCTAGGGATCATGCCATAGTAGCCATATTCTACTCTGTCATTAATTTGAAATGTTTGCTGTCATTGAAACCTTACTTCCTATTTCAAGTATATTGATGGTGACAATGAAGCAATTTGGTCATATGAATTTTAAAAGTGGGGAAGGAAACAGAAATAGAGTTGGAATAAGAAATGTTGTAGCAGGGGACAAATCCAACACAAATTACATCTGTGTGCAATAAATATCATCAGAATTTTAAAATTGCACCTTATAAGGTAGCTTTTATATAAAATTGTTAAAAATGCAATAACAAATACCTTGCTTTTTATGTGTAGGTATTGGGGAACATACATATATTTGTGTTTCCATATGTGAGGGCACATATGTGTGCTCTCGTGTGCATGTAATTGTGAAAGTCAGAAGTTGATGTCACGTATCTTTGTTATTCTACACTATATTTGCTGACCGTTGTCTGTCCCTGTTTAGTTTCTTTTCTGTTGTTCTGATAAAATAACTCTAAAAAATAAAACTTAAGCGAGAAAAGATTCATTCTTACTGTCTATCGTGCCATGAAACACAAAGCACAAGATCTTGAAGCAGCTAGAAAGGGATATCCACAATCAAGAGTCAGAGAAGGACGAATACCTTTCCTAGTGTCCAGCTCATTTTCTTTATACTGTGTGGACCAGGATCCTCTATGGCCTTGCACACAGTAAAGATCTTTTCAACTCAGTTAATTCAATCAATTATTACATGCAAGAATGCCTAGGTGCCCATTTCCAAGGTGATTCTAGGGTCTGCCAAACTGAAAATTAACACTAATCATCAAATTTAGTGAATTCAGAACTCATCAATTCATTTACTCTATACAAGTTAGTGTGCCTAAGTGAAGCCAGAACACATTGCTTCATCTGCTCTAGCTAGATAGCTTGACCCAGGGGTCCCCAGTTGCTGTCTTTCCATCATTGAGATTACAGATAAACTGCCATATCTCAACCTATATTTATTTGTTTTCTTGGGTCTGAACTCTGACCCTCACACTTATAAGTCAAGTGATTTATCCACTGAGTGATCACACTAACACTAAAATATTTACTTTAAAACCATAACTCAACTTCTCCCCAGCTTTAAGACTTTGGAGACAACTTATTTAGTTATTGTGTTTTTGTTTTAAATGAAACTACATGGATAAATAGACAAAAAGACAAATGATAAATAGGAAGATCATCATATTTATTCTCCCCTAATAACTGTAGTAATGATTAAATGAATTAATCTAAAAAAATACTGAAATCCTGTAGGTTCTTCATAAGATCTAGTTCTTTTCTCTCATTACCTCAGAGTAGTAGTTCTCAACCTGTAAGTCACAACCCTTTTAGGGGTTGAATGACTCTTTCACAGTGATTGCTTAAGACCATCATGCATATCAGATATTTACATTGAGATTAATAACAGTTGCTAAATTATAGTTATGAAAGAGCAACAAAAATAATTTTATGGTAGGGGAACACCATACCTTACCTTGAGAACCATACCTTAGAGGTTGTTTGAAAATACAATTGTACTTGTCTACATATTAAAATGCTAATGACTGTCAAGCTAGAGTTTTTTATTTTTCTGAGAAGCATGCTTTTCCTTTTTTGATGTGCATTGAAAATATTCCTTTCACTGAAGTCATTTTGTTTAAAACTCAGTAGCTTTGACCTTACAAAGTCAATATTGTTGTTTGTATGTCTTGATTTTGGCAAGAAATGTGGTCTCAAGCACCGAAGCAAATCTTCTCTGTCTCCCTTGATCTATTTTTCCAGTCTTTAAGAAAATGAACTCCTTTATTCATGTCTTAATTCACAGTCTTACCAGATTTCCATATTCCCATTCACATTCTTGTTTGTAAGATTTATATAGAACATGGCCTTTGTATAAGTATGTAACTGAAAATAGAGTCTGTTTGTAAAGAATAAGATGCATTTCCTATCTATGACTATATGAGCCCAAATATAAATTCAATGATGAAACTCCACTTAGGAAAATTTCTAAGTGTTGGGAAACTGGGCAGAGGACTGAAATACTGAAATCTTCTCTGAAAGAATATTTCCCAATGGGCCAAATAGTGAAGGAGACCCAAAAGATGCTATAGTTAGGGAGAAAACTGGCAGATGGTGCTAGCCATGATTAAGGCAAAAGGGAACAGTGATGTTGGCATTCTGTGAAGTACTGAGTAATTGGCAGTTTGATGAACGTGAATTTACCATTTAGTTATCTTAAAACACAGAGAGCCAAGTCTTCATGTGTTAGCAGTGGAAGCCCATTGGATCCTAAAGAGATTTATAGGTAAATATTTCCTGGTTCCCAACCATATCTGCCAAGTGAGAATGGACATTTCTCCTAAAGGGCAAATAGCTGCAATGATGTTTAATGCACAGAGTTGTTTTGCATGGTAAACAAGTTTAATTATAACATGTAAAGTTCAGTGGGATATTTTAGTAACATAAAATAGTTCTCTATAGATATTCTTAACAGGGTCCATATTTTTATTTTATAAACAAGTGGTATGGTGTGTGTGTGTGAGAGAGAGAGAGAGACAGAGACAGAGATGGGGGTGATGACAGAGACAGAGAAAGGAAAGATTAGGGGGAGAAAGAAAGAGGGAGGGGCAGAGAGAGAGAGAAAGAGAGATTCACCTGCAAAGTTATATTTGATGCTGAAAATCTTTCTGAAGCCTTGCTGACACTGAAACCTTACTCAAAATCTACAATTTTTAATGATTTCTTTTTACTTTTCTATTAAACACACCACCAATTTTGGCAGAATACCTTTTCTTCTCCCTCTCCCCACACCTCTGTTTAGTGTACCACAAACTACTCCAAAGGATCAGTGCTAGTCTGATACAAGAGAAGTCATTTGCTGACCAATCAGGAAAGTTGGTGATAGAGTAGTTGGTTGTGCTGTAGGCACCCCCAGTAGAGGAATAGTAGATGTTGTTTTCCTTTTCTCTTACTTCCCTCCCCGGAGCATGGGTGAGCTATCAGCTGGCAGCTCAGCCCCTGGGAAGGAAAGCGCAGGGCATCGGTCAAGGTATCATGGCAGGTCCCAGAACAGAGGGCTAAGATCTGAGGAGAGCAAATCAGACTCTATGGAGAGGCTGTCAGAGGAGCATATCTCTCACTTATTAAAGCAAAGGCAGTTACATTCATAGGGTACAGGCAGGGAATGGTCTTTGGTACCCAGGGATGGAAGCCATTGGTTGAGACAAGGATACTGGAGTTGCCCAATTTGCATGTGGAGCTCAAGTCCAAGCATCAAGGTCTTGCAAGGGCACCTTCTACATAAGGTGTGGTCTCACAGGGAAAAAGAGGAAGGCACCTTATCAATAAATGGACTCATCCCTATGAAGCACCAACCAAGCCACACTCCTTTGCTTCTGTGAAGCAGGCAATATTTAATATTTAGCTGGGTTCTGGCCAGGGCTGAAGTGGGGAACAGCCAAACACCTGCTGTTCTCATCTCCTGGGATGATACAGGGTTCCAAGCCAGCTTTGACCCACTCTTAGCTCTATGACAGTCCCACAACTAATGTCTGGGTTAATATCTTTTAGTATCTGACCACTCAGATCATGCTACATCTTGACAGCCAGCAAGCATAGTCAAGATACAATGACTCATTGCTCAGGCACTTTTCATGAGCCAGTCTTGAAAGTATTCTAAATCTCTTGTTTATCTGATGTATATGGAACTATGTTCTAAGTTTGAGAAGATCAAGATCTATAGTGTGCAGTTAACAACACCTCTGTAGTTTAAATAAGAAGCCTACATTTGGGCTCCTCATATTGCCATTGATACTGTGGATCTCACTTTACATTTTAATCACCTGAACATCAGATACAAATCTCTACATACCTTGGGATGATTGACACTACTTTATGAAATTACCTTTTGTTTTGCTCTATCCAGGTATTCATAATACCATCAGAGAACAAAGGCTTGTGTGTAGTATCCAGGAGAGCTGGGTATGAATCCTTGCTCAGGCCTTACTCAGGCTTGTTAACTTGTCTGAGATGTGGATTTTTGATTTGAGTTTGTTTGTTTGACTGATGATTTTAAATCTGGACAGTTGTGAGACAGCAATAAATCAAGACATTGCTGTTTATGCTAATGGTTTCTTTGGCTTTTCTTGAGCTCTAATATATTTAACTGTGGAATTGTAGGAATAGGTCATATCAATGCTTCTGTAAGGTCTAGAGATATAATATGAAAATGGACAGTTTAGATGGTTGAGGGTCTAGCCCAAAGTAGATGCATAATAGTTGTTAGTGTATATTGTAATTCTTTTCATTGATGGCAAGTACTAGTTTACAAAGACTAGCAATATGCGTTATATCTTTGCAACTACAAGGGAGTTACATATCTTAGCATCACTTTTAAATCACTGATGGTGCTTTGATAGTGAGTTTATTAAGGGCCTCTCCAATTATGGTAGCCTGTGTAATTCAAGCTATTATGAATGATGGGTTTAGCATCTTCATGCAGCAATGGTTTCAAGAGATTTATTGTACATGTATACTAGAATAAAAGCAAAGTGAATTCTCCTTGTTGTTTATAGTATCTATATAACATTAAATAAAATAACAAATTATCTTTTGTTCTTTTGAAAACAATATCTCTCTGCTCACACAAATGGCAGGTGTGGACTGGTTGAGCATCTCTTTTGTTCCCAGACATTTGTTTTATTCTTCTAACATTTTAGACCATCGGAATATGACACCTCTTTTTTTATTCCTCTTCCACTGAACCCCTTACTCTCCCCAAGGAGTCCCTCTCCTACTTTCATGTAGTTGTTTTTCTTGCTGATGTTGTTGATGTTAATGGACCTTAATTAAAGTTGCTTACATGACATGAGTATGGAGTTGCCTACTGGAGTATAAACAATTTATCAATCAGTGGCTGCACAACTGAAGGAGTTACTACATCTTCTCAGCAGCCATTAACTTCTAATGTTCTCAGGTAGTCAAGAGGGGGTTCATGAGCCTCTTCCCCCAACTGTGCAGGAATGTCAATGGGTCTCATCTTATAAAACTCTTGTGCTGGTAGCCAAAGCTGCTTTGAGTTTGTGATTGCAATGGCCATGCAATGTCCAGAAGACAGTATGGAATATGATATCTTTAGAAGATACTTTTAGTAAATTGGCATTGAAGTCATTATTCAATACTGAAACACAGGAAAATCTAGTAAGTCTATACTGTGGCTGGATCATATGATTGCATATCTTGATAGCTAGACTTGATAAGTTTTCAGAGTAGGTAAAACTTTGAGAATGTATAATGATAATTTTAACATTTTCACTAGTTTGGGGGACACATAGTAATCTATTCATGATTTTTGGAGAGAATTTAAGGCTATTTGGATTTATGCTCTGAAATAAAATAAAAATATTTGTAGAATTTACTTTTCTATAGGTCAAAGATAAAGACAATTTCAAAGTTCTATTTAAACTCAACCTCAGGAAAATAATCTAATCCATATCAAGTCCCTTGTGTATTAATTGAGACCAATAGCATTATCCATATGGACTGGAACCACCCGGAACAGTCTGAGGGCAAATCAACCCCTCCATGTCTGCAATTTCTTCTTGAATCTAGGTCTGAAGATTCTATGGCAGCATGAGAAATTTCCTTTTAGTGTATTTTGCATTTTGCTATCAAATGTTGTTACCTTCTAGAAGTCATTAATTGTAGAATGCAAACATATCACTCTCCCAAGATGGTCAGCTAGGCAGTCTGCTTGCTACTATTTACACATGTTTTCTGACAGTTTGCCGGGGAACGAGACGAGATAAGTAGAGATGTTTGTTACTAAACTCTGTTCCTTGCATTTTAGCTACATCTGTGAAAGCAGCTTTCTGGATTCTAAGTGCTAGAAAATGAATTACTGAAGTGTGAAAGTGGAACTGTGTATTGAAAATTGCAAAACAGGCAAAGGCTGGCTGGCTGGTCTGCTTTATCAGAGAAGCTATTTTTTTTTCTTTCTCTCTCTCCCTGTTTTCTTAGAAATTTAGAAGTTACCCTTAAAGACACCTCTACTTGCTCATTGGAAGCTATTATCCCACCAGTTCTTCCCTGTCTTCCTGTCTCTTGCCCTTGGATAACATGTTCCATAGCTAATATGCTGCAAATGTTAATGAATTCAGTGTCATTTCTTCTACTACCTCCTGCATTTTAATTGCTGTATACTCTAAAGTAGTGACTCTATTTTTCAAACCCCAAACCAGGACCCCTTCAAATGCCGAACCCTGCACCGTATACTACATACACCGGGAAAACTAAACTAGCTGAGACACAGGCTGAGTCTACAGCAAGACTCCATACATTATGGCCTTAAGCAGTCCTTTATTCCCTCCCTTCTCTCCTTTTCTCCTTCATCTCTCCTTCCTTCTTCCTTCCTTCCTTGCCTCCCTTATTCCAACCTTTATAATTAGGAGATTACATATGACATGGGTGATTTGCATTAGGATTTTATCTTTTATATCCACTTCTGAATATGTACAATGTCAAGAATGCCCCCAGTTCTTAGAGAAATTCTAAAATTTCTAGAAACTTTACAGGTTCTCTAGGCTATTGAAGCTTGTTTTCGGACTCATATAGAAGCAGATAAAAAAGAGGAAATGAGGTTGAAACTGAAGATTCATCAGGTTAATATATGTCTGCTATTGAGAAAAACATTATAACTACTAATTTAACATCTCTAACACTAATCATTTGATCATTTTTTTTTGTTTGATGGGTCGGAAAATGAATTTAAAGAAGACCACAAATATTCTATGTGACAGGATGAGTATTTAAGACTGGTCGTGAGTCTCTGCTGAGGGCCAGGCAAAAGTCTTCCTACCACTGTGAGAGTGATCTAAATAATTGACTTATATTGTTTCAAAACCACTCAGCTTATCAACCTCTGACCCACACACGATTAAATCATAATTTTCTAGGATGAGTAGACTCCAAAAAACATTCCATAAGATCATTGCCTTGCTCAAGTTCAGCAGCAAAAGGGATGGCCTGGATCCTACTTCTTCCCAACCAACTGCAGCCAGAAGCAAATATTGTAGAGAAAATCTTGAAACTCAAGAACACTCTATAATTATAATTACAATCTTATTATAAAGGATACAACTCACAACTAGACAAATGCAAGTGATCCCTGGGGGAGGGTGGGAGGGCAGAGACTGTCACATTGTGCCTCCCTTTTCTTTTGAGATATTTTGAATTCATGAAAATAATGGTTCACAAAACTCTCAAGCAAATTTTCAAATCCATCAAACAGGGATCCTTGTTTCAGAGTCACGAAATTATTTAGAAAAAATAAGTACACCAAGAAAGAAATATATCAGTTCAGGCAACCCAGTCCTCATACCTAAAAGGCATTTACTCCAAAGGCATGCTTGCTAGAAGCCATCCCAGGGCCATTTGGCTACAAGGAAAGAATATGTATCTAGCACTACAATCTCATAATTTAAAGATAAATATAGGCACTATGCTTAACATAAAAATGTAAATCATTTGGGAAAATATTAGGAAATGAATTGTAGAGTCAGGAATTGTGTGTACGTCATAATGCTAGCAGTGAGAAGGACAACATGGGAAGATTGTCAGCTCAGTAAAAGGCGGCCAATACATCTACTTCAAAACAAGACTGGATACATCTAAAACTCTTGTTTGAAATAAACAAATAAGTAAATCCCCTGATGATAAAAAGAAAGAAATGTCTACTATCTCATGTTATCTTATTAAGTTGCCTATCATAATGTAGATAAATTGCATGTGTGTGTGTGTATATATATATATATATATATTTAATTTAATTTAAAAAATTTCATATAATACCTTTTGATCACATTTTCTCTCTTTTCCAGATCCTATTCCTCTCTATACAGCTACTAATCCTCTCCATACCCACCAAACTTCATGATATTTCTTTAAAAAGAAAACAGGAAAAAAGCCAAAACAAACAAGCTAAAACAAACAAACAATGCCCTAAAAAAGATGGTCTCTGTTGGTTTTTATACCTAGTGTCACTCCATTGAAGAAAACATTTTCACTCTTCAAGCAACTATCAGTTGTAAACATCTTCTTGGTTAGGCGTAGGACTACATGCTCACTTCCCCTGCTCCACTCTGGGACTGTGTTTGACTTGAGCCTGTGCAGATCTTGCAATGTGTTGAAACAGTCTCCATATGTGCACCAGCACTATTGTATCTAGAAACCACTGTTTGTTTGGAGGTGGCTCTTACAATCTTTAGCATGTATAATTTTTAAAAAAGAGGAACATGAACATAGACAATTGGCTCAGTGGTAAAGGTCTTTGTCTTACAAGTATGAAGTTCCAAACCAATTCTTAAAACACACATGAAGGTGGGCAAAGAGAGCCAACTCCACAAAATGGTTCTCTCACCTACTATGGAATGAAATACCTCCAACATATGTTATACATTGGAAGACACTCAATAATAATGATAATTTTATATATATATATATATATATATATATATATATATATATATATATATATATTGCTCATATTAATGACAAAATAAAAGTAATGCCTTTGTCCTGAATCATATAAATACTTACTTAAATATAATTAAGTAACTTTAAAAATTATATATAATTAAATAGATTTAATTAATAGTTTCCATGCTCATGTCTTTATTTTGCTGCTAAATAGTAAGTTTGCATGTAAAAAGTCTAGCTTAATATTGTTGACCATTGTATTCCTAGCAAGTAGCATAGTAGTTGAAAGAAATTAGTTAGAATTTAATACACTTTGTTGAAAAGATAAATTAATAAACAAGCAAAACTTAGGTTTGAAAGTTGACTTCAATGTTTTCTTTGAAATACTTACTTAACATTTCCAAGTCTCTTCTCCCAAAATTCTAATAACACTATAACCGTCTTTGAGTTATAGGGATGTTTTAGATGAGATAATGCTTGCAGAACGCTTATAAGCAAAACAAGTCCTATGTTCTCAAATCAAAGTTAGCTGCAATTAGTACATAAATGGTTAAATGGTACGGACTAATGAGAATAGAGTCTATATTAGTGCAACCTCTAGTACACATTACCATAAACCATTGATAATTGTTATTCTTTTATCAGACATCTAAATCAATTGACCTTATTCTGATGATTATCTTATACTTGTAGGTACTTATGCTAATTTTATGAAGCATAAATATATAAACAGAAATATAATTTTAAATTTCAACACACATAAATGTTAAATATTCTGGTGGACAGAGTCTAATCCCGGCACTAAGGATCTGGGAATGCGATTGTGAAAAGTATCTAAATAGATGTTTTGATTGAAGGAGAAGAATATGTTAGAAGGTGCTAACTATTAAAACTCACATATTTACATTAACAGAAGCCACAAAGGTGGACTGAAGTCCTCAAGGTGGTCTGAAGCATGGCAGAATAGAGTACTAAAGGATTATTTACATTCTTACTGTCTTTATTATTGGAGGTTATCACTAACATAATTTTGCAGCCATTTCTCATGTGCAGAGAAACTATGGGAATTTCAATGATCTTTCCTAGGTTTTTGTAGCTCTAGGTATAACATGTATGTATCTCCATCCCTTTTTAGTGTCTTTCATAACCATAATTTCCCTTCATTTCATCTTTTAATAACACGTGAGTTTAAAAGTGGGTTAAGGTGCTCTTATCAAGTGATGGAAGTTATCCCATATATTTATTGTTAGGAGTTGCAATGAGGATTTTTATTCTAATGATAGTCACACTGCATAGGTAAGAATCACCTTTTGAGGAATTAAAAGCTTTATTAGAGTAAGATAGTGCTAATGCCCTTATATCAGTGGCATGCTGTGAAGATTAAGGATTATAATACATACATACATATCTAAATCTAAAATACACTCTCTATAAAGCTCAGTATTTGTCAATTTTCTCCCACTTCCCTGATTAGTACATCTATATAGAAGCAATTTCTTTTTCTTCTTTTAGATTCATTTATTTTATTTGTATGAATATATTGCCTGCACATGTATGCATATCATCTGTATGTCATATTCCCATGGAAGTTATAAGAGGATGTTGCATCTCCTGGAACTAGAGTAGCAGATGGTTGTTAGCCACTTTGTGAGTGCTGGGAATTGAACCTGGATCTTCTTCAAGAGCAACAAGTGCTCTAAACT
The DNA here is from genome assembly GCA_026225945.1 of Cricetomys ansorgei. NCBI lineage: Eukaryota > Metazoa > Chordata > Mammalia > Rodentia > Nesomyidae > Cricetomys > Cricetomys ansorgei. The sequence goes on from JAMJFZ010003206.1 coordinate 621,315, forward strand.
TTTGAGTCAAGCTCCCTGACCTCAAAGAGTCATTTCTACCATCTCCACTGCAAGTCATACACACTACTTTAATTTCAGAGGGAATGGCTCCAGAACTCCCTAGGTGGCACTTGGAAATAGCACAGAAAGAAACACATACACAGCAGGACTAAAGACATATTGTGCTGTGTTTATATAAGCCAGTTAAAAGCTTCCTTTATGTTTGTATCAACTGCCCTCCCAGTTCTGAGTCCTAAGCTCAGGCTGCATTGCTGGGCACAGACTGAACCATTCAAAGGTTTTTCAAACTGTTACAAATTATAAACCACAAGGGAAAAGCTCACTAGAGGACATCACAGACGAGCTTATCAGTTTTTTTCCTTTTGAAGTTGGGCTTCATATCTTTTTCTCATTACAATCATTACTTTGAAATATGATTTTTTTAAACAGTAATTTTCTAGAACAAAGAGGATAATGCTATATTTCAAAAGCTTTACTGTGAAATTAAAACTTTGAACTACTGTGAAAGAAATTATTCCCTCAAGGCTCCAAGGCTTAAAGGTTATTAAAAATTTAATTTTAAGGAAGGCATCCACGAAAAAAAAAAGTATATAAATGCTACTTAGAACCCAGATTGCCCAATTTAATAACTCCCATTGCTCCTTATTTTTAAATAATCTGGAAATGTGAATGAATGACGTCCATTCTTTTTTCAGTGGTAAATCAGTATATCAACAAATGTTAGCACTGCTGGCTCACATCATCTACATTATACTGCAGGTATATGCAGGACAATGGATCAACTCACACCTCTGGCTCCCTCATTAAGCCCAGATATGTCTGTGCAGAAGATCCATCATACCTAGGAATGGGTATAGGGATAATCCTTTAGGATATGAGGAGCTGGCTCAGTATATAATACATTTGATTCACAAGCATGAAGACTCTAGTTCAGATTTCCAGTACCTATATACAACCAAGTCATGTCAGCACATGTTTATAACCAAAGTATTTGGGGCCAGAAACAGGATGACTTGGGAAGCTTGTTGCCTAGACAGTCTGGGAAAATCAGAAGGATCAGGTTCTTGGAGAAACCTTTTCTTACAAAATAAGGTGGAAAAGCAATTGAGGAAGACATAGTGAAACAAATATCTGGCCTCCACATAAGCACGGACCCTCACAGACAAGCATATTTACATACCAAGATGCACTCATACATATAGCCACACACACACACACACACACACACACACACACTAAGTGCATGTACTCACAGATGATCATTCAAAGTCCAAATAGCATTTTCAGTGTGATTATGGTAAAGGCAACAACCTAAACCACAATATATGGTCAACATTAAAAGGCTAATGTAATTAGAAGTATTTCACTCTTCTAACTTGTGAAATCAAGCACATTTTCCTGCCATATTTGCATGATAGCAATACATTTATCCCACAGGCATTAAATGACTTAGGTTGTATGTGCCGTAGTTTCCTCATCTGTGAATATGAATAATACCAATAATTGTCTCATCCATTTCACTTGGTTATTAGGGAGATTAAATCAGGTTCATGAATACAGGACTTGGTAAACAATGCCTGATGCATTGTAAGCAATGCATCATTGTTAATGGTGGTACTTCTTCATGTCTGGATAATATAATAAGTTTTTAATATTTAAACTTGCTTAGATAGTCTATGCATTTAAGGAGCTCAAAAGCAGCTTGAAGAGTTAACTAAATATACAGCAGAAATGAAAAACTATTTCACATCATGATAAGGTAAACTAAAGATACGTACAATATGTACTTGCTTGTGATTTGAATAATCTGGATGATACTAGTGTATGAGGGGGATGTGATTAGGGAAGACTTCTTCAAGGAGGTTCCTCAAGAGAAGCATTGAAAACAAAACATGAAAATCCTTGAGACATGAAGCAAGCCTATTCCCAAAAAATACTTCCCAAAAAGCAAACTACATAATACACTAACTCCACTGTCTGCAAGTCAAAACATCCATGCAGCTACTGTAAAATACCATTCCATATACTGAATCAGAACACAAGGCATAGGGCCTAGGTACCGGCCATTCCGACAAGCTGCATGTGTCCTTCTAGTGCACAGCCGTGATCGGAATCCATAAGATATTCATTTACATGGTATAATGAAAGTAATGAGGCAGACTACAAACACTAACATATTTCAACTTCGTGTTTAGATTCTTCACCACAGAAACCTCAGATCCATCCCTTTCTTTACATATGTACTTTTTATTGTTTTGAGTCAATTTCTTTTGCATAGTATAATAACGGATGGCAGGCATTGCCATTAACAACAAGTCCAACAAAGTAGCATTGTGACTTTTTTTTTTTCTACCAAATTAGGAAATGACAAGGCTTCATGCTGTATCTTGTTCTTCTGATTCATATGGAAGGGCTTTTGATATAAAGATCTTCACAGAATTAATTAAAAGCAGGTACACTTTGCTCAAAAGAATGTCCGTTCTGGACAGCATTCATTGGCAGTAGTTTCAGCAGCAGAGTTTCGTAGTCATAAATATATTAACCTTGAAACTTCTGGAAATGCAATGGCCTCTTCCGGCTATACTGCATGCTTCTCTGGTGAGAGTGAGTCTCCGACCCACTGTAGTTTCTGCAGCTTCTTACAGGGGACCTGTCACACAACAAGTGCTAGTAAATTTTTATTTAGTACATGTTCATTTGTTAATTTTTTGCCTTCCCATGGGCCCAAGCAGCAGGTTATTTTGTTCCTTATTTGAATGTATTTAAGAATGAGACACATCTCATTGGTAGCTTATCATAAAATGTCATTTTCCAGGACAGTTGGCATTCTCCTGGCATGGCAGTAAACAGGTATTTTTTTTTTTTTGAAAAATATTTAAACTTTGTTTCATACTCTTCTACAAGGCAATGGAAAAGACCTCTTAATACATTTGGGTCAGCCTGTACTTGTAATTGTCATATTTCTCCTGAGCCTGTGATAATGGAAACATCTGATAATTTGTTAAGTATGTAAGAAATTATGTATAATAAAATATTTATAATAAAAACTGCTTCTCCATTTTTTTCCTAAGTAGTGTTAAACAAAGCAAACCATATGCTTTATTTTCTAAAGGAATTGTGAAGCTGAGGCAGTGTGTATAACATGTGATTCCTTGTTAGTACAGCTTTCTCTCCTACACGCCTAGTATGTCACTGAAAATAAATTTTCTCATTAACCTCAAACATGCCAACTTGTCAAATTATGATGAACCAAATAAGACTGCACTGAGAAATTGAGCTGCCACCATTGCACTTACTTGCCTTTGCCAATTAGACTATAAATAACATACTTTTGAACATGCTTCAGAGTTTTGAAAAACTAAAGTGCCTCTGGATATTCTGAAATACAAGGATAGCAAAGAGATTATTCAAAGAAAAAAATATTTTTTCTCTTGTTAGAAGAACTGAAAATTATTTAAAGGATATTATTTATTTATTATTATTATGATTACTTTAAAAATTATTTAAAGGATTTAAATGAGGATGATCATGATGACATTTGACTAATATTTGCTGTCTATGTAGATCATGTATACATTTTCTTTAGTATGTTTTGATCTGCTGAACAAGTCACGAGGGAATGCTTTACTTCAACACAAAAGTTTTATCTAGTAATATTTCATTGGATTTATATATAAAACATGCAAGACATATATATAAAAATCATACAGAATAGAATAAAGATAAATATGGCAGATCGCTGTGATAGAGAACTCGGACTTGTTACAGACAGCTAATGAGTAAATGGAACTAGGAGACAGTGATTGTAGCGTGCTGAGGAGAGATGTGGCTCCAAAAGATAGAACAGCAGAGTCCTGATGTGAAACCATGTGACATAATTCAGAAATTTATGTCCTGTATTAGGAATCGAGTGCAATAACTTGACACTTTGTTTGGAACAGAATTGTTTTGATATTCTCTCATGCATATATTTAGAGGAATCTCCAAGGAACACATGCATAATTGTCTGGGAACATTAAAAACAGAGTTCATTGTGTCATCTGTTGTGGAGAGCAGTCTGTTTTGAATCCCAGCATGCCCATCCCTCTGACAGAGAGAAGTAAAGGGAGTAGCCAACAGCACCCATCTTCTACTCTTAGAGTAAGATAGCAAACCTTGGGATAAAATTTTTCTTTTGAAGATTTTCACTCACACTGTCAGTTCTATAAACTATTTCGTAGCACAATTTTTTCCCTCTGTGAAGAGTTTTTAAAAATAATGTTCTCCCATTAAATTTTTTATTTCCAATGTTGTTTTGTTTTTTTTTTAAGTATGGTTTGTATTTGTTTATTTGTTAGTTTTTGAGATAGGGATTCACTATGTAGCCTTGGGTAGACAAATTCACTATGGTTACCAAACTAGCCCAAGATTCACAGTGTCCCTGCTTCTGCCTCTTGAGTGCTAGGATTAAAGGGGTGTGCCACCGTGCCAGGTTCCAGTGATCTCTGTTGCCTTATGACACTCTAAAGTCCTTTTTTTGTCCAGCTAAAGAAGAACCACCAACACTTAAAACAAAAATAAAGTCAGTTTTGTTCTTTTCAGGGGTCACTAAATGAGCTTATAGATGCAAAGTAAATAGAATAATGTTGGCATATAATAAGCATTAAAATCAGAAAAGACAACTATTATTATACAACCACACTTACTGATAGGACTATTTTTCTCACATGAAATCAGGCTAATGAAATCTGCCCATCCTCACAGTTAAACGGCAAACTGGTTTGCATTTTCTCTGCTAGTGTATGGCCCCTGAGAACAGAAAGCACAAACCTCATATTGACTGAAGTATGTGCAGTGCTTAGCATTGCTCAATAAAAAGGCGTGAAACAAATTCAAGATTAAGCTAACTTAATACTTAAAACCCTTGTTCTTGTTTTGAGATTGCATAGTAAACAATGTCATTTTCCCCAGAGTGAAGTCTGTACTCAGTCACTAACATTTTATAATGATTTCATTGACAGTTATATGTTATAGTCACAGAATAAGAAATGAGAGAGACACATGGAATTAGGAGAAGGAAGGAAGCAGAAAGAAGAGAGTGAAGGGTGTTTGTGTGTGTGTTTGTGTTTGTGTGTGTGTGTGTGTGTGTGTGTGTGTGTGTGTATGTGCATGAGAGAGAGACAAAGAGAGAGGGGGGAGATATTCTCCATTTAACTACTAAGCATTGTAGCTTCTGGTGTCCCTGTGGTTTTAATGGAAATGTATTGTCTCTCCCTTATCTGTAATGAAAAGTAGTAAAGTTTAGATGCAGATTTCATTGGTTTAAGAAGGAAAAGAGTCATAAAGAATAGACATCTGGGAGCATGGGCAGTAATCCACAAAGTCTTAAAATGAAAAATTTAAGACAAAGAATGTTTCATCTCCTAACAAAAGCCAAATACAGCTCTACAAATATGGTATTTATTTACAATTTTAAGTAATAATAATAATTAAAAACAATAATTCTATGGCAAAGTTTGTGCTACTAACCAATCAGTTTGTCATACGACTTAAGGCCCACTACATGAGAAGGAACCCAACACTGTGTGGGTGACCAAGAACCTGAGACTGGGTAGCCCAGGGACCTCTTGTAAAACCAAATTGCCACTGTTATAAAAAAATAAAAGAATGTTACCTGCACAAACGTTGGGCCACCATTGTACTAGCATATCTTACAGGCAGGAAACTGTTATAAGTCAATGTTTGTGGCTAACCGGGTGTGTATCTTCTTTTTTGGTAGTGTGCAGAGTACCTCCTTGTACCAAAGATGCTAGAATGAAGGGGTGAAGGCTCAATGTAGGCACCAGCTTAACTTCTTCTCCATGTTCAATGAGCTATTTAGTCACATTTTGAGAAGCAGCAAAATGAACCAGAGATGTTGGAGAGGTCCCTGGCATCACATATCTAGAAGACCTCTATGTTTTAAAGAGGTCCGTACATGTGTACCTGAAACAGTGTGAAGGTGAATCTCAAGACACATTCCAGATGGAATCTTAGTTATGAGATGATCATCACGCTATCCCGGGAGCTCAGGAACTGGTTCCTTAGATAAACAGCTCCCAGGTTCCAGAGTGGGAAAGCTTTTCCTATTCTCATAAAGTGGGCTAGCTGTGCCTCAGGTCTAGGTTTTCTGGCTACTAAGCATCCTTGAGGAACTCCTATGTTAGGTCTGTGGGTCAGAGGATGGTAGGGCGAAGAGATATTCTGAATGCTGTTGACTAGATGCTCCCTGATTAAGGAAGGGTTAAAGCCTGCTGTGTGAGAGATGTTAGTCTTCTTTGCCTGTTTTACCATCTCCTCTTCAAACCTCTTGGTAGTTACCCAGTCAGGAAGACAAGCCCTTAGGGTTTGCCCAGAGCAGATTCTCTGAAAATGCCTCAGGCTTCCCTGACTGCAGAAAGGAAGAGGGGGAGGGTGGGGAAACTTGCATCTGCACATGCTTCTGACACTCCAGTTCTATGAATAATCTTGCTTCTGTTAGTAATTCCCTGATACAAACCTGTTGCAGATGCAGATGAGTTTAATTTTCAATAGGGAAGATAAAAACACCCTGAAATCCTCACACATTTGACAGATGTCAGGCAAAGGCTGCTATGGAGAGTAGTTGAATCCATGGTGTCTCTGTCTCCTAAGTCTGAGATCTTTGTTTTGATTCTTTGTTTCCCTAAAGTCTAGAATTATTTTCAGGAGTTCACAGAACTCCAGTAAGATTTTTTTCTACTCCCCCAAAGTCCATGGGGGCTTCAATGTGATTAGCAATGTTTTCTAAACAGTAAGAAATATCTCTCAACCTTTTGAACATATACCAGTGATGATATCAATTATGCAAAACCTTGTATTTCTTTTTATTTTGGTGATTGATCAGATAAAAATTGGTCATGTTGATTCTCTGCTTGAAATCAACTCTGACTCATGATTTGGCAATTTTTCTTATTCGATATATATTCTATTGTCAAACATTAACAAAAGTAAAAATAATTTTATCCATATGTCACATTTTGTTACTGTGTACTCTTTCAGGACTGTGTATAGATAGCGTGCCACGTTGCTGCAATATCTTATTTTCAACAAATGTTTCTTCATTTTTTTGTACATTCAAATTTTGATTATAATGATCATAAGTTTTTCAATTTTGAATAGATTATTAACTACCTTGATTCTGAGATATTTTAAAGTTCCAGAATGAAATATGACTTGAATGAAATGAGAAAATTATCCAAGAATTCTATCATTTCCAATTCATTCAATGAAAGTCAATATTTGTTCATTGGGTACTTACTTACACTTACTCTGTATAAGGTTATTTAATTTTTCCTTCTCAATTACCATGGACTTGAACCCAGACGTATGTATGAAAATCTGTAGTTCAGTGACATTACAAATTCACCCAGTTAGTTTTCACAAACATGTAAAGGAGAAATACAAATTATTATGAATCTAGAACCGTGAATGCATTTCCGAATATAAGATAATCTTTAATCAAATTATTTTGCATATTCAAATAAAGTCTTTTCTCAGGAAAATGTGTCTCTTCATCATCATGTTTTTTTCAATTTTGATTTCACTTTTTTATTTTTTGAGAGTCTTCCTGTGAAGTAATGGATTATGTGCATGGAGTTTATACTATTTGCTAAATGTCAAGTAATAATGTAACAGACAAAAAAATGATCAACGGTTTTAAAAATATCCTAATTGTAGCGAGAGTTTGTTTTACAAACAATGTAAATTGTTAGATGAGCAATATAACTTCCAGGGAGACTCACACTACAACATAAATTTTGATGAGAACATTTATAAAATTTAAGTATCTTTTTTAATAGAGAATTTCACATCTCTAAATATAATATATTTTGATGAATCTACCCAATTCTCTACCATAAAATTCTTACCCTTTTCCTCTGCCACTTTATCCTTCTGAGTTTATGTTCTCATTGTCTCTTGTTTTTTAAACTCACAGGGTCTGTTTAGTGCTACTTATAAACACATGCGTAGAGACCACCTATTGCTTCATGGATAACACTCAAGGGCCATAAACCTGAAGAAAATTTACTCTCCTTCTTCCAATAGCCAACTTCTGACACTAGCTTCTCAGATAGGGTAAGACTTCATTGTCCATATGAGGATTTTTGTGTGGCCTGATCTTTTGCATGTCTTGTGCATGCAGTCACCAGTTACCATTCCCGTGTGTTCAACAGCCTGATTATGTCCAGAGAATAACATTTCTTTATAGATTTCTTTTTCTGGCTCTTGCACTCTGACTCCTCTTCTACAAACATTCCTGAGTCCTGGGGATTGGGATAAGTGACATAGATATCCCACTATATTATATAGAATATTCTATGGTCTCTTATCCTCTGAGTGTTGACCAGCTGTGGATTTTTATATGAATTACATTATACTGTAAAAAAAAGGAGCTTCTTTAATGAAGACTGAGTGATGTGCTATCTGTTGTTTTGAAGATAAGAATATTTAATATTTCTACTTAGCAGAGTAATAGTAATGATTATGGCTTAGCCAGCTTTGGGCATAATTAATATTACCTAAAATATCTCAGGTCTTGAGGATTAGACTTTAAATCCAAGCAGAAGTTTCCTTTTCCCTTCTATTATTTTTGTCTCTATTACACCAGTGAACATATCTTGCCAGGGTATTCATTATTGTAGCTTGCAGATATCAGAGCTGGGTAAGATTGTTAGAAATCTTTCTTCCCTAGTATTGCAAATAAAGATCATCTAACTCTGTGAAAACTAAATGGTAGGAAAGACAAGTATTAGGTTGGTAATAACTTGATTGGTCTTCATGTCATGTGTGTGATTCATGCACATGGTATCTTCAGCAATAAGGTCATTGCATCAAGTTATGGAGGGTAACCAAGAGCAATGCCAGTAGCCTATAATATTTTGGTGAGTTATCTTTGAGATTGGGTGTTAAAATAAAATTATGTCGCTTAACGGAGAGTCCAGACGTTGTAATTTCCAGTGCTCTTTATTAATCACAAACCATGTCAAATCTCAGGGAATTCTAATGCCCCGGCAGCTAGGCAGAGAGCTCACTCCAATGGCTTCCTCACCCCATGCTCTCCTCTTGGTTCTCCTCCTGCTCCTAGCTTCTTCTTGCTTCATTCTCTCTGTCTGTCTGTCTCCTTCTCTCTGCCCTTGCCCTAGTTCTTTCTTATTCCAAATCCTCTCTCTGTCTCCACCCAGCCTTCCAATATACAAATCAATGGAGCCTAACCTTCATCTGCCTTAAGGCTAAGGGCTGTCCCATTCTCGTGGAGAGCCGTATAGCCACTCCTTTGTTTACTGGTAGGCAGTGAATCCTTTACTTGCTTCAAGGACAGCTTACTGGAACATTATCCATAACTAAAATCTCCCACAACAATTGGGTGAGTGAACTTTGGCACTGCACTGTCTAATAACTCAAAAGGAAGATAATCCATATCAGGTACTGTTTTCTTTTAATCTGCTATCTTACATTATAGAGGATAAGCAATTTCTTCCCTCATATAGTAACTCCATTCAGATATTAAAATATATTTTGGAAGCCTGAACATTATGGGTTTCCTTATGACATATTCACAGGTCTTCAGTATGAGTTGTGCCCTGCATATTACCTACTTTACCTATGCCACATTACCAACCAATTTAACACATTCTGTTTAATTATCCCCTTTCCTGTTCGCACAATTTTAAAACATTTTTTACTCTTTCTCTTTTTATTGTATAAAAAATATCTTCCCTTCCCCAAAATAACCTCTGAATCTTTGTACAAAATTTCCTTTACTTTGGTAAATTGGATGTTTCTCAGGACCCGGTTTTGTTATGTCCCAAGTAACTGAACTTCATTCCCACACAGAGGACTCTCTGACAGGACTTGTACAGGGAACAAACAAACAAAATAACAACAATAATAAAAACTAATAAATTAAATACACAAGAAATAGAGTTAGGATGAAAATTATTATACTGAATGTATTTAATTTATCCTGCAAGTTTCCACAGAAATGAAGAGAGATTCTAAAATTAACTCCAGATTACAGTGTGATGGTATTCAAAACACAATTTGATAAAAGATAATAAGTTAAGTGATCATATTGCATATTAGAAACATGAGGGTAGAAATATCTATCATGAGGCCCAAAGAGGTTTACTGATAATATAATATTAGGAAACTTTTAGAAAGAAGAGTATGAGTTTATATACTAAGAAAATGGAGAGTTAGATAATGTAAGATGAAGATGCTTTATGGCCGTATTTAGGGTAATATAATAAAAAGAAATGTCAAATATTTGATCCTATGCAATTTTTATATATATTTAAATTCAATGAAATATTCCTGCAATAACTACAAATTGCATTTTGAATTAAATGAAATGCTTTATATATTAAGATCAGTGAATCTTTCTACCTATTCATTTAAAATTATTTGTTGTTTAACTGTTCTACTAAACACTTATCTATGTACTGATGGTTCAACAGTAAGTAAAGTAGATAAAGGACATAGACTGTACTGTCTAAAGTTTATTTTTACCTAATGTATAAAGCAAAATGAAGTGACAGCAAAAATAAAACAACTAATACAGAATTTTTAGTGTAATCTACTTATCTGATAAAATATAATTGGATGAGTAGAAGCATGTTGATTGAACCTGCTATTTTCTGTCTCTGTGTCTCTCTGTCTCTGTCTCTCTGTCTCTCTCTTTCTCTCTCTCTCTCTCTGTGTATCATTGTGTGAAATAAAGGTAGACAATATTGCATGCTTAATTTTAAAAAATACCATGCCTATTTTTCTAGCTAACTATAAGATAAAGTTAGAAACATTGAATTTTTCTCAAAGAAAAAAAATGAACAGAATTAACCACACTGATGATGTCTCATGTTTCAAATTGATCCAATGACTCAACAAAATTACAAGATCATTTTTAATTTTTAAATTTACACCCAAATCTTAGAGCTACATTTGAATTAGGCATATATGTCACCTCGAGCAATTTCACATCTTTAACATTTATTGAAAATTAAAAAAAATCAATACATTTTTATGATTGTGGTGATTGTTTAAAAACATAAATATATGTGTAATGTTAAGAATAATAATGTAACAGAAACTCAGTGTTACCCAGAGTTCTTTTTTTGTTTCTTTTTGAGATAGGGATTCTCTGTCCTAACTCTGGCTGTCCTGAAAGTCATTCTGTAGACCAGGCTGTCCTCAAATTCATAGAGGTCAGCCTGCCTCTGCCTCTGGAGTGCTGGGATTAAAGGCATATGCTACCACTGCCCAGCTATCCAGAGTTCTTGATTAGTCCTGACCGTGCTGCATGTGTTTATAATCTGCTAATTACAACATTTTCATCCCATCCTTTTTTGGGTGACTTTTCCAATTGTAACCCTATAATTCTTGTGAAGCTCTCAACCCAATTTATGATCTTCCAAATGCCCCTGTGATGTGTATCCCCTAATCTTTTGCTTAGATCATTTATTATTCCAATATCAAATATTTGTCCGAGTGAGCAATAAACCTGCCTGCACAATTCAATTCCTTCCGCAGTGTTTCATATAAGCTTCAGGGAGCTTTTGGTTTTTTTCAGTATAGTTGTATAGACTAGGATTTTGATGAGTATTAACACATGAAGGATCCTGATAAAATGAAGTCAATTGCCAAACACGAATAGAGGTAAGAGATGTAAAGCCAGTATCCTGAATAGAAAAGTTTCAGACCTAATATCCTTGAGACCCAAACTACTCTAGTGCCTGCAGCCTCTTCTTCTTGATATGTCTCATGCCATGCCAGTTGATTCTCCATGCCCATTCAGTTCATTTTGGTTGTATTTCTTGTCTCTGAAATTGAAAGAAGCATAACTAAGACCACCTCTGTTGTTATCCTGGTCACTGGGAGGTAACAATTAAAAAAAAATGCTTGGAAACTCCAGTATTCTCAGCAAATGTTTTGGAATAAAATGAGTTGAATGGGTAAATTTTACAAATTAATGGATTTAGAGATTGTCTCTAAATTACCACATGATTGTGAAGGATGCTGTAAAATGACTGAATTCAGAATTGAGTAAAATACCATTTATAAAGTTACAATAAGCATGAGAATGGAAGAAATAGTCAGACTTTCTAAGGAAATCAACTTAAAATCAAATTTCTATGTTATTACTTATCAATTCCATAGCCTTGGAGAAATATGCTTAGTTTCTCTAAGGTTAACTTTTTCAACTAGAAAGAGGATAAGCACTCTTCTATATTCTTACATTATATAATGCTTCTTTGCAGTGTGTAACTATTCTTTACATAAGATAATTGATACTAATACTATACAGTTTTGGTCTTAAAACAAAAATCAACACTGAAGACCACATATTAGGTGCATGTTTTATTTTATTTTATTATTTATTTATTTTTGATTTTCCTAGGCAGGGTTTTTCTGTGTATTCCTGGCCATCCTGGACCTCACTCTGTAGACCATGATGGCCTTGAACTCAGAGATTTGCCTGCCTCTGCCTCCCAAGTGCTGAGATTAAAGGCTTGCACCACCACTGCCCAGCATTATTTTTCTTTTTAAAATGTATTTATTATGTTTTTATTTGTATGCATGTTTTCCTGCATGTCAGTACATGCACCATGTATATGTGATATCCACAGAAGCCACAAAAGAGTATTGCTCTACTGTAATTGGACTTACAGATGGTATGAGCCACCATGTGGGTACTGGGAAGCAAGTGTTTTCCTGCTGAGCCATCTCTCTAGCCTCAAATTTTACTTTTCTTTCTTTCAAAAGTTTTTATGGAAATTTAATTCTTATGTGTCATGTTTTCATATTTCAATTCAAGCAACTGCTATTTCCTGCAGAGAAAGTCACTTAAGTATGTGTGATATTCCTTTATAAAAATAGTAACCATCCTGGTAAACTTAATTATTGACTGGGCACTTTGTCTTTACTTTCTGTTAGTGACTCATTGTCCCATGAATCACTTTTCTATTATTTTAAATGTATTTCATTAATAATGGTTTTCTTTATATATTATAGTATATAATGAAACTTAATGAAAGTTTTTGCACAGCCAGTCACCAAATCACCAAAGCTGGGGTCACAAATTATTGCCATTTTCCCCCCTTTGAATGCATATCTTTCCTGATAATGACAGTATTATTTCTCATAGACAGCTTCATGTTCCTAAGACATATTAGAAACTGTCTTTAACAATCATTTTCTATTACCAAGGGAGTTTGGCATAATGGAATGTGTAGTCACTTTCAATTTATGTCAGATTTTCTGATGCATTTGTACCACCAACATTTTATCAGCTTGTCACTGGAACAAATGAAGTTGCAAATTGCATCAACTATTTTTTTATGAAATCTTTGAAACTGTTTATTTTTAACATGATTTCTTTTCTCTCCTATTTTATTTCTATAGTGTAGCAGGCTTGATTTTCAGCTCTTGGAATCTTTGTTACTTAGTGAGCATGACAATTAGGCACAATAATTTCCTGGGGCCTGAAGTTTGAGGAAAAGATGCAGGCTTACAGGTCATATTGTAGCTGGATGCAGATTGAAGCAATAAGCACAGAGCCACTGGAAGAAGTAGGTACAAGTAGGGGTGGAGAATATCCTGACATACTAGGAAAGCCATTATGTTTCTGTATGTTCAATAGTACGGTTGGCCTAAAAGGTCACAAATGATGCATGTTTTCATTATGTCCTGTGGGACTGATTCCTCAGAAGACCCAGATGGCTTATTCCAGCACAGTTCCCTCATTTACACTATGACTAGGTCTATCAGATAAACTCAATATGTGGGTGAGGGTCAGTTTGCTTTGAAGAATAGTATTGCATAATATCTATAATATTCTTCTACCTAAAATATCTTCAAGTAGGGAGTAAATGAGTAGTCTTCACCAGCATATATTTTTTAAATCTCCTAGTTTTCAGCTGTCACTATGAAAGTAATATTAGCAAACAGAAGCATCGCAGCATTAGTTATCATTTATTGAACAAAAATTTTTTAAAACAGCTTGTTGAGATGTGACAGATATGCAATAAGACTAACATGTTAAAATGTGTGATTTGGTGCTTTAGACATGTGTATAGAATCATTAAAATATGACCATAATCAAGATACTAAACATGTACACTTTCCATCTCCCAAACTCGAAAGTTCTCTTGTGTCTATTTGTGTTTTTATTTTCCTACCTGACAAGTTTCCTTCTTTTCAATTCTAAATATGATTTCTGTCACAAATTTTGTTTGCATATCTTATAATTTTATATAAATAGGATTACATAGTAATCTGTCTTGCGTATACTACTCAGCATAGGTAGTTGAAGATTTGCTTATGGTGTAGCCTGCATTAGTGGTATATTTCTTTTTATTTCTGTATTTGTATTCCATAGCTTGGATACCACAGTTTACCCATTGCCTATTGGCGGGCATAGGTTCTTTGAATTTCAGTTCTTTTCATGACCTTTTATCTCATTTTTCTGATATGAAAAATCCTTTCTGAAAAGTTATTCCAGAAACCAAGTCCTCTTGCTAATTTTAGATCACAGAGTCAAGGTGCTATGTGAGAATTTAAATGAGGATGGGCATTGTGTTGCACACTTATAATCAAATGAGGAGCTACAGGCTAGAGTACTACATGAATGAGATTATCCTGTGCTACATAATAAGATGAGAACTCAGAGACAAAACAGGAGAAAAATTGCACAGTACAATTATGATATATGGTCACCATAATAATATTCTGATACTATGCATGACACCTGATAGAAATTGTTTGCAAGTGTACTGATTTTAGATGGATGTAACATCTTTTATAATGTGACATCTTTTTCCACTTTTTGAATTTTAGTTATTTTACTAGTGATTTTACTAGTAGATTATGAAGATATGACTAAAACTGAAAGAGAGAGAAAGGGAGAGAGGCGGGGGAGAACATATTTGAGCAACTCACTTAATGTGCTTTGAGAAACGGCTATAGGAATAGAGATACAGGAATGGGATTTAATAGAGGAAAGAAGCCCCTTCACTTTATCTTAACCCTGAAAATAGATTTATTATGGAATTAATGTGAAGTTAAAGCATTGGGTATCTGATGATCTTGATTCTAGAATCCTCTCAGATAATTCCTCCCTGCCCTTTAAACTAGGACTGTCTCTTTGGTTTAATATACTTAATAAACCATTGAATTATATTCTATGGAATTCCATGAAAAGAACAGTTTTACTGGTCACTAAAAGCTCATTTTATGTTTATTCTGTGATACATATTTACTTATGTAATAATTGAACATGATCAACCCATATTGTTTTTCATAGATTAGTATCATAATTTCAATAAAATATTGTCAAAGTGTAGAATTGGTCTTAATTCAAGTTTCACAATTAAGTGCAAATGAATGTCATGTTACCATGATATTTATACTAACAAAAAATGATCTTTGTTGACAAAGTGATTTCTCAGAATGCTGAATTTAATTTCATTTCATCGATGTTGGAATATTAAGTAAATATTAGGGCACTCTGAATCCATTGGGTATGATTGTGGACAATGCCTGTGTGGTCAATTACTGCCTATTTAATAGTCTTGATTTACACATATCAGCTGAAGAAACTATTTTCCAGGTTTTACGATAGGTTTCCCTTTTATATAATCTCCTAGTACACTCTGTTTTCTCACAAATTGCCTATCATTTTCTCTACAAAATATGTAATATGTGCCAGATTCTGCAGCAACAATGTTTAGGCATGAATCTGACCTATTAAATGATGAATCCTTTTCTCTTTTGAAAATTCATTGTACATAATAAATGCTTAATGAATAATTTTCAAGTAAATATGGAATGGTTTTATGAGCACTTAGAAATCAAAGATCAACCAGGTGGTTGTGGTGCACACCTTTAATCCCAGCACTTGGGAGGCAGAAGAGGGCACATCTCTGTGAGTTTGAGGCCAGTCTGATCTACAGAGTGAGTTCCAGGAGAGACAGTTATAACAGGAAATGCTATCTTGAAAGGCCAAAAGAAAAATTATAGAAAAGAAAAAAAATCCAGGACCACAAGCAGGTAATGTTTAGAATGTTTTGTTGAAATCAAAAGTTCTGGGCTGGAAAATGGATCAGAGCTTGCTCTACATAAAGATGCTTGGTGCCAAGGCTGAAAATCTGAGTTCTATCCCTGGAACCCAAGGTGGTAGGAAAGAACAAATTATTTCAAGTTGTTCTCTGACCACCCACATACACCAAACAACACACACACACACACACACACACACACACACACACACACATCACACACAAAATTTTTAAAAACATATTTTAAAAATGTAATTTTTATCTGTAGAAAGAGATGTGTGTGGGAAGATGAATGAATAAGGAAATTGGATGAAAGAATGAATGTAAAAGCATTGTTGACATTTTAAAGTCTTGTGCTGTTTGAAAATAAAAATTTCCATTCAAAACTTAATTTGTTCATAAAATTTCTGTGTTTGGCTTGCTAAATTGAAAAGAAAGAGTTTATATAAACAAGTAAATATTTACAAATTGAATTTTCTTTGAGTTTTTTTTTTTAATCTTTGATAAAAATTAAGCCTGAAGCTGCTAACCTTTACACAAGTAGAGCTCTTTTAATTTACTATGTGATGTTATGCAGAAGAAACCTGAGATTAGAAAATAATCAACTGTGGTAGCAAAAAACAAAAGATAATGTTATTAGGGTAACAGGACCGATATCCTTTAGAGACAGCCACAGACCTGACATGTGTGGAGCAATTACAACAAACCACTCCCTGAGCTGGGCACATTGCATGGATTAACTCATTTAATTTCCCTAAAAGTAATTTGGGGTCAATAGTATTATTCTATTTTTCAAATGAGTATACTTGTACATTGGGATGGGGGGGTGCCTCAGTGAGCAGAACATTTGTTTTGGGGCACAGGGTCCTGAGTTCAGATTGCCAAAAGTCATACAAAAGCCAGGTTTTGCAATAAACACCCATGAAGCTATCACCAGAGAGAGAAAACAAGCAGATCCAAGTGTTACTGGACATCTAGCCTAGTGAAACCAGCCAGCTTCAGGCTGAGTGCTAGACTTGTCTCAGAGAATATAGTGAAGAATTCACTGAGAAAGACATCCCAGTGTAAACCTCTGGCCTCCACATATGCCTGCATGGACAAGCACACCCACATGGGGAAGTAGACCTGCACACATATGTATACACAGGCATACACAACACACAGTGCTGCATAGAATCTTTTGGGACCTGAACCAGGGTTCAGAACAGTAACCTATGTTTTCCGTGAAACGCTTATCTGCCATGTAATGGCTGTAAGTCATTAAATCACTAGAGAAGTTGCATAATATGGTTTAGATTCAGTTTTTGTTGTTGTTGTTTGTAAGTGGGAGGAATGGTGCTTTGCTCACAAGGTGATAATGAATAATACATAACTGGCAAATGGCAGTTATTTCTTGTCTAGGTGCTTTTACAATTAAATGTGAATCTCTACTTTCTTTTATATAGCTTGTAAAAGAAACTGAATGCATTATTCTGGAGATAGAAATCATACATGCGTTTCTGGTCCACATATGCTCCAACACTGCCTCAACAGCTTCAGGCTGGATCTTTATCACTGCCACATGCCATTTGCATGTTCTAGGCCACACCACTCCCATATTCTGGGACTACAGTGCATCTAATGCTTTCTACTCCATAAATGCATCAGGCTTTCTCTCACTTCAGTGCTATACCAATTACAGTGAATCCAGGTTAGTCAATCACTCACCCTCTGCAAGTCGATAAAACCTGTTATGGGTCTTCTACATGTTGATGGATTTATTATATTTCTGAAACACTAGAGTATCCTGCAGAATGACCTCTGTAAGCTAATTGGGATAATTTATAACCTTTTAAAAATCCCATTAACCCACTTATAGATAAATTCAGCACTCCATATCCCTGAGCTCTTAAAAAAGGGAAAAGAAAGCCCATGTACTATCAACTAGAACAAAAGGAAATCACACACTTGCCAATCACTGCTTTTATTCTTCTAATAAAAAGTCATTTTCACAAATCCTCACACAGTGTCTCTTAGTTTGTCCTGATTCTATGCTAACTTAGAAAGTTCTCTGCCCTGTTCCAGATGTGTGATGGGTACCCCCATGTCTCTTTTGGATACATCGCAATGATGCTCATTAAAGCAGCTGCTTTGTGTATCACTTTCAAAACTGAATCCATGGAATCCCCCCAACACCTAGCCATGTACCACGATGTGGTTAAAACCAAACTTGATTTTGCACAAACCTATGTGTTACTTGGCACTCAGTGTGATGGTGTTTAGGTGGTGGGAAGTTCTTGATAAGGTTATAGGTCCTCATATCATTTGGGAGGATGCCTTTAGGAGAGACTATAAGGCTTGAGTCACACTCTTGCTTCACATTTGACAAGGTGATCTTTCTCACCTGCACACAATTCTGCCATCTGCTGTGAAATCCTCACCAGACCCCAGTTAACGTCCATGCCATGCCCTTAGATCTCTAGCACAGCCAACTAAATCAGTCTGTTTTCTTCATGAAACTTTGGCCTATCATACACATTTTCTCCTAGTAATATAAAATAGCCTAATAACCTATCTGCAAGGAGCCAGCTTCTCACTATCTTTTTCTCTCCACAACTGGTATATCAGTATAAGGGTGATTATCTAAAAGGACTCATTCCCCATTCAAAAGACCACCTAGCACAAGGAGTTGAATTCCAAATAGAAGGAATTAGTTTTCTTCTTTCAAAGGGCATGCCAAAAGCCAGAAAAAATATTATCAATGTGTAATATTGACTGATGTTCAATAACCATTTAGTAATTTTTACTTTTGATATTGTGCTCAGAGGGATATACAGATTCAGAGCAAGATTTTCCATTAAACTGGTTTAGAGAACAACCACAAAAAAACCTTTTGTAAAACAGAACTTCACTTTTCTTCTCTGAGGGGAAAATCCATGCATCCCTTATTTACTACCAATAATAATAATAATAATAATAATAATAATAATAATAATACTTCTTTCCCATACAATAATGATGGTGATGATAACAACAACGACAATGGAGAAGGAGGAGGAGGAAGAGGAAGAGGAGGAGGAGGAGGAGGAGGAGGAGGAGGAGGAGGAGGAGGAGGAGGAGGAGGAGGAGAAAAATTCCTGTCTGCAAATCTGGAAATTCTAGATAACATGTAAGCTGAGTCCTCATCATGGCAGCCTCCCATTTGATCAGTGAGTTGCCTGAACACCATATGTTCTGTGGTGGTGACCATTGACCTATGCAATGTCTTGTCAGGAGCTGGAGTTTTACCTTTCATGTGCAGAAGCTCTGTGAACAAAGTGAGATGCAAAACTCTCCATGTCTTACTCTTTACCATTGAAATGGCTACTTTGCTTTCTCAGGTCTATTGTGAGAATAATACAAAGCTAGAAATATGCTCCAATTCCCTGAAGCTAATTTAAAAGGTCCCTAAAAGAACTTCTCCATGAATTATACTGTCTCATGCTACTGTCACCTTTTTTTCCCCTGTGGATTTAAGCAAAATCAAGGGCTATCCAGTCACTGATGGATAGTAACAAACAACACCAAATGACTTAGGCACGTTTCTCACCTCATGACGAAGCTCAACTCTCCTTTAAAAACAAAGAATATCTCATTACCAGGTACTGTGCTCTTAGTTGTTACCATGACATTTCCCTCTTTCCCAAACTATTGCTCATTAGCATTTAATAAGAGCATATGAAATAATCATCACATCACCTGCCATCATCTATAACTTACAAAGGGAAAAACAATCAAACTGCTGTTTTATGTGTACAGCTCAGGTAGCTGCAACAGGTACAGACAGATAAATATAAATAGAACGCAGAGTGAAATCCCCGCAAGTGAACATTAAGCCACCACAAACAGCAGCAAGCAGTTCCTCCGCCATGCTCCAAGGCAATCTCATAATTCTCTCACTGCATATTTGATTTAGGCAGTTATCAGAATTAATTTACACTGATCCAGAGAGGATCAAAGGTGCTAAGTTGCATTATTTACATGTCAGTTGCTCTCATTTGCAATTTCAAACTATAAATGATTGCATTCCTAGAGGAACATAAATGATAACTGCCTTAGAACTGGATACAAAGACATTACCATGTGAAGCCCGTGTTCAAGAGTATTCCACATTTCCCCAGGCTTCAGTAGACAGGAAAACTGGCAACAATTGTGGCGGGGGAAAAAAAAAACTTTGGTATAAACTCAACTTGAGAAATGCCTCTGTGATAGGAAAGAAGGCTTGATTAACTGTTCCTCAAAGGGGGATCTACTAGCATTTGTGTGAAATACCTTCAGGTTATAGAGCACCAATGGATTCCAGTATCCTTGGCTACTATGCACTCAATTTTGCTTGCTATTAGTATATTAAATGCACTGGGACAATCACAAGAGACCTCTCATATTTCCAAATACGCACCAGGGAGTAAGGTCTATTAAGACTTGTAAAAAGCCAGTTATTACAATCAGTAGGATTTGCATATAAGTGAAAGAGACAAGAATTTATTCACTGTATCATGGGTATTTATTCTCCTTGTGTCTGGGTTTCATCTGAAAAATAGAGATAAATATGTCTTCTTATGAAATTTACAGGTTACTATTAGAAAATCTGGACCACAGTGCTAGACAATAAGAAATGCTTGACCAAGAGAAACTAGTGTATTCAGGTGTAGTGATGGTCAAAGTGGTCCAAAATTTGATACATGAAGTTTGTGCAGTTAGAGAACAGTTGATAAACTGTTTAGAATGTTTCCCATTGTATCATATGATAGGGATTTGAATTGCATTGCCATAATATACTAGCCAAGTCTTTTAAATCAAACCCTCATTCTTCATATATTCTATTTTTCTTATATCATATGTAGATAATAATGATATATGTCTCAGTTATTCATAAAATAAATGAACAAATATGAATATTATATTTGGAAGTAGATCTAGACACACCCAGGAACTCTATGGAGACAAAGAATCATAATGGTCCTGACTGAACCTGAGCTAAATTAGCTTCAGTGTGCCTCTTACACTCTGGCTTGTCAGTGAAGTTGTTGAATGGTTTTCAACAGAAAGCATAGCAAAGTAGTAAAATTGAAGCAATTATTGTTTCTTCTAGTAATTAGACTTGGCTTGGGCAGTCTTTACATTGAGGAGAGTTTTATGGACAAGGTATACATCAGCTTTTAGAAAAAGCATTCAGTTCCCAGAATACCAAAAAGCTATAATTAAAACTAGATCACTGTAGTCCCTCAGATACAGGGAATTTGTATGAAGCTGAAAAAAAAAATAAAGATAGGTCAGAGGTCGTCTTCGACACACCGATAGACACTCACATTTTCATCCTATAAAAATAAATTGTCAAAATGTTTATAATGTTAACTACCTTGGGACTAATAATGTATGTAAATGATATTAATGGATGATAATTATTAGCTAATTTGGATGCTGGTCATAAAGGGTTGTAACTTGTTTTGACTTTCTATGTAGTCCTCGAACTTTTAAGGTCCATTCAGTATTAATTGAAATGACAATTGCAGATTGGTTTTGCTCAGGGAAATTTAGACTCTTTTTTTCTAACTATATAATATTGACCTTACTGAATGAAGAAAAAGAAATAAAAAGGAGGAAATGACTGCCATTTGGTATGGTGGAGGAAATGGATTATTGTAGATAAAAAGGGATAACACAGTCAGAGTCATCTGGAAGTATCCAGAGTGAACAAAACACTGAGCCAGACATTGTGAGGAGAGGAGGAAGGGGAGAGGGTACAGACAGAAGACCAAGAGACCAAGAGAACTAAGGGGATAAAGTGTAAAAAGGACATACATGTCTAAAGTGGCTTTACATAGGGAAGAATCGCTAGGTGAATGGCAGCCCAGCCCCTGTAGTAGTTTGCCTCTATGTGGGCTCAGCGAGGAAGAGATGAGGCATATACATTGATGCAAACCCTGCCAGACATCAGAGGAGGGAACCACCATCATGGAAGGTACCATACTTGACAGTGGAACCCTGAGCATCTAAGCTCAGGTGTTTTTATTGATTCAGAACCCCTCAGATATTCTACTGATAGCATGTGCAGACCATGAGCTATCAAACATCCCCTACATAAATAAAACACCTGCAGACAATACAAAACACCAAGACCTATGGAGCCTCTCACGCAATAGTACACAAAACAATTATTTTAAACACAACAGAAATATCCTTCTAAAACAATTCCCCATTTCTGTAATAAGCCAATAAAAAATACTTCATTGGTACAACACAATTTAACACTACACTAGCAAAAATACTTATAAGAAGAACGATCACAAAGGCAGGACCAAATAAAATCAAACATCTATCAAACTTTTCACAATGTCTTTGGACAGCAGAAAAACATCAATATCCTATTATCTGGAACTCACTCATAATCTTCTGGAGTCCTCCAAAGGGCTTGGATCACTTCTCTGCCCTGCCCTCTGCAGCATACAGTTTATCCTCAAGGCCCCAACTGACTCTACTCCACTGCTGCAGTACTACCTCGTGGTACTGGCATCTTCAGAACACTGGGGTCTCTTGCTGCAACTGGGCTGCACGTTCACCAATAGCCTCTTCTGGGCTCTCTTCATGGTGCCAAGCCTCAACTTCTATACATGACTCCTTCAATCTCGGCCTTCAACTTCCACCATCAATCATGGCCTCTCTGGCCTCTCCTCATGTTGCCAAGCCTCAATTCTAAACATCACCCCTTCAATCTAGGCATTTAACAACTACTGAGGTGCTACCAATGACCTCTTCTGCCCTCTCACAGTGCCAAACCTCAGTTGCTCTCCAAAGACCCCTTCATGCCTTCAAAACCAGCACCAACTTGATCACTCCTACAGTACCAAGTTCAGCTGCCAGTACAACATATAACTCCAGCCAGTTCTGGAAGACAGCTTCTGTGTGCTGACCCTGAGGAAATACTTTCCAGATTTTAAGATAATGTGTGCTTTGCAGGAAAAATAACAGGTCACCTCTCTGTAGGAAGAGTTCCCTCATGGTTGGAGTTCTCATCACCATCACCAGTATCTGGACCACTTGTAGTGAGGTTTGCAGGAAAACAAAACAAAACAACAGCAACAACAACAACAAAAATGTTCAGTTTACCTAAGTGGTGTTTTTGGCTCTAAGCCACAGCTTCCACAACAGTATGGGATCCTGGGCTAGTGGGAAGAATCTCTGGTTGAAACATTCTGGTTGTTTGGTATTCTTTCTCACCACTGTTATGGGGAAACATATACCCTTCTTCATAGACCTCAAACACAAGACCCGCAAGGGCTTCACACACACACACACAAAGCCACCAACAAACTCAGTTTATACAAAAGTATGTTCTGGTTTCTGTTTCCTGTGTCTGGCTTCTACCAGAAGCAGGAGGGAGCATCAGCTCCCAGCTGAACTCTATTTTCACCATGAAAATTCATCCAAAACATTTGTCTGAAACATGGCTCTCACCTATGAGCTTCTTCCTCATTTACAACTCTCTCTTATAGAGCTTTTCTTTTATTAATACCATAATCTCTGTCCTCTGGGAACTACTCTGAGCATATTTTACTGGAGTCTGTGAGGTCTGGACCTTCTTTCTCTTCTTCCTTGTCTCCACATTGATGCAGTAAGTTATGTTTTGCTTCTTTACTTTCTACCTACCACATAGAGGGTAGGGTAAACCAAACCCTGTAACAGAAGGGAATAAGGGATGGTGGTCTGTTTGGATATGTTAGCCATTTGTCCTGATTTGAGACCTAACATTTGCAAAACCTACCTGTAAGTGTTTTTCCATCTTTTGGTGATAATATTATGTTTCTCATATGAGATATATTTAATAACATATAGGGACTTGGTACTCTAGGATGAAGATGGCTTTCTTTACCATGAAGTTGGTATTTTTCCATGTGAGAACATTTTTATAAAAATAATAGGGTGATAATTCAAGAGACAAATATAATTTCATTCTTACTCAAATTCTGTAACTCATATGTCTATAAATACTGACTTATTTGGGCCAGACTTTGGAGAAGTGGACATGAATTATTATTATTTTATGTATAGACTAGAGCGAGAAAACTAAATATTTGTTTATGTCCTAGTTACATTCATGTTGTTGTGACAAATTCCCCAGTGAAATGCAACTTTGACAAGGAAGGGTTTACTTGGATTTCAACTCCAGGATATAGTCCATGATTGTAGAGAATGTAAAGTATTTTTATTCCTGGGGATTCAAGGAAGAGTGAAACACAATTTTCTAGTTGTAAGCCTGGAACTAGAGAGCTTCAGTCTCTGAGACTGGACTGAGTTTAAAGTACTCTGAACTTTATTCTGACTGCTGCCTTCTCAATTGACTCTTCTCCGCATGCCTGTTTCTTCAATTTCCTGCTTCTGACTCTTCTTACTCTGAACTTTGTCTTCTCTTTCTGCTTAGTCTCTGCTTCCCCTCTCTGCTTCTCTGTGCTGCTTCTCATTGCTTCTACCTCTGATTCTAACTTACTTCTTGTCTGCTTCCTTTCTCATGCCCTGCTTCAACTGACTGTTTCCTTTTGGGATGATATAGATTTAAAGGCATGTGCTACCATTGTCTTCTGAGTTAGCTTCAAGGCCTGTGCTAATTTGCTTTCAGATACAAAGTCTTATTTTTCATTAATAAGGAGAATTCTATAATTCACTTCCCAAACTCCAAGCCAGTCAACCCTGCTGCCACTTGGCAAAGGTCAGACTGAGAGGCACAGGGTGTTTCACATATCTCTAAGTTGCTGGAGAGGAACCATAGAATTTCCTTTCATTTAACATTAGCACACAAAGAAAATAGGATTCACATGACTATCATTATTTCTAATCTAGAGTAGTATGTTGCTGGATCAGCGATCAAATATCTGTTGCACTGGCCCTTGAAGGAAATCCTTTCCCAGAGCAGCCATGCTGCTGAATCAAGGATCAAGTGTTCTTCTACAGAAGAAGGCATTGTAGAAGCTTAAAGCATCATCACATCTACAGTTAAGATCAGAGAAAGAAAAAATGGTTGGATTCTTGCTTGCTTGCTTGCTTGCTTGCTTGCTTCTTTGCTAATAGCTAGCTTACTTCTCTTTTACACTGTCCTAGATTTCCATCCTAGGGAATTGTACCACCTACAAAGGTGTGGTTCTTCCTAGATCAATGAATAATCAAGACTATGCCCCATAGATTTGTGAACAGGTGAACTGGATCTAAATAATTACTTATTAAGTCTCTTTCCAGGCTATTCTTAATAGTATTTAATACTATTCACATAGATAGCTCAGAGTTATAAGAGACAAATGCAGTTCAAAATAAGGAATTACTCTTTCTTTTCTAATATTTTTTCAAAATTTATTCTTCCTTTGCAAATTTTATACACGTTTACAATATTTTATGACTATATAATCTCTTCCCACTTCCCATTTCTTTCCATTCCTTCAACATGTTCTCTTCACAATTTCATGTCCTCTACATTCTCTTTATTTTTCCTTTTGAAATATCCCACTGCATCAAATCAGTCTGCCTCTGTAAACATAGGTATCAGTCCATCCACCAGAGTGTGGGCAACCAACCATTGTCTATGCCACGAAAAAAATAACTATCCATCCCTCAGCTGCCATGTATTGCCCATAGGTCCTCCACTGGGGATGGGGCCTGTGATCACCCACACCCATGCTGGAACTTTGACTGGCCTTATCAGCTGATGTGAGTCCCTGAGTACAACAGTCTGATCATATCTAGAGTACGGCTACTACTTCCTGGTATGTACAGCAAATGTGTTATTTACCAGTTTTTAGGTATCCTGGATCTTCCTGTCAGTCCAGGTCTAGATATATTGACACGCAAGAATGTACGTGCCTATGGTCTTTTACCAATTATTTTACCAATTACCTTAGCTACAGTTCATGCATCTATAAAATAAAATGGTAGCATATTTCATTGATTGATTGTGAAGACAAAGACAAATCTTCTAAAAGGAAATAAAGACACTAAAATGTGAGTGATAGGATGGGGAATAATCCAATGACAAGACAAATAGCTGTTAGCTACCATCATGATGCATATGTTTTTGACTTAAACTTTTCATAAATATTCAGGCTTTTTATTCTTTGCCTGTTCCTTGTATTTTGCTTATTTGAAACATACCTACATGTCAAACTATTCAAACCCAAGGTTTTAGAATATTATCTATCAAATATTTGTGTGTATGTGAATAATAGAATCACTTGTTACCATGCACATTTTGTTTTTCTCTGTAAAGGAATATCTACTGAGAACAAGGTTACATTCTTTACTCATAGTAGTTCTTCATTACAACTTAGTAGGAAAATTACATTCATAATTAATTTGTTAAAATAAAAGTGGTCAAAGATAGTAACTAAGTTTTATTCTTTCAAACTGTATGCATAATTTTTTCATGCGTTATACATTTAAACCCCCAAAACCATTTATCTGAACCCACTTCTGAAATTTAAATAAAGCTGCCTTAAATGCACACTAGCAGTCCAGTTTCCTCTAAACTAATGTTTATGTTTGTAAAGCTATATCTATTTGTGAAAATATATTAATGTTTCACCTACTTTCCCTTTATGATTTTATACAAATGGATGAAAGAAAAATAAAACTCTTGAGACTCTTGTGAGGCATCATAGGTACCATAAACTAGATATGGTTAAGAAAAATAGAGATCATGAAGTTCTCCTGGACTTTCACCTCTATTAGGTTACTCACTGGCCTTCAGCCCCATCAGTGATATGTCCAATTATGAGTAAAAAGGATAAAGCTAAAGTGGAAAAGAAAGCAGGGTATATTTATACCCTTATACACATGACTGAATAATGAACTGTCATTAGCAATTTTGTAATTGGATTTCAGCAATCTGGGAACGCAATACATAATGGAATCTGTAATTCTGTTATTTGGCTTGTAAATTTGTCAAAATGTGGAAGTTGAGAATCATCTAATATTTTTCCCCATCTTGTGAAATAATAATTTGAGCTGACATAGCTTTAAGTTGCATCTTAAATATGTAAATGTTCCCTGTACAATGTCACTCTTACCTAAATGTTAGATTTATGAATCACTTTAAAGGAATTTTTAGAGCTATTGACATAGCTTTAATAAACCACATTTCTCTCTCTATATATATATATCAGTTATAGGTAAAATTAAGTAAATATAGCCCAAATATTTTACCTTTCAGATTATAGTCATTGACTCAGCTATAGTGGAATTTTATTTTATGCTTTATGATTATTATTAATGAATCTAAACTTTTATATATCTGTGCAATCTTTATTTTTTATACAAGTTTTGTTAAGGGATTATATACTCTCTTGAGAGAGAAATTTGATACATGGAGCTCCATCCACATGGGCCATTCTCTTTATTGAGCTAAGAGAAACTAGCAGAAACCATTACCTGAAACTGGTCAGAATGTGAATTCCTAAATCCTACACTACAATTTTTCCCAACTGATAGGGATTCTCCAGTGAAAACAGAGACTTTCATTTTATTTCTTTTTGAGTCTCCCACATTCAAAACAATGCTTGTTTTCATATGGACTCTCAGTAGTCCTTAAAACAAATGAGATACTGTTTAGCCTTTGTATCACCAGTCTCTTCATCTTTAATTTTTTATTTCATTTCTTTATTTAATGTAGGAGTGTGCCAGAGGAGCAAGCTGAAGTGGAAGAACAACTTGCAAGGAATTGGTTTTCTGTTTCTGCTATAGTCTGAGGATTAATTAGCATATATTAAATAGCAGAAAGCTTACTTTAATTACTTTGAGGCTGAGTGTATAGGTCAAAGGTAGAGGACATTACAGCCCTGGGTTCAATTCCCAGTATGCATTCCTTTCTCAAAAGCAGTTTGTCATATCACCTTTACAACTCCATCTCATTATACCTAGAATATTTGCTTCTAATAACACGGATGATTATTGTTTAGGACTTCACTCATTCATTCACCCATTCAGACACAAAGTGTTGGATTAAAAAATATTGAGTGAACCTAAGTTGTCAACTCTGGGCATTTGGCTTACAATTTATAAGTAATCTATAGTATGATCTGACACTGAGGAATGTCCATGAATCTGATAGTTCTGATTAAAGCCTTCTTTCCCAATCAACTTAGATAAGAACAGAAACTTACTTTCCAATTGCTTCTTAAGCAAGGGGGAAAATAACCCATTTAGGACTGAATAAAACTCTATTCCCCCAACTCATAGATGAATAGGTCTGTAATAAAGTGCAATTTTCCTCAGAAAATAAACTGCAACAAACGGAAAATTGGGGTTACAGTGCATGCATTGCAAAGTAATAGTCACTTAAGCATTGAATCCACTGAAAGGGCAATTGGAAAAGATGAAGGGCATTCAAACAAGAAACTAGAAGTTTGGCAAAGGTGAGCAGCAGGCTGCTGGCAGTTTTATTGAATGGTATTGTAAGTGTAATGGCAAACCAATTTCAGTTCTACAGGATGGAAGAGGTTGAGAGGGCAAGATATATCCTGGTTCACATTCTAGACAGAAGCTATGTATCAGCCACGGTTTAATGCATGACCTTTTGGAAAGTAATGCAAAAATGAAACAAAATAGACCCCCAGTGGACTGATCAAAATAGACACAGATATATCAAAAATGATAACAGCCAAGAACACAGAAAATCTAAACAATTTTGTATCCAAAACATAGCTATTAATGAAACTGTGATTCTCTGAACACATCTCATTGTTCCACAGATCATTTACGTAGCCAGTGTTTACGATATGCGTACCACATTACAGGTGAGGAGTCTATCAGGGTCCACAGGAAACATATGAGTAAGATGATTTTCTTCAAATTCAATGAAACAGAACACGTATTGTTACCAAGATTACAAACCGGACAAACCATTGCAAACTGATGGTTTGTAGGTCAGAAACACTAAGTGTTGGCGATTTTAAAAGGTTCAACCTAATATTATCCTGTAACCTTTGTTTGAGTTGTGGAAGCCTTTTAGGTAAATGTCCTTTGTTGCAGAAAGTGTATTTTCCCAAACCAGCATTTTCTTCTTGCTTGATTTAAAAGTGAAATTCTCTCTTTACTATATTGCTCAGACTCACTGAGCATATCCAAATTAACTACTTTTCTATTAAGGTGTGCTATGGCCACCCTAATGTGCCAAGGAATGAACAGCCCTCCCACTTGTGTACAGTATTATGTTATAAAGAAACATTTTACTGAGACTCTGTGATAAGTCTGGGTTGATCTCATCCTTTCTTTTATCAAAACTGAGATCCCACAAATCTGCCTCTATGGATTAAATGTCCTTCTTCTCTACTTTGTTGTTTCCTTTATCCTTACACTCCCAATTCCATGTCTCTCAGATATCCCCTATGTTCTCATGCTTGTGGTGACAAGGAGCATCATATCCCCTAGAAGTGAAGTTACAGGTCATTGTGAGCTTCCCGAAGCAGATGCTAGGAATTGAACTAGGGTCCTCAGCAAGAGCAGTGTGGTGGGTACTCTTAACTATTAGTCCATTCTCCATGTCCTCCAAATCTTTACTAGACTTTTGTTCACATTTCAAAAAGTTAGAACAGGGCATTTTTATACTTTCATCATCAAAAAATGAAAAACTGACGATATAAAGATGAATAACTTAATAAGAATATGCTATGTGAATCCATTACTGTGTAATACAGTACTCCATTAATAAATATCACCTTTTATGTTAGTTGATACATAAAAAATAGAAGTTTGTTTGTACTTCTTCTGTGAATGAGTGGGGTTTTGGAGAATTTAGGGATAGAGTCTAAGAAAAGCCTTCTATGTTACTCTTAACATAGATTCAGATTCTGCCAGATGCAAATGGGAGTGCTGTAGTTTATAGCTAGGTGAGAGGTAGGAAAATGTCCAATACATTAGACACTAGCACAGAATCACATGCATTCACCATGTTTATTATTGGACTACCAGTCAGTCAGAGGCATGAATTCCCAAGGATTCCTTATCCATCTTTGAGTGAAGTAAATGACAGTGAGCTAAGGTGTGAAGAGGAAGGGGGATAAGAAAACGTGCATGAAATGTAATTTTGGGGCTATTTCACTAATACCTAGTAAATTGCCCCTTTCAAGAGACGAGAAGTGTCCATGTCTTGCCCAATGGGAGCCATTTGCCTTCTCTCAAGGCTAACATTCTTAATATGAGGGAAATAACCTTTTCTCTTTGCTCTCTTAAGTCCTTTACTTTAACCTCATGAAAAGACTTTGCTCACAAAGCCAACCCTTTCCTTTCTGGAGTGGATTGACAAATCAGATAAGGGAAAAGGGACTCTTTCAAAAGTCCTTTTTCCATTTTTTTCTATTCCTTTTCAAAAGCACAAGAGTCCCAGCTTGCAAAATTAAGCAGCCAAGAATATGTGATGCCTCGTTTTGAAATGTCAGACCTTACATAAACCTTTCTGAAAGTAAGTTTAGGTCTTCGCCCCAGACAAATTCATAGAATTTCTATGGCTTTTCACTCTCAGTGATGCTCCGTTCTCTAATAGCAATCTAACTCCTCCACATAATTGTGTTCTTTTCCCAAGTGTTCCTAAATGCCAAGGCATGAGAAGGGATCAAAGGTTATAATAAGTGTTTCTAAGATGTTTCAAAAAGATTGTTGTCAAATAATTCTGTCTTCATTAATGTCATGAGAAAACCATCTTACCTTTGGGTAGGTGTATGACTGCCTTCAAAAAGTGTGTGTATGTGTGTGCATGTGTGTGTGTGTGTGTGTGTGTTGCACATGCCATAGTATGTCTGTGGAAGTCAGAGGACAACCTCTGTTGTCAATCCTTGCATTCTATCTGGCTTGAGACAGAATATCATGTTTGCTGCTGCACATCAGAGTTTAGCAGGCCTGTGAGCTTCCAGAAATTCTGTCTCTACATTACATCTGCCCGGAGTTTTTTTTTTTCCTTTTGGATTACAGGTGTTTGTTACTATGCCTGAATTTACATGGGTTCCAGGGATCAGAACTCAAGTCCTCACCCTTCCATACTGAGTGGTTTAGTCAGCAAGCCATCTCCCAGCCCAAGAAGGCTTGCCTTCATAGACTTACATCGATGGACAAATGAAATGCTTTGGTAATGGTGAAAGTGCAGAAGTCTTAAATTTCTATGTGCTGTGTTGTATTGTTTGTTTGTTTGTTCATCCTCATTAAACACATTGTTAGTAGATAGATTCAATATTTATATTTTCCGAGGACTACAAACTGAAGTCAATAGATTTGACAGGCACTTATAGGAGAATCTTCAGTCTTTATCACTATGAATATCTATGTAAGCTTGTCCAAATTATTATGCTATGTGAAAGAATTCACTAGAAACTGTGAATCCACTGACAGTGGTAGCTTATAATCTATGAGTAGGTACAAGGTACATATTTACTGTGCTGTTTCTGATTCTCCTTCCAACAACTCTAACATTTAGGGTCTATAATCACCATTTTAGGAAGAAGAATCTAAAGTTGAGAAATAACATAATGAGATAGAAAAAGAAAGGAAGATTCAAACTTAAATTGGCAAAATGACATGTCACTATTTCTTGTTTTTGTTTTCTGTGTATCATACTTATATTATGAAGAGTTCATGGGGCTGAAAAGATGACACATCAGTTAATAGCACTGGTTGTTCTTCCAGAGGACCTAGATTCAATTCCCAGCACCCACATGGCAGCTCACAACTCCTGTTCCAGGGGATCTGACACCCTCATACAAGAGATGCTCACAGGCAAAACAACACTGTACATAAAAATAATTAGTAAATTATTTTTAAGTTCATAGTGCTGTTATCCAGAGCTTGTGGATATCAGTATGAGTCGTATTAGAACAGAGATCAAATCTCTTTTACCTGTAGTATGTTATCCCTTCTTCAGTGATATGTCTTGTGTCTTCTTTTTTTCTGTAATGAAGAAGTGCACAATATTTTTTAAATAAGCAAATGCATAAATAAATAACATGAGTTGCTATAGCTATTGTTGAGAACAATATAGGTGTGAACTTAGGCAGCATTCCCAAGTCATCTTCTTATACAAATAAATTTGGACCAAACAATGCATGGTTCACAGAGTAAAAACGACATAGGTTCTCTCATAGATTCATGTGTCTGAACACTTTCTTGACACCTAATAATGCAGTTTCAGATATGGCACTACAAGTGGTGCATCACTGGAAGAATCTGGTCAACTAAAAGCAGCCTTGTAAGTTGTATGCAGGACTTCATGCTAGTCAGAGTTTCCTCTGTTTCCTGATGGGCCAATTCACATAACCAGATGTCTCACAGTCATTCTGACTTAACCATAAAATGCTACCATGGCTTGCCTACCATGATGGATTGTACCTCCTGAAACTATCAGCTAGAATAATTCCTTCGTCCATTAAGGAGTTTCTGCCTGATGCTCTGTCATCAAAAAAATGAGAGAAGTTATTGATATAGACACTAAACTTGACTTACTCTGCCTTATCTAAGTAAAGAGAATGTCTTTGAAGGTCAATTATCCTAAACATTAAAACATTAACTAGATATGATGTAAATATTCTCCATAATAGCTGTGATATAGTTTGGAAAGTCCTAGAAAAATGAATTTATATGTTAATCTCAGAATGAATCTTCTGGTTTTCTGTTTTTAAAAATGCAGCAATGGCTTTAAATTTTTTGGATAATTATCTTATATTCTTTTAAGAAATGTATTATATGTTGAAAGCAGACCACGCATAAATAAAGTTGCAAACAAAACTAAAAAAAAAATCATTTAACAGCATTTAACCCATTTAGTATGTCCATTCATATTTTGTAATATATTCTTGTCTTCTCACGTTCAAACAAAGTGCTTACGACCCATTAGATTGTTAAGATTCAATTTTTGAATCTCACTCTTTGCAAATTACTACATCAGAGGAAAATATTGTTCTAATTTAAATTTTTCCATGTTGTTTTATACTTATAGTACCAGAGTGTGAAAGGGGGATAGAAGCATAAGATCAGAAGAGGCAGACTTCTAACAACCATTTTTTCCATCTATCATTTTTCCATCATGTGTGTGTATATATATATATATATATATATATATATATATATATATATATATATATATATTCTACCAAACTTTCTATCATTTCTCTATTTTCCTATCTACCATCTATCTATGATAGATTTATCTTCATATCATCTTTTTTTCAGTCGTCTCTCATCTACTGTCCTCTACCTACCTGTCTCGCTATATATCTAACCTATTTTTGCCCATCTCCTCATACATGCCCCCATGCTTCTTGTCTTCCTTCCATCTACCTATCTCCTTCCATTTATGAAATACTACTTGACTTCCCACTTGTCTATCTGCTGCTTACTCTCCTATATCAATAACTGAAGCATTAGTTAATGCTGTATTAATGAGCATAAAGAAATGTGTGAAATGCTCATATATATTTCCTTATGGCTCATCTTAGAATATTCTTCATAGGTACTTAAAGTCGCATGATGTTCACTTGCTTATATATAAATCCTAACAATGACAAGTAACAAGTTAATGGTGGCAATTTATAAGGGATTGTGTTCTTCTGTTATCTTTATATATGATATAAAATATTTATTTTAAAATTACAGAATTTAATAAAATAAATTAGGACAGTTCTATGTGTTGCTGTTAGCTCAAAGAGCTCTTAGAGCTTACTTCTTACTAAAACAATTGAAGGCAAAATAATTGAACTGAGCCAAAGAACTGTTAGCAACCACAAAGAAGGTAAGTTGAGTGCTCTATAATTTAATAGGCATTCTTACACCCCATTTGGCTATTCAATCTGTATACAATAAATATATCTTCTTTGAGTAACTATATATTATTCATCTCATTTGTGTTCAAGTATTAAGTATGTGTTTGCAAAGGGATTACCAAATCCTCTTCCATCATATAAAGTATGATGATTTCATGATTAGTATGTGTGCCTTTCTTTTTGCGTGTTTCCTGGCACTCTGAATTATCAAGCTTTTCCATTTTTTTGGATGATGTAGGTCACAAATGGAACATCCTCATGCATTACTTTCACATTTTGTCTCTTTGAGCAGGACCAGGCATCTGTCCATGTGCTTAGCAGTCCTTTGTTTGCTCTGCGTGTGAACCACCTACCCTACCTGCTTTCCTTTCCTCATTTTTTGCATTCAATTTTTTATTGCAAAAATAATTTTTCATACAATATATTCTGATCATGGTTTTCCTCTGCCCAGATCCTTCCTCACCTCTCCATCCACTCATTTCCTTGTCCTTTCCTTCTCTTTTTCCCTCTCTTTAGAAAACAAACAGCAAAAATAATTAAGAAAAAAGAAAAGAAAAACCACAAGAAATACACACACACACGAAATCAATAAAAGCACAAATGTATCAGATTTTGTTCTTTTTATTTATTCCTTGGATGAAGGTGTACTGGAGCCATTATTTTTCAATAATGATTTGAATAGTACATCTTATTCTTTTGTCTGTAGTGACTGTTGGGGAGTTTTTTTTTTTTTTTTAAGTTATGTTTGAAATTGTTTTATGCACTGTTGGAAAAATGGATGCATAGGCCTTGGCCTTTTGTATTGTTTGCAGGTGTTGGATTTCTGCAGGAGTTCTTTAATTGCTAATGATCTGCATGTTCTATCATTAGAACACCTAAGGAGTTCTGAAAGAATAAATACACCTGAGCTGAGACGCTTGAGGTTCCGTTGTTGATTGAGTATGTTGCTTTCCATGGCTGTGGTTCCCTCTGCTGATGACTAGCAGGGTTTGCAGTTATGATGATGCCTCCATGTCCTCTTTGGTGACCCGTCCAGTAGGTGTACTACTACAAGTGACCTCCATTATGGCTTTTTATTCTTGCATTAACTTTATAAATGTCTTTTTCCACCTGGTATTATTTTTATAAACTCTGAAGTTTACTAGTAATGCTTTCATGTTTCAATTTTTAAAATATATTTTAGATATTGATCCATTTGAAAGTCAGCCTGCTGCTATCATGATATATGAATCAGACTGATTTCCTCTCAAATGTTTATCAAGTTATAGAACATCGTCACTAAACAAGTCGATTATTTTTGTTTCTTTGTAGTGTCATGTATATCTTGCACAAGGCTCTAATATACGATTAGGTTTATTTTAGAATCTCTTATCTGATATATCTCATGTTTATTTAAAGCTATTCTGTAACTTTGTCAAAAGTAAAAAAGATGTAAAACATGTTCCATCATCTGGTAGCATTATATATTTTAAAACTAAAATATTGGGTTTTTGTTTTTATTTTTCAATTTTCAATGCTTTTGCTTGTTTCTTTTTCACACAGAATGTAAAATCAGGTTTTTTGCATCTAACCCAAGAACAACACAGTATTATGTATGTGTTCAGGACACTTAATAGTGTAACGTCGGTAACACTGTGTGGTCAAGTATCTCTGTCCAAATATTGTCTCTCTTTTCTGTTCAGTTTAATAGTCCTCAGGAGTCACAAGAGCACAGACAATTTCTCTTTGTATACATCTTAGCGCTTTTACTTAGGTTACACATAAGTATTGTACCCATTTTATAGTTTGTAATAATGAATTTTTCTTTAACTGGATTTTGATTACACATGTGAAAGATTTCATTTGATGTATACAAAATTAGGGTGCTGGAAACTTGCAAACATATTGCATTATTGATAGTCGTTTTTACTTACTTCCTTTGAGTTTTCAAGTGGAAATCAACTATATATCAGTTTGCATGTGTATGTGCATACACTACTAGAGACTGAACCCAGAGCTTCATGCATGCTAGGCAAATACTTTACAAGGAAGAGTTATATATTCATTCTGAAATATACAGCCACATGTATTCTTCAAAAAGTTTAAACATGAAAATAAAACATTCAATATTTTTCTATTCACTATGCTCTTGATTTTGTATTTTAAATAAACAAAATTTATGTCAGTGTAGTATGTATTTTTATAATAATTTATAATAAAATATTTAAAATAATTGTTGGATTTGAAAGACATGTTCATATAATTTCTCTTTTAAATTATTGATATGATAAATTATAATATCACATTTTAAAATACAGATGCATTTCTATATTTATGGAATAAAACCTGTGAATGCTTTGATTTAGTATCAAATGCATACTTTTGTCATTAAAGTAAATTTGGATCATTTCCTCCTATGCTATGAACATTTTTATATGCCTTTTGAAAGTATATGCCTTTGTAAAAGTAGAAGTCTTTGCTTTGCCTATAGTCCTTTATGAAAGGTCAGATTTTCTCTGTCTAGTCTCTATGCCTCTGCAGTTAGATGTATTGATGGTTATTCTAACCATCACCAATCCAGAAAAACAGCGAGAGGGGAAGTTCTGACACAAGAGGTATTAGAGGCCTGAGTCTGACAGTTTCAATTGAATACTTTTCTGAGGAGCTACCTTATCACTCAGGGTGTCTGTCAACAAACTGAAGATTGTAGACAATATCTCATACAGCTCCTTTCCATTTTAAAAATAATTCCATCAGGAAAGTTACTATAACTCCCGTTGGTGATGGCGAAGAATATGTGCAGGTTTTAAATTTCCTCTTGCAGAGAGTAGGCTAAAAGGGATTTTTGAAGGTATCCAGTATTATTTAAAGATCTCTCTCTCTCTCTCTCTCTCTCTCTCTCTCTCTCTCTCTCTCCCTCTTCCTCTCTTTCTTCCTCTCCCTCTATATCATATGTGTGAATATATATATATAATATGTATATATGTGTGTATACACACATGTATACACACACACACACACATATATTCATTTTTTATTTTTCTAAGAAGTATCTCCTACATGCATTCAGTTAATGCCTCAAAGTAATTGGTCAA
This sequence comes from Cricetomys ansorgei, assembly GCA_026225945.1. Taxonomy (NCBI): domain Eukaryota; kingdom Metazoa; phylum Chordata; class Mammalia; order Rodentia; family Nesomyidae; genus Cricetomys; species Cricetomys ansorgei. The sequence continues at coordinate 658,278 of JAMJFZ010003206.1, forward strand.
ACACTAGGCATGAACAAATTCTCAATAAATATTCTGATATTTAGAATAAGTTTCTAAATACTCTCTACTCAGTTTTCTCAAAACTGCCTGTAAAATATAATTGAAGAAAGTATGACTCGGAATTGTTAAAATGACTTGTATAAATCACACACTTCAAATGTGTCACCATAAGACTGTCAGACTAAAGCTTTTCATTTCAAATCCAATACATTCCCTTCTAGAGGTGGATAAAGTGTGGGCTATGTGCATGAATACAAAAATGTCTTTGTTATCACTTATCTCTAATTGAAATGTATGCATTTCTCTTATTCATTAATGTGAGCAACAAACTTAATAGTTGTAGTCAATCATTTGATTTTCTCACCAATAGAAATAAAGAAAATTTTAGCACAAAAAAGTTTCCATATATCTTGAGAGAACATTTATTCTCACTGGTGATTTGAACTTGCATTTGCTATGGTGTCCTTTCCTTCAATATATTACAACTTTATTTAATGAAAGTTTCTAGCCACAGTGAGCATTTATCACATGAAGTTAAGGTGTTTGGAGAAAAATATTTATGGTTTTTCCAAGACAATTGACAAGGTTAACAGTATTAATGTGGTAAGAAAAGAAAACTGGTCCATAATCACGTGGCACTGTTTGCCTCATTTTTATTTTTAACTGCACTTCACAGAGTGCATATTATTGTGGGAAGAATGTTCTGAACATCTCATTCAAATGAATTTGAGACATTCACACATGATAGGAGCTGGCCCTAGGCTCACTGAATCCTTCAGCTGGAACAATTACTGTATGGATTTTAATTGCTCACCGAAAGGATAATTTTCCCCAAGAAATCCCATGCTTGCCATTACAGTCCTGTGAGCTGATCACAAAGCAGCCTCGTCTTGCCAGTCTTTTCAGTCTGGCTGCCAAACTAGGGTTTTTCAAAGGAATCCCATGACAGCATCAAACAAAATTTAGTAAATGCCTTTGGTCGATTGGGGTAGAAGTGAAATAAATAGCCAGCGCTCCAGGGACAAGTTGCAGACAAGGCTCTCTCCCTTCCCCTCACACGCTTATCAGTGTGTGCACAGCCCTGCTGCAGAATGGATTGTGCTAAATCTAACCTGACACCTCTCCCTAGGGAGACTGGCAAGAATGTGGCCGATGATCAGAGGGTTGGTAGACTGGGATATAGTCCATCTTCCTTTAGAAAGCTAACATTTCCCTTCAACATTGTCCTGGTATGCTTTACGATTTTTGATGTCCAGTGAGTCAGAAGCACTGCTTTTCAGACTTTTTAAATCTTAGGCTATGGAACAATAAGAAACCTGATACATAGGAATGTTTATAAAAAGGAAAGCACATCATCATGGCAAATACAAGAAAATAAAGATCTTTATCAATTGCTCATTGGTTTCTGAAAACCAATTTAACCAATTGTTTTCACATTTTGCTTTAGCTATTTTTATTCTATATTTATTATTTACCCGAAATGAATCTAACTGGGTTAAATAATTCAACAAGATCACATAGATACTAAGAAACCAAGCTGTGCATTGATCTCAAGTCTCTCTACTTCTCTATTTTCATTATACACATCATGTTTCTATGAGCTAAACATACACTATGTACTTTAGAAAACCTAAAGATAGTTTTGAAGCAATCTTTGAATGTTCCTTCCACCGTGTCTTCAAGAGACCAGTAATAGTTGCATCAGTGATGAAAATAAATTTTAAAAGAGAAAGTTACACCAACAAATGAATTTGTCAGCAGTAACAATGTAAAGCTGAGATTCCACTTAACATTAAACAAGTATTTTACTTTGCTTGTTGTCAATTTCTGTTCATAACTCAATCAAATTAAATTGGTTTTCTCCATATAGCAATTTGGAGAAATATCAGGCCCATTGGGATTAGCCAAGAAACAGATGTGAAGTAACATGCATTATTCATGTGCCCCTAAGGGTTGTGACATTTCCAGTTCAGTGACACTATCTAGGATAGCGATCATATCACTGAGCATGGACCTGACCTGAAGCTCTCAGTACCAGGGCTTGATATCTAAAATGAGTTAGTTTGGGGAGGTGAGAGCTCCACTGAATATCTTATTTAGAAATTTGCAAAGCTTGGACCTTTTTGTACCATTGATCATTTATGACAGCCAGATATTTTCCTGCTTGGGGAACAGCTGGCTTTAGAAATACTGCAACATTAACTCACTTACTTACCCATACCTACTCACATAAATAACGTTATGCTTGCAGTGAATCTAGCGTGACAAATCCTGGATCAGCCTTTACTCAAATGTGGGCATTAATAAAATAGTTCCAAGGTATCCAGTTCATCTTTCCCACCTGTCTGGTACACGTTTCCTTAGACGGTATTAAACAGGAATGCAGAATGAATGGGGCTGCAGTGACCTGTGAAAAGCTGGGCAATTTGAAGGGCAGACAGAAGATTTTATGAAACTCATTCCAAACTATAAATCTTTAGACTTCATGTAATATGTTTTTTTGAGGGTTTGATTACTTTAGCCAAGTATTCAGGAATACAGACATTTGTAGCTCACAGAGATTTTGGGGGTCCTCTGGTCCTTTGGGAGGCTCACTGTAATTCAGGACTTTCCTAAATGCTGGGTATTCTGAGGAAGATTAAATAAATAAATAAATAAATAAATAAATAAATAAATAAATAAATAAATAAGAAAAGAAAGGAAGGAAGAAAGAAAGAAAGAAAAAACTGTGCATACCCTTTCACTAAATAGTCATGATAATGGGAGCAGTAATCTCAGCCATAGCTGTGAGAACCCACCTGGGGAGACAAGATGCCTGTGCTATGCCTGCTACATGGAAACAACTCTGGCATTTGCTTCCCAGCTGTCTCACTAAGCCCTCTGACACATTCCAATTACCCACTGAAAGAACTAGAGGTGTTTTTTCTACTTTACAAAAAAACAAAAGACAAACAAAAAAAATCCTTTAATATTTACAACTTAATATTCTCTGCTCTTCACCTATTTTTGCTATGGAATATGAATAAATGATATTATAAAATTCATAGCATTATTATGAAAAAGAATACAATCATATTACATTTTATGAATCAATGTACTGATGAAACAACATTATTTGTTCAAAGATGTTAAGTATAATGTTTCGGTGGCCCCTACAGTAATACTTTATTTTAAAAACTCTCAAAAGAAAACCAATTCTTCCTCCCCGAGCAACCATCAATTGCCAATAGAGTCTCAACTAGTGGTAGGACTTATGAATCTTTCCTCTATCCATAATTATATTTCAGCTGGCTTGATATTGTGCATATATTCTGCATGTAGTTTTAGCCAGTGTGAGTTCATCCGTGCAATGGTGTTGTCCGTTTTGCTGCAGACATCTACTATTGCTGACTCTTAAAATCTTTCTGAGCCCTCTTCCCATAGCGATTCCTGAATCTTGGAGGGAAGATGCATGATAAGATGTTCCACTTAGAGCTGAGCACTCCATCGTGTCTGTTCTCTGTAAATAGTACCTATACAATAGAATATTATTCAGTTGAAAAACAAAACAAAAAAAAGTGAATTTCATGGGTAAATTGGATTGAGTTAGAAATACTCATTTTGTGTGAGGTAACCAGACCTGGATAGAAAGCTGATGCATGCTCTGTTTCAAGTGTGGATGCTAAATTTGAAATTCTCTTTATGTGTGTTTAAATTAGAATACTCATAGAAGTCAGCAAATTAGTAAGGAGTTATGGGAATAATTTCAAGGGAAGAGGTATAGAATGCAGGTAGTATGGAGGTGGAGAGGGAATATGGAATAGAAAGAGATAATGGGGTGGAGGGTATGGGAGAGAGGAGTAAAGGAGAGAGTATGGGGAGAGAAAACACTATGGATCTTTGAAAGGGCCATATGAAAACTAACTATTGTAGAAACTTCCTAAAAATGCATATATAAAAGGTAAATGGGGTTATAGTATAATAGGGGGACAAATTCCCTTCTAGACAATAGGTTATCAAATAAAAAGTCCAGTATCGCATATGTGTTACCTATTTTGGATTTGTGAGCCATGAGGTTTCACAGCACTGTCCCCAACATTACAGACTATTACCTGTAATGCTCTTGGTTGCTCTCCAAGACTTGATGGTAAGGCCCTGTTGTGAAAGCATCACATATTTGAATCATAGAGCATAGAGAAATAAAGCTAGTACCAATCTGGAAGTACCATCCCAACTGGCAAGCTATCATAGTATCAAGAGATTCTGTTTATGTTATGTGTGAGAAAAGTATTCAACAGTATTATACAGCTGTGTATCCTGAAATTTACAATAATAAGTGTACTGGCAAGATATGCCACTCATGGAATAGTGGGATAGGTATCATTGGAGGGATCAACCACTTTCTGATTTGATTTGAAGACTGCTCCAGAAGAGTAAACTCATGCCTGGTACTGTTAACTAACCCACATCCCTGTGTCTGGCTGGCTCATAGGGCCCTATGGGAGAACCTAGCACTGTTATTTACTAAATAGACATATTAATAAGCTGCTTTCTAAGTTCTTACCTTCGTACCAATAGATTATGGTGTCTCTCGCCCCTCAGCAGGAATACTTCTTTTTTAATTCAGCATATATTTTCTCTATACTGCTGAGTGAAATGAAATACTTTATATTTTGACAGAATATAAGCTAATAAAAACACTCTAACAAACACTAATGTGGAGTACACTACTGTTCAATGCATCTAAACATTGAAGAACTTTGATTTCTGTGCCTGATTTAGTTCCAATGAAACTGAAGCTCTTATAGGGAAGCCTCACTTGTTGAAGTAGTTTGAGTTCTAACAACAGGAACAAAGACAACATTTCACTAAAAATGTTACAAACATAAACTTCAATGTTTGGATCCACTCATTCTTCTGCAGCCATCAGTCTATAGAGTCTCATCAGACATCCCTACAGCTTTGGATGGATGTGTAGGTAGATATTTTTCCTTGGCTTGGCCACATCTCCTCTAAGTGTTTGTTTTTTTATTGATTCATGAAATTGTATTATCTTGATCTTTCTTCCATTTCCCGGTTTTCACAAACTCCCTTCCAAATGCTCTGAGTCAGCCTGTCACGAGAACCCTATGAATCTGTAAGAAAGAGGACAGCTCCTCCTGGGGGTCAGGAGACTTAACATAGTGGTCAGTGTTCCTGGTCAGGATAGGGAAAAGTAAGTCAGAGCACAGGGAATGCATTGTAAATATAAAATTTCGCATATTTATTTTGTCCCAAGACAAGAATAAACACACACACACACACACACACACACACACACACACACACACACACAGAACATATATGGTATATATGACAAATGTAAATTTAGTTTTATTTAAGATTCATTCAGTTTTTTAGGTACATGAATGTCTACCTATAGGTGTGTATGTACAATGTATGTGTTCCTTGTACCCACAGAGGCCTAAGGATGCTGTTGGATCCCCTAGAACTGGAAAAACAGAATTATGAGCTGTCATGAGGGTACTAGAAAAATAACCTAGGTACTCTGCAAGAGAAGCAATTCTCTTAACCATGGAGCCATCTTCTAGTCCCTTGATATACATGGATTTAATGTGGAGGTTAGAAAGAGTAAAATTAACAAATATCCCAGTGAAATCCAGTATAAGCTGTAGCTCTTGGAAGGGATGCTATAGTGAAAAGAGGATGTGCCACAGAAGAAATGAAATTTTTCCCCTGGCTTGTTCACCACACTGCAAACTTGTCAGGTTGTGTTCTAGTCTGGACTTCAGTGCTCTGTAAATAAATCGTGTAGACAGAGTACATAGTATCTCACAGTATTCTTTCCTATCAGAAGTAGAGATACTTTTTTATTTCCTTTCAATTTGTTAGAAATCACCTTTGTCTTTCTTTAAAGATTAGCCTTAGTTTTATCACGCATAGTGAAATAGTAACTTCCTGAAAGTCTATATACACATATATATTTTTTTTCAGTTGGTTAGCAAAAAAAAAAATGTAAAGTTGTTAATAGAACAAGTTGTGATGGGAAGTGAGGGATTTGCTATTATCGAAGCTGTTCAAGGCAAGTCTAGACAAAGCTGTAATAGAGTCTGTAGAATTATGTGAACACACCTCTACAGAGTTCCATCTAGGATGGGCAAGATATCTTGAGGCATGTCTGCCTGCCTCCTTTCATATCTAACAGCACATCACAGTAATTCAAATGGTGATTATCTCTCCTTTAATATTTCAGCTTGGAAATGACATAGCAGTACCATGTTTAGTCATCTTGGCAAAATATTGAGCAAATCAAATAAAATAACTTGATATATTTTTTTAAACTGAGATTGAATTTTTCATGGTTCATACCATATCATTTTATCTGCAAAAATGTTAACTCGCTTGTTTGTTTAATAAATATTTCTTGGTCCCTTCTGTGACTGAGAACAGTAAAAACAGTAAAGACTGAGAAAAGTAAAGATAAGTAAAACCTAGCCTCTTTCTTTCGTGAATGGCAGAGATTTTGCCTATCTCATCATCCTACCATCCTACCATACCTCCTGATATGCAGCAGAATTTTTTTTAAAGTTTTCCTTTTTCATACTTTGAAGAGTGATGAGACATGAAGTTTAGACTAATAATCTTTATGTCACCAGAAATGGAGAAATAAGAGGCAGTGAGGAATTACATTTATAATATTCATATTTCAGGAGAAGAGGAGAGCAGCTGGACGTTGAGGACAGGCAGTCATAAGAACCTCAAATCTGTGGTAATGGTCAGAGCATGACAGGAACAACAAGTGGCTTTTCTGGACTGACAAGCAAGCCACTTTTTCTACATACATGTTTGAAGCCTAATGCTAGTTGACAAAGTCCCCTGATGGATATGACAGTGGTGGCAACTGGGACTGAAAGTGAATGAGCAGGACTAAGGAACCCACTGAAGACAGATTAAGTTCAGTCCTTAGACTAAAAGCAGAATTATCTGGGTGTCTTTGCAATAAACTGACACAGAAGTTAGATTAGTAAGACGGAGGTTTGTTGATATGTTATGAGAATGAGAAAAAAGGAGCTATTAAGTGGTACAGGTAAGTGTTTATAAGTGGTGCAAGTAAGTGTTTATAAGTGGTGCAAGTAAGTGTTTAAGCCTCTAAGAAGGGAAAGGGGAGAAATGTCTAACAGGGGAAGAACAAACAGACATTTCTAAGGAGGACAAACTGAGGTCTAAGGGAACAAGTGAAAGTTGGGGGAGGCTAGTGATAAAGCTGTTCTAAGCAGAGGTTACAATGTCTCACTCTCTTCCCCAGCAAAAAGGCAAAATCAAAATACAACCCTCAGGGGCTTCAGTGTTATAGCCATACCTGGGTTCCCTTCAGGGAACATAGCCACCCTAGAGAGAGAGAGACAACTGACTCATTCAGTCTTCAGAAGAGGCTTCTTTCAGTAAGGTAACTGTGGAGATCTCAGAAATCCATTGAATCACAAATGTCTTCAGCCTACAATTATCTGTGCACCTCCTGAGCATCTCCAAATAGTCTCTATCAAATGAGGGGTCAAGATCAAGTGTTGATAAAAATATCCCACTATCCCATAGAAGAGGGAAGTTATTGCTAGATCCTAAGATCGGACACATGTATTAGAAAGAGCCTAACACAGCCCAAAGGAGATATTAGAAGGCTGAAAATGAGAGAGATGGTAATTAAAAACATAAAATATTTTTAATTAATGAAATTAGTTTTTAGGATTATCCTATAGGTGATATATAGATATGAGAAGACTAAAGATAGAGTCAGAAGTATATTGTCTCAGATCATGATTTCCCAGTACTCAAAGTTGCACAGTTTTATTGGTTTGCTGGGAAGATAGGGAAATGTCTTGCTTAGTGGTAGGAAAACAGTGAAAGCTATGAGAGATGATAGATTCTAGCAACTAGTGCCTATGTTAATTTAGGCATGGGGTGGAATGTTAGGGGTAGCCTCATCAAGTTCTCACCAATGCAGGTTAAAGAAAGCCTATCAATGTTGAATACAGGGCCAGCTAGTCAAAATGATTCCTGCCAAACCTAAATTCCATCCTCTCAATCTACATGGTGGGGTGAGAGAACCAACTTCTGCAAATTGTCCTCTGACCTTCTCTTGGTTTCTTTTCTACTGTGTAATAAGATACCATGACCAAGGCAACTTATAAAATAAAGAGTTGAGTTGGGCTTATCATTCCGGAGGGTTAAAGCCTATGACTGGAGAGCAGAGGCATAGCGGAGGGTAGCTGACAGCTATGTCCTGATTAACAAGCAGGAGGATGAGAGAGCATACTGAGGATGTGACTACCCTTTTGAAACCTCACAGTATGTCCCCAGTGACACACCTCTTCCAACAAATCCCATACCTTCTAATTCTTCCCAAATAGTTCTACCAACTAGGAACAAAATAGTCAAAGATATGAGCCTATACGGGGCATTCTCATTCAAACCTCCACAGACTTCCATACATGCTGTGTGACATGCATGTGCTCTCCCTCAAATAATAAAAATAAAACATTGATGGTAGATATCATTCATATTTATGCTATGTAGCTAATCACGTGGTCAGTGATGACATATTTGAAGAATCTTAAGCTTAAACATAGACATTGACAAAGATGATTTCAGAAGGATTTTCTTCCACTCAACAAATGATATAGGTGTCTACCATGGTGCTACTTGGCTATGTGGCAAGAAATATCTCTCATAGAATTGTCTAGAGCTAATGAGAGAAACCTAAACAAGGCTATTTTGGACTTGTGATAATGATGTGTATGACAGGAAATATGCAAAGGATGTCAAGTGAAGGAGATGGAAGTAGAGCCTTGGACATGATGCTGAATGTAGAAAGTTAATAACAGGTACCTTTTTATTTTAATTTTTTGAGCTATAAATAAGCAAAATAAAATGGTAAATCTATTAGCCAATTATGACCACATTCAGCCTGCTCATGGATATGCATTTACACAAACCAGAAGTAAGAGATAATCACCAAAAAGTATGAAAAAGATTATACCCAGAAAGTAGTAGCATCTTACACAAAACAAAGCTCCAAGCTCTTGCCTAGAATGAGAAAAACTGGCTTTTACTCCAGTTCCACCTACTTTCCACATCTCCTGGTATATTGTACTTTATGTCTTGGTTATACAGTTGTTGGTACAACTGTATAATTCAGCATGCAGAATTGTATTAATAATAAAAAATGATGGCAGATTTATAGGTTGTTTGATTTTTCATTATTTTTTAAAATGTTACTTCTCTCATACAACTCATAGAATATATCCCAGCTCCCCTCCTCACCTATGTCCATTCCCAAGCTACCCCTGTCCCTCCCAGATCTACACCCCCTCACTATCCACAAGCATCCCCTCCTTTCTCCCCATAAAAGAACAGTTCCCCCAGGTATACAGCACAATCAGGGCATGGCATAGCAGGATAGAACCGAGGCCAGGCACCAATCCCTACATACAAAGAGTCTCAAAGGCAGGCAAAAAGGTCAGAGACACTTCCCATTCCAGCCTGTAGGAGTTTTTCAAGGGCACTAATCCAGACAGCCATGGAATGTATTTAGGGTTCCACGTCTATGGCTTCAATCTCTGTGAGAGTCTATAAGAGTCTATAACAATCAGTTGACAATGTGGGGCTTGTTCTTCTGGTATTCTCAGCCCCTCTGGTTTCTGCCAACCCTCCTCATCTTCCATGGGGTTCCCCTATTTCTGCACGATGTTTGGCACCGGGCCTCTCCATGTGTTCCTCTCAGGGGCTGGAGGGGGCCTCTCTGGTAAGAAGTGGATTAGGTACCAATTTACAAGCAGAGCATGACATCATTAGAAATGATCTCCAGGTTTTTGAGTCTATATTTCATGGTCTGTCCTGCAGTTTCAGGCAGAGGTTCCCTCCTGTGGCATGGAGTTCTGCTTTCCATTGTCAACAAGGCTCTTGCAGGGCAGATAGGCCATAAGTCGATGGTTTTGTGACTGGGATAGTGTCCCAGTCTCACCACTGGAAGCCTTGCCTGGCCACAGGAAGATGCCTTGCTTGTTCAGGCCTCTTAGTCCAAATACTACGGATTCTTGCGAGGGTCTCCCTCATAGATTCTTTTGAGTTTCCACTACAATGGGTCTCCAGATAGCCCCCTAATTGTTTCCCACTTCCTGTCGTCTCTCCATATTTTCCTCAGTTATTTTTCTCCTCCTGGTCCCCTCTGCTCTCATTACCCTCCTCCCAGAACCTACCTTCACTCTGCGTTCAATTTCTTCCCTACCAGGGAGATCCATATGTTCCAGTTGGAGCCCTTCTTGTTGCATAGTTTTTCTATGCCTGTGGATAATAATACCTTTCTCCTTTGCTTAGCAGTTAGTATTCAAATATGGTCTACAATAGCTCTGGGCTCCTTGATCCAATTATTATTATTTGATTTTAAGGGCCAGAACTTAATTGTTTTCTATATGGGAATCACAGAAATTCTAATTTACTGAATACCTTTCAAAATTTGAAGAGTTATGAATCAAATATGCAAACAATCTGTAAAATCAAGGCGTTGTAAGACTTGAGGCTACTAAGTCTCTATTCTTTGGACTTAGAACCTTTCTTTAACTGGCATAAAGCTGACTCAGAGCATTTGGAGTGTGGAGGCCTTGCTATCAGAGGATCAAGGACATTCCCGGCTACAAATCCAGTTTGAGGCCAGCCCAGGATATGTGAGGCCTTGACCTCAACAAACAAACACTCCAAATAAAAATAAAAATAATTTTTTAAACTGAAAATGGGTCAATAATCTTAGGAAATTTTTAAGAAAACACATGAAAGTGGCTAACAAATGCACAATTATTTTCCAGTTCCCTCCTCATCATGTTAATTAAAAAATGAAGCTCACAATGAGATACTGTCTCACCCTAATCATAACGCCTATTATTAAAAAAAAAAAAGAATAAAGGGTGTTATCCAGGTAGCAGAGGGAAGGGTGATCTTGCACACTGTTGACGTGAGTTTATATTAGCACACTTGTAACAAAGTGACTGGAGTTTCAGGTCACTAAATGAAATAAGCCAACCACAAGAAAGACTGGATAGTGCATATCAAAATACAAAATACAATTGCAGAGGGGAAATAAATTATCAGATTTGACAACAAAATAGAGTGAGTATAATTTACAGTGTATTATGTGTTTTAGAAAGAGAGAGAATCATAGTCTCCAAACACAAATAAATGATATCTGTTTAAGAAATAGAAGTGTCAGTAACCCTGATTTGTTTACTACATAGTACATGCATGTGTTGAATAATCGTACTGTACCACACAGATATGTATATTGTCAATGAAAATAAATTTAAAAGGGATATTCAGGAAAAGAAGCTTGTCAAATATAATATTTTAGCTGACTCTTCCTATATTCCCCCCTTCACCTCCTTTCTACTTCATCCTTTTCGCTTGATCCTCTAGATGCAGCTCTCCTCTATTCATACTCAATTATCTATTCAATTTCTCTTTTCTATAAAATCTAGACCTCTAGTCCCATACTCTGTACTTAACCTTTGTGGTTCTATATATTGTAGCTTGGTTATTACTGACTTAACATCTCATGTCTATATATAAATGAACAAGTACCATATTTGTATTTCTGGGTCTGAGATACCTTTCTTGGAATGATTTTTTTTTCTATTTCCATACATATACTTTTGAGCTTTATGACTTCATTTATTTTGGAATTGGTAGGCACAGTTATGGAAAATATTTAAAAAAACTAAACTGCATGTATTTTTTCCAGTCTTTAAGTAGAAGATTTTTTTTAATGGATCTTATTCATATACGTCTATCTTAGGTAAAATTTAAGTGTTTGATATCCTAAGCATGCCCGAGAACTCCTTCATACCTGCTGTGAAGAATGGTGCCTGATGTTCAAAGATCTTTCTCAGATTCATTTGCCTCCCTATGTCTCCAGGTGAAGAATATAATGCAAAGTAAGGTGAAAAACACCAAAAGAGCAGCTTGTCCATGAGCAAGTACAATGCTTCAGTTTTTCTTCCCAGTGGATGTAGAGATATCTTTGTTCATTGGACTCAGCTAGAATTTTCTAGAAACCTAAGATCCTTAGGATATTTTAATGTGTTACTAATGATTTTCATTGTTTCAACAAAATAGTCTATCTAAATGTAAAAATGAAAACTGTTACTCTTCTGATCAACATGTAGACACTGAAAACTGTCTTTCTTTCTAATGTCAGCATGAACAGCTAAAAGTTACTGTAGTTCTATAGTTATAACGATAACTACTGTTGCACCATAGCATTCCTGTTATGATGAGATGTCTTACTAATTCTTCACTCCACCTCCACAAGAATTGTAAATGTCTGTTTCTTCACAGTCAGGGGTGTCATATGCATATATTCAACCAACTGTGAGTAACAATATTTGAAAACTGGTATATGAGCCTGGATAATGTAGAGCTTTTTTTGCCATCCTTCTGGAAACAATACATTGTAATATTCTCACCTTAGATATTCAAGTACTGATATTGTAGCAGGTGAGAGTCACTATATCTGGCTGTGATATGTAGTAAGGGAAGTGGTAGCAAGCAAATAGCAAGTCCTTGCAATTTGCTGGCATGTGATAAGTAGTGCTTTTTAAGTTTAAGCTTGCCAAACTGGTAGAACATAAATCTAGAAGTGTTGACATTTATTCTTTCTAAATGAAGATATTTTTGTTAAAAAGAAAAAAAAGCATTGTAATTTGAGGGGATCATTTATATCAAGAGAGGGGATATATCATCTATGTTTATAAAATACTTGTCTTCACCAACTACATGGTAATGAATTACTCTTTTATATTATACTCCTTTAAGTCTAGCTTCTGTAATTTACAAACAAAATAATCTTGCTAACTACAAATAGATTTTGTAACAAAATTACCAATAGAGAAAATAAACCTGAAATGAAAATCCGCTTGTGATTAGAAGATATAGTAAATTAAAACTATGGGATCCTAATTCACTACTTCCTAATTCTAAATTCTGTGCACTAATTTGTTAATTTAATAATCAATCTTTTGAGAATTATTGGCACATCCACGCAGTCCTTGCTTGAATTTATGGCACTGGAATATGGAATATGTCTCTTAGTACTATTATTATTCAGTACTGCTTTCACTGTAAGAAACATCTATTCATAAGTGAATAAATAAAAAGAACAATTTTTTTGAATAGGTTCTAACATAGGCTCTGGATAAGAAAAAGAAAATTAGAAAACCACAATCATGTGCTGAATGTGTGTAACCCAGTGTTATAATATTTACATAACTTTGGTGAGCCTTTGACTTTAGAGCCGGGTGGACTTAGGGTCCATATCAGCTCAAGTTCATTGAGATCTACAGTCTCTACTATATAAGCCAGTCAATAAAGTGATTTATCCAGACTGGAAGCTTGTGAATGTAGCTGACAGAACCAAAGGGAGAAAAAATACACACACACACACACACACACACACACACACACACACACACACACACACATACACATGTGTATATATATATGACATATCAAACTATATAAATGTGTATATATATATGTATGAATGTGTGTGTGTATATATATATACACACACATAGTTTGACATGTTATTTCTAAAGAATTGTTCCCAACTCAACACAGACATGAATGTAGCTTCACAATACAAATTATAAAACAGATTAATTCTTCCAGATCCCTTGATGAGTTCTGTGGTGTCTAAAGCAAGTCTTACCTTCTTGTACTGGAAAGATCTGACCTGGAATCCTCTTCCCTGAGGACTAGCTGTTATAGTATTGAAAGGAGCCATGCAAGCTGCTAAAGGAGAAAAGCAATCAATAAGTCCTATCTAGTTGTAGTGTCTTCTAACCTCACCAGTGACCAGCATGGCAAGCTATCCCCTAAAGGGTAACTGGAGAAATAAGCCACCTAATTGGAGTTAAGACCCACTCAGTAAAGGAATTCATTCCTGTCAGTGTAAACCTAGCTAATTACTCATGACAGACAGGGCACAGGAGGTTAGAGAAAAACCTACTACAGCCACTTTCTTAAGCCAGTATTATTTCTCACTGCATTCTAAATAACTATCCTTAAACTTTTGAGCACTTATCCTTTCCACAGATAAGTATATTTCTTACCCATCTTCAAAGAATTTCCTTTTTGCAGCAGAAAGAGGTCAATACAGAAATCCACAACTGATCAAAATGCAGAGCTCAACTGATCACCGGGTGACCACCTGGTACTAAGGCTCAGGGAGCATCACAGAAGAGGGGGCAGAAGGATTCTAAGAGCCAGAGGACAAACACAACTGTGTGAGGAAATCTCATCTAAAAGCAGGGAGGGGCCGTGGAGTGAGCTGGTAGGAGGAGGGATGGATCTGGAAGGAGTAGGGGGTGATTGTGGTCAAATATGTTGAAAGAAACTCTCAAATAACTAACAAAATATTATACTATTAAAATATTAAACTGTTTTATAAATAAGCAACTATGAATAAGAGCAAGTCAATAAATAGAAGAAGATAATTAAAGGCATTCATTTGTGGGGGGCTGATGATACCCAAGCTATGGACGTAGCCAGCTTGACAAGGATCCTGGTTTTTCCCTTAGCTGGGAGTCTGAAGCCCACCAGCTGCCTTGCCCCTTTCTCATCTTTACTGTATGGTGACAAAAGCCTCTCATCAATAATATTATCTATTTTGGCCTTATAGTTAAACTCAAATCTATTCCTGGGCTGGCTGCGAGAGGAGCAAAGTAATTGTAACATTCTTACTGGCCTTCAAGTCTTTTGGCATGTGTGAATACTATTCATGCTTTCTGTAGAGATATAAAATATTATTCTTGGTAGCTGACCTTCCCATAGAGACACAGTCATAGTCAAGAACAGAAACTAAGTCTCAACAGTATGTTAGCAAGCTTGAAATAACAAATAGATAGATAATTCACCCCTGAATGCCTGCCCTCCCTTTATTTGTAGCAAGCATACTGACCTAAAATTCAGCTATTCATTAATAGACTATTGTGTTAAGGCTACCCACTAGAACTAACCTTGAAGATTAGAAGCCTGCAGCTAGGAGGAGATGAACACTGCCTGAATACCTGCTAGATAAGAAGTTACAGTTTTGCTATTTGAGTCAGGACAGCTTTCTGTCTTGGGGGGAGTCTTGTAATTTTTTCCCCAATGTGCACATTGTTAATTTCTCTCTCTTAACTTGTCTTACTTCTATTTTCTTTATTTTTCTTATTAAAGAAAAATGCTCTTGCGTGTCATCATCATCATAAAGTGTATTCTATGTGTCTTATTAAAGCGCATAAGTGTATCAACCAAAGGGTCCCATAAAAGAGTGAGGTAATGCGCTCACTTGTCAAACTTCATTGTTTATCCCCCTTCCTGGAGGCCAAGGACCCCGGAGTGGACTACAGCTGGACTCGACAGCCACATTCATTAATAAAACTGAATAGTGAAAACTGAATAGGAGAGTTGAGAAATAGAGAAGACAAACTGGAGAGTGTCATTGAATGGAGAACAGGGAACTATACATTGAAATTGGGAAAGAATGCCTGGGGCATCAAGAAAAGACGCGGAGGGGCAGTGTCCCTTATGTTCTTCGATGTTTCAGAAGTATATAATAAAAAGAATGCAATGTGTGTAATAACTGAAATGATCACAGTGTATGAGTACCCAATAGCCTAAAGGTCTGCATTCTGAATTAAGGTAATTCCAGTAATTTAAAATTAGAATGGAATAAATGTATAACAGAGTATATCACGGAGAAACAGCCAAACACCAAAGACAAATAAAAAGCCATTAAAAACCATGAAAAGAATCATCACACTGCTTAGGATAAAATGATAAATTTAAATGTGATCTCAGTAACAATAGACAACAAAGTTGGTGTTTTGGGAGCTGCAATCTTACCTGAGTAGCTGGATCACCCGGAACACCCAACTTTGGTTACTTGAACAGATTACTCATATTTGCCAGCTCATGATTGCCATTTAATACCAGCTCACCTGTAGTTTAAATCTGGTCTCTGCAGGCCTCCACTCACACGTACACACTCATGCACAGATACACACAAATACATATAATTAAAAATGATATGTAATATTTCAAGAAACTATAATCTTCAACGTGCTCCAACAGAAGAATAAATACCATCTCAACTAGTACTCAGAAATGAGAATAGACTAAGTCACAGGGATGTTTTTATAGATAAAACTTTAATAAACGTATTCCTAATGAAGATAGTTGCTTGATAGAATTTCAATAGCAGCTTTATTGATTCTTTGAGAATTTTAAGGTGTATTTTGTCCGTAGTCACCCTGCCTCCCCAACTTCTCGCACAGCCATCCTTTCTACATTTCTACCTTTTCTTACTCAGTTCTAGATTTCTACTTCTGAATAAAATCTGATGAATCTATTCTACATGAATACTACCAAGGAACAAAATCAGATAGAAAGCAAGTAAGCTTGCTGGTTTCAGTGTAAAAAAAAAATTAATAATCTCGTAAGAAAAGAATTTAAAACCAACCACAGGAAATTGAGACTGGGAAATGCAGTAGGTACTGATAACTAGACTGAATTATTATCCTCCATTTTTATCTAGGAGCTAGTTACAGCTACTGATTTTAAAAACAGTGATGCACTTATAACAGGAAAACTAATCAGAGAAAGAGCAAAATCCATAAGAAGTAAAATGTGGGCTGAGATTTTGTTCAGTGGTAGCACACTAACCTAGTATGGGCAAAGCTCACGGTTCAATTCCCAGCACCACAAAAATGAATAAAAGAAAAAAAAGAGCGTATGAGGTATAAATTCGTATACCAGCAGAGAATATAAATTGCCAGTGTGCTCATCTCCTGTAAGGGGGTTTAAAGATAAAATAGTTTTTCAAGCTAAGTGAATGTTCAACTGCATCTATATAACTCACTGTGTAAATACATAATATATAAAACATGCTATTTTAGATTTTTGTGGCTATACATATAAATAGTTAACCCCCTGCTACAGTGGTATCTATTACTGTTTTTAAGGCTGGTTATTGAATGTTTAGACTGACTGATTTTTGAAGGCAAAATCAATCTTTATTTTGGTCTTCCTTTTTGTAGTGACTATAGATCTAGTAATGAATACACAATATCTTTTAATTTTAAAACCTTTGCTATTTTATTTTTCTGTATCTATCTATCTATATATCTATATCTATCTATATCTATATACCTAGATAGCTATATATCTATCTATCCATATCTATTAGATATACAGATATAGATATATACATACACACACGTGTGTGTATGCGTGTGTGTGTGTGTGTGTGTGTGTGTGTGTGTGTGTGTGTATGTGTGTGTGTGTGTGTCCATCTGAAGTCCAAACAACAATTTTGGCATTGTGCTCTGACAGAATCCATATCATCATCTTTGCTGTCATCATCATCATCATCATCATTGTATTGACAGGGTCCCTTACTGGCTTGGAACTCATTGAGGGAAGACTGACTGGCTAGGTAGCTCCAAAGATCTTATTGTTTTTGAATCTTCTGCACTGAGGTGGCAAGTGCCCAGCAACACTCCAGGCACTGTTATATGGGTTCAGGGGGAACACTTTGATCCCAATGTTTATGAGACAAGAATGCCATCCTTCCAGTCCATGCGTTAATAAAAAGGTCTACTAGATGCTACAAGACTTTGAATGTGAAACAAAGCTCATATGCTGGAAACATGGTCCTATATATTTCAACTTTGAAAGCTGAGACCTTATGGAAGGCATTTAGTCATCAGGGAATTTAATCCTATTGAAATGATTTTCACCTTTGAAAGAAGAACTTATGGTTGTAGGCTTCCCATTCATTTACTACTCAATCATCAGAACAAATGTGTCAGTTCTGATCTGTTTTTCTTCCTTCTTCTTTGTGGGATGGATGCAAAGTGGATTTACCAGATGCTGACAACTTGATATTGAAATTCCAGCCTCTGCATCTATGGAAAAATGTTCCCTTTATTAATCACTTTGCATTAAATATTTTGTTTCATCAATACATGGAAACTGAAGCAAATATTAAGATTTTGTAATTATGAATACTATATGAGTCTTTTTATTAATCATATGGGAAATCTTTGTGGCGCCTTTGAAAATCATGGTGCTTCTCTCAGCTCTTGAATGTGCATTGAACTCAGAAGTTAGTATGTTAGATATTCAAGGTAACATATTTCTTGAATCAGTATTACGAATTCTAAGAAAGAGATTGATTCATAGGTCACAGAGGATGAGATGTAGGGAGATTTTATAATAGGAGTTTAAGGGAAAAATAAGATAAAGAATCTACAGAGCAGGAAGGTCCTGAGGAGTGGGGTACCACTGAATGTCACTGCCTTGGAGTTAAAAAAGCTTGGAGATGCAATCAGTGACTTAGTCTAGCCTCCTGGTGTCCAGGTGACTTGCCACTTCTGTAATATCCTTATGCGTAATTTCCTGGAAAGATGTACTCCTCTAGGAGAAAAAAAAAAAAAGATTAAAAAAAAAATCTTTCTGGCATCTCTGACCTCCAAGCAACGCTGAGGATGCCAATAAGTCTCAGGATATTTTCTGCCTTAAGCCAAGTGGGAAAACCATTTACTTTCCTTTAGCCTATTTGTCTAGCTAAATTCTATCTCCTGGTGTCATCATTATGGGAGTGATATCAGAGCAAGAAGCTGTGTCCTGCCATATACTTTTTACATAGACACAATGTGAAACATAATTTCACACATGCTTCATATGTAATTTATAATTATTATTAACATTGTATAAATGAAGAACTATAGGTTTTGAGGGGTTGAATGCTTTCTCAAGGTTGTTCCTAAGGACTGGGATGCGCACGTCTAAGCTATTTAATTGTGACTTGACATTATCCACTCTGCTGAACTGTTCCTAATGCTTTCCTAAACATATACTTCAAGTTCATTTAAAGTCCATTTAGCTGTTTTTATGTTGATGAAGTAAAGAACATTCAGACAATCAAAGAGGAATAGCATTTTATTTGCATAGTTGATGAGAACAAGGAGGGATATTCTACGATATGTTTGTTTAAAATGCACATATTCTGTTGTTTGGATAGACTTTTGATTGTCATTCACAGACTCTTCTCCTTTTCTCCCCACAACCCTCAAAATCTCTTTGAATATCACCCTGCATTTGCAATCCAAGTGACTTTTAAAAGAATCTCACTAAGAAAAAGCAAGAGTGGCATTTAATCATTTAATCAACCATTATTTATTAGCATGCTCTTCTGTGTGTATACTTGTGTAGGCTACAGAGAATGTAATGATAAAGTTCCTCACCTAGAAGAATGTATTGATTAGCAGAGGAGAGAGAGGAGAACAAGAAAGCCTGACATGTCATCAGCGTTTAGTGCAATTTATTGAATACATGAATGAATTAGAATGAGGGCAGTATGTGGTGTAGTTTTGAAGAACTGCCTCATCACTGATGTGCCACTATAGTGGCTTCAAACAATAGACACGTGTTTGGTCCCTCTGAACACTCTTGACGGGAGTCTATCCTTTTCTTTTCCTGGCTGCTGTTGTAGACACTTCATGCTTATACCTTGTGGATTAATCATTACATTCAACACTTATAATTATCTAGAATCATTTGGCACATTCAGGAGGAGGCCAGAGCTGACCTAAAATCTCTCCTCCTTTCCCCCCGAACCAGAAGTCTCATCTTATAATGCATAACAGTTAATACAAAGACTCAGAATTAGCATAATTAGTCAAAATGATGAAAATAAGGGTCTCTGAATGCTCAGTCCTAACAGGACATCTATATCACTGCCTCACCCAAGACTCAGGGACTACAGCAGAAGAGAAGGAAAGTATGTTAGACCAAGAACAGGGGAAGAATGCCATGAAATGCCATTTTCTGGACATGTCATAACCATTGTACTAATGACCTACAACAATTCTGCTTAGCTTTACCAAACCTTCATAAGATCAAACTGGTCAAAATTCAAAATGGATGGTGGAACAGTTCCTGAGGCCCCACTTGTGGATGAATAACTATTTCAGTTATGACTACTGCGGGATGGAGTCAATTTTCTTCAGGATATGGCAGCTGGTACTGTCTTGTGCTCCAGTCAAAGGCTTATATCTATTTGCCTATGAGCAGCACTAAATTGATTATGGGTTATAAAAATAAATACAATATTGACATGAACTTTGTAGGAAGGTGTGTTGGAAAGCTATCTGGCGGAGCTAAAAGGGAGGGTGGAGAGTAGATATGATCAAAATGCATTATTTATATGTTTAAAATGTTTAAATAATAAGTAAATGTATGCTTAAGGGTTAAAGGATTTTTAAACATGAAACAAGATAGGTGGTTTAGTAGAGAAGTAGAGAAAAGAGTCAAGTACAGTGCTTGGTTGGGGATATACAGATGGCTTAGTGCCTAAGAGCACTTAGCTCTTAGCTAAGATGCTCTTGCAGAAAACCTGGGTTCAATTTCCAGCACCTACATGACAGCTCACAAACATCTGTAACTCTACTTCCAGGGAATCCAACATCATCTTCTGATCTCCTCAGCTCCCAAGAATGCCCATGCTGCACAAACAGATGCGCTTCACAATCACCCATATACATAAATGCTTCAAAAATACAAGATAAACTAAAGAGGCATTAAATCTTTAAACAAATGTCAATTGTTGCTATATTGAATAATAAACAATTTTTCCTACATGTTCCTACTTTATTTTACAAATCAGAAATTAAGAATAATTAACATTAAAATAAGGATTTTATTTAGTAAGGGAGACTTGGAATCAGTCAAACTATAAATAAATACTTATTTGGATGAGTATTATTCTTTAAGGTATTTTAAAGGAATATTGTAAAACATGGGAATTGCCAATGATGTGCCTTTGAAATTAAAACACTGTTCACAGTGTGTAGAACGTTTTAAGTAATGTGGATATGAAATGAAATATCCCCAAATAATTTTATTTTTATTTGCACATTTTACATTATTTACAACCAAGTCCTGAATTACATAGGCTGATCTTCTTCCTATATTATTCAAAATGAAGAAAATAAAAGGCTAGGTCATAATTTTTAGTGTTATGTAGGCAACTAGGATGTTGATTAAGGAAAATATTACAAGTTTGTAAAATAAACTTTATAATTTTTGAGCATGGTTATCACAAAAACTACAAATAATATTAATAAATAATACTTGCATTATAAATTGCATTCAGCCACTGGTATTATATATGACACTTTCTTATGTTTTCTGACATGACAAATCCAGTATTTGCTCATATCTACAGTCAATCCATAGTGCCAAATGACAAGAGATTTTAGTTCCACTATCAATTTTATGTGATTCTTTGTTTATGTTAATAAGTAATGCAAGAGGAAAACTTATGTAGAGATTTCACTCATTTGTCAGTAAAAGTGAGTGACTTCTTTGCTAATTTATTAATAAATTTCAAATACTGGAACAATATTTCCTTCATTTATTTGTGCTATTCATGATGTAAAGCCTCTGCTCTTGACAGTTTCAAATTTATTTTGCTTTATTAACATTTCTTCCACACTCCCTTAAATCTACAATCAGCAAAATCATAAATCATATTCTCACTTAGAGTTTGCTGATATCTTTGATGAAAATATTACTGCCATTCCAGTTTCCAAACGATGAAGGCAACTACTGAATTCAATATTAGGAAGAGATGCAGTGTGAGATGCCAGTATGTAGTGTTTCTACTCCACAGATTTAATGGACATAAATAATCATCAGTACATCACGGTATATTTATTATGAAGTGATGAGATGGGGGATTTATAGCTGCATTTAATTTCTAATTTATGTAACCCAATTTTAAACAGTGGCTTACAATTTTTAAGAAAATTTGACAGCAGATTCTCAACAATTTGTTTTAGCATATCAGTGTCATAAGAGAAGACATAGAGTTAAAGAATAAGATTATCGACAAAATGTCTAAAAGGTCTGCAATTTTCTTGATTCTAATAACATTGTGAAAATTAAAATGAAATAATTGTATATATAAATAGAGGTATAATTATAGATATTATAGGTATAATTATATATATGTATATGTATATATATATATATATAGAGAGAGAGAGAGAGAGAGAGAGAGAGAGAGAGAGAGAGAGAGAAGGAAGTATAATTACAGATGTAGATAGTAGAAAATATCTTCTTTATTCTTTCTCCACCTGGAAACTTCCACATGAAATTCATGTAAGGGAAATCATATATGATATACATAAACATGCATATATATATTTATAGAAATATGTGCACTATTATAGATGCATGATGCTTTCCGCTCCAATTTTTTACAGAAAATAATTCATTTATTTTTATTTTATGGGTGTGACTATTCTACTTGTATGGATGTATGTTCACTATTTGCATGTCTGGTGCCTGCAGAGCTAAGAAAGGGTGTCAAGTGCCTTGGAAATGGAGTTAAAAATGATTATGTGATATCATGTAGAGACTGGAAACTGAACCTGGACCCTCTGAAAGAGCGGCTAATGCTCTTAATATCTGAGCTATCTTTCCAGCCTAATAAATTTTAGTAATTTAATGAAAAAGTCAGCTGCCCTTGGTGCATGTTGGCTTGCAGATTTTAATTACAATGTCCACATCTGTTATTATCAAACAACTCTATGTGTCTATCCATATTAAAATGCTACCCTTGTAAGGAGGCCAGATCTGACCCAGCATCAGTCCTGCTCTTGATATAGGTCAGAGAAGATTCTTTTATAGGTGGTAACAGTAAACATAAGGAATCATAACTCATCAAGGAGAATAATTGAATATGAATGCTCACTATAAATGAAGCATCTATATCTATTTCCTAACAACCAAGGACCAGGGAGCATTGCAGAAGAGGGTCTGAAAAGTCTAAGATTATATTAAAGGTATTACCTTGAAGGACTGGAAGTCCAGCCTTCTGGTGTCTGTCTCAGACATATTGGATGAACAACTGCTTCTGTCGCATACTTCCAGCCATGATGTACTGCTTTACTACAACCCAAGAGCAATTGGAACAAACTGTTCATGGACTAAAACATCTGAAACCATGAGCCAAAATACAGCCCCACCTTTGCCGCACATACATACATTTATTGTTTTAGGCAATTTGTTGAAGAGCCAGAAAACTAAGTACTATGGGGGTCCCTTCAGGTTCCCTGAGATGTTCAGATTTCTATTTAGCTTCTAAGACCGACATGGAAAAATTTAAAGGATTGGAATGGGTGTGTTGTTTGCTTAGGGTAGACTGCAATTTGAATAATAGAAAAATTTCAGAATCAGAATCTGAACTGTCTCTTATTCCTTTGTGTCGTTTTACCTTATCCTCTTGTTTGTCTTGGGATTTTCAGTGTCAATATCTCCTCTATTTTTAGTTTTATTTATGTCAAACTTTTTTTGATAATTGTAAAGAAGTCGCTTAGTTTTTTCTTTTCCAGTTTTTGCAACATGTTACTTTATTGAATTCATCAAAGCAATTTTGGTAGCATTTTTAGAGGTTTGGCAAAGAAAGAAAAACATTATATTTTCTCCTTTCTCATATGAATGCCTTAATTCCTTATTTTTGCTTAGTTGCCTGGCTGCATCTTCGAAGACTGTATCAAGAAGAAATGGTAAGGCGAGGATCCTTGTGTTTTTCCTGACAACAGACTGAAAGATTACAGCCTTCCATCATTTTGTATGATACTTCCTTTAGCTCATCATTATGATGTGATATATTTATTTTAAAACTATTTAAACTAGACAAATGTTGAATGTTGCCAAATATTTTTGTCTGTGTTCATTAAGGTGATCATTTGGGCTTTCAATTTGTTAATATGATTTGTAATATTTTTTATTTCAATATGCTTAATGATCTTCACAACTTTGAAATAAACACCATTTCATTATGCTGAATGCTACCTTAATATGCTGCTGGGCTTACTTTTTATGTTTTAAGCATTTTTATCTGTATTTACTAGAGTTATTAGCCTGTAGTTTTATTTTATTGCAAGTTCCTTGCAATGTTGGCTATCAAGTAACAGTAATTCTGAATTATAAAATGAGATTAAAAGTATTTCATCCTCTTTGATTTATTTGGAAGCATTTGAGGGGAAGACTGACATCTGAGTTGTTTTTAAGTATCTCTGAGAATTCAGCAGTGAATTGGTCATTGGCTTTGAAGATAAATTCTTTCACACTATCTCCAGTAAATTTTTGCATTGTCTTTTCATATTTTCGATTTCCTCTTAGATATGTTTTAAGAGGTTGCATGATTCCAGAAAGACATCCTTGTTTTCTAGATTATGCCATTCTTTGGTGTGTATGTTATTATTATTATTATTATTATTATTATTATTATTATTATTATTTCTATGAATGTTGATAGTTCTGAGCTGTAATCCCTTCTTTTACTTTTGTCTTCTTAGTAGCCAGGCTGAAGGATTATCAATTACATTATTATTTGAAACAACTTTTAGGGTTACATTTTATATTTATTTTTCTAATCTCTACTTTGATAGATTTTGCTATGATTTTGATATTCTCTACTTTCTTCTACATTTAAAATTATTTTCTTCTAATCTAATCACTTGAGGTATAATAGCATGCTTATGTGAAGCTTTGCTTATTTATATATTTAGCATTTGGTTTACAAACTTCAATCTCATGAGTACTTATGTCATATCCCCCATGTTTTAGTATGTCATTTGCCTGTTTTTATTTGCCTCAAGACACTTTCTGATTTTCCCTCTGATTTATCCTTTGATCCAGTGGCTGCCCGGAAGTTTGTTTACTTTCCACACATTTGTGAAATTTTCAAGATCTTTTCTGTCATTCATGTCAACTTTCATTATACTGTTGATATAATAGGTATTTGATATGCTTTTGGGCATCACAGACTTAGTAAGACTTGCTTGGTGTTCTGACCTACAATCTGACCTGGATTGATATCCAATTACATGCATGAAGAATGAATGCTATTGCTTTTAATTGAAATACTCTACAAACACTGGTTCAATCCATTTGTTCTTATGTATTTTTTAAGAACAAGTTTGTTAGTATTGTCAACAGCTCTAACTAGATTATCTGACCTATTATTTTATTATGTCCAGTAAGTCTCTTTAGATCTAGTCATATATGCATAATATTATACATAGATGCTCTGATATTGGAGGCATATATATTGATGATTACATATTCTTGAATAATAATAATATCTTTGTTACAAATATTTGTTGCCTCTTTTACAGCTTTTGATTTAATGTCTTTTTGTCTGCTCTAGCTAGAGATATTTTAACTTAGTGTTTACTTTCATTAATATATAGTTCCTGTCTTTGTGTGCTTAAAAGTAAAGCGAATCTCTTGTAGGCAGCCAATAGAAGAACAATGTGTTTTATCCATTAAACTACTTGCTGTATAGCTTTATTTGTGCGTGTGTTGAGTGCAAGTATATGTGTGCATGTGAGTGTACATGTGTGTATGTGCATTGCATATGTGTGTGTGTGTGTGTGTGTGTGTGTGTGTGTGTGTGTGTGTGTGTGTTCAGAGGCCCGGGTAGGCACCTGTGGAGATGAGAGAACATCATCTGGTGTTTGTCTTTATCATCTATCTGTTTAAGGAAGAATCTTTTATTTGGTTTTCATATATATACCAGACTAGCTAGCCAGTGAACTTCTAGGGATTCTCACTGCCAGGCACCAATCCTTACATAAAGGGTGAGCCAGGCAGCCAAGCAGGAGAGAAAGGGCTTCAAGGGCAGGTAAAATGGTCAGATACAACCCCACTCCAGCCCCCACTCCAGTGGGAGTTTTTCAGGGATGCCAATCTAGACATCATGTGATGTATGTAGGAGATCCTATAGGTTCCATGTCTATGGCTTCAGTCTCTGTCTGCCCCTAACGGTGCTAGTCAGTTGATAATGTGGGGCTTCTTCTCTTGGTATCTTCAGCCCCTCTGGTTTCTGCCATCCCTCCCCTTCCTCTTCTGTGGGTAGTTATTTTTAGGTAAGGATTTATTATAATATTTTATATAGACTTTTTGCATCTCTTCTTTCTTGCAGTCTTCTTCTGTGGTGATTTTTGTTGTGCGGCTACTGTTGTTTGGCTGTAGTGACATGTTTGAACATTTCTTTGTCTGTTTTGATTAAGTATGTGAACTCTTTTCTATATGGTCACTAAGCAACATAAAGCAACTTATATATGTCACCTGTGTGTAACAAGTTTCTTTTTATGTGATATTATTATTCTCTCTTTGCCTTTAGCTTTTGACTTTGAGTGTTTCTATTGATATCCTTCATATTTCATTATTTAAGAGGCCAGTAAGTTCCAGATCCTGCTTTCTCATTAATTTCCCAGACCTTGGGAAATTTCTGCCATTATTTATTTGAATATGTTATTTTCTTGATATTAAATATATTTATAACATATTTATTTTCTTTCCAGTATTTTAATAATCCACACTATGTTTTCTACTTTGTTTCCCCATATATAATTTCTATAACCACTTATTTATTCTTTCATATTATTTTATTTTTCTGCTTCTGAGATGTAATGATTCCACTGAAATGCCTTAAAATTCCTTGATTCTTTAACTTGTTCTAGTCTACTATTAAAACCTCTGTGTGGTTATTTTTAAACCATTATTTTTAGTTTGATTTTTTGATTCCTATTTGTTCCTCTAAAATTATTATATATCACTTTGGTGAAGTCTTCACAGTGTTCTGGCATTGTTTTCTTTACTTGACTGAACTTATTATATCAAGTCTTTAATTTCCCCTCAGGTAGTGTTGTATCTCCATTTCATTAGGGATAGTCCCTGGAGATTTAGTATTTTATATGGAATATACTTCATGTCTTCATTTTCCTTGCATATATATGTTGTTTTATGTTTACTAAGTAAAAGAACTGCCTCTTTCATCCTTGTTAGATTGATCTCATGTCAAAGATTTTTCTCTACTCTCAACTCATCCAGAAGTCATAGGTGTATCTAAATAGTTTGTGTTTCTGTCTCTTTTCCAATTGGCTTCCAAAGAACTAGAGAATTTCAAGTGTGAAAAAAAGCAATTGTTGGAGATTAGGGATATACAATTCTTACAAATCTATTACAATCCCCTTTTGCTTGTGAAGAACCTCAGAGTCATAATTTATCTCCTACTTCGTCAGCCCTACATCAAAGAAAGAGTCTGAGGCAGATATCCGTACACCTGTTCAGACTATTTACATATAACCTAGGGAAATAGCTGCTGAAAGTCTATGAGTCACTTGATCTTTCATTGTGATCTGGGAGACTCTAGATTTCAAAACTCCAATAACTTCTATGAATAAGAGATTTGTAGCCATTACTGCAGGTGAAGCTACACAAGGTAGGATGCTTAATGAAAAGAAAACCTACTTCCAGGGAAACTCTCCAGATGTCAGCTGATTACTTCACAAACCAGGTTAGAAGATATAGTAACTGCCCATTTTCCTGTTTGAGCACCGAGATATGTCAGACACTCTGAGTAACAAAAAGTTTCTGGTCTAGAATTACTCTTGAAGTACACAAGAAAAGGCATATTCCTTTTCTGTTCAGCCATGAGGAACTACCCCTGTCTTTGTCCAAAATGAAACTGTAGGGGTGGATTTACTGTTGTTAACAAGCCAGGAAGGAAAGTCCAGGGAGTTCTTTGTTTCCTGTCTAATCTGCAGTGGCTTTTTTTTTTTTTTTTTTGCTATATAGACTCTCAGTTATTAAATTGAGATACCCCAGAACTGCAGGGAGAAGCTGGAAAAACTTGAAAACAAAACTTTTTTCTAAGGTTAAGTTGTGCTCTGGTCTCATCCCAGGTGCTATAGCCACTGGTTGTGCTACTGGGCTTCAAAACCTCCTTTTGTTCATTGTGCTTGAGGGGAATCCTCTGATGATGTATTCTTGCCATTCCTCTAGCTAGTGATATAAGAGCCAGGCCCTCTGGCAAGAATTGTAAAAGTATGTGTGGTACAATACTTCTTCCTTTGTGATGTTATAAGTTGAAGGTTTCTGGTGTTTGTTTTTTTTTTCTTTGTTGAGATTTGAAGATGCTACTTATTGGGTAGAGTTAGTTCACAGCTGTATCTGTTTAATTTCTACTGACTTTGATGAGGATTGTCTAAGTTGTGTGGTGTGTAGAAGTCTGTCAATGAATTCTTGCTGCCTCTGGAAAGAGATGGTACATATGTAGTTCTTTATCATATGTCTCTCTGAGGCATGTATACAGAACCCTGTTTGGTAATCCCCTATGTTACAGGCATCACTCTGGTCTTACTGTTTTATCCTGAAAAATTAATCCATCTAAGTAAGCTAGTTATTAAACTTTGAAAGACTATGACCACTAATTTGAATTACAGGATCTGTGATGTTGTGCCTTTAATTTACATTATTCCTATGTAATGTTTTAAATTTTTGTGAAAATGATTTTCTGTGTTATGCAGTCATTCATCAATTTTCTTTCCTTGCTAGATATTTTAAGTTGAATACAACTTTATGTTTGACTGAGAGGAGATAATTAAAACATTTTCCACAAGACATTGTGGTAAGGATAATTCCACTTTGAAGACTCCCAAATTATCATTTCTTATCTTAATGAATTAGTCTTAAAGCTTTTAATCTAATTAATCCTTAACCAAATGTAATACTACAGGATAGTGTTTGTGTATCTGCCACTATGCATGAATTAAAGTATGGATTTGCAAACAGATTTAGATAAGATCATCTGGATCTGACCCATGCCTCCTCTAGGCTTAAGGTAGGACACATTTTGGTTAATTTTAATGTCTTATATTAATCTATGTGTGTCCGATTCAGTTATATGTTTGTGAACATGCATTATTCTTTCTTCCCAATTGCCTAGAAGTACTGTTTCAGGGTGATATAATTGAAATAGACAGAGATTATATTTTGAAGTTAAAAGACATGCTATCCAATTTAGCTACTGTCTGTCGCTGTTATTTATTTATTTATTTAGAAACAGAACAAGGTAGGTTTTCTAGGACCTTTACACTTTAGACTAAAGCATGATTCTAGATTAAATAATGACCTTCATAAAGGTTTGAATTTTTCATTCTTTAATGCTTATGCTCCTCACATCTGAAGTTGAGTTCTATACTTTTGAACAAATTTTTGCATGGATGTTTTTTTCTTCTAGATTTTAGCTATAGAAATGTAATTCCAGCTGCAGGAACATTTGCTGAATAGACGTAAATTATAGGGAGCACATTGGCCAAGGTTCTTTAGAACACAATCAAAGAAATCTATGTATCTATGTATCTATGTATCTATCTATCTATCATTTATCACATAACTATCTTTGTAAATATAGATTGATTCACACACACACACACACACAAATATGTATATTAGAAGATTTATTATGGAGGTGGCTCATGTGTTCCTAAACCAAAGGCACCCTTAATATGCTGTCTGCAAACTGGAGAACTAGAAGAGCCAGTGGAAACCTTCAGTTCTAATGCAAAAACCTGAGACCCAGGGAAGTTAGTGGATCAACAACTAGGCCTAAGGTATGTCTTAAACATTGAGATTATCAGTAAAAAGTCAACAGGGCCTAAACTGTTACATTTAATATCATATTAAAGGCACATTTGTTCACAGTGGGAAAACTGAAACAGGAAGTCAGAAATTTCTGTGCTGCTTACCTCAGTCTCAGAGAGGCACTTGAATATCAGATGACTCAATTCTCCCAGTCTGTGAACATATATAATTATTTTCTAAAGATAAAACTACACATTTAGGGAATCAGATGAAATTTGTCAGACATGCAAATTTGCAAGTATAGCTTGTTCTACATATCTCAGATTTTCTCTCCATGAATTAAATATATCAGGAAAAAAATCTGTATCCTCTGCTGAGCATATCCATGGGCTGTTTTTGTTTGTCATAAAATATACAGGGCAGTATATATTTATGTATTATTTATAGTGACTTTGATTCTATATATAACTTAGAGATGATCTGTAGGACAGGGGAGGTTCCTTGGGCTATCTATCCGTACTACGTCTTTTTTGTCTCAGGAACTTGAGAATCCACAGATGTTGATATCTAAAGGGGTCCAATATAAGTTACGTCATAGATACTGGGGGATGAATCCATATAATCTATGAATTATTGCACCCACATTTACACATCTTCTCATGCAAAAAAAAATTTGAAAATCAAGAGTAAATATCTGTAAATGATGAACTGTGGAATTTAGCAGTCAGAGAAAGTTGGAAATTAGAGCAAGGGTAAATTAATTTTCAATGCTATATGGTGTAGAAAAAAGTGAACTGAGATAAACTTTATTTAGGTTTTTGATATAGAAGGACCTGAGATGTCTGTGAGATCAACAGAAGACATTACAGATCAGTGATGTTCTGATGTGAAAGAGTTGATGCTGTATAACCCTGAAGCTCTTCCACCACAGTGGAACCTTAAATATCTGCCAAACTACTATTTCATAAGGTTTCCTCCTCTACCCCCTCTACTAGTTCCCTTTCTCATTGCCAAATCAAGGTAACTGACAAGAGCAAATTAGGAAGGATGGATTGATTTTGGTTCATTGCTTGAAAGTGGATCCATCTTGGCAATCAAGGACTGGCAGCAGGAGTGTGAGGTTGTTGGTCACATGACTTCTTTAGTCAAGAAACAGGGAGAGATGAGCACTGGCGCTCAGCTCACTATCTCATGGATAGCCCAGCTCATGGAAAAGTGCCACAAACATCTAAACTGGTTCTTCCCACTTTGTTTAACTCAGTCTAGAGACTACCTCCAAGACATGCCCAGAATTTTGTCTCCTAGATGATTTTATGTCTTGTCAGATTGACAATATTAACCCCAACATTTGCTTTTTAATTTCATAGTGAAGCAGCCAATTTCAATGGGACTAAGAGAATCCATGTGAATCTTTCACACCATTTAGCCTTTAACAATGAGTATGGAAATAAAATATATCAATACATCTACTCAGAGGATGGATATATATATATAAAACTTCTTCACTCCAAGTATTTAGGTATTTAGTGAAAAATCTACAATGACAGAAAATATCACCAACTGTAGCTATAATTCATTTCTAGCAAAGCTTACAAAGGTGGTGAGCCTCACTCATGTTTTACATGGCTAGTCTGGGACAGGGGAAACAACTGAGCAAAACACCCAGGCCCTAAGTAAAACTTATATTTGAAGAGATCACAACTTTTATTCTGAGAATAGGAAACACAAAGGAGGTGGTCATTCAATTGGCTAATTCTAAACGGATTACTGAAGTTTGTTTCATAGGGTGACAGCTTGAAAATGTGGTTTTAAAGGTTGTTTTTTTCCCTCAGCATCTTTAAAGGCTCTTTGCTTCACTAATCCAATTCTTTGACCAAGTCATTAATTTTGTCTGAGAGAAGAAGCTCTACAGTCATGAAGAGGTGGCTCAGTGTGATTAAAACAGGCTCTTTCTATGATGGGCTGAGCTGAGGCATTTGGAAAAATGCTAATTCTGTGATTTTCATATTCCAGTGATTTGGCTCTCTGATCAGTTCCTATTACGCTGATTTTTTTTTTCATGAAAATGAAAAGAAAATGAAGGATTGCGGTAAAGGTTTCCTCTTAATGTGATGACTGCCTTCTGTGAGAGTCATCAGGAAGTCAGCTCACTTGAATTTTGGGAAAAAAAATGACTAGAATCAATAATGATTGGTGTTTGCTGAGGCTCCTGCTCTTTCTGGGGCTTCTTTGGCTTTTTCTCAGTCAGTGGGATTTCCTGTGCTTCATCTCTTCATTCATGAAACACAGCCAACAAAGGGAACTTGTACATTGCCAAGTTACTTCTTTTGGCCAGAAATATTTATTCCCAGAATGTTCTCAGTGTGAAAGGAGACAAGAAGCACTCTGATTGACTGAGGTGGCTTGAGCTATTATCAAGTACACAGTCATTCTCATCTGCTTTGTAATATGATTTTGAGAGTGATTTCAGCACGGGAGAGGTCAGAGGTGATGAGACTCCAAGGCTGATGGAAGTCTGCAGATGCTTGTAGCCTTGTGAGGATGGGTTTAATTTATTTCAGGCCTCTCAGTCACTTTTGGCCAATTCTTAAAAGGCAGAGTAACTACAGTTGTGCCTGAAATGGCAACAATGCATTCTTACAAGAAATCTCTGGGCCTGTCAGGTGGCTTAGCTGATGAGAATGCTTGCCACCAAGCCTGAAGACCTGGATTCTGTCCCCAGATGCCACATGGTGGAAGGATAGCACCAATTTTCAAAGGTTGGTTTCTTGTTTCCCACACATGCCATGACATGTGCATCCACACAAAACACACACACACACACACACACACACACACACACACACACCACATACACACACACAAACACACACTCATACACACACACACACACACACACACACACAACACACACTGAAATAAATTTATTAAAAAGAAAAGAAAAACACAAACGTGTCTTCTTGCCAAAAAGAAGCATCATAGTCAATCTCTTTAGACATAAAAGTGGTACAAACCACCATCTACAGTATTTTATTACTGCACAGAGCCTGAGATGACTAAGACAATCAACAGACTAACAACAAAACACAGTAAGCAGAATATGAAGTGTTACATGAGCTGTTTTGGAGCCGTCTTTCTCTGTGACCATATCATCCACGATTCTGATTTACACTTCCTCCAATATCTGGTGGGTGGAAATCTCAACTCCCCCTCTTGTATCTTTTAAATTTTTTTGTTCTCCAGTCACTGTGACCTCCGGCTTCCCAGTCCTCTCATCATGATACTGCCCCTTGCCTCTGTCCTGAATCTGCATTCGTTTGAGCTCAAAGAGATTCTAAAGTCCATTTGTCAGTAATATTTGCAGTCACACTAGACTTTGCTGGTTTTCTTGTTTGGTTTTTTCTTGAGAGAGCAGATGCTGATGTTAGATTAGTGTTGAAGCAGTAAAGATAGCACTAAAATTTTTCACTAGGCAAACCGTTTCTAAAGTGTCTTTGGGAAACAGTAAGAAATTTCATATACTGTAGTGGGTGCATATGGCTTTGATAATACAATACCAAAGCTGTGTGTCTTAAAACAACAGATATTAATTCTTGATTATAGAAGTCAGAAATCCTAAGTTAGCATAATTATGACAACAAAGCCTCTTGTCTGTAGGACATCATTCTTTCCTCATTTTCTTTTTTCCAAAGGGTGAGCTATCTTTGTCTCTTACTGCTTTGGCACCTTTTAGCATACGAAACCAGTCTGCTCCTTCACCTTCATAACACTTTGTCTTCTGCTTTTCTAGTATTTCTTTGCCATCCTCTCATGTGGCCCCTTAGGCTAAAGCAGGACAAGCTAGATTAATTTCCTCATGTTGAGATCTTCAAATGAATCATACTTTGAGATTTTCTTCCTCAATTTTGCTGCCTTCTGTTTTCTTTTAAAGTAATATTCATCAGTTCTAAGAATTGGAACACAACTTACTTGTCCATTATACAGAAACAGACTACAATAGCAGTATCACTTAATTCTAGCCTATTTCTAGTATATTATCTCCTCTTCTTCCTCCACCATCATTGTTGATGGACTACTCGAGGCTGGCTAAACTTCTCTTCTCTTATTATATATATGTGTGAACTGTACCCACCCCCTAGGATTGTAGGTTCATCTGTTTAGTATTCATGAACATATATTTTCATTAGATTGAGGCAAAACCAACATGTGTAAATGTTTTCTTGAAGGCTATAACCATTTCTAAAAGCTGTATCTGAGCTTGAAGACTTTTGAAACTGTTACTTTTCACTGGTAACTTGACTCTGCCCCTCTGTTCCTCTTTCCTGGCTTTTGGCTGTTACTGACAAAGATTCCTAACTTGTAACTTTTTAAAAATCCCCTTTATCTCTAAAAGGTTATAAAGGAAAAGGAAAGGAGGGAAGAATTCTTTATAGCTCTTTCTGGCTATCTTAATCTGTCTAAACTTAGAGAACTTCTAAAATCTATCACATTAACTAACTGCGTTCCCAGTTATCTCAGTAACTCTCCTCTGTCTGAAGCTTCCCAGCAATTGTCCATCTTCTTTCTTATTCTCAGGAACTGTCTTTATCTGAGACTTGTTTCTACCAGCCTTCCCTGTCACCAGCTTCTAGTGCTCACTGTCTCCCCTTTCACCACCTGACATTTCTAACTGAACACACTCTCTTAAATAGCTCCCCCAAGCTGTTCCCAGAAGTCCAAGTGGCTTGTAACCATCAGGAAGGCTGCACAGTACAAAAAAATTTCTTGGCAGTGTGTCTCACTCAAACATGGAACAAAAATAGACATAAAGCTTCTATTCAACAAAAGCCATGTATTTTAGAATGAAAGAAGTTACTGTTTCTCATAAAAAATAATGTGCATCTTTTACATGTTATATTTCCTAAAAGTAATTATAAATCGCACTATTTTATTTTATGAGAATTCAAGAAAATATGGAATTTATTCCCTTAAAGATGAAATGACTGGGCTTATCAGATAGCTATGCAGCTGCATGATAAGGAAAGGGCAAGTTTAGAACTCTAAAGCAGAGCACTACAGTTATCTGAGTACTGTCTTCCATCATCACCACAACTACTAACAATACCATTACCATCACCTACTGCTGCCATCATGACCACTATGCCTTATACCACCACCATGGCCTCAGCTATTGATACGACATTATTTGCAGTGAGTGCTAAATCATACTCATAGCTCATGAGAATGGTATCATCTTTTTCCAATTCCACATCCCTAATATATTCATAGATTGAAAAATAGCTATGATACAAGCATTCACCCTTTGAAAACTAACACATTGTGCAATACACTTGTTAATCAGGAGTCTCCACAATCAATACTATGATCACCAACCCACTATTTCCATCTCAATTACCACCACTACCTATACTCCTTTAATTAATACCATATTGTGCTCAACAACTTTCAGCTTTCTGCCATCAATATTATCTGAAAGATGAAATATCTAAGACATTTTCATAAAGAAATCTGCATAATATGATAATTGTTTTATTGGTCATATATAAGAAAAGGATAGGTTTTGATTTGTTACATGAATATTGTGGAGAGCAGAATGGCAAGGAGAGTACACACACAAACAAGATTTAGGTTCAGCATCATTCCTGGTTGTAAAACTCGTGGGAAAGTTTTTGCTGAATTTACTGAACAGGCAAGGCCTATTCCAACCAGATCCATTAGAAACTCCCGTAGGGACTTTGTTCTTCTCACCAAGTTAAGTTGCAGTTTGCTTGAAATGCATTCATCTTTTGAAAGAAGAGGAAGGTTGATAGGTAAAGCTGGCATGTCTGCTTCCAGGGAAGGTTGGAGACAGAGCAGAACTGAGTAATGCTAAGTGAGCTGAGTGAGTTGACTGTGCTTAGGAGACTACAAACGAATACTTTAGTATTCTTAGAAAGAGAAAAAAAATCAAAAAGCTAACAGTAGGTTGGGAGATAGATATTTTTTTCATCCCTAATTAACTCTGCTCATATATCTCTGTTTGGTTGATTTTATTTACATTTTAAGTAAGTGGACTGGATCTAAGAGAAGTAGGTGGTGAAGTGGAACTTTCTGGATGGAGAGACTATGCTTTTCTTCTATTATTAAAGAAGAGCCAATGATGTTTAAGACCCAACAGGTATTAAAACAAAGCCAGAACTTATACATACCTTTCCATAACATCATAACAAATGTGTAAAATAGGCATGTTGATGAATGTTTTACAATTCAGAAAATAGAGATTAAGAGAAATTCCAATATTTGTTCCATCAAAATCAACCATGAACAAACAAACCTAGGATTTTATACCACATAAGAATGTGTTGAAAGCCACCCATTCTCCACTATTACCTGGAATTATGTTTTACCTGGAATTGGTAGCAGGAGGATGATGTCAGACCAATTCCTAAGATGTAAAATGTGCTTAGAGCAATAGCAACTCCAGACTTCTATTTTCATATTAGACAGTGTGCTTTGTTTGAGATTTTTGTGTTCATTGGCTAACGATGTCAGTTTCTGCTCTGTGTGTTGCTTTCAAGCTGACTGTAGAAAACACTCTTAATTCTTGTCCCTAATCCAATGTATTTGAAGTTTGGGACTTTATTCATTGTTGTGTACATTAAGATAAAATAATTAGTCGGTCTATTGAGAATTGTTTTAGACAATACCATTAATTGTCCTAATTAGGTGGGTTTCTCTGACACTATTCACAAACCCTATATTGATTCTAATTACTGCTCCTTATGCTACTATTATCTAATGTCTTGGTGAAGGCAATTGTGTGCTCATTTATCTGGAATTTCCTATAGTTATTTATTCACCTAAAATATTTTTAAAGTAACTCATCTCCTCTTTAATTAGCTGTCACCTTTGGTATAAAGGCAGTAGGGGTAATAAACCATCAGTAATCATATGTAGGAGGTAGCCTCAATAGTTTAACCCCAGACTAAACCATCCTCTGCTGCTACTCATGTGCAAACAAGATGTTTCAGCAAGAATTTTCCTTCTGACTCCTCAGTGGTTCTTCCCTTTGTTTCCTTCTGCCACTTTGCCAGGTTTCCAGAGACCCTTTCTTTCTTTCCTTAAGGGGGAGCTCTTATTATTACTTATCATGGTCTCTATGTGTGCTTGTATTTAATAAAGAGTTACAACACAACTCAGCTGGAATTTCAGTCTGAATCTCCTCTACATAAGAGAACTGCAACATGGCAGGGACATTATATCTGTTTTCCTTTCTTCTGTACCATTTGCCATTATTTAATGGTATTCCATGCTGTCAAAAACACTGGCCTTGTTGCAAAGATTTAGAAGAAAAACTCACCTGTGCACTCATAGATGACATGTAATATTAGAAGTATAGTGATCCACAAGAGAGTCACCAGTGCAGAGACCATTAAAATTACTTCTTCCAAAGCAAGTAGGTCTATTGAGTGCTGACTTACATTGTCCATGTGGATATGCACAACTGAAATATATGTGAGGGTCTAGGCAATTACAAGGTCAAATTTTCTAATCACCAAAGGATGGAGTCATTAATGATGTAGAAAAGAACAAGAGAGGAAGGAAAATTAATTTCAAGATATTTTATGCATGTGATCATATTCAATTTTTACATTGATACTGATAATTGAACATTAACTGCTATAAATCTAAACAAACTAAAACTTAAACTAAGTTATCTCAATCTGTTGCTTAGCAAGTAGCCAAGTAGTCATCAGATTTTGCGTTGATAGAATCCTCAAGACGTTTTTCATTCTTATAGTGCTTGTTCTTAGTTTCCAGGTTTTTTAGAACAGTAGGAGTTAAAACAATAGAAATTTACGGCTGTATCTTAGAAGGTAATGTTTTAAAATTCATCGTAGTTGGGGACATTGTAAGATTTATGATTTTAGCACTAAAGAAGCTGAAGCAGGAAGATCATGAATTCAACAGGCTACTTTGCCAGATGAACAGAACCTGAGTAACCATCCTCAACTAAAGTAAAACACACAAACAAGCACACACACACACACACACACACACACACACACACACGTCTGGTAAGAAATCCCATTTATTAAAAAGAAGATAAGTTAAGTATAAAAAGCCTGTATATTATTTTAAAGTTTATATCCTTTAAGTTTATGATAACTGTGAATTGGTATTGGGAGCCATCACATAAATGTAGTAATGCATGCTGAGTTGGAAAAATTAGCCAGGAATTGTACTGTGAAAGAATAGCTAATTTTTAGAGGTAGTCAGTGTTCTGGCCTTTTCAGGAGTGGTGGTCTTTTCAGGAGTCCTATAATGTAATAACCTGTGGTTATTTGTATGTAAGCTCCCTCTGAACCTCTGACAAGTGTTTGTAGTGTATGTGGTAGGGAAGACTGTGGGGGAAGAGAATGTGTAGGAAACAGTCATTTCCACCTTCATAAAATACTGGTCAGAGTGAGAAAGGACTAGAGTGCCCATAATTACGATTCAAAATGCCAGCTTTCACCTTTGTTTCTTGTGGAGGAGAAAATAAAGCTTGCCAAGTATCCCATGGACCCTCTCCATATGAAATCAGAACTCAAATACATACTACCTGCTGCTATCTGAATTTCCATTTAAAAATAATTACTAAAACCATGTGAGTTGAAAGGGTTGGAAGATGTCTCACAATGGAAATATGTAAATTGCAATAACTTTGGCCTTTTGTATTTGGCTGAGCCACACCAAAGCCCAGCCTTTCCCCTGGAGGCTTTGTGGGATGATTTTTCCAAAGGGCTGCCCCAATCAGGGCACTGTCCATCTCTCTGCCACACAATTCTGCACTACAGTTGATGGAGTGGGACTGAGTGATTTTACTTTCCTTGGTATTTGTGGCAATTAAATTTTGATGTAACTTTCAAAAGACTTTATGACTGTAGCATCTTACAATCCCCTTAGACAGATAGGCACAGAGACTAATGAAATTTAAAGACATTTCCTGACTGAAATTAGCACAAGGCATAAAAACACACAGACACTAGTGGTGATTTCACATGCTGGTAGGCAAAATGAGTAAGAATGATTTCTTATGTAGAAGAGGTAAAACAATGCAAAACATGATAATATTTGATTGTCATTTGAATTATATTAAAAGTTGAGATCCTTAAATGGTGATCAGGCCAAAGGTGCTCTGCTCTCAAGGATGGACTAATGCAGTTATTTATGGCAGTGAGTTTTGATAAAATGTATGTTTTGTCCTAATTTCCTCTGTCAACACTGGTTCCCTTTCCTTTCCACCAAGTTGTGGGTCAAGATGAAGGCCTTGGCAAAGTGCAGTGCCATGTGTTTGAATCTCCCCATCTCCAGAATGAGTCAAACATATCTGTTCACTGTTAATTTCCTAATCTGTGGCAATTTCTTATAGTGATGGGAAGGATAAGGAAAAGCAATTGAAAACATCTCTATATCCTAAGCCCCTGCTCCCTGCCATGGTCAACACATAGCTATTGAAAGACTAGAAACCAATAGATATTTTTATTTAAGCCATGATAATAACTTATGTAACAGTTAAATGAATCACTAAAATAAATGAAGATGTATTATGAATCCTGAAACCCACTGATTATCAATCATATATGGAAGGTTTTTTTCACAGACCATATAAATTAATGTAAGACAATTAAGGCTATTCAAACTACATTCATTTATGCCAAGAAATAGTTAGGTTTATATACTGAGTATAAAACTAAATTAAAAAATCTTGAGCGGAAAGGCATTAATATTGATTGTTCAGTAGATATTTTTTCCAGATTAATCTTAACTACTTTATGTGTTTGGATATTGAAAAATAATAGTCCTTGTTGTGATCAAGTCTACATTTAGAGTTATAAAGTAATACTTAAACTTTTATGTAAATAATAATAATATGCTAAAATTTAAATACAGTGTTATGAAAAATTCATTTTCATGTGAAACCAATCTTAATTTATCTCATAAAGAATTTTTATATACTATTATAGACTTGACTTATCTAAATCTTAGTAGTCCCATATAGTTTTAACTAATCGTATGCAACTACTAATCACCTCAAATGTAGCTAGTTAAGGGGCCAGAAGCTCCATCAGGAAAAAAACATTTGCAACTAAGCCTGAAAACCTGAATTTGATTCTTAGAACCCACATGGTGAAAGGAGAGAATTTCTTACTCCCATAAATTGTCATCTGATGTTCCAATAGGTGCCATGGCAAATGCCCGTCCCCCCTCTACTAAATAATTACAATTCTTTTCTTAATGTTGCTACTCCATATTAAGGTTTGTTGGAAGGATGCAAAACTTGATTTTTTTCATGAACATCACAAGAATGAAAAGGAAAGATAAACAGCTACATGGCAGGTTGATTTAGAACTTTGAATTCCAAGAATAAAGCAGACCATAGGAAGTGTAACTTCATTAAGGTATCTTTACTTTTGCAAGCATCACCGTGCAAAGCACTGGAAAGTTAAGTGGGAAGACTGCTACTCTCCTAGATAGCATCTCAAATTGCTAATAGAAAAAGATAGATATTAATAAATAATTATGTGGATCCTTTATATGACAGATGTGCTGCTTGGCACAGTGAGGAATATTAAGGAGTGTAGAAGTCAGAACATCTATCTTCCATGAATTATCAAAATAACTAAATACATTTCCTTATAAGAAATTAAAATGTGGGTGATGAAGATGTGGCCCAGCAGGTATCAGCACATGAGTGGAGGTGATTGCAGAGGTCAGAAGAGGCTGCTGGATTCTCTAGAACTTGAGTTGCAAGGGATTATGAGCTGCTATAAGAGCAGTATCTACTCTTAACCACTGAGATATTTCCTCATCCCCTAAAATTACTATATTTTTAATCACTGTGTGGTACTGGTAAATTATCATACTTCACCTGAAAGATAACTAGGAAGTGTTTGCATAATGTTAAACTCTAGAGTTGGTTTTTCATGGGTGCCAACTTGGCACCAGAAGTTCTCAAATTCAATTTCCTGTGCTCATTTCCATCAGGAGTGTCCAAACTTCCTTCTATTGCCTGCATGTAGCCAAGAATAGCTATGGAGGTGGCTATGATGATAAACCTTGTCAAATTGATTATATTTAGAACTAATTGAGAGATAAGCCTCTGGACAGGTCATTGAAGACATTCCCAATGAAATAAGGGAGAAAATCCTCCTCTGAAGTATGTAGTACCATTGTGTAGTGGCCTAGACATAAAGAAATCAAAGGGAAAGCAGTGTTGCTTTGCCTATCTTCACTTCTTGCTGGTATGTATGTCTATCCTATTTGTTGCTGCCATGGCCACCACCATTCACTGCCCAAAACCAGTTTGTTCAGCTTTCCAACAGTAACTAAACACCAGTACTTCCCTAGGAATACTCCAAGCCTTTAGCAGCAGATTGAGACTTCTGCACTATCTAATATTATGAGTTGTATTTTCATATCGTATATTAGCTTAGTCCAACAATGACCTTCTACATACTGCAGAGACTAAGAACACAGGCACACTTCAGTCCATAAAGCTAGATAGTGCAAGATAGATAGTGTCTTCCTTAGAAGACAATGATCCCCAATAAATTTAAGATTAAT
This sequence comes from Cricetomys ansorgei, assembly GCA_026225945.1. NCBI lineage: Eukaryota > Metazoa > Chordata > Mammalia > Rodentia > Nesomyidae > Cricetomys > Cricetomys ansorgei. Next base: position 699,384 of record JAMJFZ010003206.1, read on the forward strand.
TTAAATGTTAATAGTTTTTGCTCTAATCATTTGTAAGCTGATTAGATGGTTCTTGAGTATGAAGGTTATAGATGAAAACATAGTACCACAGAGTCCACAGTTTGATCATACTTTGAGATGATTTTATACCATTCAGACATGTTTTCATTGCAAGTAGGAGAGTCAAATTTGGTCACATAGTAAGTAGCATTTAGCTACCTGAGACCTCATCCCGCAGTTTCATCAAGACTTGACCTTCCTTTTCCCTGACTACTCTATTAATGGGCTAATTGTCTCTGAATACCTGCCAAATTCCTAGGGTACAGCCAAAAGGTGAGAGCCAAAAGGGGCTGCTTTGACACACCCTTCTCAAGTTCTTAAGTTCTTTGTGACTAAGAGAAATTTAAATAGTATCTCCATCCTTAAACCAAACTTTGTAGGTGGCCCAATACACAACTAGCTCAGGAGAGTTCACACTTCTCATTTATGAATCCGGGAAGGAACTCAGTTTACCTTAAATGGCATTGATTCCTTCATAGATGTTACAGTTATTATGAAAGGGAGAATTTTGGTTTATATAGAAGCAACCCACAAACGATCATGATGAAATTATTTGAATTCTATTTTACTGCACCATCTCACTTGCGAAGTGAGTCTTGAGGCACAGTATTGTCTTGAAGCCAGAAAGGAATCATGAACTTCTCAAACACTGATTACAGTTTGAGGAAAGCAGCTATGAAAAATTTTTAGTCCACTTTCAACCTACCTGTCTTTGAGCCTGTAAGTGCTTCATCTCCCTGTTCCTCACTATATTTTTCTGTAAAAGTGCAAATGCAGAAACTTCTTTTCTGGCTCATCCTGAGACCACTAATGAGAATTCATGGGTAACAAACAGGAATTGTGTGAGGCAGTTTTGTATTTCAACATGATTGCATTTATTTGTCTGAAAAGCTAAGCTGAATTGGTCTGGCTGTTTGTTTTTAGCATGATTTAATGTGTAAAGACACACTAGTTTTCCTACATTGACTAATTGCCATTTCCAGCAACACATCCTGAGAAAAATGTTTTCACAGTATTCAGCAAACACTCGCTGATTTCTCCTTCTGAACTTCCTTGTAAACAACTTATCAAGCCTTCCAAATTCAGACTGTCATTAATAGAGTCGATGCAGGGTAGTAATTTTTTAAACTGCTGATGTAGGGTAAACACCAAACATAAACACACATGCCTTTCAGTATTTCTGCTAATGTGCAGTGGATACACAAACATATGATCCAAATTATATTGTTGCAGAATAACCAAAAAGTGTATGTTATCATTCCGTGAACTCTGTGAATGAGCTTCAATTATATATATTACTACCCAGGGTGATTCCATTATAAAATGACTCTGAATTCTTTTCCACTGAGAGGAGCCAACATCTCAATTCAATATGAATAAAAGTGAACTGACTACCCTCCTTCCCTTGCCTGATTCTTAGCATTTTTTTATTTCCATAATAGAACTATACTCTGAGTCTTGAGACCTCAGAATATCACTGATACTTTTTCATATAATACATGTCTTATATTGTTATCTTGCATACAACCAAACTATCTGTCTTCAAATTGTAGCTGCTGCTTCCTTGGCATATTGTCCAATAAACCAAGAGAGACAATATATGGGAATGTCTAAGAGACACTTTGCTGTGAGTAACTCTCTGGATAAAATGTTTAAAAGCTACCTAATTGGTATTTGCTTCCCCAGAATCAGGAAATTTCTAATTAGTAGTATGTACTCACTAAATAATGATGCCCAATCTTAACCCATTTAAAACCAAACAGTCTTTTGCTGTCGGGGAAGTTTGCTTAAGGCGTAACTCTATTCATTATATACTTAATATACAAAACCCCTCTGTGTGTTTAAATTCCATTGCATTCCAGTATTTTCTTCTTAAGAACCATATAGCAAACTCTTATTTCTATATTCGCAGCAGAAGGAACTGAAGTCACGTGAGGTGAAAACACAGGATAAATCCTAATTTTCACTTTACAGGTCTGTGTTTAGATCGATACCTTTGTCCTCCAGAGCCTATGTACTCTACTATAATACTTGTGTTTCTTTGATTTAGTGTCTAAAAAACAGCATTCCACTTTACAACATAACTGATCATTAGCATCTGATCTGTGAAAATCCAGCTGAAGACTTGCTAAAGTCTTTTATTTTTATTGTTATCTTACAACGATAAAATAAAAATAAAATACTTACCTACCCAGAATATACTTTGTGATAGTGTTGCCACATGATTTGTAAATACAGTGAATATGTTGAGGAAACACTACTCTGTACCATCATTGACTTAACAAGAACAAGCTAGTTCAACTTAACTTCAGTTACTCTTTTTTCCATACATACACCAAAGACAGTGTACAAGGAAACAGATTTTAGCAATAAATGACATAGAAAGCAAGTGATATATTTAACAAGTGGAGAAATTGGTGTGTGTAACAGTCACTGCAGGTTGTGATCACATATCTGTAGTATGAATGCTTGCTTACTAGGTTACTAGGTTGAAAATACTAATGGTTCTCAGGAGAGAATAGGAACATAATAAGTATGTACCAAATGAATGGTTTGGATGGCTGTATTATTATATATGAACAAATGGTCAAAAATTGGATATTATTAATATCAATATTGTGGAATAGTCATTTGAAATATTGGAAAATCCCAAGTGTTACACTTTATAACTCTTTCCAGATCAACAATTATTTTAGTAATTTTATTAACATTTAAATTATGGGTCAAAAACCTTATTATAAGACCAACCTGAGGAAAAGGGTGAGCATGATACAGGGAAGAATAAAATGCAATAAAGTATTTAAAGACTGAAGACATCATCTGAAGATCCTCAAATGAAATTAATGTAGTAATACGCATTTTGGTTCAAAGATAAGAAATGAAAGAATTGTAGATTAAAGGATGTGCGTGAAAGATGGCTTATTTGATGAATATAATTCAAAAGAGGGACACTGTGATCTATAGTGATTAAATACGTTAAGGCTGAAACAAGGGCAGGTACCCCAGGTGAGGAAGATTAAAGTTGCCTTACTAAAAGCTCAGTAGATACGTCTGTGAAAGTTTAGGCAGCAGAGCATGGTGTGACAGCAATTCTTGCTGTTGCAACTGAGCAGCTCTCCAGGCAATGTGGCAGTGACAAACCTGCCACATGTACTGCATAAACAAATGAATTTGACTCTGATCTAATAAAATTTTGTGGATAGTGAAACTTTAATTTCATATGTTTTCCACATGTTGTGTAATAACATTATTTTCTTGATTCTCTTTTCTGTATTCTCTTGATTTAAAACTGTTATTAAACTTATTTTAGCTCATGTGTCATGTAGAAACAGGCGAGATCTCAAACTCAGCCCACAGGCCAGGGTTTGACAAGCTCAGGTGTATTCCACTTTTGTCTGATGCCACCTGGAATTTAGTGCTAGCATAGGCAACACAAACAGTGGCAGCTACATGGTTAGATCTTCAAATATAATTTCATGCCCTGTTTTCGGCCAGGAAGCTTGTTGCACTATATTTTTAAAATATGGGATGGCTGTTCTGGGAAATAAAAGACTTTGGACAACGTGTTTGACTCTTTGAAATGTTTAAAAGTAATTTATAAAATATGAAAGAGATTCAGTGCAGCATTGTGCCACTTTTCCTTCCTACATGGAATTTGGATTCATATAGAACTCCATTCAAGTTCTAGCTAGGCCACAGGATATTCAATTAAATATTTCCTGGCTTAAGTTGTGTCATTTATAAAACACTGAAAGTCACATATCCCATTTGAATTAGCCTTTGTTCTGTGAATACTACTACAAAATATGATGGCTTAATAGAGCAATACTTTATAATTCCTTTCACTTATTCAGATCACCTGGCCAGTTGCTGGAGAATTTCATGGGCTCCCAAGAAAGGGCATATGAAGTTCTTGATGAACCCACTCACCATTTCCAATGGTTCCTGGCACAAAGAAGAGGGGATAGCTTTGTCAAATAATCTGCTCAATTATATAAGAGAATATTGGGATCTGGCAGGTCCTCATTAGATTTACAGGTTTTTATGACATGGATGAAGTTAGACAGCTATATGTAGATAGTAGCAGAAATAGACTCACTTTATAAAGAAAGAGTGGAGATGAAGGCAGGGAGTAGACCAAAGCTTGGAGAAGAGGATAGAAATTCAATGATGCTAGTGTTGAGCAGATTGGTACCTCTTCAGGTCATTGGTACGGCAAGCATTTTTTCCATGCATGCTACCTTGCACGTCAACCTTGGCATGGAGACATTTCTGTTCATTCACTTTTGCTTCTGACACAACATAGCTCTGAGTCATTCAGTAGAGCTTTGTTGGCTGCTTCATTTTGAAGTGTTGAAATTGTATCCCAAGACAGCAGAGAACAATCATGAGAGATCCCTGAAGCTTAGGGAATAGAGCACTCACAGTATCATTTATGCAACATTCTGTTTCTGAAAGTATGATCCAGATTAGACTGATTTGAAAAAAAAAACAAAACAAAACAAAAAAAACAAAAACAAACAAAAGAGGAACTAGAAAGTCTTGAGATAATGGTAAAAAAAAAATTAAACCCTTTAAAGCCTGAGATTTAAATATGTCCTTTATGGCCAAAAGTGAGGGGTGTTCAAAGAAGCCAATGGCATTATGGCCAAGCCATAAAGGAACTCATGAATCATACTGAAAATTTTGGTTTATGTTGTAGTTGTGGTTTCTATTGTGATAAAACATCCTGACCATAAGTTGATTGAGGAAGAAAGGTGTTATTTCACTTACACTTCTAAGTCACAGTCCATTGTTGACAGTTAGGGGAGGAGCTCAAATAAGGGTCCTAAATGTAGGAACTGATTCAGAGCCATGGATGAATGCTACTTACAGACTCAATCCACAGAGTTTGATCAGCCTGCTTTTTTCTAGCATCCAGGACCACCGGTCCAGAGATTGCATTGCCCATAGCCACTGGGTTGTCCACATAAAACTTCAATCAAGTTGGGCTTACCCAAAGACCAATCTGTAGGAGTGTTTTCCCAGTTGATATTTCCTCTTCCAGAATAACTCTAACTTGTGTCAAGTTGACATAAAACTAAGCCACACATTTTGTATCCAAGGACAGTTTTGTGTTACAGAAAAGGATGGAGTGACTTGGAACTTGAAAGTGACCCTTGGTGTTGATCTTATGTGCATACTTAGAACCAGTTTCTCAGTAGGCATATATGGGGCTGGTCACATATTTGAGTAAAAATGTGACACATAGTCCAACTAAAGAATGAAAGCAAGCCAACGGAAACAAATATCATGTTCCTTAAGAATTTTTGGATCAAGTTGTTTAGAACTGGAACTTGTCTCAATCTGATAAAGCTCCTTTTATTTAATTCCTGAAGTAGATTGCATTCATTCCTCATAGATATAGAACCTGGGAATTTCAAAGTCATGGGGCTAACACATTGGTGTCTGTGAGGACCTATTCCCTCATTCATATACATTCATGTCCTCATATGGTAAGTAGGTTCTCTGAGACCTCTTTCCTACGGGCATCTAAAGTCATCACCAAAATGTCTACTTCCTGAGATCATTACAATAGGGGATAAGGTTTGACTTAAACATTTGAGGATGGTATAATTACTCAGATGAAATTAGAATTGTCCTATATTAGATTTGAGGGATAAGAAAATGGAAGTTGTCAGTAAACATATTTGTATATATAGATAATTGTATAAAGATATAACATGAGAGTTCTGTCATTCTAGAGCTTGTAAGAGAAGTCTTTGTGGGCTGCAAAATCTCAGAATTTGTCAATATTTAGGAATTTATAAAAAAATTAGGTGTATCATTTATATCCTGAGCAGCCCCAGTATATGCCTGCTGGGAAACTGGGTCTAAGTATGCACATAAAATGGAAAGGAACACATGCATAATAGCAGCAGACCTTGAGAACAAAACAAGAGCTGAGCACTATCAGCAGTGATCAGTGTGTTGGGACAAGCCAAACAAGATGAGAACAAAATGATTCATGCTATTTATCAGTATAAGGTCATTGATACCAAGGTAAAAAATGAAATAATTGACTATCAATATAGAAGACTTGTTCAGTGACTTTGAACACTGTAAGTATAGATGAGAATTAGAAGAAATTGCGGTATGGAGCCACAAAAATGACTCCACAGATGAAAGTAAACCTGACTACAATGTGTGGAGCGCAGAAAAATGTAAAAGGAGATGTCTGATTCCAGTGCTGTCCTTTGACCTCCACATGCATGCTGTGGCATTAGCATGCCCATACATGCACATTATATACTCATACACACATAATAATAATGAAAAAAGATGGAGCAGTGGTGGCACACTTCTTTAATCCCAGTACTCAGAAGGCAGAGGCAGGTGGATCTTTGTGAGTTCAAGGCCAATTGGGTATACCAAGTGTGTTCAAAGACAGCCAAGGCTAAGAAGAGAAGCCCTGTCTCAAAAAAAACAAATAATAATAATTAGTAATGAAAAGTTACAACAATAAGAGGAATAAGAGCTGTGTGATTCAAGATGGAAAACTGAACTATTTTAATGGTGATAAGACTTAAGGCAAGGAGAAAATAATGGGTTATACAAACAAAACACATAAAATTAACCCAGAATTAGCCAATTGTGACAGGTAAAATATGATCGAAAGCATAAATGTATTTATAATCATATATATGAAGAATAAATGACTGGTATCCTTAATACCAGTGTGGTTAAATGGTTAAAAGTGTGCATCTATAGAAGATATATGGAAATACAAGAAGTAAAAGAATTTTAGCTAAAACTATCAAGTGACTGAAAAGTAGAGTCGATTTAGAGAAACAGTGAATTAATGGTCTCAAAGAATGAGTTAAGTATTTTTCAGTAGCAGTAGAGAAAGGAAAATGAAAAGAATGGAAGTTATGAAGGCAGACCGAGAATTTCCACACCTACATAATTCTAAGTTCAATAGCGAAGAGGTAGCAAAACTGGAGTATCATCATTTACTTAAATATACAGTAGCTTTAAATTTTCAAGTACTTACGTGATACTTAACATGCAATCTTCATTAATTGTATGTGTGAACAGATATAAGAACACACATATCCCTGGAAGTTCAAAAGACGACATTTAGGAAACTCCACAAGGGTCAAACTTAATGACACATTACCAAATAAGGAGGCATGGAATGCAGGCATCTAGCCCTGAGCAGAATCTTCAAAAAAGAGCAGAACAAGATGGGCTTTTGTCTTTACCTTTACTAGATATGAGGACATAAGCATTGATTAAAACAGAGTTCATTCATCTCTGGTAAATGATGGTTAAAGAGGGAAAGCAGAGTTGTGCATGTAAACAGTATTCAGAGCTCTCAGTTTTAGAAAGTTGATTTTATTTATTCTTTATATTTGCATATAGACATTAAAGACATCTTGATCATAAACCATTGCACTTGCTTCTTAGGGTAAATGACAATAAAGAATAATGTTTGCTGTATGCATGGAACTTTTAACTTACCTGTTACCATTTCACAGTGTCTGCCACGTTGTAAGACATTGCAAATATAACTAGCAAATTTTGCTCTGAGGTAAATAAAGGGACATTCAATTCTCACAGAACAGAATAAGCAGAGAGATGGAACGTATGACATTGCTACGGAAAAAGAGATATTACAGCCCTCCCTGTTTTCACACATGCCTGACCCATGTAGGTCAGTGAATTCTGAACCTCCTGGCTTAACGTTCCTACAGATCCATGTGAAGTACACATTCCTGGGTATACTGTTTCTTTCTTAGGGATGTGGTCACTATCTTACATTGTCTACACAGACCTAGCTCCAAACAATTTTCCAAAAGAATTTAGAAAATATTTTTATCTCCAAGTGAATGCTTGAATATTTTACCTTGTTAGGATCATAGACCCTAAATTTAAAAATTTTTTACTGATAACCATTAATAAATATAGTAAGTACACAAATTTTAAACTCAACATATCTTGTTACAGATGTTTGTTTCTGTATATTTGTGCCCTACCTATCAATCTACCTGGATGCTACATATTGTCTCTGGGATCATACAAAATATATAATTCATTGTGAGGAAGAATAAAATTGTGAGCCAAGTTGTTTCTCACTGTAATGAGCACAGAGAAGGAAAGTATCAGAAAGGATTAAAAAGAAGCAGATAAAAGTACTCACTATGCCTAAAGCTCAGTGCTCTCACATCATCCTTCCTTCAGTCTGCCTGTAGCACCATTGAGTTACACCATCTCTTAACCTATTCTCCCACATGGCAAGGCCCTTTGACAAGGCCTGGAGATACCAACAACAGGAACTGGGATGTATAGCCAGAAAACTACACACTCAAGCCACTGTCTCTGTGGACTGGAACTATATCTTTGTTTTTCTCTCCAGAAGGCCTCCTCCTCTTCTATCCTTTGACAGTGATTGACAGCTACAAGTTGTTGTGTCAAAGCTCCTGCAAGTCAATTATGAAAATGATGTGCACTTGCTTAAAGATGATTGTAAATTGCTTCTGGCTGATCAGAATAATGAGTTGCAGCGATGCTAATCAACACCAGGCATATATAGTACCTGCTACTGCTGGTGGGTTTGCAGCTGCAACTAGTTCAACAAATGAGTGTTTTGAAATTTTTGTGGATTGAGCAGGATGCTCACAATGAGGAAATTATGAGAGGAGGTGAGATTTAGTTCAAAGAAAGAGATGAGACAAAGCACAGTCAGCTCATGTTAATTGTATAGCTGTGTTCATCACCAGTCTCCTATGAATTTAGTGTCTGGAGCTGGGGTGGGGGCAGAATTAGGTATAGTCAGCTCCTTTACATATTGCTTTTAAAAAAAAAATCATTGTATCATTATAGTTTCTATGTGAAGTGGCTATTTTCTGCCCCATAGGGTAGTTGAAGAAACTAACACTAGGAAATTACCCAGCAACACTCAGGTAGGTGAGCACCACAGTATACTAATGATAACTATATACCTTCACCAAATCTCCTCCTTTAAGCTTGCCCCATGGACAAGGGTAAAGTGGAGCTTAGTAGCTACACCACATGTGCAGAATGTTGGTATAAGTCCATCAAGTGGACACTTCTGAATGTCCTTTCCAGATTGCATTCACACACTAAAGCTTTTTATGAACTGCATCACACACACCTTCACTATGGTTGTTGGGGGGCAGTATAGGGAGTGACTGCAATGAGGACTCCTTTCTGACGTGGAAAAAGTGTCCCAAAGTGACGGTGGGGAAGACACACCAACCTGTGAGTGGACTAAAAGAAACTGATTAAGTTGTTTTTCAGTGTGTGAAAATTCAGTGTTTTTCAATTTTGTGTGTTTATAAAGTATTTGGATCACATTCACCTCCCACTCTTCTCTCTTATTTATGTCTTCCACCCACTCTGAAACCTCTTTCCAGTGTGTCCCTTAATTGAACTTTTAAAAGGAATGTTCATTATGAGACATGATAAATACGTCTAAATAATGCTAATAAAATGTGAGATGTGGAGATAATACAGCTTGCAGGGAGTGTGACTAAACTGCAGTTATTCAAAGCCTCAGTAAACATTTTGTATTTATTTACTCATCATATTTTTTCCTGTGGTAATTGGATCCAGGGACTTATGCATGCCAAACAAGTTCTCTCCTACGGGGCCATCACACACCCCTTGCCAGACACTTACTATGTTTTTAAATAGTGATTCTTTAGAAGTGAAGTGACTCTTCGTGCTTTTGAATACTGACATAAATGGGGAAGTTTGGAAAGTAGGAAACATGCTAGTCGAATCATTGTGGACATACTGTGAGGTTCTAGAATCCAGACCAATCACTATAGATGTGATATAATTGACTGATCATGATTGAATATCATAGCAAAGAAAACCGAGGAAAATTAATGTGGAATGGTACAAGCTAGATAAATTAAAGTATGGAGAGCTTACAGAAAGGTGAGAAGATTAAGCTGTAGTTGCAACAGCCCATTTGTCTACTGAGAAGTGTCTGCCATATCTCCACTCATAGAAAAGAAATTTGGAATTGGACAGAAACTTCACATCACAAAAGTACATAGCTTAATTCAAGGGGGAAGGTTGACATGCTGTATCTGATCTAATTCCAAGATTTAGACTCTAATTCTATGCCTTGGCTAACTCGTACTGTCTTTGTTCTTCTTCCAGACTCAATGGGAATGAACAGCCTAGCTTTGGGACTTTGAGTTTAGTAAACGGATGGCATGAACCCAGGGAGCCTGGCATATGTCCCCTGCTTCTGTTGTCAGGGTAGAAGTTACTCTTCAATTTGGCACTAAACATGCCTACATGGCAGAGCTAAAATCAATGTTGGGAAATATTATCAGCTTTTTAGGACAACTCTAAAGATTTATTTCATATTATCTTCACCAGTAATTATAAACTTTTTATTATATTAATTTCACCTCTCAGGTGTTGATGCTATTTTTTGAAATGTTCAGTAAACATAGATATTAGCATTAGCATAGTATTATATAATTCTTCATGGTTTTATTCAATACATGAAGTAATTTTACATGGTAGGTGCTGTTCTATGAGGAACTGAGTTTTGAGATGTTCAATAACTCAATTATAATTTCTTTGTGAAGGAATGAATCAAGGTCAGAGTTCAAGCCCATATTTGAAAGTAAATCTGTTTTATTCTTTCAACTTTTCACATTGATCAGGTTGACTGACAAGCTTTTTTGATAAGATCAAAACAACCTTAAATTCTACAAGAGGTCTTAGCATATGATGGAACTTGAGATTGAGAGTTAGCTTCCTGGGTAAAGGAACTAGCTGCCGTGTCTTACAACCTGAATTAGATCCCTAGTATCCACAAGTGAAAGAAAGAAAGCTGTTCTACAAGTTGCCCACTGACTGCCACACATGATGTGGTACATAGACAAATCCCTAAATAAATGTTAATATAATTCAACAAATAAATGAATAAATGAAAAATAAATAAATGAAAACTATGGTTCTATAGTAATAATGTCATCAGAAAAAATTTTTTATGAGTGAACTTGTGGTTAAATGCTAATTATGAATTAGATGATTTCACATACATAGCAGTAAATTGGAACACATCCTTTTTTGCATAAGAAAAAGAAGAAAAGATAGAAAACTAGCTTTGTAATGTTCAATTTTCTGCATTTCTCTTTCCAATATTCTTTCAGTTAATTTAGAAAAGGAATGAAACACTCTTTAGGCTGGAGAGGAATATTAACAGTACAAGTAAAGCCAACTGGGAAAATATCAAGCTTTTTCAAATTCAGAATTCAATTCTTTTTTCAAGAAATAAAGGAATTGATCTTTGCATATAGTGAATTTGTTTGGAATAGACCTTAATTTGGACTCTGCATTTGGGAGTCTGAAACCTATGCATCATATTCTTATTCTATAGATTTCTTTGTAGAGGACAAGGGAGTGGTTCAGAGCTCAACACATTCAGAGTGAGAAACCAGAGTGCTATGAGCCTAAGGGACATTATCCTAAGTCACTGTCAAGAGAAGGAGTTTTGGGGAGTCCTAAGGATGTACACTATCCTTCATGTTCCAGCAGGTGAGCCAGGAGATACACAACAAAAGAGTAATGAATGAATGACTAGAGCTCAGGAAGAGAGGATTCTTTCATAGTTACAACTTTGTTCTTCATACAAGGGAGGGCTTCCTGTCAAGAACTGGTTAATAATACTCTCAGAAAGATGAAGGAGTAATGACAAAGGGAGGTTCCTATGCAGGTGTAGAAGTAGGAGACAAGAAGCTAAAGAACTCATTACTGTGAATACAAGAAAGAAAAATGGGAGCAATTTCCAAAATACGTAATTTATAAGATGTTGTACAGAGAATAAAAAAGCTCCTGTGTTCAAATGCATTAGGGAAGCTTACAGAAAATCAAACTTAAACTGGTCTCTTGATTGCATTATATTTTTATAACTTTCAATGTCCTAATATGCGTTATGAATCGTTATGAATGCCCAAGTGCAAGTATTATATGCAGTTTTCCTATGCAAATTTACCTTCTGGTAACTTGTTATTATATTAAGCAATTTAAGAAATTCAGTATTCAATGGAACAGAAATTCAAGGATGCTTGGTTATTGGAAAGGCCTTTAGTATTTGACTAGTCTGGTTTAGTTACAGCCTACCTACCAGGAATACCCAGGAAACTGTGAAGCAGTTATTCATAACTTTACAGTTCAATGACCATAGCACCCCTGAGAACTTCTGCAAGGATTACTGGGTATACAAAGGCGCCCAGCACAGTGCCTGACACATAGCAAACACAATACATAGACATTCTCATTGTTGTCAACATAAAAACAGAAAGTACCAGAATCCCATGGCCTGACAACAGATATAAGACTCCCATGCATTCATTTTTTTCACAGAAGTCATACTCTACCAGCCACTTTTGAACTTCTGTGACGGAATGCCTTACGGAAGTAACTTAAGGAAGAAAAGATTCATTTTCATTCACAGGTTTCATTCACAGGAACACCATAGTAGCGGAGGCAAACAGAGGCAGCTTCATGGTAACAGTGGTGTGTGGAAGAGACTGTTCACCTCTATGAGGACTAGGAAGTAGGGAGTGAAGTAAGAAGTGAAAGCAAGCATAAGCATCAAAGGCCCAAGACTTGTGATTTACTGCCACCACTGAGTCCCCAATTCTTAAAGGTTCCACAGCCTCGCAATTATACCTCCAGTCCTGGAACAAGCAATGAAATCTTGAGCCTGTGGGACACATTTCAGATTAAATTCATGGTGCATTCATTCTCTTAACAGGAAAGAAGTAAGGGGTGCTAATGGAATCAGAGGAGTGTGGGAAAGTGTGTTTGAAACTGAAGAGGAATGGAACATAGAGTTCCCTAGAAAGAGCTGCTAGGGCTTCCTTCATACACAGATGCTAAAACAATGAAGCCAGTGATCCTAATATGGGGAATTTGGTGTATTTCGCAAAAATATTTACATAATTTGAAGCAGTTGTAAACAATAGCAGAATAAGAGCCAGAATAGACTACTTAAATGTCATATTTTCAAAGGTTGGCCAATATCAGCTAAAAGAAAGGGATGGAATTGACTGCTTTCTATTCTGTACTTATTCTATCTTCCAAGTCAGTTTCATATCCTTCATATTCATTTTCACTTAACTAATGTAGAGGTTTAAACAAGAATAGTCCTTATAGGCGAATATATTTGAATATTTGTTCCCTTATTGGTGGAACTCTTGGGGAGGAATTAGGAGATATGTCCTTAAGAAGAGGTGTATCATTAGGGGCAAGCTTTAAGGTTTCAAAAGCCCACACCATTTCCCTGTTAGTTCTCTCTGCCTCCTGGTTGTGTCTAAATATGTGAGCTCTCAGCTACTTCTCCAGAATCATCCTTGTCTGCCAATGATGGTCATGGACTCTAGCCATGAAACTGTAAACCCCAAATAAACTCTCTCTATATACACTGTGTTAGTCATTGTGTCTTATCACACCAATGAAAGTAATTGAAACAGTTGGAATGTATGAAAAATAATTAATGGAAGATGAATTACATTTATACATATATTATTTATGTTTTCCTCTTGAAAATTAAATACGAGGAAAGTCTGATGAATAAATAATAACGTTCCTACATCCACATTATACCTTCCATATATTTTATGGATATGTTACTCTTATCACATTGAACATCAATGGCAATTTTTTGCCTTCCTTGTGTGCTTTTTACTAATATTAAAGTTAAGGTTTTCTTATCTTGGAGTTATTGAAATGGCTAAGAAATTAAGAATACATACTGCTCTTAAGAGAACCTCAGTTTGTTTCCCATCAATCACTTTAGTCAACTCACTACTACCTTTAACTCAAGATCCAGGAAATCCATTTCCATCTTCTGGACTTCTGTGAGCACCCACACTTATGTATACACACACGCATACATACATGGGCATTCACTCATGCACACACACACAAAGACACACACACAAGCACATGTATATGCAAAATTAGATTGTTAAAAATAGATGTTCTAATCTAAGCAGTCTTTAAACAATGGAAACTTGCTCATTAGTAAGCAAGTGTTTATTATTTTTTTTCCTCTCTTTTGCCTTTTTTTTTTTCAAATGAAAGTCAATTGTTAGCAGCTGATCTCTCGGGAAATAATAGGCATGGTTCTGTTTGTGATAATAAGTGAAAATGTGTGGCAGTGACACAGCACTGGGAAGAACTCTTAACCAGAAAAGACACTATATTTTTGCCTACGATCATATTCCAGGAACTCCTAAAGATTTCAGTGTCTCTGACAATCATAATTTCCTCTTAGATTCCTGTTTATATATTTTAATTTTGTTATGATGTTACCATAGTTACCTTTTCGATCAATCACTTCACCTAATAAACTTTTCTAAGATCACCCTGTAGGCTACGGTGCCTTTGTTTTGTGGTAACATGAGAAAAGATCATTTTATTTGTCGTATTTTGAACAATGTAGTAGCATCGTGTTCAGTGAAGTAATATGGAAATAGTTATAATTTTATGAAGCTGTGAGATAAGAAAACTGGATTGTGTCATAGCTACTGTAGTATGATCACAAATTATAAATACATTTTTCCTTCTTCATGCTAATAATTTGAATAGACAGCGATATTTTCACTAGTGCATTTGTGTGTGGATTTACTTCTCTATGTGTCAGTCTTAGAAATAGAAAAAAGATCAGCAGGTTTCTGTGTTTTCTGTGTGTCTGTCAGTTTTTACACTGTGCTGCCTTTTATAGCCCGAAAGTTGGAGAATATGAGCACCCATCTGCTTCAACTACTTTGTTTCCCCTTGCTTAACACCAAAATAAAGATTTCAATCTGACATTTCAGGTTACTCCCAGGGAAGCCCGCCTGCCTAGGATGTCCGCATGCTCCTCTGTAGATATGATGGAATTCTCACCTATTGTGTGTGCTCTTTACTGACAGTAGGCTTTGAGATCTCTGTTCGGCTTATCTTAAATGTCCTCTACAACCCTTCACCCCTTTTTAACTTGACAAAATCCTACTGAGCCTTCATATTTGAGTTCATATGATAGTTTCTATGAAAAATATTCCCTAATTTTACCCGAAATAAGCTCATTTTTTTTTCATTTTGCTTCCTTGTTAATTCCTGGTCATATGAAAAAAAATATTGATTTTCCTTAAAAATATTGGTTTTCCTTAAATTATCTATGTTTGTACTAAAAAAGTAGATAGGTCTGTGTTTAAATATGAGTTTTACCTCATGGAACCTGTCTCCTCCTTAATAAAATTGAGATAATCATTCATTCAGGTATCATGAAAAGCACTCATATTACACATATTTCTCTTCATCTATTTGGACTACCGCAACAAAACCTGCTAAGCTAGGTATTTTATGAACAAAAGTAGTTTATTTCTCACAGTCCTGGCATCTAGGAAATACATAGTGTCTGGTTTAGTGAAATATTTGTCCTTGTGGTCGGTGCCTTCATGATCCATCCCTATATGATGCTAAGAATAAACCCTGGCCTCTCTCTTCAGTTCTTTCTAAGGACACTAATCCTTTCATGAGGCAGCTACTCCCATAACCACACTGACTTCAAAATCTCTCCTGTAATACTATTACATAAGGAATTTGTTTAAGCAGGAAAATTCCACAGACCAGAACAAAATGTTAAAATCTGGCATAGTGTGTGAAACACAATATTCAGTTGGCTCTCTAAGTAATTGTTAATAATGATTTACAACTCGTTTTGATTCCCTGAAAATTTTATTATTATGTTAGTAATAATGAAGGTAACTTAATATCCATTTTTAAGTCTATGTGGTACATTATGTCTGATTTGGCTCTTTTATGCATGTCATACTTACTTGTTATATCTCTAAGTTCTACCTTTCTTTGTATCTATCATCTATCTACCTATCTATCTATCTAATTATCTATCTATCTCTCTATCTATCATCTATCTATTTATTTTTAACCCATGAGATCTAATTAATACTGGCTATATGCTCACATGTATGAGGTCATCCACTTAAGGCCACACTACTAAAGTGATTTTCTTTCTTCCAAGAGCCATCATCTACCAACAGCCCCTCAGATAAGGGTAGAGACTGAGAAGCCATTGACTTTTCATGTTGTTGGTTTTGTGCAGGTATTGTGTATGTAACCACAAATGTTGTGACATTTTGTGTGCAGTAGCTATGACACGTCCAAAAAGAATCATTTCACAGCTCACACCCCTGTTCTCTAGCTCTTACGTTTTTCTATCCTCTCTTCCAGAGTGTTCTCTGAGCCTGGGAGGGTAGAGTTGATATAAATATCCCATCTACAGCTTAGAGCTTACAGTCACATGTTCTCAGTATTTTGAACAGAATTGTGTCTCTGCATGAACCACTACCCACTGAAATAAAGAGCTTCTCTGGACAAGGTAAAGTACTGCATTAATCTATGGATATAGGCATAAATATTTAGAAGACAGCCAGATAGCAGGAAACTTTAGCAAATCAATATCAATAGATTTTCCCTTGGGGCCTATGACTTTACTAGCTATGGATTTGAATGTGTTTATAGTACCAGATATGAAGTCCCTCTTGTGGAGCAGGCCTCTAGTCTAAACAAGGGATTTATTTGTTATTCCTATAAATATCCTTGCCTATTGCACCAGTAGGCATATCTTGCCTAGCAAATCCATACTGTAGTAAACAGAATTCAGCACCGGAAAATACAATTGATGTCTCCCCTTGCTCTCACATAGTACCTGAATAATACCTTTCAGTACAATAAATGCTGGTGAGCTAAGAGGAAGCTTTCTAGTAGGTATCAACTGTTGTATGACTATAACAAAATGTGTAGTGTCTTCAGCAATAGGTTCTTACCATCTCATTATGGTTGTAAACTAAATGCAATAACAATAGCCCTTATTATTTGGGTTCTCTAGGGCCTCACTGATCAGCCATTCTTAGGGAGGTAACCAAGCCTTCTGAGAGCATCATTTCACTAATGTGAGGCACTTCTGTTCAAATTCATATATATGACTATCTTAAAAATAATGTTTTTCATAAGGCTGCTTCTGAGATCCATAGCTTTGATTAACCCACCACTTACTCACCCCACACCCCATATTCCTGTTCCCTTAAACCTTTACCTCTTGTGTTTTTCATGTCACATATGTTCTTCTACCATCTCTTACTCTCTAATTTTAATTACAAGTCCATAGGTTCCCAAGTAGATTCTTCAACATGCATACTTTATTTTTGTTAAGCTTTCCCTGATTCTTAATTTCCCAATCCTCATCTTTCTGCCATCTGCTCACAGTGTTCTGGCTATATATTTAATTTCACCTGTATTCTAGTATCCTACCTCCCTAAATACCACATTTCTAGCAATGGCCTATTTCTAGTTACTAAACTTCCAAATATAGTGCATATTGAACACACAAAACAAAATATTTAAAGCCAAGGCACTCATGAGAGATAACACGTCATGTTTATCATTTGGAACCTGGGTTACCTTGCTCAGTATGTTTTGATATCAGTTACATCATAAGCCTGAAAATTTCATTATCTAAGTTTTCTCTATAGCTGAGTAATATTCTGTTGTGTCTAAGAACCATGTTTTCATTACCCATTTGTTAGCTTATGATCATCTAGATAGATTATATTTCTTAGCTATTGTAAATAGAATGGCAATGATCTCTGTATTAGGATGTCAAGTCTTTTGGACATATTACCACCAGTGGTATAGCTGGGTTATGTGATAGATTTATTTCTAGCTTTCTTGAGAAACTTTAGACTAATTTCCAGAGTGGCTACAATAGTTTACATTTCCCTCACCTATATCCTTGTCATTTGTACTCTGATCATAGCCATTCTGATGAAGGTAATGGCAAGGATGCTGAATATTTTTTAAAGTTTTTCTATTCATTTATATTTCTTCTTATGAGAACATTCTGTTCAGTTCCATAGTACATTCCTTTTTCATAATATTTTAATTAATTACATGAGTTTCACAACATGTGTCTCAATCACACCCTCTTCCAATCCCTTCCTGATCCACAATTCTAACCCTGGGCCCTCCAAAACTTGCGCCCCACAGAACAAACACCCAGGGTCTCAGATACTACACATGGACCCGGTCCTTTCACAGGCACCTAGACATCTTGCATCCACCAGAACATCCCACAGGCACCTAGGCCTCCCACTGGCACTTGGATTTCATGCAGTCATTTGGCCATTCCTCAGGAACCTCAGGCACATGGACCTCCCACAGACACCTAGACATCTCTCAGGCACTTGGACATACTGCAGGCACCCAAACACCCTACAGGCACCAGGACATCTTGTGGATGTCTGGACACCAATATTTCAAGGCAGTGGAATTTTCAACATGAGAAGAAAGCAATGGTGCTCTTCCTCTGCCTTTTTGTTCTATACAAGAGGATGCATGGTTCCAGAACCCTCTACTCTTCCTGCATTTGTGGAATAATTTGCATACTCATCTATGGATTCTTGTAGTTTCTCTTCCATATATCCCTCCCCCCTGACACACACACACACACACACACACACACACACACACCAATAATGTTTGTCAGATATCTGGGCATTCTTCAGCACAGTCAAGTGGATATGATAAAAAGACCACAATTATCTCTGGTTGGGTGACTTGCTCAAATTCTCTATCTTCCTGTTCACCCCTATACAGTCTTTTCTTTCTATTCCGTTTCTACTACCAACTCTTAATCTGTATTCTATCAAACTTATCATAGCATATTTCACAGTAAGGCTTCTGTGTATATGTCTAATCTCCTTTACTGGATTCAGAATTCAATAAGAAGTTACCTGCTGTTCTTTCAGGTTTTATTGCTAGTGGTATGTTGCATGGATACAAATATGAAGAAGGTATTTAGTGAGTGTAGAACTGAACTGGAAAGAATTAAATTGATTGTATTAACCCAGTGTTCACAGCAAGACAACAGAGCCTCATGTTATACTCAGATTTCTCTTAAAAATACATTCTCCTGTAACATCAGAATGTGCAGAGAAATCAGACTATAATAAGGAAACGTGCATTTTTATTCAGTCACCTAAAAGGATTGTGATACTAGGCAAGTTATTTCAACTATTTAACTCTTCTCCTTTATGTAAAGTGCGGAAATTTTTTGGATGTGTTCTGAAAAATATGAAAATTATGAGAAGAAGACACTGAGAGCATTTAGCACATGTATGATGCTTCAAATGCCTGTGCGTGATAGCTGCACTAACCCTGGCCCTTCTTATTATTTAACAACATATGAAATAAGAAACACAATCTTGTTTTCCAGTGATGCCAAACTATTTTTAGATTTACTTATTTTATTTTAGGTGTAGAAGCATTTAGTCTGCATGTACATACATGCACCACATACTTACTGCTGTCCACAGAAGTGAGAATCATTGGATCCTTTGAAATGGGAATTACAGATTGTTGTGAATCACCACATGGGTGCTGGGAATCAATAGCAGGTGCTTTGGAAGAAGAACAAATCACAGAACCATCTTAATCATAGAACCATCTCTCCAGCTCCCCAGTGACTTCTTTTTAGCAGTGTGGAGATAGGAATGAAAATCTCTGACTGAAAAAAAAGAAGCACTTAACTAAAGTCTGTGTTGAGTGTTTATGGGAGGAGCTTCAGTAATCTTAGGAAATAATAGAAAGACAGGGAGCCAGGCATAAACTACAACCAAGACATTTCATTATTTTTGCTCTTACAAGTTGTTCCTGATGAATGGACAGTAGTTACGGTCTGGAACATTTGACAAGGAGAAAATCACAAAAGGAGCATCCATGTGTGCTGGTTTTAGATGACTGGTGTAGCTCGACAATTGGTGGCCATAGAGAAACCACTGAAAGATGTAGTGAGAACCAGAGCAGAAGGCAGAGTGCAGGGACAGCAGAGAAAGCACCTGTGCTCTTATTTTGGCACGTGGTCTACTTGATTCTATTCTGTGACATAGACATTCTTTGTCTTATGCCCTCAAATGTCTCAGAAAAACAAAGAAAGTAATATTTATTAGGCGATATCATTCAGCCATCACTCATCTGGAATTTATAACTTTTAATAGGGATTTAAATAGCTTTACATTTTATTTTAATGAAGAATATAATGTAAAAAAAAAGAAGAGTCAGACACCAGGCAGGCATGCAAACCTGCATATTAGTAACTAACATTAGTAACCAAAACATTCAGATGGAGCATTAAAATGACTCCTATTCTCACGGCCCTTAACCTGTGAAAAAGAATGATCAATGAATAACTAAAATTTGAGATAAGTGATTCATTACTAAATGAAGAACAAATAACAACTATTATTTTACACAATGTCTCAGGGGCCAAGTTAAAACTTGTTTGTAAATTCAGTTAATTTTCTCCTAAATCTTTGCAACATCCAGCTTATAGAAGTAAAACAAAAACTGAGAAATTCTGCTTTTGTTCAAGCAACAAGGTGACAGGACTACAATTTGGTTTAAATCTATCCTTATAATTACAGACACACCACACACCTAAGATTCTATTAAATGAGGTTGCCAGGTAAAACAGAAAATGCCCTGTGAAAATTGGTCTTAAGATAAGCAGCAATTAATCACCTTTATCATACCATAACACATTTGGGACAAGATTGCACTCTAAGTATTTGTTCATCTGAAACTTAAATTCAAATATTTTTCTTGTAGTTTATATGCTTTATCGGGTAGCCTAAATTTCACTTTTCCAAGAGTGGAGTGGTAGAGTCCAAATTTATTAAACATTTTGTTTTATTTGATGGTCATTTTTTAGCCTGCTCTTATTTTTCTGTTATAGTCTTAATGTATGTGGCAAAGATAAAGCAGTAGCTCTGTTTCCTTTTTGATTTGATTATTATAGAAAAGATATTCTTTTTTCTTATTTATTTACTTTGTTTATTTATTTATTTACTTACTTATTGGTTTTTGTAGATAAGATTCTCTGCTATAATTCTGGCTGTCCTAGAACTCAATCTGTAGACCAACTCACTCTGTAGACTAGGTTGGCTTCAAACTCACAGAGATCAGCCTGCCACTGCCTCCTAAGTGCTGGGATTAAAGGGATGTGCCACCACTACTCAGATAGAAAAAGATATTCTTATGTCAAGAAAATCTTTGCATCTAAGAACTGCAATAGAACACATACAACTGAGTACTCTACACAAATGAGATAATATATGCAAAGTCTAACAGTAGTGTTCAGCATCTAGCAAGTTCTCAGTAAAATGTAATATGAAAAGTATTTGAGCAATTACATTGCTGTTGAATATTAATATTTTTATTAATGGTGCCACTTATGTAGTTGTTACTGAAATAACAAGGTGATAAATCTTAATCTCTAAAATAAAATCCTGAAATAGTTACAATAGAGAAAACAGAAAATTTTCCTTTAAATGGTTTGTTAAAGGAAAGTTGGTCATGATTTTGATCCAAGTAATTTCCTCTTGGGTTTCCTCATGGCAGTGGCTTCCATCTCGGAAAAGTAGCTCCACTGTGGACAGTTCCATGGAGGAAAGTTGTAGGGTATGGGTCTATGGTTCCATTTGGTCCTTGACAGGAGGACCAAGAGCTGGCAGGAATGTAAAGAATTCCTGGCAGCACAAGGCAGCCAGCATATCTCAGTTTATTGCAGGAACAGGGTCACATTTATAGTGAGAGGAAGGGTCTTTGGTATACATGGATGTGAAGGGAAACTCATTGGTTAGGATAGCACACATATGACAGCCCTATATGCATGTTGGGGCTTGCAGCCTGGACTTAGGTATTGTCCTGGGGACCAGATGGAGAGTCCTTATATGGTCATATAGGGAGAAAGTAGTTACAGCTCCAGGTAAACAGTTCCTGTTCTTTCAGAGACCCATGTTCTCTGCCTATCACCCACAAGACAGCTTACGACTGCCTGTAACTGCAGTTCTAGATCTAATGCTATCTTCTGGTTTCTGAAAGCACCATGCATATATGTATTGCAGGCAACACATAAAATATAAAATAAAAATTTTACATGTTCTTAATTAAAAAATAGATCAGCGTGGAAGGTAGTTTTAAAAATTACCAATTTCCAATAGGATTTATAAAACTAGACAAGAACAGGGTGTGGAGAACTGAATTTGTACTGTGTTCAGAGTATGTAAGTGAATTTTACGTTAAAGATTTTATTTATTCTTCACAATAACCCTGCCAGGCAAGCCACGATGGGTATTTCTAATTACATAAGAAGGAAACTGAACTTTATTGTGGTTAATTAAGGTACCATAGCTGTCTTATAAAACAGTCCTGCATGACAGAAAGGTCAGAATAAGGTATAACTATAACTGGAGACCAAGTCTTATGAGTTTACATACACTGCTTTTCCTTATCCATCTTTTGTGTTGTTCATTGGTAGTTCATTTAAATGAATTACTTACAAGAAATCTATTTCTTAGAATTATTTGAAATATTGAAACCCAGTCACTGTGGAATAAGTAAGAAAAAGAAAATTCAATACATTTTTTAGTTAACAAGAGATCTACATATCTATCTACACATATGTGTCAGAATGTGATTGGCAGCTCTGCCCGAGATGGTACCATTGCATTGTTGCAGTTCACTCTATCTTGTTTGGACAACTTCTTAAGTTTCTATGCTTCACTCTTTGTAAACACAGTGAAAAACACAGGGTAGGAAGTACAACTAAACTCTGTCTGATCTTTCTCCTGAACTCAGATCTATGAATAGAATTGTCTCTTCCCTAAGCTTTAATCAGTGTCTCACTGAGTACCGATAATCAGATTTTTAATACTTTAACCCATTATATTTAATTGAGCTCTTTAAGTTACAGGAATAAATAGAAACGGATGAACCTCTAAAGCCTCCAGCTCTAAATGTTATTTACCTGACTCACTTCAATGAATCAGTCTCATAACTCTTCCTTTCTACCCCTTCTCCTTTAAAAAAAAAAAAAAAAGAATGCAATTAAATGTATGGTGGTGGATCATTTCTTGCTGGCAATAATTATATGGGAGCATTTGAATCTCATCAGAAGGTCTAATTTGAAGTAATAAACCTTCTCACTAATCTTACACCTAAAGTCAACGGCCCTGCTCTAATGTTGATGATAATGTAGAGCCTAAAATAACAGAGTGAATGAAACTATCTCTCTAAATTACTTCTGTGCATGAGTATAACCCAGAGATATAAGAGAAACTCTCTTTTCAGAGTTATGAAGAAAAGAATTTGTTTTCAGTCTCAAATATTGGAAAATATCACTCAAGGCATCAGATCAACGTTGAGCCATGAGGAAGAATTTGAGCTGTGGTAAATGACAGAACTTCTTAATAGGCCAAGAATGACAGCATTAGAGGGGACAGCAGAAGGCATGCCAGCAATCTGGAGAACACATGACAATGGGAATGAATTTTGTCTTACTCAAATATGTGAAGGGGAAAAATGATTGAAGAGAAGCAAGCCTCATGTTCTCCAGTTCTGAAGGTTGCCTGAGATATTTCAAAGATTAGCCTGTAGGGCTGAAATGCCTTGGTTATTCCTTTTTTTAATAATAGGAACTATTAAAAGTATGTCCACTGAAGAATTCTGTAAGTATTTCTGTGCTTTATACAGAGTCAGTGTTGCAGCAGGTTGTATTGTAAGTTAGAGAACACAACATTTGATGGCCAGTATGGTGGGAAATTATTGCAATTTTCTAAGAGAGAGGTGATGAAGCTAGACTTAGGCTGCAGTGTTTTGCTGTCTTACCTCTTTTTTGAAATCTATTTTCATTCTGTAGCCCAGTCTAGCCTAGACCCTTATATGTAACTCAGGCTAGCCTTGGACTAGTGATGAACCTCCAACCTCAGGCTCCTGTGCTAGGACTGCATAGCGGAACCACCACACAGTGTTGGTGATGCTTTGTTTGTTGAGCAAACAATAGTCTCTATATACTGTGAAGTTAGAATTCTGGCAATTGTTGAGAAATTTTGCATGGAAAGTTAAGAATTTCAGAATTAGAAAAGTCACTAAATGTTAGAAAAGACAATGAAATCATTTCTTATGGACATCAAAAAGGCCCAACTTAGAAAATGAGAAAGTCAAGGGCCTAAGCCCTAGACATTTAGAAACATGTTATGATGAAGAGATATCCAGTTAAAGCTCAGTAGATGGTGTTTCTCATTAAGAAGTCAGGGGTCTTTATCAATGACTGCTTAGCGGCTAGAACAAACTTGTAACAGATTTATGTAGAATTATAAGGGGAATAGCTTCTAAGTCGTTCAGAATTAAGGAAGAGACCATGAGGGTAAGTCACCATGATAATCAAGAAGAAAATAAAGAGATAATTGCTTGCATCTCTTTGTGTGACAAGATTTTTCTTGGAGAGAAGTAAAGGTCGTGTCTACTCTCCCCAGATAGGGATACAGCATGGATAATGTCCAACTTGGTGAACCAATGAGTTTTATTGGGGTTACTTAAAGTAATATTGGTAAAGGATTACTTTTAAGGGAAGGAATGATTGAAATACAGCTGCATCACCAAAGCCCACCCCAGTATGGATGACAATTCACAAAACCTGGGAACCTGGAGCACAGCTGCCTGGAGGCAGCTCAACAGATTGGAGGTATCTTTTCTAAGAGATGGAGTTGGTGTAAACCTCTTTCATTAGCTCTGTTGCTTTTTCTACTTTCAGGAAACTGGTCTGGTCTCATAGTCTTCATCTGGGAATAACCCTCAGCTGACATTACTGTTTATATAATCTTGCTAATATGAAAGGCCTAGAGAGGTTGTTAGTTTCAGGGACTTCCTGAAGCTATTCTGAGTTGTTTACTTTATACTTTAAGAAGCTTTCTTGCTGGATGGAATGTTTTCAATGAGGAGAGGAAAGTGTTACAGGACAGAACTCTGATCAATACTGGGATCCCAGTAGCACAAACCTATTTTGGCTTGTTTTTATTTTACCTTACTTTATTATTTCTTCTAGATGTTTGTTTGTTTTCTAATAAGAGAGAACAAAAAAGGATGTAGATTTGGGTGAGTGACAAGGTAGGGAGTATTTGGGGGAATTGGGTGAGGGGAACATAATCAGAATATTTTGTATGAAAAAATATTTTTCATTAAATATTAAAATTAAAAAGAAGATAACCTGTGTGTGTGTGTGTGTGTGTGTGTGTGTGTGTGTGTGTGTGTGTGTGTGAAAATATATATAATAATAAATACATGAGGTTTGGTATATTTAGTGTAGCATTTCAGTAGTTGACAGTGAATTCAGATTATTTTTGCAGGTTGAATGACAATGAGACTCTGGGAGTGCTAAGCCAGTGCTTCCAAAGCATGACAAAGATGCAGAATTGCAGAATGGACCTGTCTTCAGTTTGATTGCTTCTTTATGCCTCTTGTTTGAAGGTATAGGGATTTGTGTATGAGATAAAAGGAAAAGAAGAAGAAAAGATCTAGCATGTTTATTAAGCGTGACTTATAGGTTAAGCATTTGTACTGCTGTATCAACCACCCATTTAATCTTGACAGTATTCACTGGAGTTCAGAAACATATAATGGTGATCAAAGATGTTAAGTCATTTTTCCACTGTAATACAACTGAGATTCATTAGAGCCATTATTGGTTTTTGATAAGTAATCAATCTTTTTGTTATAATCAACTCACTGATATTCTATGTGCATTGATGATCTATGGGAGTTATTGAGATAAGAAGCTGTCTGTACCTTGGAATATTTACAGTGTTAAGAATCAGAGAATGTTAACTGGAGAAGGCAATGTTTTCAGTATACCAAGTTGAATGGTACAAGACAGGTTCAAACTGAAGTTGTGGTCAAAATACGGCCCTGGGAGATGGTATTTTCAAAGAAGCATCTTTCTGAGAATATTACTTCCACCTCTCTAGTACCATAGTCAGAATGTGAAAGCACCACCATCTTCCTTCACATTCAGTTATTCACATGAATAACTTAGTCTTCTTCCACTTACAATGCGTCTGTGCTTCTGGGCCTTTGTAAGTGTTCATCCTGTTGCCTGAAATGCTGCCCACACTACATGTTATTCTGGCAAACTCTACCTGTCCCATGGGTCTTGGGTTCTCATATCCTCTGAGACCTTCCCTGATACCACTAAACAAATGCAAACCAATATCATGAAGGATTCAGATTAACAATGCACCCATGATAGAGTGCTGATGTTTTTATCACACACACAGACTCTTGAAGGCAGGAAGCAAGCATCTTTGTATCACAGTGCAGTATAGGGCACATGGGAAGTACTCTCTGGAGTAATGACTGTGCATGCTGATAAAGGTGCATATCTTTTTAATATCTGTGAAAGTGCAGATCTTTGCTGAGTAGCATTGTGGGAATGTTTTCCATGTGTCAGAACCACATTTGTTTTGCATTTAGTCCATTACCATAATAATAGCTCTCCATTTGCAGCTTATGCGTTTGAAAATAAATTGCCTTGCCTAGAAAATAGCAGAAAAAAATACTGTTAAGTGACCATAATTTTTATTGCTTTAATATTCACCTGTATATTATGAATCTGAACAGGAAAATATTCTCTTAAAGAATTGAAATGCTTAGTCCATTATTTAGTATGCTTCCTGGTGAAATAATATCTTTATAGAAAACATATTTTCCATTCTACTAGACTGTATTTTATTTAACAGGAACTTGTATACATCCTTAGGTGGGCTTTAAAATGTGGCAAGACAAGGCAAATGGCAAATTGTTCTCAGTGTTGGAGCTAATCCTCCACAAAAAGACAAAATGACGGCTTGGGGAACAAGTGCTGGATGAGGCTTTGTTTCCCTCTTGTACAAATCAGTTCATAAAATGGACCTAAGTGCCAAGAATTTCTTCCTTTCCTACAAAACCTTGACTAATCCATATTGTACCAATTCCTTAAGACACACTAATTTTGTGCACATTCCCCCATAATCTCTCCTACAAAACTCCTTGAATTTTGGCATCTATCTCCTTTTACTACGATTACTGTGGGTCTATAGTTTATACTGACTGATGAGCCTCTCACAGTCAGGGACAGGGTCTCATCCATCCTGCACTCTTCAATGCCTGGTACATTGCCCACTCCATGGAAGTTCTACATACATATTAAAATGATAAATCCCAGTCACAGTTCTAATGACCAGAATTAATTCAACAGCCATAAAGGTTCTGACCTTAAACTAGACTGTAGATTCAAAAAAAATCTGAAAAAATAAATTTTACATTCCCGGGGAATGAGGACCATACAATATTCAGAATGATGTTGGCGTTACAAATTTGTGAGAAGAAAAGAAGTTCTCCATTTTCTAGATTGGCTATAAGGAAGGTAAAATATCAGCACTACTACAAAAGAAAGTTTCTCTTCCTTCTCATTTAGTAAGCTGTTACTTCTTTGTTTCATCTGGTAAGTGAAACCTACTCACCTTGTACAAATTTGCAGTGATGGCAATCTTCACTTTTCCTACTAATTTTTTAGTACTTAAGAACTAATTTTCCCCATTTAAAATATTTTTGACACCTTTATATATTTATAAAATGAATTTTAGTTATTTTCACCCATTAGTCTTAACTCTAATTCCCTCACTCTCTCTACTCACTCATGGGCACAACTCTTCTCAACAAGTACCTGCTACTTTCATGCATTTGGTGTGTGTGTGTGTGTACCACTGATGTTAACTCAAGAGTTACCTGAACATGGTTAGGAAGTTATTCTGTTAGGATGTCACTGAAAAAAGTGACACTTCATCATCATTATTCTAGTTTTCTTTCTGTTTCTGTGATAAAAGTCTGTGACCAAAAATAACTTTGTAGATGAAAGAGTCGTTTTAGCTTAAAACTCCAATCACAGTCTATCATTGAGAGAAGACAAGGCAGAAGCTAGAGTAAAACCCTGAAGGCAGACTTACTTACTGACTCATAATTAGACTTGTACTCAAGGAGAGTTTTCCACAGTTCAGGACTGCTGGGAGTCCCAGACACTGGTAATATAGATGAAGACTTCTTGACAAGGTTCCAGACTCCCTGGCGGGGGAATTTTGGCTCACCAGCCATTTTGCCCCTTTCCCCTCTTTGCTATAAAGGAGACAAAAGGCCTTTCATCAATAACAATAATGTTTAAATGGCCTAGTAATATCTGAACTGGCTGCTGTTGACTGGGAAGGGGACATATCCATTTTTTACTCAAAAGTAATTGTCCTTGTAAAATACCTTGCAGGCTTCTAAGTCCTGGCATGTGTAAAGCTACCTATTCATATTGATAGTACATTGTAAAGGCTATTCTTAGAGTGGGTGTTGGTCCTCCCAGGAAGAGACAAGCCTTTAACAGATAGAAGCAAAAAGAGCCTAGATAAAGAAAAATAATATGTACCAAAGAGCAAAAACCATAAAATAAAAATCTTCTTTGGTGCCTACATGGCACCCTGCTCTGTTTGAGGCTGATGGATATATTATTCAGCTAACAGTAACATTCAACCAATTATGGGTTATTGAGAACAATGTTCTTTCACAGTAAACAAGATAACCTTGAAGTTTGTAAGTTGCAGGAGGAAGGACACCCAACTCCTCCCTGGGCATGATCTACTTCTAGGAGTGACTACATCTGCATATCAAACCAGTTCCTCTGAAGACTGGACCAACATTTGCATACCAAAAAAACTGTACACGGCTTTTTAAAGCTTTTTGCCAGAGCAGTGCTCTCTCTCTCTCTCTTTCTGGCATGGTTCTTCCCTGGTAAGGTACATTGTCAGCCTCTCCCTCCTTCTCTTCTTGGTGTGGGTTTTTTCACTGGCAAGCCATATTGTCAGTCTCTCTCTTCCTCTCTCTTTTCTTAATATATATATTGTTAATTCCCCTATTAAAAATGCTCCTGCCTTTTACTTCTTAAGCATTCTACATGTCATTTTAAAGCGCTATCCTGTGTGCCATTTCCTTGGGTCCCGTAAAAGAACGAACTACTCTGTTCATTTGTCATTCCTTGTTTTTCCTGCACTTGTACTCCCTCCTGTGTAGAGTTTTCGTACACCCATTTGTGAAAAAGACTGGTTCTCTCCACACAGGACCATTTGCCCAGGGAAAGCTGCTACCTACAATAGGCTGGGGCCTCCTACTTAAATTTGCAATCAAGATTGTTTTATAGAGACAGGTCAGTGTTCTCTAGACAGTTCCTCAATTGAGACTCTCTTCTCAGATGACTCTGCATTATGTTGAACTGATAGTTAAAGCTAATCAAGATACCTAAGGTGCAGTAGTTGCTAAGAACCTTGAATGGAGTAGAGGTAGAGCTTCATGGGCCTGTCTTTTATCTGCAATTAAATCTTCACAGGGCCAATCTTGTGTGTGTCTTATGAGAAAACAATGGCCACAGTAAGTCCATGGGTACAATAGCTATATTAAGTCCAGAAGACAGCTTTTTCCTACAAGTCCTTAGCTCTTGCAATACCAACAGCAGTGTTCTCTGAACCATGAAAAAGGTATTGTAGCTATATGAATTATTCCCTGTATGATGGGACCTTTGCTTATAAAAGAATGACATTTTGGAGGTGTCTTAGTCACAGACTGGTAAAAGAGCATAACAAAAAAGTAAATAAAGTTAGATTACATGGAGCGTTTAAGCCCTGAATATGTGTAGATGTATTGAATTCTACCTTGAAAGTGATATGAAGATACTGAAATATTTTAAGCAGAAAAATAACATGACCTTGTGTTTTATGATAAAACTACCATTGAAGAAACTGAAATATCAAATTCAGAACAGTTTGTTGTTGTTAATAGATAAAGTGAATATTTTTCTGAGCTTATGTAATTGTTACACTTTTATATTTCCTAAATATAAAACCTGTTAGAATTTTCTTCAGGAATAAGCACAGTTACACAAATATTTCATGTTGAGAAATTACTAATACTTTATTTTAGTCAGTACTTAGTCCTGGAGGATAGGTTGTTTTTTTTTTTTAACCTGGCCAGCCTTGATACATTTTCTCAAAAGTTACATTGAAACTAGTTGGATAGCTGAGCCCCACTTTATACTAAGAGCACCTACATACACCATCACAATTGTGTTCAATTATGTTGATAAGCAAATACCTTTGTTATATACTAATGATATCACTGTACCTCTGTGGTGTTTCTCTACCAAATTCATAGCTAATACCTAACTATGAAAAGGAGCAGAGTAATCCAAATCAAAAACCATCTGCAATACAACAATACTATACAAAACTATGGAAATCATCAAGATAAGAATAAAGAAGCTAAAGTTTTGCTATTGTTAGGTAAAATGTAAGGAAAGACAACAATTACAGTCACATGGTATCAACCACATTTTTGGCAAAGTAAAAGGTCATTGAATAAAAACTAAAGAACTAAAGTATATAGCATATATAAAGTATATAGCAAACTGATGAATAAAGTATATAGCATCTTTAATTTAATGGAGACATTGTGGTTCATTCATTATACTAAATATACCATTCTAATATATAATTCTGGTAGTGGAACATGAGCTTGTGATATATGTTGCTCTTTGCATTTTCATTTGAACATTTCTATAAATCTGAAACTTGTAAAATAAATTTTAACTTTTATAAGAGTGTATAGTTTGCATTTTAACACATGGTATTTAACCTGTGTGTTAATCTCTTCTTTATAGGACAATAGTTATGCTGGACTCAGACTCATCGCAATGGCTCCATTATTTTTTAGTATCCCTTCATCCAAATACAGATATTCTTAAATATTGCTTGTTGAAAGGTAAAACTGTGAATGTGAGAGAACAAAACTCATCCTTAAAACTTCCTCTAAGTGCACATTTTCTGATGTGGGATTGAGATTCTCCTGGCATGACTGATGGTAAGAATACCCACACACCTCCACTATTACAGTATTACTGTACTCAAGAGTATACAATGGCCCTAGGTTATAGTATTTACAAATAGCCTCTTGACAGTTAGAAATTATTGTTAGCCAAATCCCTGGTTGTGTAGTCATAAGTAACAGCTTCTTTTGCTATGAATCATCTACTTCAGTGTCCTGCATAACATTTAGGAATTATTTCTTTTCAGTATCTCCATTTATGAAGTTCACAACGTCTTCATAGTTTTGTCCATCAAATAACATTTCAATGATCTACTTATATGTTTATTTTCTGAATTCAAGTTTGAGTTTTTAAAGCAAACATGTTGTAATAATTGTAGAACCCTTGGTGCAGCGGCAAACACATAGAAGGTACAGTTAAACAGTTAACAGGTGCTTGATGCTTGGTAACAGAATACTTCTTCAACATATACACACTGATCACTCCCTCATAGGCAGAATATTGGTGAATAATAAGAGGATTCTTGTATTTGCTTGAACCCATGCATGTTAAACTCAGCTCAGAACACCTGATATTGCTGATTAGGATTTGGTTCATATTTTTACTTTAATTTTTAATTGAAGCAGAATTTCAATTTACTTTACTTTTTTTTTCCTTTTCTTTTTTTCTGCTATTGGTAATCCAACCCCCAACTTCATAGGTGTTAGGCAGGCCAGCCCCTGCCGAGCTAAATCTCCATCTCTCTCTTTTTTGTTTCTAACATTTCTATTTTCTTATGGAGTTGCAGTATCAGTATTGTCATCCAGTTTGAGTGATAAAATGGACAGTTCAAAGGAATTAGGAGCAGAATATTGACTGGCTATTCAAGTTCAAAAGCTAATCTTTGAAATTCCATTCTCTCCCTCTATTCAACTAAGGTGGTGTCTAACTTTGGTATTCTGTATCACACAACAGAGTTAGATGGTATTGTGAGATGAACTTCATGAGTGATTTCATCTGTATCTCCCGGCTGAGGGCCTTAATGCCAAACACTAAACTGCACAGTCATTTTTATAATAGACTAGTGCCTCAGCAGGAACACACAGGCATTGTTATTTTTTAAATTGAAGTCATTTCACAAGTTTAGTTCAGTCATTTGTTTCATGCATGAGTGATTTATAATAACGCTTTTTGATATTCCCAATGTAGAAGCAATACAAGAAAAATAAAGAATTCTTTTG
Organism: Cricetomys ansorgei; assembly: GCA_026225945.1. Lineage (NCBI taxonomy): Eukaryota > Metazoa > Chordata > Mammalia > Rodentia > Nesomyidae > Cricetomys > Cricetomys ansorgei. The sequence goes on from JAMJFZ010003206.1 coordinate 731,469, forward strand.
GGTCTCTGTTATAGAAGAGTCCACTTTGAGAATATGCTTAAAAGAATCAGGTTACACTCATGCGTTTCTTTAAATATTGCTAATAAAGCACATCTAATTTTTAGACTGATAAAGGTAGGAGAGTCTAAGTTCAAAGATTACTTTAATCAGATCCCAAGAATTCAGCCCTGGTTTCTTCAGGCACCAAATCTGTGCTTAGTAGATCCTAGAATACTGTGCTGTGAACCTGCAAGATAACTCCCTTGAATCTTCCAGGTCTTGTGATGTGCAAAATTTGAAGTCAAAGAACAAATAGAAGTTTGGAAAGGAGAACAAGAGTTCAACTCTGCAAATAAAAGAGATGTTCTAGGAATCATTTTTTGAGTCAACTAAGGTGTCTTCTAGCTTTGGTATTCTGTATTGCACAATAAAGTTAGATAATATTGTGAGAGGAAGTTCATGAGCTAGAGAGATGGCCCAGCGGTTATGAGCATTTCTGCTTTTACAAAGGACCTAGTCTCAGTTCCAATCACCACATGACAGCTCAGTTCCAGAGGATCTGACATCATCTTTTAGATTCTGTGGCACTGCATTCACGTGATACACTGAATACATACACAGGCAAAAAAACTAAAACCACTCATACACATAAAATAAGAAGAACAATCCTTTAAAGAACTAGGGTGCTGAGTTGTTAGCTCAGTCAGTAAACTAAGACCTGATTTCAACTATGCAGAAACTATATTTATTTAAAAACAATAATAGGCCAGGTGTGACGGCATGTACTTGCAACCAAAGCACTGAGGACATATTATTAGGAATATACCTGGGACTGCATGGCCATCCAGACTATTTAGCAAGTTCCAGGCCAATGAGAGACCTTGTCTCAGACAGCACTTGAGGAATGAAAACTGAGACTGTCCACTGGTTTTCATATTCTTAAATTGGTAAGTAGATATAATTTTCTGCATACATATTAGTACACACACACACACACACACACACACACATACACACCTATACACCTGCACACCTACACAAAAAAAGACAGAGAGAGAGAGAGAGAGAAGGAAAGAATGAATGAAGAAATCTGACATGTTCATCCTTCCCTGACTTTATCCTTCCTTTATCCTTCCCTAAACACTTCCATTCAAATAATTCACATTTTTAATTATTTTTCAGTGTGTTTCGAAAAGATTTTGAAATACTGTTCACATTTTATTTATTTTAAATGTGTAATAAATGTATATAATAAAAAAGTAAATAAAAAGAACACTTACTACCTTTTACCCAAGTTTGCCTATTGTTATCACTTCATATTTAAATATTTTCTGTGTTCTTTCTAGTCATTTAAGAATAAGTTATAATAAACCACAAAGCTTCAAAGATAATCAATATGTACTTCCTAAGAGCAGGAAAATTTTCCTAACATAATTATAAGACAACTACCTACTTCAGGAAATTAATACCCACACAATATTTTACATTATTTATTCGACCATTTTTATCCCAGTTTTTTCAAATAACCAAATATGACCTTGATTTCATAAATAACTTCCTGCTTTTTAAAATATTGTTGAGATCATAATTTATTGTCAATGTTTTCCCCTTCTGTTTTCTTTCTCCAAATCCTCTCATAAACACCTTCCTACTCATTCAAATTCATGGACTCTTTTTCCACTAATTGTTCTTGTAGTTATATATACATACACACACACACACACACACACACACACACACATATATGCATGTGCACATGCACAGATATATATATATATAAATATATATATATATTAATATAATATATTCCAAACATAATGCATATATGTACATATATACATGCCCATGTACATATGTATATATACATATATACACATATACATATTCCTAAAAATAGCCACTTAAATTCCTTGCTTTTATAAATATTATCTTGCTACTGGTATTGTTTTGAAAATGCATTTTCTCCTTCTTACACTAGAATGCTCCCTGTTTAGTTCGTCCAATGTTCCTTTTTTGTCAGATGCAGTTTCTGAGCGATGCTTAGCACTTCTCTTAGTGGACCTTGCAGAGGAACATAATGCCCATCATATTGGCTATAGTAGTTTTGAGATCATAGTCAAGATCAATAATGTGATTGTTGCTTTCTTTCTTTGTAAATAAATAACTGAAGGATCAATCTGTAAAGATGTCCTCATTATTCTATTACTAACCAGAATGACCTTCTAGATTTAACATTCTTAAAAATTTTTGTCTAAACCACCCACCCCTACATATCTTTGGCACAGTATGCTAGATTTGAAACACCATTTCATACATGGGCCTCAGCATTGTACAATAAGGCAATTTCCCCTTATTTCCTACCTATAGGCCTTTATTTATCTAGATATCTCTAACTCTGTATATATGGTTGAGTCATCTGTAAACTCCACTTGTTCCTTTCAGACTTGACTGTGTTTGCTTTCTGTACCTGATTACTTTGTGTAGCATTAAGAGGACCAGGTACCATAGCAGCACTGTTAATCAACATCCTTTCCCTGTTCTTACATGAGAAGCTTTCAATTCCCCCAATTGTTGTTAGCTGTGGTTTTGTCTTCTGTGACCTTTATTGAATTGTGAATTTTCCCTCTACCTAATTTGCCAACTTTTTTTTTTAATCATGAAAGAAGGTTTGAACTTTTTCAAATATTCTTTCTCTATCTCAAATAATCTTCAAATAAAGGCCATGTCACTTGAACTGACATAAGAAAGTCTTTTTGTACCAGAGCTATGACTTATTTTTTGCAAAGAGAAAGAGCTTATTTCTTTTTGAAAGGAAGAGAGCTATTCCACACACTAATCCACTTGCTAATTAACACGTTATGAGGGTAGTTAATGTATCCTGTGTGTCAGAAAAAGCGTCCAGGGAATGTGCTCTCAAGGATCTCAGATTGCAAGGCAGACATAAGTAGCCCATTTGAGAAAAGAACTTACATTTATACTGCGATTTTACTGAAGATCAATTAAAATATATGACCTTTAGACTGTGATAGCTGACTTAATATGAAAATATTGATATTCCAATATGCATTGGAGATCTCTATAATCTCAGTAGATAAATAATAAAATTGCAATCAAACCCATCTGTCTCTCAAATGATTTATAGTTGGTATTAAAAGGTTAACAATAAAACCATGGCTTAGATATAAAGAGCAGGATTCTACATTTATAAGTGCACTATTTCCTATTTGAATACTTATTTCAAAAGCCTAATATGAGCAGGGCACTAAAGAAGAAATCAAGCTCATTGACGAAATTATTTATCTCTCTTAAAATATATTCAGAAGAAATAAAAGTTCAGACTCATAGGCATGGGTAAGGAAAAGGTAATGGCATAGTAGGTCTTACATGAATATATTGTGTTTATCTTGACAATTTTGTGGCAGTATCATAAGGCAGTATCTTCAGAAACACACTGTCATCATCACCATAAAATCAACTCTGCTTACAGTTAAAAGTCCATGGAAACAGAGCCTGTGGAATGTTGGTACTCCCTCCTAGAAGGAGTGGGAAGAGAGGGTCTTTGAGCTCTCGTCTGAGTGTCTGGACATTCCTCTATATATTTGTATTCAGTTCTACCTAATTGCACATGGTCTGAGGTCTTGAGGAGAATCTAGTGTACAGAGTCTGAAAAATAACAGGGAAAGTGGTTTCATTCTATGCAACTTTGCGAGAACTGTTTTTTGTGTTGAGTGAAGACATTCCGAAGTGTCTGCTTTAGGGAAACCCACGTATATAACTATTATAACACCTTACTCATGTTCTGTAAGTAATCCAGTTAACTCATTGGTTCCTCGAGGTGATCTTGGGTGAAATAATACCTTGGTTTATCTTGGGATCACATGAGAAGGGGATAGACATTGTTTATGTCTCACTGATGGAGAATTCTTATGACAGATATGAATTGTCTTAGTGCAAGAAGTTCATGAGGTGAAAATGGGCATCTGCATTATATGGGCACTATTTCTGCATGGTTAAAACTGGAAGTGCCTAATCATTTGCAACCACAATCCATGTTACCTCTTCTATCTGTCATAATAATCTCTAACCTTAGAACCTAGGTACAATCAATTAGTGTTCAGGGAATAATGGGTGAAACTATTATGTTGTGATGGCTATCATTGTTGTCAATTTGACACACCTGGGAAGAGGGAAGCTCAGTTGAAGAGTTGTCCCATTATATTGACCCTTTGGCACTTATGTCAGGTATTTTCTTGATTACTAATTGATGTGTGTAGAGAGAGGCAAGTTTACTGTGGGCTGTGTTTTTCATAGACATGTAGGCCTGAGGTTATATAAGACCATGAATGTAGGAGAAAGCCAGTAAGCATGTCTTTCATGCATGGTTTCTGCTTCAGTTCTTGCTTTATCTCCTGCCTTGACTTCATTTAATGATGAACTGTTACTTGAAAATGTAAGCTGAATACTCCCGTTGGGTTGATTTTGGTTGAAGTATCTATCACAGCAACAGAAAATCAAATTAGAACACATATACAAAGCATGTCTTATAAATCAGGCTTCATTAAAGTTTCTTACACCCAAGTGTTCATGGTAGATATTCATATGACCACATGCATGAGGGATATGAGATCAAAAGAAAGGAATCATTTGGTAAAGATTACACGCCTAGTAACTTACTTTGGCTGTGTCGGACTCCACACTCTTGTTATTTTCACTACAGAGAGATCTCTTATCTGATAAAGTCCAGGATAACTAGCAGCTAAGTCTTATACAAATGCCTCGCCAAAGCTGCAAGGTTATCATCAGAGAACAGCCTGCATGCTGATGGACACTGGCAGGAGGCATTTGTCCAATCTCAGAGCAAAACCCAGTTGAATGATTAAAAATAGTAAGAGAGTTGGCTATGCATTATGATGTTCAAACTGTTTGTGCATCCATTATCTAATTTGATCAGCAACGGATTTCATTAAAAAGAAAATCTTTTTTATTAAATAATTAATTTGATTTGCTTTCATTAAGCTAATGGACAGGAGCTGGGCACAGAGGATAACATCAAATTCAGGCAGACTAAAGCCCTGGCTAGTTAATTCATTCTGTTGCTTTTGAACTCCTTTTCAAATTCCCTCAAAGCAATCATATTAAGCTGTACTGTGTGTGATGGCGTGAGTACCTCCTCCCTGCAGCCACCCAGGAGCTGCTTGCCACTTGGCAATTGGGCCAGGGTTTGCATATGGGTCTTGAGAGCTGCATCCTCATAGTATGATGGCACTTAATTTCAAAGGAAAAGGGAAATCAGGCTTCCAACAATTTAGACATTTGGGAGCTGGTGTTCTTGGTGGCAGCTGCTTGGTGGAGTCTTTCAGGAAGATGATGACATTGGTATTTTGGAGCACAGTCATTGTATAGAGAAAGAGTTGCATTTTTGCCAAGTGTGTCTGTAACATGTATGCAGGAAGAGTTAGCAGGATGCACATACAGTTTATGTGGATATTTGTGTTTGGGAACTATTTCTCGTAGCTTTTTTGAAAAGACATAAAAAGACAATAAAGGAAAAAGTAAGAAATGAAAAAGTAGCATGTGTGTGGTGGACAAGTTTTATATATTTATTTTAACAAAGGCTTTTTAACAGGTGTGCTCAGTGTGGGACATATTAGACGGATTGATAAGGTTGTATCAAGTTTCCAGAAACTTGGTCAATATTTCCAGTAATGATTATGGAAGGGAAAGTTTAAATCACACTAACCAAGATTACTTTTGTTCATCTGAATAATTTATGTCACTCTGTTTCTTACATGAGGACTACTGTGCAGGGTGCCCAGAAATGTTATGCCAGCTGTTCTGGTCAAGGAGAGCCTCTCTAAATAACTTTGGGAATGCAGTAGTGTGGGTGTGAAATTTCACTGTTGTCTGCTCATCCCTGGACTTCTTTCTCAGCAGAATCATTTTATCATATTCTCCTATGACATACAGTGAACGTTTGCTGTATTTGCTGCTTGTGAAGTCAGAGAGTATGTTAATTGGGATCTTCTCTGCTGCTGAAGGGTGGTTTGTCCTTAAGCAAATTATGCAAACTACCAGAACATCAGTTATTATAGTAGAGAGAAGCTATTGGCATCCCCTTTGTTGATTTTGAAATGTTTTGCAGACAATGTGTAGCCAGTGCACTACGGGGCCCAGAAGAGAGGAGTTTTTTCAGTAAATGAGATCTGTTCTCACTCCCTTCATATTCACCATCACCTTTGAAGGGTTTACTCTATAGTCATATGTACTGTTATTAGAGTTTCAGGCTCTCCTTTCCTCTTTGAATGTGGAAGCATTCGTTCTACTCCTTAGTGGAACCCTCACTAATCTAAAGAATCATGTATATGATTTACAATGATAAAGAGGCATGGCTCTAAATTCTTAAAGTGACCATGGACACATACATACACCCATGGTGGGGGAGAGGCTTCACAATGTCAGCTTTGAATGTGTGATGATATTCTCTTACATGGCATCAGATTTGACCACACCTTTACCCTTACTTTGGAGATGAGTTTACTATCATATACACACACACACATCCTGTCTCCTTTGTGTACCTCATTTTGATCTTCACAGGAGCTCTGAAGCTTAGTGATTGCAGTTATACAAGTTAAAATACAGAGTTAAATGAAGTTAATTAAATTTTCTTACTTCACACAGTTAGAGAGTATTTGATCTAGGACTTAAGTCCTAGGGCAGCTGAATTGTAATACCTTTTTTATATGACACTCTCTGACTCAGAAAGCACATACTATTAAGCACTGAGGTGTAGTTAATGGATTCTTTCTTTTTAATCCTGCAGTCTAAAGATGCTTTCATTCTGTTCAAGTACTGTACATATTACTTCTTGTCAGGGAGATGAAGCCTACTTGGGTAGTACCCAGGAGGTAGAGATGAGCTGAGAGCAATTCTAAACTTATGTTTGACCAAGACACTGGCAAAACTAATGTCTTTATTTTTTTCCCCATCTTATCACTAGCAAGCTAATGGAAACAGACAGGGGATAAAGTAATCACTATCAATAATACTTTAATTTGATTTAATCATTTAGTTTGTTGCAAAATTTTCATATTTTAGCAGTTTTCCCTTTGTCTCATTGCAAGATTTCTCGTTGCCCAAGAACCAGAGACAGTAACTCTGTCAAACTGGATTGGGTATATTTCCAACTGAGATACATATGTGTTGGATAATGATGAGTACTGCATTTCAGATAGGAAGGGGAGGCAGGATATGAAACCATGCCTACTTAAATTAAAGTCTACACTTTAAGTTAGAAATTCCAGTGCAAAACTTCATATAGACAGAGGCACAGATTTCCATATTGTTTCTGAGAGGATGGACTATCTCAGGCCCTGAGAAGGTTTCTGTAGGTTCCCCTCAGAAAATGGTTTTGCAAAAACTGTGGGAATTTTAAAGTGAAACATGGGTCAGAATATCTACCCTAGTCCTTATGCGTGATAGGTGATTTATAAATATTTATTTCCTTCTGTATCCAATTCCATTTCAAAAGACAATCTAGAAATGGTGGGCCTGTGTTCTGCTTCTGTTTTTGTGACAAAGGTGTGAGAGCCAGGTTTCTCAAATTGGGCAGGAATGGGAATCATTTAGGCTTGTGGGTTTAAGTATAGATTCTGATTGAGCATCTCTTTGATGAGAGAGGGTCTGAGATTTTATGGTGCTAACAAGATCCCAAGAGAGGTATGCTGTTTTTATGAAACTACATTTTCATCAGCAAGATTTGTTTTGTTTGAAATGTTGCTGCTTTGTGCTGTGTTAAGTGCTTCCAGCTCCAAGTCAGTTTCTTCCTGCTTTGCTTTTACACCAAACAAAGAACAGTTGTTTCCATTAACAGGTGGAGACCATGTTGGACTCTATCCCGGCTCCATTGAAGTGGAGCAAAACCTTTGTAAACAAACCCGAGGATACTAGTGAGCATTCTTACACTAGACAATTCAGTGCATTATCTAAATTACCAAAATTGATTCAATTGTTCAAGACTTACTCTTTGAAAGTCTACCAGGTCTAAAGCAATAGGGGAAAAGAAAAGACTAAAGTAGATCCCGTAACTGTACAGGTTATTGAGAAAGAAAATTAGGAAGTAACACTGCATGTTGATGTTGTCATTTTGTTAATCAAACAGAAGATTCAAGTAAAGGTTTCTAATTCTACATTTCATGTTTAACTACAACTATTTTTGAAATCCTGATCACTATTCCAAAATACACTGTGACCTCTGGTGTGCAAACACACAAAGATCAAAATCACTAATTTAAAATCCTAAGCATCGAGCATCACATACAAAAGATTATATTCCCCAAGCTAAAATCCTTCTGAAAAAGTAGTATATCATTATATAGGAGGAATGAGCTACTAGATTATGCTAATGGGTTAGTTATATAATACAAAAATGACAAAAAATTCAGCCAGCTTTGACATTCTGTCCATTTGATAACCTTTTAGAAACTTAGAATAAACCAAAGCCACACTTGCCTGAAGGAGCATGTGAAGCAACTGACTGGTTTGAAAGCAACTCTGTGCACAGTAGGATGAAGAAGATCCTCATGATATTGCTTGACCACAGTTACTGCCTTCCCTGAATTTGCTGACTGTGTGAGTATAATCCATACAAGATAGACTTATGTATGTCTAATGACACAGAAGAATGTGAAAATTCAATAGGGAACAGTCATCTTAAGGAAGAACCACAAAAGGAAAAACAACACACAGTAAATGAATGTGAATATATTTAAAACTATTGCCTGAGAGAACAGGAGGTAGCTATTTCATTAGTGACTTCAGAATTCAAACTGTAGCAACTAATGTTCAAGCTGCCAGAACTTCAGGGCCACTTCTTCCCCTTATGCATAATTTATCCTTATGGTGTGTAACCTACCTGTCAAATGTTCCTTTTAGTTTTTGTGTTTCATAAGTGAAGGTATAAGAAAAAGAAAAACGGAAACTTTTTGAGAAAGTTCCAATGGTTTTTGTACATGCACAATGTTTGTCAACCAAAGGCATCATTGTAATTCACATTATGCAGTTAAATTTTCAAGACACTGCAGAGCGAAATTGGAACTTTAATAGTCATTATTACCATCTGTAGCTCTAGTGTTAGGTGTCATGTGAAAATGGAATGCATGGGATATCAACTTCTAAGAGATGATGTTTACAGATTGAAATAATAAGAAAAATGTAAAAAGAAAATGAAAATTAAGGACTTTCAAAGAAGTTTCTAGTATTTTATATTACTTTTAGAATTATATTCTGGTATTTTTGATATATTAGAACTTTATACTTCAGAAATATTAGATTTGGTGGTGCTGATATTTTGGGATTTTAATATTTAGGCTTATTATTTTTAAGAGTGTGTCATTCAAAACTTCAATAAACCTGACATTTTGCAGATTCAAAACAGAACTAGTGAATGTAAATGAGGTATCCTTCTAAGCCTTCATTCATAGCCTGCCCAGGCATGCCAGGTAAGCATCTCCTAGGCTTTAGGGCTCAACCTCCAAAACTGTCAAAATTAGTCTTCTCTCAATACAGTTAAAGTTCTTAAGGTAGTAAGAACATATTCTTATTTCTATTATTGGCTCTTTTTTTTTTCTCTTTACACATTATCTTATTTATCCTACTTTTCTTGATTTCAAAGTACGATTTGTTAAACTATTAATCACATTCCAGTTTCACCCACTGAAATTAGAATTAGCAAAAGGATAGCAATTTCAATCTTGTTATTAGACTGGAATATATAGCCAGACTGTTTAAGTAAATAAATACATGTATATATACATGGGTACATGCTGGGATAGACATTGATTGTTAGCTCCTGGAGACATTTCTCCTCTCTACTTTTATATCTCTTGGGTTGTTTTTCTCCTCTCAGCTACTCTGTTTATTCTAAATTCCCTTCTATGTTTCACTTTCTTATTATTTCCCCTGCTGTTTTTTCTCCTCTTCACCTGACATCCCCCTCCCTCATTCTCTCTCTCATTAGAAAGGCGAAAAATGAATGATGGATTCCCATTTAAAGTCTTACAACACACTTCTGACATAATGACCACACTGTTTTCTATGAAGAACTGATATATGGGAGGACCAGCACCCCTAGTGGTGGAGGCACTGACCTCATGTCTCTGCTTACTGTCAACTACTTGCTTTCCCAGAAGCTTTTGTTTCCTTGTGACATTTAACTAGCCAATCCAGTATTCAGGTCCTGACCAATCAGAGAAATCCCCTAGATGCTGCCTGTTTCTTTTAAAAAGCCCACATGGGGGCATCTGGTCATCACCATCTTGTAAAATTTGGCCTCTGTGTATAGGTTTGTTCTGCAGAATAAAAGAGTTCTTACTTTTAGTATACATGGTCTTGATGATCTTTGTGGGGTGATTCTCAGACCCAACAATATAGTCAAATATAAGAACTTGATAACAGCAAGATAGCATTTCATCTTTTTGAAATTGTCTTAGGAAAATTGATTTTTTCACACTTAATTTGCATAAATATAAAATTAAAATAATAACATCTCTCAAAGTATCTATAAAAACCTAAAATTATCTGAACCAGAAAGGTGATTCACAGAATTTTTCCCCTCCCCTTAAGGAAGACAACACTTGCACAGTGGAGCCAGTCATGGTTTCAGGCATTAAGTCTTTTCCTCCATAAATTAGTACAGATCTATCTGCTACTAGCTTATAAAATATCCACTGGTGAAGATTATTTCTCACTCATTTTCCCCCAAATAACCAGTCTTGTGTACTGTAATGGACAGATGCATAAGATATTATATAATTTTGGAGTAGAGTCAAGAATGAAGCTATATCAACAAAACATATGGACTTCACTTTGAGGTGAGGTACAGCCCTTGTCACTCTCACTCCCATATTCTCTGATAAAAGGCAAATATTCAGGCTGGTGGCCCTGCTGGCAAGAGATTGTTGGCAGTGTTTCCTCTAAATTGGAGACTAGAAGAAAAGACTGCTCCACCAGCTGCCATCAGCAACTTAGAAAACTTGAATATTTAAGCAATTACAGGTTTCCTATGGTGTTTCCCAATGCTCTTTTCAAGTGAAACATTTTTTAAAAAATAATCAAACGAACAAAGGCTCATAAAAATAACCCAGTGCTGCAATTCCACACACACACACACACACACACACACACACACACACACACACACACAGCAGAAGAACAGGGCTGTGCATATTTTCCATGGGAAACTTCTATATTAATTTGGAGCCACGGCTATTGCCAACACCTAACATGTTAAAGTTTTTGAGGGCTACATCCATTACACCTAGATATCTACTGAGTCTATGTTGGTGTCCTTGGAAAATTTACCCTTTCTTAGACCTTACAATCATTTCATTTGAGGCCTTCTTTGTTACTCTGATTCTGATCTGACTATTCCTGTCTGTCTTGCATACGCACCCATTTTTGAAATGTCTATCAAGTATTGAAGGTTATCAGAGAAATGAAATTTGTATTTCTCATCTTATCTGGGCCTCTATGTCTGCTACTTCAGTGAATGGCATTGACAGCACCATGATCCTTCCATCAGAACGTAAGCAGATATAACGTTCATTGTGATGAAGCAGAATTTAAAACTTGACGAAACCTTGTGGTTATAAAGTAATAAAACTAACTTCCAGTTGTTCTAGTCAATGACATCTCTCCCGATACCATCTATCAGAATAGAAAAAGATGGAGTACAAGGTGAATGTTTTCTCTTCAGTGATATCCTGATAAGATCCTTTAGTTGTTGCCTCATACGTCACCTAAGCCATCCATTTTGCTTAAAAAAGGCTGTGAATCACATAAATCCGTGGACCTGAAATTAGTAGAATTAATTTCTTTCCACTAAATTACATGATGATTGTGGCAGGAACAATGCCTGCCGCTAAATGGCATGTGTGCATGGCTTGCCAGCTCATGCATACACAACTTGCCAGACAGTGAGCACACATGACACACTTGCGCAGATGGGTTCCCACTTGGGGCCTGCCAGGGAGGTTCCTGGGCATGCCCAGGAACAACCGCCATTGACACATGCGCAGTTAAGCCTTCCTGTTTGAGCCAATCTGAAAACCCTGCCGAGGGGCCCCAGAAACAGATGACGTGGCAAGACGTAAGCCAATGTGAAAGAACCACAACAGCAGCCTGCAATCCAAGAGCCAATGGGAGACTGGGCAAAGGTTTAAAAGGGGTACCTCTTCCTGGAATAAAGGCGTCTGCTTTTGCAGCTTACCTGACTCGTAGTCTGTGCTGTTGACTCTGCGCCAGCTCGCCCCTGCTCCCAAGGGTCCCTGGACTGGGTTCAGCAACAGGTACAACATCTTAAGCAACAGATGATACTATTAGAGAATTAGATGTGTGGATAATTTTCTACCTATATCTGCAACAACATTTTTACAGATTTTTTAAAAAAAGAGAAGTGCAAAATTAGAAATTTACTCTAAAATAACTACTTATTATAGAGCTTTCTGTGATCAAAATGAAGTTTTTTATTTCCATTTTAGACACAGGGTATCTAGACAAATTCTAACTTTTTAAAAGGCAAGACGCTTTAAAAGACACATAACCCTCCCATTACTTTCTTTTTGTTATAGACTCTCCCAAGACTGATGTTGAGGCTATGTATTATAGAATACAGGTGACATGATGTATTAAAAATGGAGAAACATGATAGGAGGATTCATGGGGTTTTATTTCCTCTGCAAATTGATAAGATAGTCTCTTGCTATTTAAAGATATGGATATAGGAAACTTCCCTCTTAACCAGGATTCCTACAGTCCTCCTTTCTAAGGCTATATATGGAAATTTCAGATATGAATAAGTCTGGAAAGTCTAAATAGACATTGTGAAATGCAGAAATTAATGTTGGATGGTAGTTTTGATCTATGGATGTCATAGGTAACAAAGATGCCTGTTAAGGGGAGAAGAGCCATGAAGAACTCAAAAAGTTCTTTTCCCAGACAGAAAAACAAATGGATCTCTAGGACCAGGATATTTTCTGAAGCTTTAATGCTCAGAACACATATCAGTAGGAAAGTGTAATAAATTACAAGCCAGTTGGGTTAGAGTTTGTATTCTAGTATTTCCTAACTGGTGATTGTGGGGAGATACAACCATTTCTATATCTTATCTTACATATAATTAAAAGCATCTTAGATTTCTACTGGTAACAGATAGCTGAGGTTCACATACCTACTACTGCTGCTGTGACACTGATTCTGTCTGTAAAACATGGAGATGTAGAAGAAACGAAGCTAAATGCTGCTACTACATTTCACTTTGTAAAATTCCCATGGATTAGATTTGGGAGATTAATGTACATAAATACCAATGTATCAAACAGGTGCTTATCCTATTTCTATAATCAAAATGTATTTATTGTTTAATTGTAAAAAGAGTTCCTTTCCAATGTAGTGTTATAATAGATGCCTGGTTAATAAACATGTAAATCAGTGTACATAAAAACAATAACTAGACACTGATATACAAATCCTGGGAACTTTACAAATGAGAACTTAAGCCATATTTACACATATAGATTTCCCATGGTGAATGTGATCATACTGGTCCAAATCAGAGATAATAATATCAAACTCTACCAACTTATGAATAGGATTAATAAAATGAATACAACAGTACAAGAAAGTACTACTTGGAAAGGAAAAGTCATATACTAGAGATATTATAAACAGGATAGACAAATATTAAAAGCAATATGCTGAATAAATAGGGAAGACATGAAATCAAAAAATTTAATTGTATTTATATGTAGTTTCTGAAAGGGAAAACTATATTGACAGAAATAATATCAGTTGTTCTCAGAGGCCAAAGATGAAACATGCATGAAGGACAATAGAGGAGCATGAGAAAGTGCTGGGATTTTGGGAATAGATATAAAAGTGTTATTGTGTTGTTATTGTCATGACACTACTGTGTGCATTCATTGTGTGACACTAATCTTGTGAGGATGATAGCAAAGGACAACTTATTCCAGATAAGGAACCTACAACAGACTAAAGTATAGATAACACCAAAGTCCAACTTCATGAACCAGTAAGTTTGACTGAGGTTACTTACAGGAATTTAGGTTGGGGGTGACCTAAAGGAGAAGAAATGACTCAAATACAGCTGCATTACCAAAGCTCGCCTCAGCATTGGTGACAACTCACAAAGGGGGAAATGTGGAGGGCATTGTACAACCAGGCAGCTCCTCAACAGGTAACAGAGTATCCTCTCCAGGTGACTCAGTTGGTTTGAACATTTTCTAAGTAGTTTGGCATGTCTCTGCTTTTGTTAGGCAGTTTGTCAAATTTCTGCTACTTCAGGCTGACTGGCTATCTAAGAATAGTATTCATTAATATTTAGATCTATTATATGCTTTGGGAAGAAGAGGTCTGGTGAATATATTCCATTTCAGAGACTTCCTGAACTCCAGTTGTTGAGTTCTGGGGTTTATTTTTAAACTGGGACATTTAAGGTTCTATTATTTAAAAGCGCAGATCAAATCAGTATTCTCAAATTGGATCACTTCTAAGGACAGGTATCTCCCTAGAAAAGAGCTTGCCTAACTTGAGGGCAGGGATGTAGAAGACCACTATGATACCATAAGACAATACTCACATAGCTCAGTTTTAACTTACCTCTCCTTGGGCACTGTCCAGATGTGCATTCCCGTATTGTTTTACTCTGTCTGCATTTTTCTGAGATGTCATTGCTGGCATCAACTTATCCTTTGACATTTTTTTTTCTTAAACTCATCTAATACCAAAAATTCAAATGCTTTTCTAGCCTGAGAACTAAGAAGGTGATTCTTAAGAAGATTTTATTTCTGAAGCCACCTAGTGATCTTATCAACTATTCACTCCTTTGGAGACACACAAGTGTTATTCAGGCAGTAATTCATTCTTTATCTCCTGTTTGAGTGCCTACATATTTGTGTGTGTGTGTGTGTGTGTGTGTGTGTGTAAGAGATTATGAAAGAAAAGAACAATTTAAC
This sequence comes from Cricetomys ansorgei, assembly GCA_026225945.1. Taxonomy (NCBI): domain Eukaryota; kingdom Metazoa; phylum Chordata; class Mammalia; order Rodentia; family Nesomyidae; genus Cricetomys; species Cricetomys ansorgei. The sequence goes on from JAMJFZ010003206.1 coordinate 746,480, forward strand.
AAACAGTACTATTCATCTAGAGACTGTCTTAAATAGTAGGTTCATGCTGTTTGTTAAAAAAAAAAACCATAGTATGTAAGGAAATGAGATGGATTAACTTCAAATGTTTTCTACAATACCTACTAGACTTCTACATCAATGTACTCAAACTCTCTAACTTGTAATTTGAGACCATCTTTTTTATATTTTGGGGTAGTGGATGTATTAACTGTGCCTGCTTCCTCTTTCCTAGTTTCAACAGAGGAGAGATAACATGAGGTTTCCCTCCCCTGTGAGAACACTGAATTCTATACTAGAGGTATTTATAGTCATAGGATATTTTCTATTTTTTTCCCTTTTTATTTTGTTGAGCAAATTCAGTATTAGGATTAATTATGGTATTCTCAAAAAATTTGTTTTATTCTCCTTCCTCTTCTCCTGTCATTCCTTGTCATTCTCTGATGTCCTCTCACCTTGTCCACAGCTTCTTTTCTTCCTTACTGCCATATGGTTCTACTCAAAATCCTCCTCCTGAGACCTGCCTTTCCCACTCCAAGTTTCCTTTTAGTTTCAGAGTTTGTACCTACTCTTACATATACGTGTATGTGTGTGTCTGTGTGTGTGTTTAAAGCCAGATCTACAAATGACAGAGATTTTCTAGAGTATCTTCAAGTGAAAAGACTCATTATGACCAGTTGGCAACTGTAAGCCCTGACTAGATTTTAATAAGTTCCTTACAAATAGGTTAAATATGAGAGAAACCTGCAGTGTTAAATTTTCCAGAGTACTCAGTTGTGAATTGCATTGTTATGTCTATCATTGATGAGCTAATGGGTAAAGAACATGATGTATTGTCCTGTGGTTCATGTTTAACAATACAAATATAAATTATTACTTCCTTCTTTGTGATATTTGATATTGGGATGTTTTAACTTTTGTTATAGAATTAAAGCCTGTATGTAGAGGATAAAAAAAGAGTCTTTGGGACAAATATTTAAGTCTTATAAATAGCTAACCACTTGAATGAGAATTAATCAAAAGGGGAATAGTTTGGTAGGAGGTCCAAGTGGGGAGAGGGAGGAGAGGGTAGGGCTGAGAATGGAAAAGGAGAAGAGAAAACAAATGCTAAGATTCTCAAAAAGTCATATGGAAGTCTACTATTCTATAAGCTTCATAAGCATATAAAAATGTTTAATTGAAGTTATTTTACACAGGAATTTATGCTTCTTTCAGAAGTCATAGGTTGCCAAGTAAAAAGACCAGTGCCATGTATCAAATATCTCACTTGTATTGTTGGATAAGGGTGTCCTGGAGACCATCCAAACAATACAGGCTATAGTAGTCAGTGTTCTCTACAGGAACTTTATATATATATATATATATATATATATATATATATATATATATATATATATATATATATATAGTTTGACTTACAGACTGTAGTCCAGCTAGTCCAGTAATTCAGTCATAACTATCTACCTATAGAAGGTTAAAAATTCAGTGATTTTTCAGGCCACTAAGCTAGATGTCTCAGCTTGTTGTCAATATCTCTAGTATATGCTGGAATCCCAAAGAAGTAGACTCTAATGTCATTGAAGAAATTGACTTGCTAGTGAGAGTTGATGGAGAGAAGGTAGAAGAGAGCAAGCTTCTTTCTTCCATGTCCTTTATACAGGCTTCCAGCAGAAGGTGTGGCCCAGATTAAAGGTGGGTCAACCACTTCAAATGATCTTGATTAAAGGTGTATTCCCACCTTAAAGATCTGAATTGGAAGTTATTCTTCCCACTTCAAATGATTTAATTAAAAAGAAATTTCTCACCTACTTAGGTTTTAGTTAATTCCAGGTATAGTCAAGTTGACAACCAAGAGCAACCATTACATAGGCTATTGCTATTGTTCTTGTTTGCCCACCAGAATTTGGTAGTAAACACTATTGCTGAAGATACCACACACTTTGGTCATAGGACATCAGAAATCAACTTGGTACTGAACAAGAAGTTTCTACTGGCTAGTATTTTATAGTACTAGAAGATACTATGCCAGCTTCTGGGGAGAAACTCAACAGAGTCTTACCCAGCTGTGATCCAGGTGAACTTCAGTAATGACTGGTATGACCAGCGAAGACCATGGGATATAACAGTGGCATAAATGCTATGAGATAGCCATTGCTTTCTGATTACATGTAAGGTCAGCTCTATGGAGGAAATACATGCCTGCTACTGCAATTCTGATTAAGAACCCATAGTCGGGGAGCTCATATATCCCAGGGGTCAGCTAATAGGGGTGAAAAATTCAATTAAAGACTTTATTGCAGATGTCCATGATCAGTAGTTATTTTTGTAATTTTTCAACTTACAAGGGAAAAGCAAATTGTGAAGATTTTATATATATATATATATATATATATATATATATATATATATATACACATATATATATGTATATCTATATATATAATTTTATAGATAGCCCCATAATAATTAAAATATAAAGTAATCTTGGTGGCTCAATGACTGCATAAAGTATTTAAAGCAGATGTCTTCACCACAAAGTATTTTATTACTCTGAATTAAAGGAAGGAAGAAGAAAAGATGGATGGGAGAAAAAACTTTTTATGAGAGAAACATCATTGAGCTAGCTTAGTAATGATGTGTTAGTGTGTGAATTTAACAAGAGGTCAGTTGCACTATTTTTCATGTCAATTTGATCCAAGCTAGAGTCATCAGAGAGAAGGGAGCCTCAATTGAGAAATTGCTTCTATACGATTGGGCTGTAGTCAAGCCTATATGGCATTTTTTAAATGATTGATGTAGGTGGTCCCAGACATTGGTGGTGGTGTCATCTCTAGTCTGGTGGTCCTGGGTTCGATTAGAAAGCAGGCTGAGCAAGCCATGGGAAACCTCTCTGTTTGATGGCCTCTGTATCAGCCTCTGCCTCCAGGTTCCTGTTCTGTTTGAGTTCCTGTTCTGACTTCCTTCAGTGATGAGCTATGATATGAAAAAGTTAGCTAGATAAACCCTTTCCTTCCCAAATTGCTTTGGTCATGGTGTTTTTTCATGGAAATAGTAACTCTGTCTAAGACAGTCATTAATATAAAAACAGTTTAAACTGCCCCATTTTCTCCAGAAGGAGGACCCCATATATGACTCTCTTGGCATTGAGTCCCTTCCTTGCTAGGAACTTCAAGCATGAGATATCAATATTCCCGAATAGCAGTACACCTATAGATTTACTCAGTAAGGAAGACAAGGAGGCATTTTCATAGGTGCAAACCCTGCCAGACCTCAGCAGAGGGAACCACCTCTCATGGCCAGCACCATACCAAACAGTGGAACCTCAAGTGTCTCATCACATGGGTTTTTAATGATAACTAAGCTCCTCAGGTGTTCTTTTGATAGCATGTGCAGATCATGAGGAATTTACATAAAGCCAACACCTGCAGACAATACAAAATGCCAAGGCCTAGGGCAGCCCTTCTCCCAGCAATACACAAAATAACCATTTCAAACATAACTAAAAATAAACTTCTGTAACATTCCACTCAGTGAGGAATGGAAACAGACAATAAAGTCATATATACTCATCCTTACCATTTTTGTGGCCTGACACACTTATTAAATAAACACCATTCTCAGAGATCTCTTACTCATTGTGTTGATTAATTCATGATAATGGTCTGTGTACTCATGAGTCTTCCTCTGTCCATTCATCCTTCACAACCTACAACCATCTATCCTGTCATCAAGTATTTACTGAGTTATAAATGTATGCTAAGCATTGTAAACAAGAAGAACACAGGAAGAATGAAAATATAGAATCTGTAACAATGATGTGTATTTTAATAAAATTTTAGAAAATGACTTTATTCCAATTATCTCTCAAATAAAAACTTGAAACAGCTGGTTAAAGAAAGACACTCAAACACTTGACCATTCCTCCATCCCAATCTGTGCATCTCGGTGAACTTTATACAGTTATAATGGTCACACTGAAGCAGTTTGGCTTCACACAGTGTTTTCCAATTCACTATAAAATACATTTTTATTCACTAATCAAACGCACAGACACACACACACACACAGAAAGAGAGAGAGAGAGAGAGAGAGAGAGAGAGAGAGAGAGAGAGAGAGAGAAGAATTAGAAAAATAGCTTTATATTTTGTTTATGACATGTCATTTTGCCTCAGTATCTAATACTATTCCTGGGTCCCTTTTCTCAATGTTATACTATACACACACTTATGTATATTTTTCCTTATATGCAGATCCTAGGCAATAATGTATACTTATGTTAATCAGTGTTTGTTTGGGTTAAATGGATTTTTACAGAAACCAAATAAGCAATATTCCATAAAACATAGTTGATTGACAAATGCACAGAACATACCAGCAGTAGAAAGAACAGGCCATGCAAACATGGACAGGCTCATATGAAACAATCTCAAAAGAGTCAAAAGTTTTTTTTTTTTTAATATGGTTCAAACTTTTAAGTTATTTGAGAAGAAACCATTTAAAAGTAAAGGAATATATAACATTTCTCTATTTACTGGAAGATGGTTATATGATTTCCTTCAAAGTATCTCTTCAGTTATCACAGAGCAATGGGTAAGAACTCTAAGTAGAAGAGCAAGAGCTACTGTGTAACTTCACAGAAAGCAAGTTCTGATTAAGGATGTCCAGTTACTTTTTGGACCTTCCTGGCATTGTGGTCTCCAGTTGCTACAGGTGTGTTAGTCTCCTCCTCTCCTTTCCTGTCTAAAAGGAAGAGCATAGGCTAATGTATCACTTAACTATTTGCGGAAAGACATCAAGTATAATGAAAAGTCCTTCAAGGTTAAACATTTTACTTCTTTACTACTTATGAGTTTTCATTCCTCTAAATTTTTTCTTATGAAACCACCTCAGGAATAATGTATGCATCCCATAAACTTTAGGGAAGAATCAAAAGTAATAAAAATATGTCTATTGGCAAAGACTCCTTAGAGGGCTGTTTATTCAGTGACAAGTAAAATCTATTTTAAAACATCATATTTTGTGATGAACTCAGATTTCAAACAGCTGCTTTATGTCAGTTATAAAGATAAAAATTTCCTCCTTCTTTTCATCTGGGGAATGTGGTAACTTGGCCTCAGAAAAAAGCATGAATATTCATCTGTTAAGTCCGTATTGCTCACTTTTATTTTCCAGTGGATGCATGTGCCTGAGCTTTATTGAGATGGTGGAGAAAGGAGGGGGTGGTGTTACATGGCACAGGTGCAGACTGTAGGTCTAGAAGCAGGGGCATTTCCAGCTGTCGGCATCTTTTGGTAGTTGTAGAATCAGGTACATTTCTATCCTGCTTTTACAAGCTGTGTGATCTCAGGGAAGTTACTTCATTTCTCTAAATGTCACTCCCTGTATTTATATAAAAAATGTATTAGGCCAAAGTGTTTCTATCTAGCTTTGCATTTGTGTGATTTTTATTTGTTCTTTTTTTCCCTCCAAGTTTTCTATAACTACTCCAAATAATTGCTTTAGAAAAACCATGCTGAATACTAAAAGAAAGCTTTTGTAGTTCCTGTCATTTCAAATTTGGAGCAGAAGGCCTTGTTCAAATAGAAGTGATAGTATGTCTTTTTCTCCATGATAATAATGCTATTCATCCACATTTAGTCACATTCAAAACTTCCATTTAAGAGGAATCACTTGCATTTTTCCTTTTCCTTTTAAACAAAAAAACAAACAAACCTGGGAATGGAACTTAGGTCCTGATATATGCCAGACAAGCCTTCTGCCACTAAGCTATATCCTCAGGCTTCATTGATTCATTAACGTTGATTTTCGTATTTCTGAGTACTATAATTGTTGAATGATGTCTTTCTAAAGAAAGAGTATTATCCATCTTCTATTTATGTTTTTGTCAAAGTAATCATTTATTCTAATTACACTAAAGCAAAATAACTGGCTGCCCCAATTCTTACCATGTAATTCCCAGTTCCTTTGTTAACATGTTCTCTGTCTTTTGAGCATTTCATAAGATGGTGCTGTGGGATTAGCCATAGATACTACATAATGCCAGGTGCTTTTTCATCTTCCATTTGTCCTCTATTGCTCACATGCTGAGTTACTTATGGCACAATTGAGGATTTGTAATGAAAGCTCTACTGTTCTAAAAGAATATGAAAAGTCAGTTCATGGTCACTAATGATAAGCACCAACATTTGGCATCAGGTAGATTTTTCCTCAAATCATTCAAGCAAAATTGGTCTCATCATAATGCCAAAAATGTAACCACTGAGTCAGAATAGAGGAAAGAGTTGTGGCTAGGGGAAAAGAAAATATCAGTTAAAATGTGATTGATATTTAACTAGAAAATTAAAATACCAGTTTGAGAATCATAGACATCAGAGGAAGTATCTGTTTTTACCCCAAGAACTCTGGCCAACTTAGTTATAAATGAGTTAGCTGGTAACTGGAAGGGATGTATGGAGATTTTATTTAAAAAAAAAAAAAAAGCTTACGCTTAGTTTCTGTTTTAATTTGGTTCCCAAGTTTCTATAAATATTTATTCACATGATTTTAACCTTTTGTTGGCTATGAGTCATTGGAGGAAGGATCTCCTTGTTGACCTGTACTTGTGTCTCTGAGGTTAACCTGAGAACCTGACACCTAAGAGAGACCTATGTAAGTGCGGTGTGTGTTCTGTCCAATACAAGTGTGCTGGGAGCACCCCTTTCCTTTGCAATTTATCTTTTCTTGGCTGCATAGGTATTTCCCTGGTTTTGGTGGTACAAATTTGTCAACTGTTGACATTTCACTCCCTCAAAAAAGAAAAGAAAGCAAATACTGATTACTGACTACTAGTTATAATAGTGTAGTGGTTACCACACAAACTATTTTGTGGGTTGAGCAAGTAGATCTTCACATGCCTAAAATCCTAGAAAATCTTCTGCAATATTCTAAGATACAGTAAAAATAGAATAAGAATATATTTTCCCAAAAAATGTATATATTCCATCTGTGGGGTATTTTTAGCCTAAATTGCTAGCTTACATAGTTTCCAGGAAAAGAATAATATCAAATGGGTATATTTGGGATGTGACTAAAATCATAGCCCCCATATATATTTGTCTTTATAGAGACATATGTGATCACCCTCAAATTAAACTTCCAGTGAGAATCTTGTCTCTCCCACCGTGTACCCTGCAATAATAGACACAAAGTTTATAGTCTCTGGCAGATGACAGTTTACTGATGTGTTGGCAGGGATTCTAAGGATATGTAATGAAATTAATCAATTATTTAAACCACTTAGACACATTATATTCTCAACCACATTATGCCGTACATTCTAATGTTTTTCGACATTTCAAATAGAAATGGAAAGCTCCAGAAGATTTTTATTCCTCATTGTGGTAAAACCAGAATCTTTAGATGTTGTTTTGCCATCCTAAACAAGATACATCACAAAGCCTTAATTTCAATTTTATGGTTCTGGTTCTAAGTTCCATAATGGCTTATGATCTAAAACATTTTGGAGCTTTTTAACCAAATAATCACAATGGACAATGATCATAGGAAGTGTCTTGTTATCCAGTAATCACCATTGCCAGGTTTTTCCCAGATTTTATCATAAGAAGCATATTATCTTTTTGACTTGTAAAACATGCAGTAAAGGCCAGCTAGTGTTAGTCTTCCCATTGCACCCTGGCTAGCTGTTAGAAGAGCATGTTCACTTATATTCAATCTTCCCAGGGAGAAGGTTGCTTTCAGTTCTGTTTCACAGAGCATGGCAATGAATCTGAGGTAACATTATTCACAGAAAATCACCATGAGTTTCAAGAGCAAGGCTGAGTCTGAAATATACCCTTAAATGATCTTGCTAATGTATCAGTCCATTCTGCCCATTAGTATATTCTATTGCTTTTTCCATAGAAATGGGCTTATGGTCATATAATTTTAAGATGTATATATATTTTCTGTGTAAGAAAGTTTCTTTTAAAATATTCACTTTTACTTAGTTTGTACTCTTCCCTGAGGGAAACATTAACGTTTGCGAATAATTATTTTGTTTTATTTAATCATTCTCTCATGCTATTATTTTGAAATTTTACAAAACTGAACAATATTTCAAGACATAATTATCTCAAATTAACATTTATACCCAAAACATTTTGTTAGCACTCTAATGAAATGCAGATACAGAAATGAAAATTCATTCCTATATCTTCAGGAATTAAGCTAATGTAGCACCTTGTGTGATCATCTGCTATTTCTGAGTAGTAGTTCCTTCATCATTCCATGACAAAGAATGCAAAGACTAAGTATAAACTTGAGAGACAATATCATGATCAACTAATAACACCGTCAGTGGGACAAGGAGAGGGAAAAGTGTGTGAGCGTGCGCGCGCGTGCGCGTGTCTGTGTGTGTGTGTGTGTGTGTAAACATATCTGGTATACTGGATAGCAACACTGGATTTGTTTCAGGATTTCATTGTTTCTCTACAGTGAAAATGTATGAAAATGTATTTATAGTAATATGCACCCTCTCACTGGACAAAAAATAAAACCATTTTGAGCATTTTTAGTAGCAAACTGGAAGCATCTTTTTCACACTTGACACTAAGAATGTACCGTTAATCATCTTATTCTTATTCTTTTATAGTGTACTGTATGTCTATAAAATGCACATGTGTTTATATAATTTACACTTACGTAGGTTGATTAAACATAGCTATCTTTCACATGTTCTTTTGTGTTCTCAAAATATTATTAAAAGTCTTTTGATTTGTTTTCTGATTCAATGCAAAGCTTTGAAATCTTTTCTCCCACCCTTATATTAAGTGACCTATGTAAGGAATTTTGACAATATTTATCCTTACAAATAAATGCCCATATATATACACAAATAAAATCATAGAATTTTAAATTGTCATTTTCTTAAAACATACATTGTGCAGATTTTCTTTCCCCATTCATCTTGCAAAAGTACCTGGCAATTTCTTAATGCTAAATGCTTTCTGGTTTTTTTTTTTTCTTTTTGTTTTCTTTTCTTATCTTGCCAGTTTTTCATACTTTTTTACTTTTTTGACATAGTTTTTGAAGCACTTTAAAATCGAGTTTTTCTTCTTAAAATATTTACCTATGTGAAGCCACTTAAATGAAGTCACCATATAATGAAAGAGACAAGGCCATGACTGGAAACCTTATGCCACCTACTAAAAACTCCAGTGCTAAGAATGGGTTATATATTGTAAAGTGCTTAGGGAACCATAGATTTCCCCCCAAGAATCACAGGCTATTGTCAAAGCTATTGGTTGTTATCTACAACTTGATGGCAAGGCCCTATCACTGAAGACAACGCTACTTATATAATCGAAAATGGAGAAATCAAGCTGGTGCTCAGGTAGAAACTTCACCCCTACTGACAAGCATCCATGGGGCTAGAAGGCACTCTGCATGCTACCTGATGAGAAAATTCATCATCAGTATCATATAGCTACAAACTCTAACCTACAATGTTGACATGCCTGCAAGATACACTGGTACAAAAGTGGCACAATTATTATGGGAGTAACCAACCACATTTTTTTTATTGAACTTAAGCCCTACTCTATGTTATGGAACCCACATACAACACTGGTACATTGTCCAAGAACCAGAGATGAAATAGGTCATGGGTGTACACTAATGTTATTCTGCTGAAGCATGGCAATAAAATGACTGCTAATGATATATCGTTAGACCCATATATCAGTGCTTCAGTTATCCCTCATCAGAGACATTTTCTTCTTGCAGAAGATAGAAATTAACACAGATAACTTCAACTGGACTATAAGTGGAAGAGAGAATATAAAAATTGTAAGTGCCAGAGTTGGTAGAGGACTCCAGCAAAACGGTGTCTTTCAGACACAGTTGGACTGTGGAGGCACAAACTAGACTTATTCAAGGCAGACTTATTCAAGGGTTTCAACACTGAGAGAGAGAATTGGATGGGAGTACCACCCCCTGTCTCTTTGCAGTTGACATAAGCTGACGAACGGCAAATCAGTTTTATCCAATGGTGTGTCATTGTGTTTATCAACCATACTCTAGGCCAAGTTCCAGGCTAAAGAGAAGTTGAATGCAAAACAAACTCATTTTCTTTCCTTATGCTTTGCTTTGCTTGTGGGATATTTGTTTCTTTTAATTTTTTTGATTTTTTGGGGGGAGGGGTGTTTTGTTTGTTTTTGAAAGGGATATAGCGTAAAGTGATATAGGTAGAGGGTTGGGAAGGAGTTGATAGAGGGAAAATCATTATAAAAATATAATGTATGAACATCTTTTCATAATATAAGTGTGGAAAAAAAATCCAGATTTAACTTTGACAAACCAATTTAGTAAATCTAACAGAGACTTATATGCAGACTTGTGTTTTCATGTAGTTTTACATTTCTAGTAAACCTATATTGGGGTTGAGTAATTTTCTAATAAATGTATTTTGGGGAAGAGTAACTTTCTTGTTTAAGTAAGATGAATGCTAAATGACAAGAAAAAATCATTGTGCCCAGATCATTCCTTTCCAGACTTCATGTCCCTTCCGTTTCAGTAATAATCCCCATGCTTAGCCATAGAGTGGGTCAAAGGATTCTTAAAAGAAAGAATAAAAAACTTTTTGCCAGAAGTTTTATATTGTACTCATTAAAGGCCACTCTCATGAAAATATACTTTTGAAGGATACTTATGCCTGTGTGCAGGAAGAAGACTCTAAGATCAAGGGTTATAGAGACATGTTCAGTTTTCACTAAGTTGAGGAGAGAGCCAAGCCTAGTATATGTAATTACCAAATCCTAAATTATTTGTGTTATGATGTGTTATATTTGTTGTGGACACCACATATTCTTTTTAAAAGTTTCTTAGAATTACCTTCTGAGGCCAGCATTTTGCTCACTATTTCCCTTTGTGGCTCTTTTTAGTAAATGGAGAATCTAAGGATGAAAAGAATTTCCTCTGACTGATTGGCACTTGTTACCATGGAAACAACAACAAAACTGTTGATGAGGGAGATTCAGCCTCTGGATCACCTTTCATCTTTACTGAATTAAAAAGCAAATATTCTCAATCTAGAGTTTGGATTCCTAACTCTGAAAAGTTTATATTTTTTCTGGCACCTAGTGACTTTTAAGCACATGGCTGAGTAAGACCGAGGCAAATATCCTTGGGAAACTGCAATAATGTCATTTCTTTACAATGTATGAATAATGGAAAAAGTCACACATATTTTATATAATTCTATCATTACTTATAAGTCATATAAAGTGCTATAAATTTTTCCAGATAAGCAGAGCTCTTCTGTCTATTTTTCAAGGGCATGTTAATCGTGAATGCATTCAGTCCTGATAGATATACTTGCACTGAATTAACATGAAGTGTTTAGTATTGTGTGGGGTTTAAAAAACACTAACGTGTAGCAGGTTAGTGTTTAGAAGACAAAGTATTACCTTGCCAAGAGAAGTAAAATTGGGTTCTGAACCTTAGGATACAACAGAATCTTAATGCATGTCCCTATAAATGGGAAATTCTTTCTGACTAGTTGATTTAAGTGTCTCAAGATGCACTTATGCCTATAAGTAGTATAAGATGTATTCTATTATATTGCATTGTATTGTCAATTAACAGAATGTTCAACTATATAAAGAACATAATATTGGAACAAGCTGTCTGGCTCTGTACAATACACTGAAATGCTAGGAATAAGCAAACATGCTACATAATTTTTTGTACACACAGATCAATAATGGGGTAATCAAAATTTTCATTTCCTCTGTATCTGATTATTTGCATTTTCAAAATTATGTTCACAAGAAAAATGTATATTGCATGTTTATTTGTATGCATATACAAGTTAAATAACAATCCCTCTGTCACCTCTATGTCTAAGGCATTAAGCTAGATGCAGCTACATCTATGATCCTGCTCTAAGATCAAATCAAGTAGAGTGATTTTTATTCCCATGGTGCCAAAGATGTTAGTTCATTCTTCCACTGAGTCTTGGTGTAATTGGAATGGAAAACCAGTCTTTTCTGACTCAGATGTCAATCCTGCATTAGACCACTAGACCATTGCCCACAAAGTCCTCATTGCTACATCAGTGACTGCTAATGTAGAAGTCTCCCTGATTTCCAAAGGATCAGTTCTTCTCAGATTAATTATAATCCCTAACTGCTTTATTTTTTTCTGCAAAAGCAGGGTGTTAAGTGACAATAATCCAACTGGGATTGGTTACAGTATCCCAAGATTTCTTGTTTCGTAAACACCTGTGTTATTAGGGGAAATTCCGCCAAATCATCCCATGTACTTTTGTAGAAATTATTATAAATATTTTTTTAAAATAGAAGCTGGCATTTAGTGAACCATTTCACTAGGCAGAATGGTTGAGTAATATATGCAGGACCTAAACATATGTTCTTTAATATATTTTATGAATGATATCTAAAATTCAGAATTTATTTTTAAAAAATTTACTAAATTCACTATTAGAATTATTTGATAAAATTAAGTAATATCATTTGCTAAACACTAAAAATATTATATTACTCTCCAAAATTTTTTTTTTTCTGAGACTGAGTTTCTCAGTTGTAACTCTGGCTCTCCTGGAACTCACTCTGTAGACCAGCAGGCCTTGAACTCACAGAGATTATCCTGGCTCTGCCTCCTAAGTGCTGAGATTAAAGACATGTGCCACCGTCGCCCAACTAATAGGTGGGATTTAAAGTTTAAAAAAATGCTGATACTCAGTGTACATTGTGTTATGCATTATCTCAATTCTGTAGCTAAGAAACTGATGCTAAGAGAACCTAAATGCTTCTTCCAAGGAATTACACAATACATGGCAAAGCCAAGATCAGAATCCAGGTTTTCAATTTGAATGAATTGTTTACATTGCAATAAACTTGTAGTATTTTATTTGTCTACCCCTAAATTTTAACTTCACAAAAATAGCCCAAAATGACCAGCTAAAGAGGTTAGATTCAATGCAGTTAATTTATTGGTCTCATAAATCCTTCTCTTTGAAGTGGTTACATGTTCACTATTCTCGGGCTATCCTGTTGCAATATGGTCAAAACCTGATAGGTAGCCATAGATAGAAATTTTACAAAACCTAATTTTAGTTGAATGATCACTTTCATGACTCTGATTAGGTTTCACTCTAATAGAAACTTGGGGACAAGAAAGGAGCAGAAACATCTGTTTCCTTAAATTAACACTTTTATACAGAAGTTCCCAGGGATGTATTTGTAATTTAATTAATCTACCACAGAACTGCATGTATGTAGTCATTTTATACCCTTCTTTTATGTAATAGTTATTACTGATTGGCTGAATTAAAAGGCTTAGTTATTCTGATGTCAGAGACAAAGTTATTGCAGCTTTTTAAACTTTTGATATCCCTCTGGGACCCCAGTGCTGGTGATACAATTAAGAACATTGTCCCATTGTCCAGCCCTCATATTCAGGACACACATTTGGTAGATGAAGGAATTCCCACCCACTCACATTGGGGTACTCACAAAATTGCCTGAGGCTAGGAAGCTCAGACAACAGAAATTCATCTCACAGTTTTGGGGCTGAGCAATTCTAGTACAAAGCTGCCTTGTGATTGGGATTCTCTTTCTCCCTTGCAATTACCCACTGTACCGGATAGTTTTATATCAACTTGGTACAAGCTAAAGTCATCTAAGGAGAGAGCCTCAATTAAGAAAATTCTTCCACAAGAGCCATAAGATCAAGTCATAGATAGGTTTATAAAGCATTTTATTTATTAGTTATTGATGATGGAGGGCCAAGCCCATTATGAATGGTGCCAACTCTGAGCAGGCCATGAAGAGCAAGCCAGCACCCCTCTGTAGCTTCTGCTTCAGCTCCTACTGCCAGGTTTCTGCTCTGTATGAATTCCTGTTCTGACTTCCTTCAATGATGAACAGTATGTGGAAATGTAATCCAAATAAACCCTTTCCTCTGAAGCTTGCTGTTTGGGATATGGTGTTTCATCACAGCAATATAAATCCATCATGTTTTGTTCTCCAGTGGTAGGATGCAAACAGAAGTAGGAAAGGCAGCCCTCTTGCCATCAGAGCACCCATCCTATCCATGAAGTCTACGTGCTCATGACCTAATCATCTCACAATGGTGTATCTCCTAAGAGCATCTCATCAGTTGTTAGCATCCTGACATGGATTTGAGGTCCCACAAATATTCATGCTGTGGGAGCATTCATTCAGAAACAATTTAAACTCTTCCATGTGTCACTCATCATCTGACAACCTTACTTGCTTTTCTTGTCAGGCTCCTATCTCTTAGTCATTATAAAACATGCAACTATGCCTTTCAACTGTGACCTAAAATAAACTCATATTTATTTAAATATATTTAAAATAAGTCATATTTATTAGGTATTTTGTCACCACAGCTGGTCAACTAACTAAGACAGTCACAAGGTGGCATGGATTTTAAGTGACATTCAATACTTAAAGGGTTCAAAATAATTTCTCCTACCACTTATTGTTTTCCCACAGGGCACACTGTCCTCTTTTATGATTTTAAAGAATGATTTAGTCACTAAAACCCACCAAACTCTTTACTTGCTTTAGAGATTTAAAAACAGAATCCATTGTCCAAAAACCCTACTTTTTAAAATGAAATATTAGAGCTAGTATACCATGCCTTTGTCCTGTACACAGTTCTCAGTAATTTTCCTAGACTAGGGAATTCCATATGTGACTAGGAAAAAAGAAAGCTGAGAGTGAGATGGAGTGAACTGCAGCTGACTCATATTTTGCAAGTGGCTTGATGAACTTCATATTGCTTCTAACTTTCGAGCCTTGTAATCATCTCAAGATAGCTAAAGTTATATTTAGGATAAATTATTGTTTCTTACAAAACATATTTCACATATCCCCAGACTGCTTGCTAAGGTATAAGATTTTGGCACCATCCTGAAGCCAAGCCTATTGTACCCTTTTCATTTATTTTCTTTTCTTACTGCTCCCTCTCTTTGCCCCTCTCCGACTCTCCTACTTCTCTGTTATCTTATTTCTTCTTCTAATATCCTATCCACTACCATATTTTCCTTCTGTTCTCTCTCAGACAGAGGTAGAAGAATGGAGTCAGACCTCCAGATGTTTTTATGATCTGAAGAAAACTTTCTCAAAATTGGAAAAACCCTATAGATCAAATGAGATATCTCAAATCAGAAGACATGCAAACCTGTGTAATTTTATATTGTCTTAGGGTAATCCCATCCCCTTTTTCATACTTTTTCATACCTTTAATCACCCAATTCATACCTTTCATCACCCAGTTCATACAAGGAAATGCTAGCCATAGAGTGATAAAGTTAACAGTAGGGAATTGTAGATAATTGATTGGGTCATGGATGTAGAGTTCCAAAATAATGGTGCTTTTGTAAAAGAGAAACAAGAGAGTCATTTTTAAGCAACTGGGGACTCACTGATGATTGACAGCCTACAACTTAGAATAGGACCCTCAGCAGAACCCTGATGACTTTGCAGCCTAATCTTGAACTTCCTACTCTCCTAAACTGTAAAAAATAAATTCATATTATTTAGAAAGAGGTACCTTGGTCTAAGATTTTCCTTGGTTGTTCTACTCTATTTCCACTGTGAAAGATACTAAGTTACATAAAAGCATTTTTTACAGGTATGTGGTACATGGTAAGTATATTCTCTTGCATGCACCACTAGTCTACCATTTCTGCCCTCCCCCTCCGCCATTGGTTGCCTTTTGTCTCCTACACAGTTTAAATATGTTAAGTCTACCTGGTTAGCTGGAGGTATACTTGCTTCATTTGTTTTCTGTGAAGAGATTTGCTATCCCACTTTCTAATCCTAGTGATTCTTATCATACATTAATTTCATCAATGCCATCAAAGTGTGTTTGCCATACCACTTCACAGATGAGGATGGTGGACTTCTGAGAGTCATTCTTTCCAGAATTTCATAATTAGTAAATGGGAGGGTTAAGTTTACACCTAACTCCCTCAATCACTTACACCATAGTCTTTACTTACTCCTGTATTACATTGAGTTTTCTCCCTTAGAAGCTTCATCAAATAGCTTTTAGCAGCATTAGTGCCTGCCCTTCAGGATTTTTGTATTACTGTAGCACTAAGAACAACATTTGTAGGCTAAAGTGGGTCTAAAGTTATCTATTGCTTCTCTCTTTACTGCACTCTTCTACCTTGGACTTCCCTTCAACCTGACATAAGAATTGTTGATAAGTAATTGAATGATCAAATGCCAGTCTTCCAAGTGTTCTCTGCTGATAGTTTACTCATCAGTGAAAGGCTGGTGGAAGATTTCATTATTTCTTGGCCTAAGTGTTTATTGTGGATTAATTTGATATCTCTCAATTTCATCAGATTATACATTTAAGCAAAAAAAAATTGCTTGCATTTTTTTGTGAAGATAATTGTTTGAAAAGTATCCCATTTATTGGTTTCAAAGATCCTGTGAAGTACACATATTTGAGTCTAATTTCCAAATGAGCAAATATCTCTAGCAAATAGCTTGCTAGAAATATTTCCATCCAAATATTTCTTCTTAATATTCTGATGCAAGACTACTTCCTATTTTGATGGTTAATCTTTACTTTCAAATTTACATGCTGTGTACTCACTTGGGGACTGGCATCTAGACACACCTATAGAGGGACTGTCTTGATTAGGCTAACTGAAATGTGAAGAATTGCCCATTGTGTGTAGCACATTCCCTGGGTTGGGATCCTCGACTGTATGAAAAGGAGAAAGTGAGCTGAGTATAAGCATTTATTCTCTTCTTTCCTTGTTGATATTAGATCTAATGTAACCAGTTGGTTCGACCCGTTATGCCTAGCCATGACCACCATGACCACCACTGTACCTTGAAATATGGCAAAATAAACAATTCTTTCCTAAAATTGATTCACCAAGGTATTATATCGCTACAGGAGAAAAAGAAACCGAAGCACTTACTCACTATTGAGCACGTACAGAAAAGACTAGATTAAGTAAAGAAGTCATGAAACCATGAGAATACCTGGCATCTTATCATCATTGGGGCTTCAGATTATATTGGTAATAGATGAGCAAGATCAAGGGAGATGGAGATTGGTATAAATGTATACAGTGAGGGTTCTGTAATCATGAAAACATAAATTCCAAAGTAAACCCTTTACCTGATAATAAATAAATACTTAAATAAATAAACACTATAGATGAAATGCAGAATTCTGGACGTTTAGGAAATGGTTAATGAAACTATTTCTTTTTCAAAACTAGAGGGAAAAATAATTAATTATAATATTTAATATTATAGCACAAGGAAACTGTAAATGTATGGGCTACTATAAATTCATTCAGGATATACAACCATCATTGAAAAATAAGAAATCACCCTTTTTAAAACACGTGTAGAAACTGGAGTTTAGATAAAGTAGCAAGGACTCTGTGCTTCTTCCAAAAGCAGAAGAAACCCAACTTGTATGTTACTCAACCAGGAATTGCACAGATATTAACTCTGGAGATGAATTATCTTACTGTCTAAAAGTTTTGCTCACTTTAATGCTGGATAACCCACATGTCAATCCATAAGTGTAATATAATATCTATTAATGAAATTGATTAAAAAAATCAATAAATAAATCAATAAAAAAGTGATTCCATTTATTCTACACCCTCTATTCTACACCGAGCTGAGTAAATGCAGAAACAAAGCCTGGTGTCAGTTCTAAATGGTTTTCATTTTACTATTTGATTAAGCACTGCTATTTCATCTAAGTCACTATCTCTCAACTGAGCAAAACTTTGATGCTGCCAGTGTCTGGTGATATTCTGAGGTAGAGATGGTATCATTGTGTTTAGTACAAAGAATTAGAAGCCAATGCTGCTGAAAGACCTGATGCAGAGGAATGGCTCTACAACAAGGAATTACAGCAACACGAACATGGTTAGTGCAAACATTTTAGAGTTATGTTTTATTAATGTACAGTTTATGACTACATATACACACACACACACACACACACACACACACACATATATATGTATATATATACGCTTTGAATGATGCCTGCCTATCAGGTTTTTAATATATATTTGAAGAAAAAAATAAAATGTTGCATAAATCCTTATGATTATTATTTACTATCATTAGATAATAAACAATATACACATATATAATTCATATATATTTTTATCTGAAAGTAGTTTTTCAGAGTAGATATGATCACTGCGGCTTTTTAGATTTTACTTCATATTTATAAAAGTAACTAACTCATACTTGGAATTCATCCAAAAACCTCAAGAACTGATAAAAGAGGACCCACTGACTGGCTGGAAGCTGATTTTCTGTTTATTAACTGTTATAAAATGTAGTTGCTCTACTTACAGAATATAATTTGTAGAGCTCTGGTAACTGTTTTAGTAAAACATGAACTTACAAGCATATAAATATCGTAGCTTTAAAATTTTACATAGAATTGGATTTTCACTATGTTTACTCACATTTAAAGAATATTGGGGTAAGTTCACATCAGACCTTTTCAGTAAGTATTACTACTAACAAGAAAAGAACAATTTCTCACCTTTCTGTTTGAATGCATTTTCATTCGCCATGTTCTTGTTTGTTTAACATTAAGCTCTTTATTCTTGTAAAACTCCAATGCAAAACATGAATGTTACAGGACAACTTAATCATAGTTTCCCACAAAGATTCTTTCAGTAAGCCAAGTAAATGCTTTCTATGTTTGCATGAATCTACATATATTACCAAGAAGGACTTATTTCCATGAAATCTGTTTCAAATAATAAGTTTTAAATAAGAAGTTACTATTCCTTCTTCTCTAAGTAGTGATTAATCAAGAGGATGTTGGAAGTAAGGGTGGTTTTTAATGAATCAAATATCAGCTCTGTACTAAGACTTCAGCTGTGTATTTTATGTGCATCATGACTACTATTATGGCTTTAACTAGGCTATGTTACTATTTCCCTAAACTAAAGATGAAGTAATCTGAATGGGCAACAATCATCTAAAGTATATTAAAGTTAGTTAGAAATAAGACAAATTCATTTTAGCATGATATTAAATGACATAGTATGTTACCCACCTGATTTGAAGAAATTCAAATACTCAACTCTTTTCTAGACTGTAGACCAAAAGAAAATGGCTGCAATATCACAGATAAGCTGGCATTACCACTGTTCAAAACAATGCTGCATCATCAAGGAAAAGCAAACTCATTCATGTTTGCAGGATGAATTTGAGGAATGTTTTATTAATCAAAGATTGTGATGAATCCAATATGTGTACATGATAGATAGCAGGCCAAACTGTGGAAAGAAAGGGATGTATATCCTTTACATTCAGAAATAAAACCTGTAAGAATTTACCCTGTAAAAACTCTCACAGTAGCTGGGGAAGAATCTCAAGTAGTAAAATGCTTGTTAAGCAAGCTCAAAGACTTGAGTTGCATTCCCAGAAACTATCTACAACTGGGCTGTGTAATGGCTCAAGATTTTAATCCCAGGACTGTAGAGACAGGCAGATCCCTGGGACTCATTGGCTGGTCAGCCTAGCTTAATTGGTAATGCACAGGCCAATCAGAGACTCCATCTTACCATTAATGTAGCAGATCTGGATAATGACACTGGAAGTTGACTTCTGCTCTCTCTCTCTCTCTCTCTCTCACACACACACACACACACACACACACATACACACACACACACACATGCATGCACACTTACCCTGAGATGCATGTACACCTGTACACATGCATGATATATATATATATATATATATATATATATATATGTATATATATATATATATATATACGTGAGTAAATTCATGAGTAAAAACACATATGAATGTGCAAAAGAATTCTTATACATGTGTCAAATACATCAGGAGACTTACACAAGAATATATATAGAAGTAATGGTTGTGGTAGTGAAACAAAATACTGATCAAGGATCTCCAAAATGATTATAGTAGTGATCTGGTAGATTGACTTATTAGAGTATAAAGAATGTTATACGATAAAGAAAATCACAAAGTTCAGTTAAGGGCATCTACAAGAATGAATCTGTTGCATAAAATTGGGTATAAAAAGTATTTTGCAGAAAAATATCTCCTGTATGATTACATGTATGTAAACTTAAAATGTGAATCAGTAAATAAGAACTTGTTGAAGGAGAAAGTGAATAGTACAGCTGGGAAGGAGCTATGTGAAAATTCAGAAACTTGATAGAGAATGCAAGAGAGTGGCTGAATCTGAAAATACCCAGTGTCTCTAACAATCCCAGTCACATTCTGTTTGTCTATCTAAGTACATAGGTAATTGTTGCCTTTGCAAATCCATTAAATGTTTTTGTTTTGTTTTGTTCATAATTCTAAATAGAAGCTACTTTTGGTGAAGACAAACTTAGAAGGTTAATCTATCACAGTTTATTCAGGAAGTATCCCATATATGACATGGCATTTCAAACTGAGGCCCCCATTTAGTTGTTGGGTGTGCTCAAAAGAAAATCCTCAAAAAGAAATGACGACTTCTAGTAATTACCAGAAGTAAATGAGCCAAGTGATTTCCTTCTTTAACTTATGTGCTGGAAACCACATTTGAATGTGGAATTTTGACCATAGAAATTAATTTATCATAAATGTTAGTCCTTATATTTTCCTTCTTTAAATGAGTTGTGATGTCTCACCTACGGAGCTGACCTACTGTTGTGGGTCCCATGCCATATATATTCTAACATTTATAAATGATATAAAGTTTTCTTCTGAATAGTAAATTAGTCATGTATCTAAAAAGCTAATGCGTTATATATACCATAGTATTATATTTTCTTTAGAGATATAAAATATTTCCTGTAAGGTAGACTCCTAGGTATCTATTCTCTCTCTCTCTCTTAACTTCTGTTCCTTCAAATTTAGCATGGTTCTAAAATCTGTGACTTCTTACTTTGGGACAAAGCAGGTGTACAATTCTTCCTGGTATTGCACACATATGCTAGCTACTATCACCTTTGGGGATAATGCTGTGTTGGTAATAGCAAGAAAGCATCTCCAAAATGAATCATCCTTTGAAAAATATGTTGAGTTATAAACGGCATTACATAAATACATGATAATCTTTCTATGTATGGATGTGGGGTGAGGCAAAAGCAGATGATAGATTACAGTGAGTTATTTAGGGAAGATACTTGGCTATATTGCTTATAAAGCAACTGAAATGAAGATAATTTAATGAAGATAATTATATATAATTGAGGATTCTGCTTTTCTCATAATTTTAAATGTTTTTTTTTTCTCAAGATGAAGACTGGGAACACTATTAATATATATGATGTACAAATACCAATATCATTAGGAAAATGGAGGTTACTATTTTAATCAGGATGAAGCAAAAGTATACCTTTCAAAGGTAATATAAAACTCACATAAAAAAGGATACAGAAAACTGCGAGGAGTTAAAATGTACGCAGTCTTATTCCATCTATCTTTCTGTATCTGTCAGTTCATCAGTCCTACTCATACAATCCCCACTATGTTTTAAGCTCTTAGAACACATTGACAGGTTATTTCCATAAGGATTTCACTTCCTAGATACAGGATGACTATGGGATAGTTCCTTCTACAGTAATGACTTAGTTTGCTTTAATAATATCTATCATATGTAGGTTGGATAAATTCTGGGTTTGGAGTGATGAAGTCCAGGATTTGGATCATAGTTCTCCATATAGTAAAATCAAAGAAGTTACCTATCCTATCCAAGATACTATTCATTTAGCCACAAACATAGGATCATAATAGAATCTTTGTTCCCAGGATGGCTGTGTGGATGAAATGAGATAAAGCACAAAATGCTTGAGACAATACATGTTATGTCAATATAATGTTGAGTGATGACAAGCAGAGTACAACTAACTTGGAGTTGCTATGGGTATGTTAGACATATTCCCAGGAGGAACTTTTATGATTGTGTCTTAGAAGTGAATATATTTCCCTGGGGAAATAAACCAACATATATAAGGATAAGGTCAATAGGAGATTAAAAATTACTTTCAAAGAGATTGAAATGTCTAAATTCTTACACGTCAGTTTCTATTGTCATTTTCACCCTTTATCTGTGAATGTCATTTATAGGGAAGCAAGGGAAGGAAGTGATGGTATAAAGTAAACAAAGTAGATAGGATCATGGGAAGTGGAGAGAAGAGAGGAGGAGTTGGAAGGATTGAAGGATTATCTGTCTGATCCAAGTGTCCCCTACCAAAGATTCACCTAAAAGAGGTAGGGTTGAACTCTTACACAAATCACTGGCTATTATCATTTAAAGGTAAATAAAATTTTATTCCAAGCAATGAGTACTCTGATTTGCAGTAAGACATATTAGGCCTAATTAGAAGTTTTATTAGGTTTATACTATTTTTAGTATTTTATGTGCAAGCTCCTTGGCACATATTTTTTAAATGTGTGATTAAATGTATGATGTATGGTATTTAGTGAACTGCAAAAAAGAGGGAAGAGAAATAGTCTTTAAATAGTCAGCTCTTCTCTGTGAGATATTGTACAAAATATATTGTATTTGGACACACATAATATATCATTTGATATTAGAATGGTTCTCCTTTGATGGATCATAAAATATATTCAAGTGTAGATAAGGGAAACGCGTGACATTAAACACTAGTAAGTTCTTTGAGAGCTGTGTGTAATCCTGAATATTTACCACCAAATTCCTACCATAAGGCAATGAAGTCTATAAATACTGAGAGCTTAAGTGTTCTGTTAAATTAAGATTTTAGAGGGTGAGAATATATTTTGATTTTTATAGTAGCTGGAATTTTAGTAGAGGTCTATAAAGTTATATTTTAATAATTTCAGGGTTTTTTTTTTTAACTTCCGAGAGTTTTTAAAATAGTCCATGTTCATAGCATCCCATATGAAATACAGTTTGAGTTATTACTTACATAGTATCATGCTTAATACTTCTTTAGAGTTTTTGAATATTTTTATATACAATAATGTTTTACAAATACTTTAGTTTCTTCTAGGCTCCAGAAGCCATGTCTGATACCCAGAGTAGTGGGGTACAAATAAGTACACAGACCCATCTTATTCTGGGATGATATAAAGCATTAATATGAGAAAACAGCCTCCCAGTGTGTTTCTGGAGAGTGCTATGGGAGGCCTGGGTGAAGTATTGTGCAGTCATTAGACAAATGTATTCTCCATACTTTTAATGCATACCACCATCAGGTGTAGTAAGTGAAAAGAATAAACTTTAAATAATTAAAGTTCTGCTGTGCAGTCAGGGTCAGGGTGGAAATGCAAACTATCCAATGAGAGTTAAGTCAGCATTGGCTGCAGAGAAAACAATATCTATATGCTACAGACATGGAACTTGAATATCCATTTTTACCATTTAATGACAGCTTGCTTGTACTAGTTATTCCACCTACTGTTGTGATAAAATGTCTCCATAAAAGCAGTTGAAACAAGGAAGGGTCCACAGTTCCAGGGCACAGTAGTACATCAAGGCAGGGAAGTCATGGCCACATGTGCTTGAGGTAAATGATGGCATTGCTTTCACAGTCAGAGAACCAAGGAAGATGACTCTTTGTTGTCAGCTAGTTTTAACATGCAGAATAGGATCCTTGCCAATAAGATGATGCAGTACGGTTTTAGAGCAGTTCATTTCACCTCAGTTTACCTAGTCTGAAAGAATCCCTTACAAACATGCATAGAAGCTAACATAACCTAGACAGTTCCTCAGAGGTATGCTTTGTCATCTGTCTGATTCTAGATCCTGTCAAGTTGGAAATCATTATTAATCATTACATTCATCTTGATAAAACTACATTTCACAAACCTCAGTTTTCTCATCTGTAGGTTATGTCAGCGATAATGATAATAATAATGACAAATAGTAATATTTTAGATGATATTTTTTTGAATTTTAATGGATAATAGGCATAAAGGTCTTACCACTTCAATAGTGGGTATAAAAATGTGTCTCTGTACTATGAGAGAAGGTTGGGTCTTAGTAGATTTTGTTTAAATTGTGAGAAATTTGCAATCCATTCTGTTTGGTGTATGACCCTTGCCAAAAGACTGAAGTCCTAGGTAGACAAGGCCAGATGCTTATTTAAGTAGACTCTGACAACTAAGTTTTGATGATGGAAATATGCAAAGTAGGTGCAGAATGGAGAACATGAGTCTTTAATATACTTAATATGCATGCTCTTAAACTTGCCATTGGTGTAAGTCCAGTTTATGATGTAGACAGTGTTGGAGATGCTAACTTGCCAGATCCCAAGACCCATAGCTTTACTAAAACCTATTTGAGTGGTTACCCTATTTTTTATCACCCAGTAATTCCACTGGTTCCCTTAGGACCATTAATTTAATGAACCCTTTTACCTATTAATATACATGTGGTCATTTTTACCTCAAATGAATATAAAACTATACATGTCACTATGTCATGCTGCTATTCCCTAAAGTCACATATGTATTCTTCTGAAACTTTTTTGATGTTATTTTTCTCCCCACAATCCAACATACTTAGGGTATAACCCTTATCTTAAGTTTGTTGGAACCATTTCAATGAGATATACATATCTCCTGCTTTGCAGAGCTGTTGCAAGAGATGTGATTCAATGATACATTATCTTTTCATTATGGAATCCCTTGAATTCCACAGACAAGAAGCTTTCAATTCTAGCTGCTTCAGTAAATGTGCAACTTAATCCTTATTTTCCATTTTGAAGCCAGTGATTTAATAAACAGGATAGGTACATTAGGAGAGCTATGATTAAACTTCATATATCTTATCACATGGACAGAATTTACTCATGCCCCATGGACAAATTCTTAGAGTAAATATCTACCATTTCAGATAGAAAATGTAATGATATATGTACCATTATGGTATATAATACCAATGTATCGATACGTATGAATCATTGGTATTGGTATTAAGATAGCAAATTACACATATAAATAAATATTCAATCTAATACAAATATTTTTAACAGATCATTTGGAAAACATGTTATTTCTAAAGTCATTGTGGTAAGAATTGAATATTGCAAGGCACAACATACCTAGGGATTTCTTTAAAGCGTTTAGTTCAGAGATCTTTTAAAATCTAAGGGGTGTGTGTGTGTGTGTGTGTGTGTGTGTGTGTACATGTGTACAAGGGTATGTGTTTGGAAAACTTAATGCCTGCCCTTAGTCATTCTTACTGCTCAGAAAGAGCCACATTAAGTCTATTAACTTTTTTTTCTTATTTTCTTCTGATGTTAAAGAATTCTACATCTCTAAACAAATTAAGTATACTAATTCTTGACTTATGAATCTTAGGTATGCTTTTTTAGCTTGTAGAAGGAAAGATAGGAATCTTTTACACTTACATTGCACCTTTCCTAATGAAGGCCCATTGTGGAACAAGTTTCACAGACCTCCTTGCTGATTTTCTTCTCTCTCTTCCTAGTGTCATCTTGTGTCTATGAATTCTCATCTAAGTTAATCAATTTTATTGTCTTCAATTTTCTTCTCAAAATATAAGGCCAAAAGTTTATGAAAAAGGTTTATTGTATTTCACATTACTTAATCCTCTCATGGTTCTAGATTCAGTGGAGGTCGTGCATAGTTTTCACAAACCCAAATCCTCTAATTTTTATATTGACCCAACAAACAATAACCACTGGCTGGCTGGGCTCCACAACGTCTTTCAAATTTCTTTTATACTGTTTACTTTTACAATATTCAGCTCTTCAGGGCTAAGGTACACACTGTGCAGAAATAGAATAAAAAAACAGAAACAAACTCTGTACATTTCTTTTTTTCTTTTATTTTCTTCTTCTTTTTTTAAATCATTGAGTTCCCACCTTCTCAGTTCTTTCATGGGCACAACAATGAGTCTATGGAATTCTCATCTCAAATTGCTCATCACCATTCCTTTTATTTAATGAATATGAAATGGCTTTGACAAGCACCAAATTTATCCAGCAAAGGCAAGTGATAAGGAGGCTATTAGTTATAATTTTATTGTTAGTGCTTAGGCTATGATTTATCTAAATCTGTCTTAAAACTAAAGACCCATGTTCCAGGACATGAACCAATACTAATAAGACTGTAAGGACATGGACATAGTATACTGAAGCCAACTCCAGGTCAGCTCTAAATTTTTACCCTCTGGTCAGAAGTGTGTAATCTACTTTCCCTGTTTCACTGAGCACTCCACAGTAGAATGTGTCTTCATCTTCACGTTTTATTATGAGGCATGACAGAGAATTTGATAACATCTTCAGTAAGTCAATATTGGCTGTTGAATATCATCTGATCTTCCCCTTAGAACGGGGGTGATTTCCTGAGGGAAAATGCATGAGGATTTGCCTGGTTTACTTTTAAATGATTCAAAGGGTTGTTCTGAATAAGTCTCTCCAGAGAAAACTCTAGCTTCAAATCTTACCACCAAGGGCAAGATTTGCTGTCACTTTCCTATAAAATATCCACTTACAAATAATAAATATGATACGACAGAATTTTGAAAGGTGGCTAGGGAATTCTTGTTATTGCTGAGATCTTGTGATCTTCGAGTCTCTGACTGGATGGCTGTCAATGTCTCAGTGTCTGGGTCAGTCTCTGCTGCTTACAAGTGGTCTACACTCTCGGAAAAGCCCTTGAGGATTACCAATGCTTTTCAGTTACTACCAGCTTCTTTCCATCAACATATCTGTTGTCTGAATCTTTTGAAACAGTAGACACTGACAACAACCTCAGAAATACAATAACCTCAGAAATGACTTCACTTTCCTCTCATGCAAGAAGTGTTACAGTACCACCTTTTCAAATAGTCTACCAAAGCAGGCTGATCTAATTTTTCTCTGTATTTTTATTTACAAGTATACATTTTCACCCTGTAGTTGTGAAAATAATAATTATTGATACCATGCTGCTGAACAGCATATTTGCTAAGCACTCCTGTACAATTTATATAGATGATCTATACTCATCATAACAATTATTTTTTGATACAAAAAAATTGAGACTCACAAAGATAAACTACCACATTAATAAGTGGGAAGACAAGCCTTTAAGAGTAGAAATATCTGCTCTGTCAGGCTATATTTTTCCACTCTATCACATAAACTATACAAATCTCCCATGCAACTCAAGTTGGTTAAGGAAAAGAAAAAGTAAGACAAGAATTTCAGTACCCTCTAAAAGTAAGCAATAATGTAGAATTTGAGAGGTATGTAATTTCAGTTATTAATTCTGAGAAACTATATGTATCAGTGATGATACTTGGGTTGGAGAATGCAAAATTGAACTAGTCCTACCCCTTTCCCTTAAGAGCTTACAGTATGTAGAGCAGGACATAGGGTGATATGTTCACTGAAGCATCTTTAATAGGCAAGTTTAACTGCTATGAAATAACTATTTAACCTCATTTATTTAATAAAATAAAAGTACATCACACAAAATAGTTCAAGGTAGATGCTAGATGAGACATAGAAGCTTGGGGGCTCAGGTGTCTTCTATCTGTTGAAACTTGAGATATTTCATTCACCAGAGAGTAAAAAATAGAGCAAATAAAAGCACAGAAAGGTTATGTGTGTCAGCATAGTTCTAGAAGAACTTCTGTTCATGTTACATTGTCACAGACGGAACATAGTCACATGAACATGACAGGAACTGCAAGAGACGTTAGAAAATTCTCTTCCAAAATTAAAAACAATAACAATACTAATAAAAAAACTGGATGGTTGTGCCACACAACTTTATTCCTAGCACTTGGGAGGCAGAGGCAGGTGGATCTTTGTTAGTTCAAGGCCAGCCTGCTCTACAGAGTGTGTTTTAGGACAGCCAGAGTTACAACAGAGAAACCCTGTCTCCAAAAAGAAAAAAAAAAGGAATAAAGAATAAAAGAAAGAAAATGCTGTTCACTCATTAGTCCTGGAAAAAGATAGCATGGGTGTTGTTTAATATGTTATTTCTCTCATGTCCTTCTGTAGATTTTACACTGAGTATTAGAACATAGATATTAGTTAACCAATAAGGTGAAGATATTAGTTATCCAATAATTATTTAGAGGGAGTATTTATGTATTTGTTATTCACAAATTTTTAAACAATAATTAATAGATAGTTTTATAGGTATCATGTCTGAAATTAAGAAACTTATTTTTTCGCTCAGGCAAATCACCTAGGATTACCTTCTGATATGTCCCAAGCAATTTTCTAGGATATTCTATAACTAATTTTAGCCAGCACTACCTACTTTAAGATGGCAATATAAGTTCCTGCAGTTTGAGGAATGCATACCCTAAGACTTCTCAATCCTTCAGATGACAACTGAATTACTATTTCATCACGTTTACTTTTACCAACCATCTATGAACAGGGTATTCCTTATTTAAATTTGCTGAATTTTCTATAGTGGCTCAAATAATTAAAGGGAACAATTGCTGTATATTTGCCAATGTGTTATTAAGAATACTACAAAGGATACAGAGGAATACCCAATTGGAAGAGATGCACAGGGAAAGAGAGAGTGTGGGTAAGGTTTTCGAGTCTATGCTTTTCTTGGGCATGCTATTCTCAGGAAACTTAATGTGATCCATGGACACGGTCCTTGGGAGTTTTACGGAGGCATTAATAACAAGCAAGATGAAGAAAATCATTGTTAACTGGTGAACCACTTAAACTTCAGCCCTACTGCATTCCTTTGAGGTTAGTGAGTGAAAATCTCAACCCTCTAATTGTGGGCTTTGGGTGACCAGCCATCATCTTGAAGCTTCCTAGGCAATATCAGCCAACATCCAACCCATAATTATGTACAAGACACTCATATATCCAGAGATTCCTACAGTTAGGGAAATTTCATATCAGAATTCAATGACTGGATAAGAGAATATCACCATGTAGAGGAGCTTGCCTTATAGTATCCGAGATAATATAGAAATAAATAAGCAAGACAATGTCAGAGGTAGTAGCATGGAGGAAACATGAGTGATGAATTGCTCCCAAGAATGACTGGTGGTGTATACAAACACAGAAGTTAGTCTGTGAAGATTTGTAATGGGTGCAGTGAAGCCAGTGACTGGTATACAAGATGTGGAACTGAGAAAGCATGGTGGGAAATGGGACTACAAAGGTGGGTTAGGACCAGACCATAATAGAGCATAGGCGATAAGGTGAATGCTCCAGTCAGCATGAATCTATTGCTGCAGAGAAGCGTGCAATGTGATTGCGAAAAGCACTGACAATTTTAAAGTAATTGTCTTGGACGAGTTAAGCTAGAAAAGGTAATCTAATAGTAGGAAAGGTTGAAATTCTAAACCAAGAAAGCAAATGTGAAAAAGGGGGAGAATTGAAGAGGCATTTTTATATGATAACCTAACAATGGATTGAAGAAGACCAAGAGTTCTAGTTTGATGAATAACTGTTCTCATTAACTGAACCATCAATGTAAGGTTTCAGGAAACAAAGTCTGGAGATGTGGGATGAAGGTAGAAGTTTTCTATTTTCATATTACGAATTTGACATTTCTTTCTTGATTTGACTTTAGATGTCTGAAATAGTTATAATGATGATATTGAAAGCATATGCCCCATTTATATGTAGAGATTCTTTTTAGTAACAATATTATCACTTCTGTCATCCTGGGAAAAGAAGAGAAGGCAATGATAAATATACAAGACTTTCTGAGTGCTTGGCATACTGTGAATGTGTTCTGCCATTTGAAGTCATTAAATAATTTAGATAGAAGTGGGGCTGAGATGGACGCGTGGGACCTTGATATAAGTTCTACAATTAGTATGACTGGGAATGGAATGTGACCCTGGTAGAAGATAAAAGAAATTTGACAGCAACATGTAAGACCTAATGCAGTGTGCAGAATCTGATGAGGATTTCAAAGGAAGAATCTAGAACTGTCTCTGGGCCCTGTGACTTCTTTCCTTGTCTTGAATGACATTCCAAATCCCTCTGGAAACAAACTAATATGCCAGTGGAGTTTGAGCTCACTGACTGGTTTTCATTTATCATCTTCAGCTATGAAATCCAAATGCTTCAGAGATCATTTCTCTTGTTTATTGGCAAGGCATTAAAATAAAGGCATGGTTTAGCTTTTAAATGTTTTGCCTGATACTATTGCTATTTCTTAAGCTGTTTTGAAAATAATTTAGGCTATATAGAAGGAATCTGACAGCCTTTAAGGAAAGAAAAGGTTTACGCAGCTTCTATTTTAATCAGAAAATTAATTTTACAGCTTATATTTTAGTCAGACTTGTTACAGAAGTTCAGTGGAAGCAAGTCATTCAATAGGTAAGGGGAAGAACTTAGTGGTGGACCAGTGAAAACAATGGAAAGATAATCTGTAACCTAGGACTCTAGGACCAGTTATATAGGGTGGCTCTCTACTATTTGTTTATTCATTATATCATACTTTCAATATATATCCATATACTGGACACTGAGAGTACAGAGCAATAAAGATCAAAACACAGATATTTTCTCATTAATGTTAACCTATATCCCCATCAGTAAATAAAACAATTAATACAAGTACTTATGTATTCCTTTCTATAATTGAAAAGATACTTTATAATGATCAAATGTGGCCCAGACACTGGTCAGGGCACTGGGAAGCAGTGGTGTCCAAATGGACTTACTACTTTTCCCATAATGCATCAAGTTCAAGGCTAGAAAGACTAAATGTTATAAATATATACAGTGGGATGCTATTTTGGATAAAGACATTAAGGAAGAATAAAATATTCAAATGAGTCCAAGGGTACTGAGAGGAAAGGTTTTCCAGGAAGATAAAATAGCAAATACTGAGCAACAGCAAGGATGTCTGGCGGCAAGAGCAGACTTAGCAAAGGCAACAGTGATTGGAGCAGTGTGCAGCCATGTCCTTTAGAGCCTTGTTTACATAGTGAAGAACTTAAATCTTATTTTAAGTTGAATAGTCAGGCATGAAGAAGTTTTTAACAACTCACTTTCTGAAGGCTCAAGAAAAGATGAACAAATGTGTACCGACATATGTTTGAAAAGAAGAGAAGAATGGAGAAGAGACAGAAAAGAAAGCAAGCCTCAGAGAAAATACGATGAAATGAAAACCTTCTTAGGAGGTAAGTTTCGGGACACAGGAGGACTCTGAACTACAGTTACACCTTGTGTATACAATTGCAGTTACTTCAAAACAAAGAATTAAATCTATTTTACGGTTGTGCTTTATGAAAATACCCATCTTTGGAGTCTGCAGGAATGAGGATTGGGGCCTCCTGAAAACAAAAGACTAGGAAGGTCAGCTGAGTTCCCAGCATCTTCAATTATTGTTCTCTTACTAATGAATCACTGCATACTGTGATGGAGTTCTCTTAGGGAAAATTCAATAATAACGCCTTCTTTTGATATATATATATATATATATATATATATATATATATATATATACACACACACAAACGCAGTATGTATATATATATGTATATATATTTAATATATATGTATATATTTATATATGCATATATGTATATATACATATATAGAACACACATACATATATATGCTTGCATATGATTTATTAAATTCTACTATATGTCAGGTCATCTAGATATTAAGAAATAATAAGCCATTGCTTTGTTACAATGAAAAATAATATGCACAAATTACAGGAGCATTTTTGAAGTATTTTTAGATACTTATGTTTAAGTACCACATAAATAATAAAAATATTCAGTTTAGAGTATACTTTCAGGCATTTGAATAGTGACAAGAGGCATATTACATGTTTACTTCAAACCAACAAATATCCATTAAATACTGACTGTGTTACTTACACTGTGCTTAGCATAGACAAAATACCATCTCATCTGCAAAGATTTTTCCAATGTAGTGGATAAAAGAAGAAATCAGTTAATCATTTCTTTAGTCTGAAATATAAGATATGACAGAAATAAACCTAAAATACTACCAAAGCAATTCATAAGTCCTCCCAGTTAATTGATAATGTCAACATAAAGGAACAATGCTGAGACAATGGGAAAACGTGAGATTGTGCAAGGGATTTTATATCCAAATTTATGAATTATTTTAGATGCAATAAAATATATTTCCCACATTCACTAAATGTGAGTTATTTTCTTTCTTGGATTTTCTTTTTGTCTTTTATAACTTCCTCAGACAGGAAGCATGTGGTATCTACAGGCAACTCCATGACCTGCCCTTTGGTAACAACTTGAGATGAAGGAAATTGCTTATAAGTCTTACAGATTTGTTTCCAACTTTAACTCCTATTGTCCCTCCCACCCTACTGTCATTCAAGACATTATTCAAAATACCTGAAATACCAACTCCTCAGCTTCTCCCTTCTCCCCTTTCTGATTGTTCTGTACCCATATCCAGCCATCCAAGAAGTCACTCATCTGTCTGATTGTGACGGCTGTTTGTCTTAGGAAGGTTTGTAAAGCTCACATTATGTTAAATCCTTGTCTTTCAGAATTGTACAAGAGGGGATTAGAAAGTGAAGCTGATTAAAAAAGAAATGTGTACTACCTGTAGATCCTCTGTAATAGTCAGCTGGGGAGACATTGTGACTAACAAGGCTGCCAGATTTCAGGGGTGTTTTTTTGACTCTGTATTAGAACCTGTCATTTATATTTGCTTGGCTTCTACTCATAACAAGGGTAGACTTAGTTGGCTCTCTTTAAAGCCACAGCTTGGATTTTTTCTTGGATAGAAAAAATAATTATTAGAAAGGAATGCAAAAGTCATGGGATTAACCTTCTCCAATGCTTTCTCACAGTCTTGATGTCATTTACCTATCAGTTAAACACCACTATTTTTTTTTTAAGTATCAGACTTTACATGTGCTCTCCTTCACGCTGTGTTGATCCTAGTGTTTGCACAGCTTGCCTGAATATTGATCCATAAATATTCTATGTAACTTCTGTCCTGTCTTAGTCTTTCCAAAACCAGTGTATATAATACCTTCAGAGGACAAACATTTTGGGTATCGCTAGCTTCCAATGAGGCAAGCAACCACATCAGTCCTCCTCAATCCACTGCTAATCACCCTCACTACACTAAAAATCCAAGTTTCTTGTAAATCCTAACTGAATATAATTGACTTTTAATCAGTAGCAACTGTGGTGAGAACATCTCACTTTATTCAAGTGTACTCTAGAATCAAATACTAAATGAAATGAGAGATAGCGGTTATTTATAAAGTCCCATTGCTTTGGAAGCCCAACAATTAATGAGTGTAAAAAAAGAGCCCACAAATTTGAAAAGGATCATGGAGTGTGTATGAAACAGTTTAATGGGAGGAAAGGAAAGGAGGATAGGATGTGATTATATACTATAATTTTAAAAAAAAAAGAAGAAACTAAAAATATAAATAATATAAATTTGATTCTAGGTAGATGATTCAAGCCTAGAATCCCAGCTGCTTAAGAGGCTGAAAGAGATGGACCACAAGTTCGAGATCACCCTAAGTGACTACGTAGCATTACCCTATCTCACAATAAGGAGTTTAAAAATAAAGAGTTATAAACAAAAATTGTGAATATAGCCAAATGGTAGAGCACTTGCCTACCTGAGACAACAATGGCTCTCAAACTGTGGGTCAAACAACCCTTTAACAGGGATTGCCCAAGACCATCTGTATATCAGATGTTTACATTATGATTCATCACCTTAGCAAAATTGCAATTATGAAGTAACAACAAAAATAATTTTATGGTTGAAGGTCACCCCCAACTTGAAGAACTTTGTTAAAGGCCCAAAGCATTAGATAGGTTATTAACAACTGTCATTGAAAGTTCCTTGGTTCAGTTCCTAGAACCTTAAAATTAATTAATTAGCTAATTTAGTAGATTAGTATTTTTTACACCATAATTTCTACAAGTTCTTTTGGAAATTTTTATGTTGTATTTAAATCATATTCAGCCCTTCCCACAACTCCCAGGTACACGATCCAGTTTTCTACCTACATAACTATGTGTTCTCTCTTGATTTTATACTCAGTATGTACCCGGTAAGTCAACATACTCCTTTTGAATACAGTACATCCAAGAATATAGGCAGCACATTAATTGGTCTTGATAATTTTTATATTTTTGTTATTATTCAGAAATTTTCATATGTGAGTAATATGTTTAAATTATTTCTACTCCCACACACACTCCTCCTTCTGACTCATGCTATTTCTCTCCTATTCCTTCTCAACGTCATAACAATTATTTTCATTAAATATGTAAACACATAGGTATGTATATTCAACATATTGACTCCATTTACTGTTATGCAAATCTCATGATAATTTTACTTCATGTTCTTGCTTTTATTTTAAAGATTGAATTTTCTGCACTTCACTGTCCTTCCAAAGAAATCTATTTTTTAAACCCAAATTAAGGTACAGAATAAAGAAAATAAGATTTTTGTGCATGTGCTGTATCCACACTGTAAGTGTTTATAATGCCGTAGAAAAGTGTTAGTTACATAATTCTAGTAAAGTCTTATTAATATCATTACAAGTGTATTCATCAATACAAAAATCAAAAACTTCATATTTGTAGAATAAGTGATTTTAAATTTTTCTATTTAAATTTCTTCTGTTTTTGACATATAAAATTATCTTTTATCATAGTTTAATTACATGCTTTCATTGAAATATGCACAAGACCGATGTGAAAATCACACGTAAATAGCTTGATTTATTTTCAGTGTCTATAAAATTGTAGTACCACACAGTTGATGAACATGTCCTACGAACAATCAGAATGATGCACTAGTCTTTGTTAGACATATGCTCCAGTCCTTTATAAGGTAACCTGTTTCCTGAATTTAAATTACAAATTTCTTAAGTCACTTTTTACTTTTACAGAGCCAGAATAAAAGCAATTTTAATTATATGTATTTTGCTATCAATATTATTTTTTAGATTCCTATGTGTATCTATAATTTAATTTTCAATGTACTTCGTCATGAAGAATTGGGGATTCTAGATCCTTTTGTGGAAAAAAAATCAGATATAAGGTTATAATTATTTATTTTGTAGTTTTCATGTAAATATAAAATATATTTTTATAATATTCTGTCTCCTCTCCTAGATCCACTCCTATCTTCTCTACACACTCTCAGTTTCATTACCCCTCACTTAATTTTTCATATACTACTCGGTCCGATTTGTGTTTCATGCATATTTAAATGTGTGGGATCATCCACTGTAGCATAATTGTTCTGCCAGGCATCACATCCTCAGATGTGATGGCTCCTTCTAGAGCCATCAAATACCACTTGCTCCTCAGTGAGGGGTAGAAGCTTGAGAGCCTCTACCCACTCCATGCAAGAATGTTGACTGGATAGGTCTTGTGCAGGTCTTATCTAAGCAATCATAGCTGCTGTAAATTTGTGAGTTCAGTGATCCTGTCATGTCCAGAAGTCACTATTGCAGTTCAGTCCTCCCTAATCTCTGACTCTTACAATCTGTCTGAAATCTCCTCAATAATCATCTCTAATCAATGGAAGTAGGGGAAGTTATGATATTAATGCGGCTGATCTTGATCAGATACTTGATTAGATACTGGACATATTATGAATTTCTGCATTACCCTCTCTCTGTCTTCTACACAAAGAAACTTCTTTGCAGTGGGCTGAAGGTTGCACTAATCTTTGGGGAGAGAGTTACAAAAATGGAAAGCAGATTGATGCTATGTCCAATTAGCAAAATAATAGTAATGGCTTAACCTCTGTGCATTAAAGACTTGTAATTTTCCCAAAAATGATCTCTTGGCCAGAATTACAGATGAAACACTTGAGGTCTGTAAAGCAGACCTCAAAAAGTTTAAAAAGCAATTGGTCACACCCGTAATACTTGTGTCAGTATTTAATTCATGATTGAAATTCACAAAGTTTAGAGCTGATTTAGACTGTAGCTGACTCCCCGAACCGCCAGCAGTCTACATAGCACCTTTCAGTGTTATGAAAGCTAATCAGAATGGTAAATGCTTCCTGATAAGTACCAATGTGACTTCCCCATGTTCTGAAACCAAGATTTGTTATCTTCAGCGAGAGGGTCTTAACATCATGTTCTAGTGAGCAACAATGAACAATGCCAATAGCTTGTATTGTTTTGCTGTCTCTGGAAAACTTATGACCAACAGCTAGATGGGTAATAATATCTGGCACTGGGGCTTTTTATTTCACAAACTATTACTGCTTGGAAGAGCATACCTACTGTATAGGTAAGTTCAATTAAACTCATGCATATATATGCTTATGTGTGTGTATATGCTTATACATATGCTTATATATATATGTATATAAAACTCATGCATATATATATCTCATATATGATATATATATGTATAATATAATACATATAACATAGTTTGTTAAATAGACTTCCATATTTCTTATTCAAACGTCCTTCCTTTCTCTCACCTATGCCTCTGCCTTCCTACATAAATCTCTCCTCATTATTCCCCTTCATATTATTTGTGTTCTACCAACTCTCTTAAGATCTTCATATTTGTCTTATCTAGGACTTCTGTTGCTCTGATTAAACAGTATGATAAAAGCAACTTTTGAGAAAAAGGGATTATTTCACCTTATAGTTCCAGAGCACAGTAGAAATCAGTTAAGGGTCTTAAGAAGGGCAGAAACCTGTATGTAAGAACTGAAAGAGTGACCATGGAGGAACACTGCTTACTGGCGTGCTCCTCATGGCTTGCTCGATCTGCTTTCTCATAGCACTCAGGATCACCTATCCCAGGGGCAGCACCATTCAAAATGCTCTGTGCCCTCTCACATCAATTACTAATTAAGAAAATGAACTGCAAACTTACCTACAGGCCAATCTTATGAAAGTATTTCCTCATTTAAGAATTTCTCTACCCTAATGACTCTTGATTGTCTGAAATTGACATAAAACTAGCCATGACACTTTACACTGGGCACTAGTGATTTTTTTTGTACTTTCCTGAATTCTACAGGTAGTACAATTTAAGCACATAAATCTAAAGAATCAATGCTGAGATCCACGTATGAGTGATAAAACATGCAATATTTGTCTTTCTGAGCACGGGGCATTTACATACTTTATGTAAAAGATTAAAAAAATCAACTTCAGGAACTCTTATTCTAGCAGACTTTCTTTCTGTATATTTCTAGTCTGATTTGTTTTGTATAT
This sequence comes from Cricetomys ansorgei, assembly GCA_026225945.1. Classification (NCBI taxonomy): domain Eukaryota; kingdom Metazoa; phylum Chordata; class Mammalia; order Rodentia; family Nesomyidae; genus Cricetomys; species Cricetomys ansorgei. Next base: position 783,694 of record JAMJFZ010003206.1, read on the forward strand.
TTGCAGAAGACTCCAGTATTCTGAAAATGTAGATTTAATGCTTGTTGGTGTATTGATATGAATTTTGTTCTTTTCTTATAATGTTTTTTCAGCACTCTATAAATATGACCAACTCACCTGAATAAAATAGCTTTCTCTTTTTTTTTTCTTTTGAATTTAAATTAGTGTATAAAGCAATGGGATTAATTAGGACATGTTCATATGGACATAATTTTTACTATGCTTTATTTTCTTGCTCCCTGTCTTCCTTCCTTTATCACCTCCCCTATATTCTCCCTTGTCCCTTTCTTTTCTCAAAATAGTCTGCCTGTCCTTAAAAGTCAAATACACACACACACACACACACACACACACACACACACACACACACACACACACACAGAGACCATCAGCATACATACATTACATCAAATACTTACATTATGATTACAGTAGCAAATTACAGTTATGAAGTAGCAACAAAAATAATTTTATGGTTGGGTTCACCGCAGCATGAGGAACTGTATTAAAAGTTTGCAGCCTTAGGAAAGTTGAGAACCACTGGCTTAGGCTTTACCAGTGCTTAGGATTGAGGTGATGCAAAAAATCAAATGAATAAACAGATGAACTGATTTCTAATGGTGATGAGCACCAGGTTGAAAAAAATAAAGCAGGTATTATGATTTGGGGTGACTCATGCGGATGTCACCTTGGATGCTGTAATCACAGAAGACCATTCCAGCAACCTACAACCTGACTGAGGAAAGGGCAGGCTCTGAATTTCTTGAGAAAAAGTGTTATAGGCAGAATGGATATTAATGCAGGACCCATAAAGAAAAAAAAAATTAAGAATGCTTGAAACAGAGCAGAAGTCAGTATGTGTGGGAAGGAGTGAGGGAGTGCTCATGTGTCTGTGCTGAAGTGATGGAGTAAGTGCCTGGAAAGCTACGAATCAACCTGTGACTGGGAAGATGGAGAGCAGGAGCTTCACTGGGAATAGACTTTGGGGGTTCTCCACTTGATGGAAAGTTTGTTCTCCTATGTGTGTCATTTACCTTTCATTCAGTCTTATCTCATTTCATGTCATGCTATCTGCGAATTTCTGCAATACCCTTGCTCTTTATACAGCTCATCTCTGTCCGCAGTTTGCCGCACCATGACCCCGTATTTTCTCTACGGAACACCTGTTCTTTAGTTAAACCCAAAATTATGAGTATTATTCTCAAATATGTTTCTGATATCCAGAAAGAATCACTGTCTCTCTTTTGCCATTTTTCTTTAATAACAAGCTGAATATCTTCACTACACTTTCATCTTCTTCGTGCTGAAGAACTTCTTAAGGGGGAAATTCTCTAATCATTTTTGTAATGTAGCACTCTGCTTCCGGTACAGAATGTGAGCTGCACTACGAATTAACAGAGCGCTAGGGGGAAGGAACGCCCAGTCTCCAGATGTCTACTCAGTTCCATTCCTCTGCATTCCACTTTGCTCTTAGATTTTGATTTCTTTGTTCTTGCCATACAACTAAGGAAGTACTAAAATCTACTGCTTTAATTATTACTAGATCTCTCTCATGCAAGCATGCTCCTTTAGATTTTGTTACCACCATAACAAATTACCTCAATCTTAGAGCCTTAAAAAAAAAAAAAATATAGATTTTTATAAGTATACATCAAAAACCCAAAAGGAATGTGTGGTGTTAAGGTTTCAGTATCTTCTTGTGGCTTCAGGGGGAACAATGGCCTTGACTTTTCTGGCTCCAGCAGGTCACTTCTATGATTCAGTGCATCACAGCATATCACATCACGTGACTCCTTTGTATTCTCTTGTCTTTCACTTCTCTGATTGTCATTTTTGCTTGATGTTTTATTCAGACAAAGGTTCAACACAAAAAATCCAGGATCCTTTTTCTGTCCTAAGACACTTAAAGTCCTTCATTCACATGAGCTAAAATACTCTTGGCTTCTGGTATTTGGTTGTGGCCATCTTTGAGTGGCCTTTATATAACCTGTGACATTTCATATATCATCAGCCTTTGATCTCTGGGAGAGTCCAAAGTGAACATGACCCTGAGCTCATCCATGTGATGAGAGGCGGGGATAGGGAAGGGGAAAGGGAAGAGAGATGAACCAGCAGCAGTCAAGAAGGCGAAACCTAAAAAAGCAAGGTAACCAAAATGGCTGGATTATATAAATAAGAGCTCCTGGGAAAGGGCACCCCAGCTCCTGGGCTAGAGAGAACAGAGTAGGGGGTGGAGTGTGCCAGCCATACCCTGTAACAGGTAGGGACTGAGAGATGCTAGAAGAATATCATGGCCAGGTCCACTTTGATATGTTAATAGCCGCCTCAGCCATTTGTCCTCGGTTTGATACCTATCAGAGAGAGAGTCAGTCTTCTGCTCCTGTTTCCCTTTGTGAAGCAGCTTGATTCTAGTTAATGGATTGTTCATTCTCAATACTTGGTACATTCTTTGTATCTTTCAATATGATAAAGGCCAATCCTTATCAAATTTTCTCTGTTGTTCCTCATATAAAGGGAACTGTGAAAAAAATCTGACAATTAGTAACACTACTAATAGTTAAACCTTAATTGTGTATTTAATGAGGGCCTGTCACTATTTTAAATGTCTTATATGAATAAGCACATTTAATGTATGCAGTAATCTAATGAATTAGGATCTATTTCATTTATCTAATGAATAACAGAAGAGAGAGATTCTGTAATTTGCCTAAAGTCAGAATTAATAAGTGATAATATAGATTTTAACCCAGGAGTATGAACTGAGAACCAAAGATAAAATTGCTATGCTATATTTTTTCCCTGATGGTGGACCAGAGTACATCTTCTGTGGTGGCTTTCTGTCCGTGACTGAGGGGTCAACCACCTAATTCCAACTCACCTCCCATTCTAGCACTGTCTGTGTTCAGCATTTCTATTTGGCTATCTTTTAAATTAAAATTATACAGCAATAATTAGTAACAAAATTTAAAATATTTACTCTTTACTGTACTCTGTACCATGTAGGAGTTATACTATATTATAACTTTATGTAATTTCCACAATTATCGAAGAAGGACTTTGGTACCACATGACATCCAAGTATTGTAAATGAAGGATATTTGAAACAATTTGTTAGTCTATGAATTATTAAATCTATATTTCTTCATTTATACCTAGGCCACCCTACCATTTATATATACAAAAGAATTCCTCAGTTTAATGGCCTTGCTTTTTTTTTTAAGCTTGTCTCAGAAATTCATGGTTGTTTGCTTTCTGTTTCTGTGTGATGAAAACGTCCATCCTTAAAAACAATCATTCTTTTTGAGCAACACTGCTTCCATAGGCATATACTGCCCAACTTCAGACCTACCATCTACTGACTAATAAAGGCTCAAGTTATGGTTTGCTTACCTTCTCTAATAGTTTGCAACTATTGTCTACAACCTGATTATTCTCAAAATGTCATTCTTTTATTCATCCCTGTTTATTTCTTCAAGGTTAAATCCAATTGTTTCTGTTCCTAGATTTAAAAAAAAAATAAGTTATTTTATGTATTTTCTCTCAAGTCTCTATTTCCAGATAAATTATCAGTTACCTATGGTTCCTGTTCCACCTTTACTATTTCCTCATTTAGTTCTTCCCTGCTCAGTGACTGAGCTCGTCCTGCTATCGTCCTGTATGTCTCTAGTCCTGTGGGCCCAGGTTATATCATCTATTATTGTCTCGGTCAGGTGTTTCACCAAATGATACTGCCAGAAGTGATGATGCTGGCAATAGTGGTAATATATACTTAACTTGGAACACAGTGCTATATAAATACCACAAATGATCCACCTCTTCCTGCTCATGACCACTCTATTAGGCTTAAACCTGAAGACAAGTTTAGTTAATTGCCTGAGGTTTAAAATACACATAACCATTTTACACAGTTCTGCTGATACAAATTCTGCAGTTCTTTAGTTAACAATTATATGATGTCTCCTTCTATAGTCTGCTAGCTAGGTGCTGCTTGAGAGGTTATCTATTCAGTACGGCCAGAGGCAGTTCAATTAATGGCAGAAATTCTCAGTGACAGAGAATGAAGTAAAATTTATTACCAGGCAAACAGCAGCAGACATTAGGTCTGAGGATCAATAAGAAGAAGAATGGCTTAGCAGTTCTACAGTTTTTATTTTGTGCCAAGCATCATCCTGACATGTAATAAAACAACACATTATGATGTTTCCATTCATAAGAAGTCTATGGAATACACATTAGTGTTACTTTCATTTTATAGATAAAAAGGTTAAGGTATGAGAAGGTGACATAATTTTCCCAGCATATAGTTGCAAGCCACCAGGTCCAGAGTCCACATTAGTGATCTCAAAACTGTCCTGTCTAATTCAGGATCCTGTCTGATCAGGATCATAGATGCACACAAGACAACTGAGATCAAACACTGGGAAGGTTGGAGAAATTTGGAATATAACAAAACAAAACAAAACAACAACAACAACAACAAAAAAAAAAACAATAGAATCCCAGAAAGTCACTTCTTGGGCTGTGAAAGAGGTGGGGAAAATAGCCGTCTGGCTTTGGATGGTACATTTTCTGAGATATGAAGAAAACTCTGTACATCTCACGGGCCTTTTAAAATATGGATGTGTTAGTCATCAGTCACTTTTTCATGCTTCACTAAATTAATAAATCTACATCGGCTTCCGTGCACAGATTATAATTTCTTCTTCCTTATCTTCATTATATCTACTTTCTTGGGGCTAAGTATGAGCTCTCTTTGTGGAGGAAAGAAACCAAGAGAGTGACATACATTCTTCAGCATAGTGATGAGCAAGGAGAGAGCAAGAGGGGGCCATCTGGGAGGTGGTAATCCTAAGGTGCTAAGCTTAGAGCCAAGTTGTCTCACCAGCCTGCAGTGGATGGCATGGCCTAGGTCCATTTTGTATTCCAGTCTGCACCACTAATCATCTTGTCTCAAAATGCCACGAGACATTGTCACTGAAAGTCTATACACATTTTTAAACACCACATTTAACAACTCAAAGTCATATGCAAGTAACATCAGAAGGCCAGGTAATTTAAAAGGACCTAGGAAATCAAAGTGGGTAACCCTGGAATAAAAGCAGAAATTCTTGACTTCATGAGAGATCAGGAATCCGGTGTCTATTAAGAGTCTAACAATATGCTTCTGACATTATGGTTAAAAATAGAATTCATCATTTATTGGACAGGCTGCAATTTATAGACCAAAAATTTAATACATATTACCAAAGAAGACATATGATTCATAACACATGAAAAGGTTTTAGCAAATAAAAACAATAAAACATATGCTATTCATCAAAAAAGTGAAGTAGTTAAATAAGCCAAAGCATGAATCCTCATAAAAATATAAAAATATCTATGTTGAATGAAGTAAGCTACATAAGCTAGATATGTGGAATCATATACTTTACAAACATATTTAATTATTCATACATATATACACATATGTGTGTGTTGCATGTGCGCGTTTGTGTAGGAGTATGTGTACATGAGTGCAGGTAGCCACTGGAAGACATCAGATCCCCTAGAGCTGGGGATGTAGTTGTAAACCAGCAAACCACCAGACATGCATGATGAAAACCAAACTCTGGATCTATGGAATTGTACTAAGTCCTCTTAACCACTTAGCCAACCATCTCTCCTACCCTTGCATTTAAAGGAATGGTAAGACATATTAACTATTAAATTCTCAAGTATATTAGTGTAGTCCAGTGAGGAAAAATAAGAATAAGAATGTCTGTAGCTTGAAAGAAGAATGTGGAGGGGATGATAATGTTCCAGAATAGATGGGGGGAGGCACAGAAAGACATATGTCTGTATCTCTCTGATCCAACAACTGTTTAGGATAGAAGGAGAAAATTAAGCCCTGCAAGGAGCTCTCAACTCCCAAGAGTAAATTATGTTATGTTCACATAGGCATACACACAGACACACACACACAGACACACACACTAATTAATTAATTTAATTATGTTATTTAAATATCTGCACAAGTATTGATTTGTTTTTAAGGCATTGAATATATTTATTTAAAATAGATACATTTTATGTTATGAATTATCTACCCCCTGCTAACAAACTTTTGGAAGTTTTACAATCATTGCACCCCCCTCTATCACAATCATCCTTGAGCGCCAGGTATAGGAATTGTGCTGTAGATGGATCAATTGACATTGGGTACCCCATAGTCAGTTACTTGCTACATTTTGGACAATTGTGAATTTCTGAGATAGTCTCCCTCTATGGCAAAAAGAAGCTTTGTTGAGGAGGGGTGTTCTGTAGGTATAATGATAAATATTTATCTAACTAACATATTTAACTAAAATCTAAATATTTAGTTAAACAGCATACTGGCTTTGGAAAGTGGCAGTAGTAAATTCTTTGGGTCCATGGCCTCAGTAGCCATGGGTATTTTACTATGTTTATAGTACTAGGTAAGAATTCTGTCCTATTGAATGGAGCATTATGTGACTGGACACTGTTGGTTATTCCTAGGATATAGGTGCCACTATTGCACCTTTGAGGGAATCTTGTTATACTTGTCATTGTTGAGGTTTGTAGGCTACAGAGCTTGATAGGACAATTGATTGTTTTTTCCCCTGGAAACTTGCATAGCACCTTTGTATAGTATGAGAGCTAGGTTTCAGGGAGGAAGCTTTTAAGTCAGTTCCAGATTAATTCCTCCAATTCTGTGTCTGAAACATGTTTTTTCTTAAACAGTAAGATTTTAACTTCAAGGTCTGTGGTGCAACCAAGGACAATGGCAATAATATATATAGTGTTGGGAATCTCTTTGACTTCCACAACTGAAACATGTTTTTTCTTAAACAGTATGATTTTTAACTTCAAGGTCTGCAATGGCAATAGTATATATAGTGTTGGGAATCTCTATGACTTCCACAACTCAAAGGAACTGGGATTTTTGTTAGCTAGACTCTGGCCCTTGAGTAGCATTACCACCTGAACTAGCATAAATTCATTGAAACTCTAATTAATATGTATATATATTATATATGTAATAATATATATTAATATATATATGTGTCTATGTATGTATACATATGTAATATTACATTTTAGCAAATGTAAATAATATTTTCCTATACTTTTTTGAATATCTTTCTTTAGGTAACTGTATCTACAGAGAAGTATATTTATAGACCAAGGTAGGATTCTAAATTGTCCTTCTTCACAGCAGAAGTGAAAAGTGGATCACTGTGAAGTAATGTGAAGTTTATCAGTGCTTTTAAAAAAATGTTTTTAGGTTTCCACCATAGAAACAGGAAAACGTCACAAAACCTTCCTCTGTCTAGGCTACCCCTACAACTCTTCTTGTTAGGCTCAGGTAAAGGTCACAGAGAAGTTCTCAAGTGTTTCTAGTCCCTTCTCCTCTATTTAGAGACAGCCAGAGAACTACCAAAGTGTGAAAAGTTCACACTTATCAAGGAACATTAGCGACAATCACAAAAAAAAAAAAATATTAAAAAAATTCAAACAAAATGGGTTTTCCTCTCCCCATATCTCCCAACTGACAATCAAGGGTGACAGTTACCCATGTCAAAAATATTTTATCACCAGAAATAAACTAGCAAAGAGGGTCTGACAGTACCTTTTTGTTCTCTATTTACATTTATGAAAGAAAAATGATTTATGATTACTATAATTATAGCCCTCCTTTGGAGAACTGTACTAATTACATAATGTCTTAGCCATTTTTCATATTACCAGCTCTTAGTTAATCTAAATTGAAATATATTCAACAATTTCTACACAGCTGCTTTTCAGACCTCTGTGTGGGTCATGGATTGAATGGTTTAGGATCGCTTAGCATATCCAGTGTGTTCACAATTGGACATAAAGCTTCTGGGCCGACATATTCACAGCAGAACAACAAAGAGCTGCCCTGTGTAGATAGCATCTCTATAGATGGTTTAAGGGAGTCTGCAGGAAATGAGTTTGGAGCAAAATGTTTTTAATCCGTAGTTCCAGGGTAATGGCGATGAACCCCAGGAGTCAGCAAGGAATGCATTAGCTGAGTTAATATTAGCTGCAAGCTCCCCTTTCATTTTGTGACTTTCTATCACACTTACAAATGCAGTTTTCTCTACAGTCTTTTTGTATATTCATCTCCCACACTTCCCTTCCCACTTTCATTTTGCTATTGCCTCCTCTGCTGCAGAAACTAAAAGTGGCCATAGAGATGAAAGACTATTGTTTCAAATCTAACATTGCTTTGAAATGCAATCTCTGTTTTGTGCTTTAAGCATCATTTGGTTCGAGCATCATCTGGCTGATTTTGTAAAGGTATTTTGGTTTGGCCAGCATGATAGCAGTTACATCTGGAAATTTAAATTTTTCAGTGAAATAGATAATTCTAAGTTCAGAGACACAGTAGCAGCCTCCCCATCCCCACACCTCCAAGTGTAAGTGAGTTTTATTAAAAGAATAGAATTCGTATCTTCTCTATCCTGCCTTTGACCAAGTCTCTAAATAAGTTTACATTTTAAAATAAGCAGGTATGTTGTTTGCTGTCCTTTTGTCACTTTTCAACTGGTAAGAATTGTTATTTTCATTTTTACATAAGAGGCAAATGGGCTGGTGATATAACTCAGTTGGAAAGCACTTAACTAGAATTCACAAAAGCCCAAGATTGTGTTTTCCAGTGTCACATAAAGCTGGGTGAGGTGACACAAAGCTGAAATCTCAGCACCAAGGAGGTAGATAATGAATGAACTTCTCTGGGGCAAGTAACTCTTACGTGGAAGAAACATTTCAGTTGACAACTTCTCATTTCTGAAATTTCCAAATGTCTCCTTTCATTTCTCCAGAAATTTCCAGGAATTTAGTTTCTATGCCAATTTACAATTAGAAAGCTAGATATAGAGATATGAATTACAGGCCGGTAAAAACAACTCATATATTGAGAACTACCTTTTTTTCTTATAACCCATAGACACTTCAGCTAAGTATAGATGGAGAGAAGTGTGTCCATAAAAAAAAAAGTGACAGAATTTATAAAGAATTCTCTCCTATTCACAGACTGAAGTTTTTGTATCTAAATTCATGAAAGGCTAAAAGGAAAAGGTGGCAAGGGACATAATTGGTATTATCAGGGATGAATTGTTTAGTTTGCTAAAATAAAATGAAAAATAAAAGTGGCTAGATCCACAGCTATGTCTGAGCATTGTCAAATCACACAATAACAGTCAAAGGAGGGCTGTGTCCTAGCATTGCATAAAACAAATTACCATGTCACCTTGACTGACTCACTTAAAATAACAAAATTACATGCTTATGAATATATTCAGACCTATAAATTAAGTGTAGAAACTATTAAGCTCACTATAGTGTTTAACAGTAACATGAGAACATCAGCCATTTTGTCTTTTCCTGGCTTTTAAAATGCCTGGCCTGGTATTGACCAAAGTCATGGATGTCAACAAATGAATGAATTGAAATGCTAATGTAATTTTTATTTAGTATCTAGAAGTGAGAACTGAGCCAGTAGAGAATTTTAGGTAGATCTGACAGCACAAAACAAGGGCTCCATCCACAGTAGTGGTCTCTTGTATTTATTCTATTAGAAACTCAACAGAAAACAGTCTATTTAGGACCCCTTTTCCTCAAGTAATGTTTTAGCTACTAATTTTGGAATGTGAGTAAGATGATATTTGACATACATAAACAGAACAAAGAAATAAACTGGGGTGAATTCTAAAGCCTTAGGAAGCATATAGATTTTGTGTGTGTGTGTGTGTGTGTGTGTGTGTGTGTGTGTATGTGTGTGTGTGTGTGTGTGTGTACATATATGTTTGATATAAATATATATATGACTCATATATACATATCAGTTCCTTTATAAGAAAACTTTGGTAAAGTAGGAATACAGTACAATCTTACATGAATTGAGTTTTCAAGTCTTTATTACAGGTGTTAATAGAATGCTCTAGGAAAGGAAGACAGAGACAGAATAAGTACGAACGTGGCAAAGCCTTGGAAGTTACCATAATGTTCCTTACAGTTTGATAGACAACAGTAACAGTACCATAATTTTAACATATAGACAGTAGCATGCATATGTAGCTAAATATAGCTTTCAAAATTATTTGCTGGCTTCTCATGACATACTGTCTCTCTGAAACAATGAGTAACAGGTAGCAAACTGTATTATTTTTCTGCATTTTACATTTAAGAAAAGATGTGACTAATGGAGATCAAAGATGGGTTATTTGAGCTACTCATACGAACCACCTGTAGATGAAGATCTCATATAAATCTCTCTTGTTCTGAAGTATGTAAAAGTTAACACATATAGAATATCCACGCAGTCAGAACTTCCACTCTTCTCAAGCAGAAGTCTCCCATCTATCCTCTCTTCCTCATTCTGTCAAGTAAGATCTTTAGATAACCTAAATAACTGAATTAGAAGATTTTCTTTAACTGGGAAAACTAATCAGGAAATACTTGATATACATTGAAAGTAAAACAACAAAACAAAACAAACAACCGCTATTGATTATGTGTATACAATTGCAGTATTGGGTTAGCAACGTCTGTACCACATCTTAAACTGAAAGATGACGCTTACTGGGAAGTGCTCTACAGATACATTAAGACAGATGATGGTTTACACAACTGATGTCCACTCATAGCCTCATAATGGGTCTTTGTTTGGAATTAGGAACTTTGTAGATGTAATTAGCTCACATGCTGTCCTAATAAAATGACAATGCCTAGGGAGACGGATTAGATTGTTTTGCTTGCCTTGCAAACATGAGGATCTGAGTTCAATTCCAAGTATCCATACTAAAAATAATGTGCATGATGGTATGATTTTGTAATCTCCTGCTGGAGAGTTAGAGACAAGAAATTCCTTAGGGACTGACCTCAGCTAATGTAGCATATTTGATGAGTTCCAGGCCCATGAGAGACCTTGTCTATAAACAATGAATAAAGATTGGGGAAATTAGACTAGAGAGATGGCCCACTGGGGAAGACATTGTCAGCAGACATTTAAAACTCACCTTGTGGCACCCCAAGTTAGGGACAGAAACATGAAGAACACCAAGGCTTGCTGGCCTCCAGCCTAGCTTCAGTTACACTGAAAGACCCTGGCTCAAAGACTAGAGTAATAAAGTAAGACACTCAATATCCTTCCTTTGTTTCTCCATACCTGTTACAAAACGGTATAATCACTTGTACATATACATATGTACATAACACACTCACATAGAGGGGTGGAGTTTGGTGTACAGTAACTAAAGAACATTCAGTCTGTACTCTGGCTTCCATACTTCATTCATATAGGTGCATATACATACACATGTGTATCCACACCCTTGAACATGAATACACACACACATAAGAAGACAGGACACATGAACACACACAGGAGGAAGACATTGTGAAGACTGAAGAAAGAAGCTACTAATCAAGGAAGTCAGAGGTCTCTCAGAGCCACAAGAACCCAGGAGATGGCAAATGAAGATTTTCCCCTAGATCTGTCAGAGGTGACACCTTGATTTTGTACTTGAAGTCTCTAGAGCCCTGAAAGAAACAAAGTAAGTCTGTTGTTTTCAGTATTTCTATCTGTGGTACCTTCACTTGGAAACTTATGCAAAAGCAAAATTCAGCCTGCCCTACCCACAACACTCCAATTAAACTGTTTTTCCTCAAGAAAGAGTTTGAAAGGAGGAGGTGCCTGTGGAGAAGAGGTGAGAGGGTGCTTGTTAGAGAAGGCTGTCAATGAGAGAAATTATATCCATCCACTAACTACTATTCTATAATCTGTGCCTGTCAGCTCACATGTGTTTTCTTTCTTAATTCTCACTACAGTCTTGTGATATGAAAATGTTGACAGTGCTTTTTAAATTGAGGCTTAGAAAGCCTAGGTGTCTGGCTCAGAGTCACAAACAAATAAATGATAAAGCCAAGAATCAAATCCATACTTCCTGATTCCTGGAGGCTGTTCTTTCTCCTTAAGCCTGAAATTAAACAATGAATAATGCAGTAAATATTTAATTTCTGGAGGGTTTAAAAACTAACCAGGACATGGTAAGAACAAACTCTCAGGAGAAATAGTCCTCTCTGGGTAGAGTAATGAAACTGGATATCATAATAGGTCTTTTCCAAGTCTAATTACTCTTTCACTCAAAGTAAGGCACTGGGTAAATGCAAGTCCATTACATTTTATTCTAAGTTAACTGGAAAACAAGATTGATTGACATTTTGAAGCTATTCAACATTTATATGCAGGAAATTTAAAATAATTCAAAAGACTCAAAAAGCTTTCTTGAGAAAGCATGTGTGTCTTTTTACACTGAATTGCTCTGCACAAAACAGATTTTTCTTAAAATTAATTATTAGCCCTTCCTAAGTTGGTGTCCTTGACTTTCTCAGACCTGTGTGGGAAATAGTCAATGTTACTAACATGAAAGAAGAATCACAGTATGTTCTTACATAACTTCTTGTGTGTTCACAAAATCTTGCTCATTCTCTTTGTCTTTCTAATATTATTCCTACCTATGCTTAAAATGAATAGAACTGATACTATAGATTTTAGTTTTATATCTTCATGAACTTTGTGTCATCAGATGCTTAATTTAATCATAGGAGGCATACAATGACTGCAAAAATCAAGAATAATAGGTATTAGGGGTGAATTCATAACTATAAAATGTTATTTCTGACACTCAGAAAATTTCTCCAATTTTAATCAGGCCAAATTTTCTATTACATTGTGTTTCTATTCAAAGCAAAGCAAACAAAAATCTCATAAATCTATTGCCCTGGTTTCATTTCTGTTTCTGTAATAAAACATCCTGACAAAAATAATTTATGGGAGAAAGTGCTTATTTTAGTTTATCATTCCAGGTCATAAACTCTAATTGTGTTGACATCACAGAAGCAGGAGTCTGAGGCATCTGGTCATATTCACAGCTGAGAGCAGAGAGAGATGATCTATGCATCCTGACTTTCTTGCTAGTGTTCAGCTTATTTCTACTTCTGTATAAAGTTCAAACCTCTTGCCTAGGGATTATTACCCACATTAGGCTGACTTTTCTCAAAATATGTTACCAAATATAATGGATAAAGTCAAAGAAGTATTCAGACCTTAAAAATGATTGAAAGTGCTGGGCAGTGGTGATATACACCTTTAATCCCAGCACTAGAGAAGTAAAAAATAGACATAAATCTGTGAATTCAAGTCCAGCCTGGTCTACAGACTGAGTTCCAGGACAGCCAGAGTCATAACAGAGAAACACTGTCTTGAAAACAACAACAACAAAAATGTCTGAAAGTTTGACATATTCAAACTGTTTTCAAATGACTGAGGCTTTCAATGCTGTTTAGAACAATCCTTGATGAAGATGCTAGATGTAGGTTTATCTTACGTTACTCAAAGAATATGTATTCATAATGATTCTTCACAGCTCATGCCTATTAATTCACATCATTTGATGCCGCAGGTAGATCTTCTCAGGAATCGCAGGGCCAGCTCTTATTTATAAAATCCCAGCATCCTTATGTGAACTAAGATCTCAAAAAAAGAAAAAGACTTCTAGAGCTTAAGTTCTTGCTTTGAGAATCTCTTTAGACCAGTGAGGAAGTAATTACATAACAAAGTATTGTTAGTTTAATGCATCTCTGAGTTTTAACAAAGTTTTTGCATCATTTCATTCATTTTTAGCATATATATATGATATATATATATAAATATATCACATATATATCATATATATCACATATATATCTCACATATATGATATATATATCTCACATGTGCTATATCATATAACATATATAGCATATCATGCATATATACATACATGCAATACATATATGTATATACATATTATGTGACATATCATATATATATACACATACATATATATTAGCCTGACAGCTACAAAGTAGGAAATACTCCCTTTCATATGGACAAGATAAGCAGTCAACTGATAAATGGCTATGTTTTAAAACAGATGACTACAATTATTGGATATATTTTATTTATCCAATTGATAAATATTTCTTCAGTGAATAGCAGGAACTGGGTACTAAGTTTAGATAACACTGTATTCTCAAAGGAATTTTGGGTTCCAATGGTAAACTGGCAAAGGGACAAACAATATTACAAAGAGGCATGTGCTGTGGATGAATGAAATCTAGGCTGTGTATTCCTGATGCTCCTCCTTCCCCTTTGTCTGATATAGTAATTTCCCTTGATGACCTTTCTTTTTGGCAAAGCACATTTGGTCTGTATTACTACACTAGACAGAACAACATAGAAGGGCAAACCTTGGACCAAATTTTAAGAGTATTTGTATTCTACTCTTTCTTTTTCCTAAATATCTAATTAGCATCTGAGAACAATATTAATAGAGAACATTACAGTCTCTTTAGAACCGGTGCAAGATGAGCTGAAGCTACCTAGAGAGAGCTACCAAGAGCAATACCATACCTCACTCTTGCAGAAATAAATTAAGCCTGATTGTATATCAGTATCTTCATGGTGTTTGTTTTTTGTTTTTGTTTTTTTTTTAATACAAGTGCAAAATGCACATCAAAAGTGGCATCTCCTTATCTGTGCTGAGAGCAGAAATCCAGATCTGATTAATAAGTCTAGTATAGTCTTAGGATGGCATCACCATACTTCATTCTAAACACCAAAGTGTAGTATGGCATAAATGACCTACAACATCTGACTCCAAACTATGTCAGTGGAGGAACCTTTTGTCACAGTCCTGTCACAGGATGACACTTCTATATCTTTTAGTTATCAAATGATTTTACACATATTCCTTTGTCTCATATCTTTCTGGATGTGCATAACTATAGATTCTCTTATTAAGACATAACCCAGTTTGCTTTTGCTGAGAGGCTCCTAACTTCTTGAGTCAGCATTTTTTAACATTCTTCTCTATATTTCCATAAAACTCTACTTATATGTAGTTTGTAGAATATTGTGCGGAATGGACTCAGATCCAATAAAGGCTTTACTCTAAGGCCAAACCTTAAGTATACCTATCCCAAGATTGATTTACCACTGTTTTCATAATAAATACTCTAGTGGTTTACATTCAATGTAGATCTATCAGAAGGAAAATGACTTTTGAAATGGCAGGGGTCTAGACAGGGATTCTGAAACTACAGCCAGATCCTCATGTAAAACTGAACTCATTAATCAAATACTTGATGCTGTTATTTCAATATCTTTGACTCGTTCTCTTGTTATCATTCTAAATGTCTGTTGTTGCAAACTAAAGCATCACTTTCTTGAAATACCCTTTTCATTAATTTTTAATTAATTCACGTGATTACAAATCTGTGTGGGAAAGTTTCCTTTCATGAGCTGGTCGTGGCCAATGTACAATCTAAGCCTCGTTTAAAAAGAAAAATTGAAAAGTAGACTTAAGAAAGTCTTCACTTGATAAGTAATTTCTGCTCTGTGTGAAATATATTTAGAATGATGGCTGATAGACTAGAAACTGGACATCATGTTTACAAACTCTATATAAATATTTACATTATAGCAAAAATCCTTGTTATCACTAGATATTTTCTAGTTCCATTTTGAAACCAAACTCACAGACTGAGAAAGTCACGATCACTCTTTTACTGACAGCTCTTAAAATTAAATGGTCCCATTAAAAATAAAATTGACTCAATCAAACAAAATATCTCATTTGACTCAGTTATAACTGGAAAATACAATTATGTGACTTCTCAAAAATCAATTAGAATGCTTTAAAGGAAGGTTTTCCATTCCCAAGTGCTTTGTGTAGAAAATGGAAGCTTGAGGTTATTCCAACAGAAACAAAATGATTCAAAGTTTTGTATTTCTCATAATAGATGTGCAAATGAGGGGTTTTAATACATGTGTGCCATTGTCTACTGAAAGGGTGTAAATGAGCACAGAATCTTGATGTGGTCAGGTGATCCTGTGAGTATAGCTTGTTATTATATTCAGGACTAATAATTTTAAAGAACATTGATGTGAAACAGCAGTGGTCCTATAATCTGGTGGAGCAATAGAATGCACAATTAGAACTAACATGATTAATAAATTAATAGTTACTAAGCTAAAAATGCCACCAATAACTGCTTTTGCAAATCAGTGTCGACACTTAACCTGGTTGTACGTTATTGAAATAGGTAGGAAAGAGATTCCTTTGATGTTATATGATTTAGTGTGGAGTGAATCTCTATTTAGACCTTGGGAGATGAGTCTGGAGACCAGTCTGTGTCTTCTCCATTTTTTTTAACTTAACATGCACCCCAAATTCTTGGCAGATTTCCTTAGCGTAAACTCCTTAAAATGCCATTGTAACATATAATTAAATTTTGCTGTAGTCTTCAATAATTAGAAGAGTGAAATGAAGAGCTTTAAAGCTATTATTCAATAATTGGTTAATGTTCAAAAATTTAAATCTTTTAGAAATAAAGGAATTGGTTCAAACACCTACATTGTATATGGTGCATTTTCTCTGAAACAGTTTGATATAAAAGATCCCTCTGATTCCCAGTACTTTCGGTTCTCTGCTACAGACACAGGGCCAATTGATGTAATCTTTATTTTAATACCATGCTTGTATTAGAAGCACAAAGGTTCTTAGTGAGAAAATTAAAATGGTATGGATTAACTAATCCTGATAGTAGAGTACAAAGTCATCCTTCTATAAGAGCAATGGCCTCTGTAGTAGAACCAAGCAAATTTGGCTTTACATATCACTGTGCCACTTAAAAACTGTATATGCTGTATTCAGATTATCCTAGCCCATCAGTGATTTCTTCAAAGAAACTCTACTAGGGGATTAAGAAGACATTACACAATACATTTGATTGACTGCTTTCCCTATTTCTTTCAATGAGAATTTGCAAACAAAATTACCATGAAACGGTATCTGTTATTTTCCCAGATCACCTGAATAGAAATTCTGTCTTTCTGAGGCAGGCGGATCTCTGTGAATTCAAGACTAGTCTGTATGAATAATGAGTTCCAGGACAACTCAACCTATATAGTTGGGTCCTGCTTAAACAAATAGATAAATAAATAAATAAATAAATAAATAAATAAATAAATAAATAAATAAATATTAAGAAAGAAAAAAGAGCTAGGCAGTGGTGGTGCACACCTTTAATCTTGCACTTAGGAAGCAGAGACAGGAGGATCTTTGTGTGTTCAAGGATAGCCTGGTCTACAGAGTGAGTTCCAGGACAGCCAGAGTTACAATAGAGAAACCCTGTCTCAAAAAAACAAACAAACAAAAAAAAAGAAAACCTAAACTTTGCCCCTCTTCCCTGCCCTTCTCTTCTACCTGCTTGTCAAATACCTCCTTGAAACACCTGCTGATTTGCTGAATAATGCTTCCAAAGGAAGTCCATATCAGAGAAGATGATAATCAAGGCAATGAGTTGCCTGAACTGAATCCAAACAAGAGAGCAGAAAACAGACCAATGGAAAGGAACACATATTTTCATAGTAGCAACAAGCTGTTATAGGCTACATAAATTTCTTTCTCTGCCCCTTGTGATTATTTATTTGGATTCATTTGTGTAAGTTACTCCATTCTCAGTTTCCTCATCAGAAAAGAGATGCTAAAACCTGACACCTTAGGTAGCCGAATGATATTGAGAATCACATCAGATAATGTATATGCAAAGATGGAACATCATAAGTAAAGTCAAATGGAACTTGTAGAAGTCTTTGTTCTAGGAGCTAGTTGCTGAAAGTTCTTGGAAGCTGAAGTAGAAAACAATCTCTTTGTTTATTTTCCATTTTATTCAGCTGGCTTTTTCTTTATAGTTTATATTTGGTATGAAGCTGGGATAAGTTCTGGACATTAACCCTTGTTATTCATATTGTAGAGATTGCAGAGAACAAATTAGCCAGCAGGTAGAAATAACTGGTGCTGGCACAAGACATAAGGTCAAAGAGAAAGTTCGGCAGCATTACGAATTCTATGAAATAGGCAAAAAAAAAAAAAAAAGGATTCCCTGTGCTGCCACAACTTGGAAAAAAGACAGGGCAGAGATTCCTTCATCAGTTTCTGTGGCAACTTCTCTCCACGGTTTTTGACTGATTTGCAGGGCTTTGTTCATTCCACAAACTTCATTGAACATATAGGTGATACCTCAGCCACTCTGGTTTCTCATCTGTAGCACAGTGACAAAAGTTATCTGGGGATATTTAAACAGTGGTTTAAGTGTATTCCAGGCATTGTACTTAGTAGTCATATAAAAATGTATGTATTACAACTATGTTTCTTTGTTTGATTTTATGGGAAGGATTTAAGCCATGGGCCAGCTCAGGTCACTCATCCAGTAAGCATCAGAACTGGGCTTGAACATGATTCCATTAGACATGTAAGGCAGAACTCTGAAACACTGCGTGACACTGCATTCTGCCTTCATTCAAGTGCAGATGAGAGATGATGGCCTAGGCCTAATCTTTTAGCTGTGTAATATTAAGCACCTCTAGCTTCTTGAGTTGTGCCATTTTCATTCTGACTTCTTTTGTTTCCTATTTCAAGGCCAAACCAATTTTTCTTACAAGTTATCTTCCACACAATATAAGAACATCTCAATAGCAAACTACAAATTGACAAATAAGAAAATGCAATTCCACAGTGTTCCACTAACTTATCCCGAACTCACAAGGGGAATGCACTATTGTGATGGCTTACAGGCTTTACCTTTGATTTCTTTATTACCTTTCTTAAACTATTTGAACTTAGAATTCAGAAATGTTATGAAAATTAGTTGTGTATATAATCATTTCAATGTACTTAGTAGTCTATTGATAGCATTCAATTAATGTCTACTATTAGCAAAGATGTTGTTTACATGCTACCATTTCTTTTGGTTCTAATAAATCGAACTTTCTTGAACACTTACTAGGCATAGTTCTCTGAAAAAGAAAAACTCACCTAGATCTCAAAACACACATAAATTTAAATTTGAAAGCAATGTTTAATTTATGTAAATACTACCTTTAAATTAATTTTATCTCAACACCGTAAAGTAGAAAGCTTCACTCTTGAGTGAATTTGTTTTGTTTTATTGTCCCATGTCCCAATGAGTGCTGACCATAATACCAGGGTATGTGACAGGAGCTAAGAATATAAAAGAAGATGGGCAGATGCCTTTTAGAGATTTGGAGCTTAGCGAATGGTGGGTAAACTATTTTTCAAGTATTATGGGAGGGAATTCCAGCATTGGATGGCTGTTAAAACAGTTGACCTTCAGACTCCAGAAAGCAGAGTCCCCTGATTGATCCTTAACTCACTGATACATAATGGTGTTGTTATTGACTTGGAAAGACAGCTTGGCCATATGGGAAGAGACTGGGCTTTGATATCGAGACTGTGAATTTAAATTCTGGATCTGCCATTTAAGTCCTATGGTTATGGATCAGTTTCTTGGCTTTTGGGCCTTTATCTGAATGAAGGACAGAATTTATAAAATGGAGAGTAACATGAATTGTGTTAGGATAAGTCATGACTACACAAAGCATCTAGCGTGGGCCCTAATGCGAGGCAGGAGCTCAGCCACAGCCAGCGGTAGGTGGCAGCAGCAAGTACTGAGGATAGTGGTGACAATGTCACAAGGAGGGAGGGGCTGTGGCTGCAGCAGATGTGGAAGAGACTCTCTTTTCTCTTTGTTTGTTCAGATGCTCCCTTTATAATGGTAGTGGATTATTTTACATTCACAGTCCATTCTACAGATAAAGAGAGATGATAGTGGATTGCACTGTAATTAATGGCAGTTTTTAGCATTTCAGTATGATTATAAATAGAATGTAAGATGCCTTCTGTGGTGAGTAACACGTCTTCCTAGTTTTCTAGATTTATGAATTTAGCCCATATGAAATTAATTATTGTGGTTGTATTACATGGATGTGCGACATCTGGAATAATAGGATTTTATTGTTAATAGACCTCTCAGGATCTCATGACAAACACCCTTATAATAGCAACATATGCTGCTAGTTTAATGAAAACCATCATCGACAATTAATGGTTCTGTGCTTTCAGTAAATTACACATTTTCTAATTTTTTATATCCTTCATATTCATTCTCGTGAATTCAGATGGTGACTTGCTTGAAATTTAAACTAGAGCTTTCTCCACATGAAGAAAATATCTATGCAGAATATATTCTGTGTCATGCTTGTGTCATTTAGTTACTTGATATATGATTATGGATGAACAGGCTATTACTTCTAAACATCGAAAGCAACCCCCAGTCATTTCTTTATTTATAAAATATGAAACTAGGGTTTAGAGAAAAGAACAACTTACCCACTTGAGCGTTCAAGCTACCCTGCAAGGGTACATTTATCTATTAATTCGTTCATTAGGGAAAGAAAAATTAAAAAATTAAAGAAAATTTTTACTTTTCTACAAATTAAGTTTCTTCTTTCAATGGACTCGTCAACATTATATACAAGAACCTTCAGATAATGTTTGGCATATCTTGGGCTTCAACTGATGTGGGCAAGGAATTGGTACAGAGTCCTGAGAATTGAAATTTTGACATATTTTATAACTTGGCTTATACATAATGCAAGATCATGAGTTCGGTAACTATCTAAGAGAATATTTTGTGTTTTATGTGAGCTTGGTTCTAATAAATTGAACTTTCTTGAACACTTACTAGGCGTAGTTCTCTGAAAAAGAAAAACTCACCTAGACCTCAAAACACACTTGTTGATTTTTCCTATGTATTTGTTTTCTAGTCTCAAATATATCACTCCTAAAAATTAAGCATTTTGGAATATTTTAGGTAAATACTATGGCATTTTCTAAGTGTAACACAAAGAGAACATCATATTGTGGACAACGCAGAAAATGTGATCAGAGAAAGAAGTCACAGGGAGGAAACATTCCAGTAGATGTAACAGACAGGACGAGTTGTTTTCTTATTTCATTAATTTGCATATAGTCATTATCTCCTGCTGTATGTGCAAGGGCCAAATTACTACCAAAACATGTTGTGGAAGTTTATTTTTAGTTATGTATAAAATAATTGTTTTTGTGCACTGTTGGGTGAGGGGCTGCCTAGGTTTGGCATTTTGTATTGTCGGCAGATTTTGAATTTATGTGGGGGATGTGTGATTGTTTACGATCTGCATGTGCTATCTGAGGAGTTCTGAATCAACAAAAACACCTGAGCTCAGATGCTTGGGGTTCCACTGTCCTGTATGGCACTCACCAGGGTAGTGGTTCCCTCTGTTGAGGTCTGGCAGGGTTTGCATATATGAGAATGCCTCCTTGGCAGCCTTGGTGAGACACCACATCAGCCTAACTACTACAAAAATATCCTCTTTTCTTGCCATCAGAGCACTCAAATTATTTGAAACTGTCCTGTTTAACTAGATAAGTGGTTCTCAACCTTCCTAATGCTGCAGCCGTTTAATACAATGCCTCATGTTGTGATGACCACATAAAATTATTTTTATTGCTCTTACATAACTGTAATTTTGCTGCTGTTATGAATCTGAGATGCACATGGTCTCAGGCAACCCCTGTCAAAAGGTCATTCAATGCCCCAAAACAGTTGTGACCCACAGGCTGAGAACAACTGACTTAGATAGGTATTACTAAGCTATTACTACTTCCTTCTCTCACAAGCAGGGATGTTTCCTGAGAGCAGGTACTGGATCCTCACTTGCTTTCTGCTCTAACAGCAATGCAGGTACATAGATGGCACTCAAGAAATAGATACTGAGTAAATGAATCAGTGAGCACCTCCCTTTATTTCCATGCTGTATAAATTTTAGTTTATATCAGGTACCCAGTTGTTAGAGTCATGTAGCAGCAGCATGATACATACTTGGATAAGTATGTTTATAATACATATGCATATTCATATACAATGAGAAGACAAATGGCTAACAGATAAAGTAGCAAGGTCAAAATAGTGGCTCCTCTTGCCTCAGAAAATTCTACAACCTTTCCTTTAATACATCTTTGATACATTGGCAAATGTCAGCTCCAACTATCCTCAGTAGAATACATGCCATTGTTTCTACCCTATATTATCCCAGAGTCCTTGAATATCTGGCATTATGAAAAGCAGATGATTCTCTTTAAAGCATCCCATGTAGATATGGTTTTCAGTGTTTACATGAGATAGTCTCTGTGTAGGTTAATCAGTAAAATTTAATAATATCAGGAGCCCCAGGGCATGGAAGCTATCTGTTCACCAACAGAAACCAATATTTACTGATTCCTTCAGATACTTGTCTGTTGTCAGGGTCTGGTTCTAGTTCTCTTTCACACTGAGAGGTGTCACTGGTCTGCGATGGGCCTCTAAGCATAACAGGTCATAACAAATTCTTTCCTTGGAATTGGATCTTGCAATTGACTTTCCAAGTGTTGGTTCAGTATTCCAAGTTCCTACAGTTTGAAAAAGTCCAGATGTTTTCAATAGCCATCTCCTGATACCTTATATCTGATATCTAAAGGTTATTCAACTCTTATTGGGTTTATTCTAGTCAGATAATTCAGAGAATCTCACAGATTTATCATACTATGCTCAATAGTGTTCCAACATTTAGAAAATGGAAAAGAATATATGTTTTGTTTGTATTTGAATGTATTCCAAAAAGATGGACTGCATGTCATTGAACACCCCTACAAAGTTGACTTACTTTGAGATGTTAATATTTGAAAAGTCGATAGCAGTCTCCACCAATTATAAAATACAGAATATCTTCCTAATTCAACAGTAATTTAGAACAATAAGTTGTAAACAATTTCTTTCTGGGAAAAGAAAAGTTCTTCATGTAAATTTTAGCTCAACATATTCCTTTATCCAGATGGGGGCCTCATTAGAGTTGGTACAAGTTCTATATTAACAAACCCAGTGGCAAGGCAATGAAGATGTCTAATAAAATATAAAATTTGTTAGAAATATTATTATTACACAGGCTGCTTCCCCCAAAAGAATGAAATAAGTTTACTAGAATGAGAACAAAACAAATAATCTTAATCTTGAATGACTAAGTCTTTGATGTGGCTCTGTAGCTGGCTCTGTACCCTATCTAGCATCTGGTAAAAGCTCAGTAAATGTTGGTTGAATGAAAGAAATGTCATCCACTGACCTTCTTTTCTCATGAGTCACAGAAGCAGAGAACAACCAAGGTCAGATTTAATAAGACTTCACAAGCTCATGGCCACAGTGCATACAACTGAAGTGCTTTAGGAATGAGTTATTAGAAGCCCAGTGGGAAAGGTTCTCTTCATTGTTGCAGATCTCTGTTGTCACTTTCCAAATACAAATAGTGGCTTACCTTGATGACAAGGGGCATTCTGGGATAAAGATGGAAAGTGCTGTCTGAGTCAAATGTTGTCTGAAGGCAGTGATTGTCATAGTTTGAATAACAGAGGAGTCTATCCTCACAGTCCACAGAGGCTCAGGAAGATGCCAAAGACATTTGAGATTTGTTTTTCCTTTTCTGTTCATTCCTGTAGTTCTGTCATGGAGTGGAATAGAAAGAAAACCCATAAAAAGCTTCAGGTTGCAGTGTATTTGCAGATTTTTTCCATGTGTTTCTTTTCTTTAATAGTAAGAAAGCTATGGAAAGTTTCTAAGGAAGATGCCTTTTTATCCTCATAAAAATATTTGTACTAAATTTTGAAATAGTATACAGACCTTATTCATCTCTCTTGGGGAATGCATGATACGCAACATGTTTGTTTGAATAAAGGAATAAGGGAAAAATCTATCAATGTTGCAATATAAAGAGATTCTTCATTTTCCGGTTTCCTCGGGTCCCTTTAATATGCAAGTTATGCTCTATACATACTGTAAAGCCTAACGTGTCTATGACATAGTCCTTACAGTTCAAAAGAAACTATAAGTAGACCATATACATCATCTATATACTGTTTGTCCAACATCATAATAGCTATTTGACAGAGGAAGTTCACTTAATAACCTATGAAGCAGATACATGTATCTACTTGAAAAAAATAACTGCATTGAGAGTTGGCAAAATGGGTCAGTGAGTGAAGACTTCTATCAGCAAGCATGGAGACCTGAGTTCGTTCCCTGAGAACAGACTCCTAAAAGTTGTCCTCTGACCTCCACACAGCACTGTAGTACCCCTGTCCCTTACCACAATAAATAAAAAAGTATAAACAAAACTTCCTTGTAAAAATTTCTTTAGAGACACAGGAAGTCTAATATTCTTGTCATTTGATTCTGTATATGCCATAGCTCGCAGCAGAAACACCATGTGTCTTCTAACACTCCTCCTACTGCTTAATTGATAGTTAACTCTTCTCTCTTCTGCACCATCCCAGTATGTTGTGCCTGCTTTTGATGTTATCTCTGTTTGAACAACGTTTATTTACCTGTTAGTAGAATATAAGTGCCCAGATAGTCAGGGTTCTGGCTTACCCTCTCTTTGTTCTTTGTGTCAATTACAGAAATGTTTAGGTTTTTAAGGAAATGCTACAATAGGGCAAGAAGTCAGAAATTAACTTAATCTTTTGGATTCTGAAAGTTCATGTATTTTTCAATATACTAAGATGCCAAAATGTGAAGACAGGCAGAAAGCCTGAGACAATTATATCATTAAATATTGCACTTAAGCAATACAATTAGACTCAATTTACATGCCTAATACACTTACACCAGAGTTAATGAAGAGGTTAGGAGCACAGAGGTAATGCTAATGTAGAATTGGGTAGCCAAGGCAGAGTGGAACTTTTATATAATATATTGGAGATTATTCCTAGTCTTCACCAATTTTTAGTTTAATTATTGTACAAATCCTTCCTGATAGACCCTGTGGGAGGTAGAAGTATGGAGCAGTAGGAATTCTTTGCTCAGATATTTTCAAGAAGTATTACGTGAAGAAGTATGTGGGTAACATGGTGGATTTTGTGGAAAGTTGTTTCTCCTGAGATATTTCTTCCTTGTATTTAAACTTCATGCATTTGATATTCCTGATTATCACCGTGACATCTAAGCAGTGTGCAAGAGTTTGACACCTAATGTGAATAAAGGTCACTCAATATTACTCTTAAGTTAACATGTAGAGATGGATATTGGTTACTGATCAGTGATTTCCTATTTTTTTTCTTTTAGGGAAATTTTATTAGTTGTTTTGATAATTACAAAAAAGTATATTTTTGAACATAATCACCCTCTTCCCTATTTCTCCAAGTTCAACTTTCACTTCCTTACCCACCAAAAGTTGGTTTCTTTTTTACCTTAACCAATCCAGCATAATTTGTGCTGCCCATATATTCTTGCATGCATGGCCTTTCACTGGAATATGATCAAATTGCCAGGGGCTGCACTAGTAAACAAAACAAAACAAAAAACAAACAAACAAACAAACAAAAACCTGACTCTCCATCTCTAGGCAGCTATCAATTACCAATAACTCCTTGGCTAGGGGTAGGACTTCTATCTCCCCTTTTACATGCTGGCTTAGATCCAAGAAAGAAATATCATAGGAGACACAACTTACCACACAATCCACCATGGCACGTGCACATTTCCTTATGCAACATTTCCTAAAAACACCTAAGCAAAGGATTCCTATTGTTCTTACCTTTCTACTTCCCAAAGAGCCTACCAGGGAGAATTTGTACAACAATGACACAAAAAATTGGTGAATCCTAGAAATACTCTCCAATCCATCATATAAACATTCCACTCTGCCTTGGCTACATATTTTCACATTAACATTACATCTGCATTACATATCTATCCCTTAACTTTGGTGTATTTATATTAGGTATGTAAATTAGGTATTACTATGTTACTTAAGTGCAGTATTTAATAATCTAAATGTGTTAATATTTCTGTCTGATTTCAACTTTTTGTCTGACTTTAGCTTGCATGAGCCTTGTGCATACTATTACAGTCATGGTGTGTTCTTATGTGGAGCTGCCTGCTGTGTTTGGAAAACATTAATCCTTATATTCACCCAGCACTTCTGACATATCTTTCCAGTCCTATTCCTCATGCTTCATTAGCATTGGGAGGAAGAAGAGTGATATAGATGTCTCTTTTATTTCCCTCAAGTGTTCTGTAGTATTTATACCCTGCACCTTTATCAGCTGTGTTAATCACCATCTATTGGATGTTGACGCTTCTCTGATGAGGGCCTTAGAGATGCATTAATCTATGAGTATAACAAGTCATTAGCAGTCAATTTAATGCATGTCTATTTATTAGAAGAAGAGTAGGAGGTTCTTCTCTAGGGACTATGACATGTGTAGTAGCAGGTTCTTGGCCTAAAGACTGGTACCAGGCAGAACAAAACACACCGAAGACCTTCTGATTAATGATTTAAATTTTTCTAAAGCTTTACTTTTATTGTATGCATTTAGATGTTTTCCCTGCATGTATGTGTGAGAACACATGCCTTCATTTTCTAGAAAAGTTGAAAGAAGGCATCAGATCCTCTGAAACAGGACTTACAGATGGTTCATAGTTTCTATGTGTGGCTGGGAACAGAACCCAGTTTCTTAGTAAGATCAATAAGTGCTCTTAACTATTGAGCTTTGCAGTGGTTAACTTAACTCTCAAGTACCTGATTAGAATTTGTTAGTAGCAAAGAATAGAAATAAAGGTGATGTCTTTCAGTTTGCACAACTGGAAGTTTGCTACTGGCATCTGTGAACAGAGGACTTGATGCTGCTAAACATCTCTGATGCACAAAATAATACCCCATGACAAAGAATTAAAGAGTTATCTGGATCTACATGTTAGGGTATAGATTGGGATAGATGCTGATGCTAAATAAATCTGCTAAGTATCAAGCAACAGGTTGAGTTGAGGGAGACCAAGAGGTGGGAGAGAGATGATTCTCCAATATAAAAAGGCTATAGACACCAAAATTTACCATGAATATGAGTTGGAGCTTGGGAAAGGCAAACAGAGAGACTGATTGTGTCTGTGTGTGTGTGTGTGTGTGTGTGTGTGTGTGCTCTTTTAAAATGTTAATTGTGAAACTATATTATGTCAATTTGTATGACCTAGTTTATTCTTTTTGTTATAAAACTTGTTTTGTTAAAATTCCATCCAAGTGGAAGATGGAATCATCGTTTCCCTAAGTTACCAGGGATAAACCAATCCATGATCTGGCCAGAGCTACTCTGGGAAATGAATGAGTTCACTGAGCTTCCTTACAGAGCAGAGCTAAGGGACTACTTAAGGGGATATGGTTGCTCATCCTTTCCAACAGGCCTCACCTGGAAAGTCTTTCCTCAGTAGGCATGGGGTCTTTCCTCTAGTGCTGGAGACTTCACTCTAATTTTCCCTCATTTATATATACTCTAGCCCCTTAGGAAGGCCATGTGCAATTAAGGCAGAATTTTAGGCAACAGGTTAAGGATTGGACTCAGGAAAGGGTCTTATAACCCTTCCCAATCCTCCCTGAGGTGGTATAAAGTCAACAAGCCCATCTGTAATGATCTTTCTGCAAGAGCACATAGCTGAATGTCCCCAAATGGCAGTTTCTTGGCTCAGAGGATAGTCACTCACAACAACTTGGATGTCCTGTGTTGTATTTTATGCAAACTCAATGAGAGACAATTACAAAAGTCCTAATCTCATCCATCCCCTGTTAATTGAGTCTCAAATGTTAATGGGATGCACAGAAATGGATGTTGGGCCCCGGTATACATTGATGAGGGATAAGCCAACTGAGCCTTTCTCTGAACTTGGAACCCACTACTCTCTTAGTAAATAATATTGGGCTCCCTCAGAGGTATAAAACAGCATCTGCAAATAAAGTAAGTACTTCCCTTTATTGGGAGTTTTTGAGACACCATGAGATGCCAGAGGCAAAACGTTCATGTTAAAAAAGGCTTACCCACAATGAACTGTGCAGGGTATCCAGTACACCTGAAAACAGGGTGGCCTCTCAGGGAATTCACAAATTCATAGGTTTCATGGATAATTTTAAAAATGAGTAAGAGGAATGAGATGGTCCTTTTAATAGTGAACATGTTTAGCAATTGGTCTGAATAATCAATATGAGTGTTGGCTTATTTGCCTCAACTTACTGATGTAGTTTCTTCAACTAAACACAAATGAGAATCCTGGGCCATTGTACTAAGTAACTACCATATTTCAAGTGACTACAAATATCCAAGATTCCTAAGCATTGTTTCACACGTTTTTCTCAATTTTTTCCTGAGACTGGACCCTTAATACAACACTCTTAGTTCCATTATAAAGACGGAAAACAAAATGAGTACCGAGGGGAAAAATAAGGCCCAATTGTTAGGATAGAGTGCCCGAGACACAGCCTATACTTTGGAAAGCTCTGGGTTTTCATCTTCATACGTAGTTTGCAGTTCTGTACATTTTATACCTCCTTGCAAGATTTCCTACTTTTCCGTCTTTAATCTGTACCTACACCAGATGAGGACAGATTGTAAACCCTCTCAAGACTACTATTTGTTGATTGGAGTAATAATGGGGCAGCAGTGGGCAGAGGAAACTGCAGTGTGTTCAACATTATCATTTCTGAAAGATGTGTGACGTATAGTGTTACAGACAACAAACATCATTTCATGTGAGACAGAGAGACAAAAAATTCAGAGTTTGCTTGGTCCATAAATAGGCGAACTAACAAAACCTGCATGGTTTCTCAAGGGAAAGGAGGTAGACAATAAGGTATGCCAACGCTCATTGAAGACCTAGGATGTGTAAGGGAAATTGATGCGTGGATGTTTTATATTATTTTCTACATGAGGAAGCTGAGGCCCTGAGATTTCCAGAGGGTTGCCTATATTCACTTATGCAACAGGAATTCAAAAAGAAGTGAAATTTCTAAGAATTTGTTGTTTCCTGAGTCATTTGGGAATAAAATATTAGCTGAAACTTACTGATTTCTAAGCTTTTCGAAGAATTCAAGTAAAGCTGAACACTTCATGGTAGTGTTCAGAATTAATTCTTACACTGGTTAAGTTTTGGTGGCAATTGTCCATTGACCCCTCTGATGCAGTGGGTGACTCTAGCCATCTGTGAGTAATTAGCAAAGGTTTCATCAGTTACTTGCTTCCAAGGAGAACTACTCTGCACTGCTGCTGCTCCTCATGGAGGGACCCACTCATTGAGAATGAGTGGTTGGAAACACAGCGGTATCCTGAGAGGCAAGGCAGGTCATTCTTTAGAGCTAATCTTACTAGTGACTGTGGTATACACCAGACTTTATTAGAGAAGAAACTAGAGTCTTCTACTTTAAAAATGGATTGGAAACATTTCATATCTCTGCTCTTCCTAACCCTAGAGTAGCAAGGCTCTGAACAGGAAGCTCATCCATAGGGAAGGACATAGGTTTGCCAAAGTATATTTCTATAGTACAGTATTAGGTTATGAAGGAGACTGAAGTCTGGAACCAACTCAAAATAGGAAACGTCAGATAGCCTAACATCCAAGAGGTGATCTTAAATCAGAATGGATGTGGTTGAATATGTCCAACTCAATTTAGTAAATATGTATTGCCTCAGCTTGATGTAGTAAGCACTATGTAACATGCTAAGGAAATGTCAAGATTATAAACAGAAGTTTAAAATGAATTTGTTCTTTCTAGTAGCCCAGAAGGAAAACTATACATGTAAAAAGTAATTAAAATGTACTACAATAAAAATGGTACCATAGTGTATGTGCTGTTACTAATTCCTTTTTTATTCAACATTATGTTTCTAGCATTCATCAATGGTATTATGTGTAATTGAAATCTTTCATTTTTGCTGCTGAATAATTGCATATGATGTGATTACATTACAATTTCAAATCTCAAAAATAAAGCCAAGTAAATAATGCATTGCTCAAGAATAAAAGCACACATACTTAAAGCAAAAACAAAATGAAGGGGACTGTAAACACAAAGTTTGGAATATTGCATATTTCTGGGAAAAAAGTAAACTGGAGGAGAGTTACATAGACAGAAATAGTAAAAGTGGTAATGTTGCATCTGTTATTCGTGGTACTTAGGGCTCTGTTCATTTTTTTATTCATTAATTTATTTATTTCATTATTTTAATTTATTTTGAGACAAGGTCTTATTATCTAGCCTTGACTGGCTTGGGATTCTCTATATAGACCAGGGTGGGCTTGAACTTACAAAGATCTGCCTGTCTCTGTCTCCCAAATGCTAGGATTAAAGGAATATACCATTATACCTAGCCATTGCTTTTTAATATTTTGGCCTACTTATGTGTGTGTGTATATATATATATATATATACACATATATATACATATATATAACTATAATGCATATTATGTGATATAGGACACATATTTTATAATAAAATACTCAATGTTTAAAACTCCAATATATAGCATACTATAAGGCAAGAAAACAATGTACTTTTTACAAAGATTACTTAACTAGCATATTCTTCTAGATGTGTTCTGTATACAGAATGTTAAACCTAAGTTGGAACTTGGAGGGATAAGCAAATACTGTCCTTAGTCATAGAGAAACTCCATTCTTGGAAAAAAGAAGTATCTGTAGTGACAGACATTTTGTATTTTTGCATTTTCATTTATTATTCATTTTTGTCTCCATTAGTACAGTACATGTGTGTATCAGTATAGAATTATTAGATAAGCGAATAAACAAATAATCAGGAATAATATAACAAAGTGTGTACATGTATAGGTATGAGGATTTGTATGGAATAAAACTCGAGGGACAAAAGGTAGCTATTTTTGATGGCCCTGTAAAGATTTTGAGAAAACATCGGGATGTTTTAAATAGAGGAGTGATTAATTTGAATTGGAAAAGTAGAAAAGTCTGGCCATAGTGACAAGAAAGCCCTGGAAGTTTCCTGAGGAGTTCTTAGGGGGAAGCTAGTAAGTTGATCACTGTTCTCCAAGTCCCTCAGTCAGCCTCCTTATTTTGCTAGTCCACATTTCTGACTCCTCTGTGATAAAACTCCTGCACATAAGAGTTGGAGGACTCAACTAGTATTCTTGTCATGTTGCTCGCACAGAGCATAAAATAGTTCTCAAGACGTGAAATGAGCATGAAAATGAAAGTGAATCAGGAGTGAAGAGAGACACGAGGAGGCCAGGGACACCATGGGCTATGTCTGAATGCTGTTTTGCTACACTTGAAGAGCAGGTTGGCCAAGTCTAAGAAGTTTCATGAGGTCAAAAGATAATCTTTGCAAGTCAGTGTAATGGTGCACTCTTATATCTTTAAGAACAAGAGAGCAGTTTGGAGGATTGGCATCATTGTCTGTCCACAGACCTGGATGCAAGCCTGCTTACAGTTGACAGAGGATTTAGTGCACCTCAAAGCTTATCTTCAAGAATATTGATTTTCTTTTCAAAAATTTCAGCTCTTCTACTGGCATCTTGGCTGAGAAAAGTCTATCTTTCTACTGAAACATGTTTTCCCTTTTTCTACACGCATGCCCAAGACAGTGGAGATTTTCACTTCATGGCTTCAAGGTGATAGTCGCTTTGTAATTCTTGAATAAGCCACAAAAAATGTTAAGCTAAGAATCCTCCTTGTTGAGTACACTGTATAGGATGTTCCAGCACATTCTTATATCAGTCTCACTTGGAGCTTGAATGATAGCATACCGGCTTGTTAGCTAAAAATTCAAAAATAAAGTATTTGAAATTGCCTTTTCACACCACCTGACACACATATCCACTGATTTTTTCACCATTATTTATTTGTTGTGTATACGCCTACGTCCAGGCATTCAGGTGCCACAGTGCATGTCATAGGACAGCTTGCAGGCTTAAGTGGCTCTCTTCTTCCACCATATGGGACCCAGGGCTCAAATTCAGGTCTTCAAGATTGAAGGCAATCACCCTCACCTACTGAGTCGTCTCACCAGCCCTCCACTGATTTTTAAAAGTAATCCAAATTAAAAACAAATGAAAGTTTACAAGCTTCTCTTTTATTTAGAATCTTTAAAATGTGAAAGGTGTAGACAGAGCTAAGCCCATGCAATGAAGAAGGGTTTTCAGTCAAGAGACAGAGGACATTCTTTTGTGTTTTTGTTCAGACTTACAAATACATGAGTGACAAGCAAAAAAAAAATGTGTTAAAGTGTTTACCAAGTAAAGACAGTTCTGTACGCCTATAGCCTGACTTCTAGGAAATGTATGATTACCTGCATACATTGCTCAGCCTCATAGCCATTGTCTCCTCAGTAAAGGAAAATAGTGAACCATCTCTTCAGGGTTATATGAAAATCATGTAAGTAAATTATCTAAAGTATTTAAAAAGGGAAAGAGCATATAATGAGATCTTAAGACAAGAAATCTTAAGTAGAATTTGAAAGGTTATTTTAAAGTTTATGAAAAAAATCAAGAACAGGCAAGTTTCTAAAAAACAAGTTTTTAGAAAGACAGTATAAATTAGAGGCTTTAGGGCAAGTCATTGGAAAACATCTATGAATACCTATTTATTTATTTTTTATTTATGGACTTGGTCCTTAAATATTTTTAAAATATTTATTTATATTTTTATTCTATGTGTATGTTTTGCCTGCATATATGCATGTGCACTATATATGTGTCTACTGCCTGCAGAGATCAGAATAGGCGGTCATGGGCATCATGTGGTAGCTTGGAATGGAAACTGGATCTTCTGCAGGTACAACAAGTACTCTTAACTACTGAGCCATCACTCCACTCAAGATCCTTTGCAGTGAATAGAGCTTTAGTACTTTCATGTTAGTTCTTGAACTGTAGTAAAGAATGGTTAATATAATATAAAAGGAAATACAAATTGGTTGGAGAGTAAAGCCTTCTAACTGGTTATTCTAGTTCTGCCATCATCTGGTTTTGAGATTTTGACAATTTTGTTATCTCTCTGTGAGCTGTGGTTACTCATCTATAAAGACAGGATGCAAAATTGGTGTTTTGTGTGAGTTTTAATGCCTTTATTCTGACATTAGTTAGTATGCTGATCTCTTCTTATTTACTTACATGTGAATTTAGAAACAATCAAAGCCAATGCCTTCACAGAAATTAACAGTCTAGGAAATCTAAGGAGAGAAGTAGAAAGAAAAAGTCAGGTAATTAAAGTGTAATAAAGACTGATATGATCTAGGAGAGCCATCTATGCATTTGGGAGATGTCAGGAAACACTCTTTAAAAGTCAGAATCGCAAGTAAGAGGCATTTAAATGTGCCCAAAGGGCTGAATATGAGCAAGAACATAATGAATTACAGAAATTTAAAAAGGTTCAACTTATCTTCAGCAAGTTACAGTTTATCTAGAGAAAGTGTGATATGCCCAGTGAAGGAAGGAAAGGTGAAATGGCACTTGCACTCAATCATTCATGCTTCAAGAACGTTTCTTGGTGACAAATATTGCAGATTATAAGTATATGGATAATAAACTAATTTGTTATCATGGCTTTCTAGCTTCCTGTATACTATTAAGGAAGGAAGCTATATGGACATAGTCTGTTATATGTTATAGGACAGGATGCCTGTACACAAACCCCTAAAAAGTGGGGATTCTCACCTATTTTTGACAAATGTCTAATATCTGGTTTATTTGTGCTATAACAATGATAATTGGATGTTTTCTTTGCTTTCTTAGCATGTGATTATTGTAGAAGTTTATTTGCAGTTATGTATAAAATAATTATTTCATGCAGTATTAGGTAAGGGGCTGCCTAGATCTTGGCATTTTGTATTGTCTGCAGTTGTTGGATTTATGTGGGAGATCTTTGATTTCTAATGATCTGAATTTGCTATCAGTAGAACACCTGAGGTTTTCTATATCAATAAAAACATCTGAGCTCAGAAGCTCAGGATTCCATTGTCCAGTGTGGAGTTGGCCATGATGGTGGTTCCCTCTGCTGAGGTCTGGAAGGGTTTGCACCTATGATTATGCCTCCTTGTCTCCTTGCTGAGCCATTAGAGCAGCTTGCTACTACATGTGATGACATTGGCACCCAATTTCCATGTTCACAAAGAAGAAAAACATGAGTGTTCATATCCATGTATAATATGCATTGCTACTACATTTAGAAGGTTTAACTTTTCATCTACATTATCAAAAATATGGCATATAATCTCTAATAATAGAATCATGGTTTTCTTTCCCTGGGCCACCTTGACATTAATATGCTTAGATTAAAATGAAAGATTCATATATAATATGAAAACTGCCAAATTTTAGTTCATAGTGCTTCAAAGAAAAGATTAATTCTACCACAAATTTGAGAAGTATTAAAGGTAATAGGCAGGAAAAATATTTAATTAAATGCCTTGAAAAGTGCAGAACAAGGCTCATGTTTTAAGTTTCATGAGATGAGCTGTATAGGGGAGAATTCTGAACTTAGAATCAGGGTTATTTTTATTTATCCTAAACTGAGGTGGAGGTGGAAGAAAATAAGGGGAGGATCACAGTGGTCTCCAGTGGAAGAAAGCCCACCTCCATGCCACATAAAATCATCATTTCACTTCATCTGAAGGAGACACGATTGTCTCCTTCTCTAGGGAGACAAATCTATGATCACAGAAAATATTATAGCTATTCCATTTTACTACTGGTCTTTAGAAACCAAGCTATCATTTTATTATAATAAAATTATACATGTATGTTAATCTATATATGTTTATGGAATAATTGAATACTTGTTACATGGAACATACAAAGTATTATTTGTATATTTACATAGAGTACAGCAAACTAAATAATATTAATTGTTTCCTATCTCCAGTGTGGAAATGTAAACATGGGAAAGTCCAAGTTACACAATCATCTCTTGATGGGACCAAAATTTGGCTTAGAACAATCTGGTCAATGAGAACATACTAAGAATCTTTCTCTCTCTCCCTCTCTCTCCCCTCTCTCTCTCTCTCTCTCTTTGTCTTTCTATGTTTCACTCCATCCCCCTCTTTGTCTCTCTTTGTCTCTGTGTGTGTGTCTCTATATATAGACAAAATGTGTGTATTTTTGATTATTCAATATGTTGCACACACATATATAAACTTCAAGTGGAAAATACTGAAGACTGAATAAAGAACTTGTTTAAAGATGGTATTTTCTGCTCTTGGCATTTCTAGATGGACAATAGTTTGAATACTTTATGTAGTGGACACTGATATATATTTTATAAATATTTGTTAAATTACGTTCAACATTTAAATCTGAGTCCATCATTGAATTTTCTCAATGCTTTTTATTAATTACAAGCCATGTCAATTCTCAGGGATTCAATAGGTAGAGACTTCATTCCATGTTTCCCCCTCCTGCTTCTCTTCCTGCTTCTTCCACTGCCCCAGCCCTAGGTGCTTTTTCATTCCAAATCCTTCCTGTCTCCACCCAACCCTCCAATATACAAATGAATGGAGCCTAACCTTCATCTGCCTTAAGGTTAAGGAATGTCCTATTCATATGGAGAACTGGGTGGCCACTCTATTGTTTACTGGTAGGAAGTAAATCCTTTAAGTGCTAGTGCTACAAGGACAGTTTACAGGAATATTATCTGTAACTATAAAATATCCCACAGCAAATATTTATTATTTTTACATGTATGTGCCTACATGAGTTTACATGCATATCTATACTACATCTGTGTAAAAGCCAATGGAGGCCAGAGGAGGCTTTTGGATTTTCTGAAACTAGAGTTACATTGTGAGCTGTCATGTGCTTGATAGAAATTGAACCCAGGTCGTACAAGAGCAGAAAGTACCCTAAACTCCTAGGCCACTTCTCAGGCCTGTCTGTCTGATTATTTTTTTTTAAAGAAATATGTTCCTTCAAAGATTTCTGATCTTTAGAGGTTTGAATTTTACAAATTTCATATGTTTGCATTACATACAGGTTGTTCTAAAAAAAAAAAAAACAACAACAACAAACCAAATTTTCCAAATTAGATGTTCAAAAATAATATTGCAGTAAACTAGAGCATTGTGTACAAGTTTGCATAATATTTATGAATATGTATATATGTGTTTGTGTGTATGTCTGTGTATGCATATTCATATATGTGTGTCTTCATACTTGGGTGTGTATGTGTGCATATGTGTTTGATATGCATGTGTATGTGTGTGTATATATGTATGTATATATGTGTGTATATATGTGTGTGTGTGTGTGTGTGTGTATGTGTATTTGAACATGATTAAGCACAATTATCTTGGTCCCTCCATTTATGTCGCAGACTTTCTATTTTACAGGTGCTTAAAAAAATACATATCATTATCATTGTTGTATATACCACATACATCAAGATCCCTGCTACTAGACAATGCAGTAAAACTGGATAAACACTAGTTTTGGAAACCAAAGTTCTTTGTTAGTCTGAACCCACAAATACTAAAGTAATGCAAATGTTTTTGTCTTCTGTTTTCATATACAGATTAAGGAGGTCTTTAACAGTGGTATTCATATCTTCTTAAGCATGCTGAGAGTAAGACTGTAGGGTTTAGAATAACTTTCTAGAAATCCATCCTACTAAATATGAAACTCATGGTTTTTTGTTATTTAACAACTGAATAGTTTTAGTAATTTTAAGTGTCTTGACACTACTGATTGGAAGACTTTATGATTACTTCCCTAACATTAGCTATGTTGAGCTACTTTTGTCTGCTTCTTTAAAACCACAAAGGAAGAGCAGCACAAGTTTCCTTTAGAAAATACTAGCCTTTTAATTTTCCTCTCCACCATTTTGTTTTGTGGAGATTGCACATGATGCATTTTGTCACTTAAAGAGCTTTCCACCACTGGTGAGGCAATCCCAGATATAAGCCCAAACCCACTGTCACTCAGACATAGAGTCCTAAAAAGGTAAAAATGCTCATGCAGCACCTGCTGAGAAACCCAAATGGAGATAAAAGTGACAGTAAGCAGGCATCAGGAAGAGGTTCACTGCTTTTGGGGAAGGTTGCTCTGGGTTCTGCATTTAAAATCCCTCATTTGTTTTGCTTTCTTTTTCTAAATCACTCTTAAGAAAATGGTTGCAAAACAAACTCTGCAAAGTCAAATGCAGTATTGCAGAAAAAATAAGGGAACTCTTGCCATGTGCCTTTCATGATTTGTGAAAATGAATTTCTCACTCACATTCACATCACATGAGCATTCACTCTTTCTCTCACATACAGACAGTCTCCCTCCACAACAAGAATAGATATAGATAGATAGATAAATAGATAAATGGAAGAGTATTTGGTATTTGTCTTTCTGAATCTGACTTGTTTCACTTAATAAGGATTTCTCCAGTTATACCCATTTTCCTCTAAAGAACATGATTTCATCCATGATTATGGATGGATAAAGCCCTACTACGTATATAGGGCACATTTTATTCATTCACTCATCTGTTGACAAACTCCTGAGCTGAATGTGTACATAGGCTATTGCGAGCAGCATTGCAATGCAGATTGACATGCAAGAATCCATATATCCATGATGTGTTGATTGAAGTTATTGGATTATATAATCAGGGAAAGGATATCCAGGATGCATGCAGTTCACTTCTACTGTTTTAGGAACATCCATACTGATTCCCATAAAAACTAGAGTAATATATATTCCCATCAGCTTTAAATAGGGGATTTTCTCATTTCTCAATTCTCATTTCTTGCCAATAGTTTTAGAAGAAAACCTAAGGGATGCATGTCAAGAAACAGGAAAAGGCAAGAACTTCTTAAACTGGACTCTAATAGCTCAGAAAATAAAATCAAGGTTTGACAAACAGAACTACATAAATACTAAAAGTGAAAAGAAAGAGTATAGATGGGAAAAACATACTTGTGATGTGATGTGTGTGTGTGTGTGTGTGTGTTCATGTATATGACAGAGGACTAATATCTAGAATAAAGAGTACCAATATCTGGACAGTAGTGGCACATGCATTTACCTAGCACTTGGTATTCAAAGGCAGATGGATTTCTACTTGTTGAAAGCCAGACTTGTCTCCAGAGTGAGTTCCAGGACAGCAAGAATTACAACAGAGAAACCCTGTCTCAAAAATAAAATTAAAAATAAAGACTCCCAATAAACCAAATAAACCAATGAATGGGTTAATAAAACTATCACAATTCTCATGTGATGAAATAAAAGAAGGCAATAAGTGCATACAAATAGGTTCAATATTTTTAACTATCTGGATAGTTCAAATTAAAACAATTGTAATAGTCTATTTCATCCTAGTCAGAAATGCTTTTATCAAGAGAACAGATACTCCAGTGTGATCTCTAAAACTTAAGCATTCAAGCAATTTAGAGAGCAGAAGTGAGAAGGATTTTGCTGTGGTTGGCATTGAGGATCTACATTTGGAATGAGAATTTGAGGAAAGGGAAAAGAATTTCACAAAGTGTTGGTAGACAAATTCACAAGTAAATGTTTCAGAGAGAATATTAAAGAATATGGGGAAGTTGGTTTTTTTTTTGTTTTTTGTTTTGAAAAGGGAAGAAAGGAGGAAGGGAAATGAGAAGGGAATGGGGAATGGAGAGAAAGAATAAAAAAAGGAAGAGAAAGAAAGAGGGGGGGACTGAAGGGAGAATGGCAAAGGCAACATGCTTTTTCCTATCTATTATAGAGCCAAAATCACCCTTGTTCATGTCCATTGTAGAGGGAAGATGAGCCAGCTCTACAAAGTCATACCAGTTTGGGTTAAATCTCTACATTTTCTATATCATGCCTTGTTATCTGAAAAAAATATGCATTTAATATCTCTGAGGTTTACTTTTAATTTTCAGATTGGCCAAAGCTCTTTTATTCACAATTTTTGTTGATAAGGAGCAGTGCATGTACAGTATTTATTACAATGTCTTCATTATATTACAATGTGTTTGCTTCCTCCTTACCTTCCATAATAATTAGAAAGAACCTAACAGAAATTGCTAATAAAATGTGGTCATGTCGTATAAATAATAAGACAAGTAAATAAATAAAAAATGAGTGTATATACAGAAATATATATATATATACACATACACACACAAATATATATATAAAACTATGTATAATACCAGTGTCATATAAAGGAACATAGGATATATAGAAAACACATTGTATATTGTCTTTATTTTGAGGTCTGTACAAAGACCAGGAAAAACCTTGGCCACATATCTCCCATCTAGAATTTAAGTGAGACAGATATTAAGCAATCCTCTTAAATGTCCACTGATTGATTGGCATCTAACATATTTAACTCATGCATAAATAAACTGGGGGTTAGAGAAAGGATGTGATGTCATCACAATGAGTTGCAGTGGTTTCCAAGAATAGTCATTTCATGTTAGAATGTTCTATTTTCTCTACATTGAAAAAAATAAAAAATAAAAAAAAGAAGAGGAAGATCAAGTGGACTCAAAATGGAGATTTGCTTTCTACATATTGGTCAAAAATCACTGTATACAAACCTAGTAGGACAAGTAGCATATAAATACATGGCATTAAACTAAGAACCTTCTGCAGATCAAAGAAAATAATTAACCTTGTAAAGAAAGCCACAGGATTGGGTTAGAGTATCATTCATTTTTGTAAATAATAATGTACAAACATATAAGAAACATGTCAGCAAGAAAACAAGTAATCTGATTTTAAAATGAGTAAAGGACATGGGAAGATATTTCTCAAATGAATGTTTGTTTGAGAATATTTTACATATTAATCATCCAGACATCTCCAGTACTTAGTACCCATCTAATGACTCATAGATGAAATGTAGTAAATGGTAACTCCTTCCCTAAGGCAAAACATATCTTTAGCACAGTTCCTTAAAGAAACTTCAAGTCATCTATGATCTTAAAACCAAATATTAAATCATTTGACTTATACTACTGAGGAAGTATTGTGTTCTTCAAGACCAACCCAGGTAGGGCAGGTCAGAATAACTGCATTCATACATAGACAACTATACATAGAAAAGAGTAATTATCTTAGAGCTTGAACATTTTAGAAGAGTGCTAGTC
Organism: Cricetomys ansorgei; assembly: GCA_026225945.1. NCBI lineage: Eukaryota > Metazoa > Chordata > Mammalia > Rodentia > Nesomyidae > Cricetomys > Cricetomys ansorgei. The sequence goes on from JAMJFZ010003206.1 coordinate 823,613, forward strand.
CCTCTATGTTTAGGTTTCCATTGTGAAAATGAAGAGAAACTACTTTGCATGTAAGGTAGCTTTAAACATATAAAAAGAGCAAGTGAATTCCTAGTGTCTTTACCACACTGGAAGGTCTAGGTGAACTGTTACAGTAAAATGATAATGATGTCTTTTTCTTTGGCCATTTCTTCAAGAAACTGATGATATAGGATATGCATATCTGAAACAACAAGCAAAATAGCAAAGCCAGAAATGGAAGCCTGTGAAATAATGTATCCATACATAAAGAGTTGGGTGCAATAGCAGTGTTCACAGGGACATAGAAGGGGGCTTCTTACATTCTCAGTTTTAAATTGGCCTGATTGTCAGATTTAGCATCAGATTTTGTTGTACCCACAGAAAGAGGATGGAAGCCTGTGATATATGAATTTTAATTTTTTCTTGAAACTTTACTTAGACTCAAATCTAAATAGAAGTCCAATTTTGTTTTCAAAGTATAAGCATTAAATATATTTCAAGAAATTGAGTTTTCCCTTAAGATATTATGGTCATAAAAAGACAACAACCTTCTCAAGAATAAAAGAAGGTTAGATATAAAAAGGATGGAAAGGTTTGGCAGTGAATTAGTACTGCTTGGGAAAAGGCTTTATCTCCGAAGACTGCAGCCATTTCAGGGAATGTTCCAGTAATACTGAAGAACAAGAGGGAGTAAAATTGAAACAAATACAACTTCATTCTAAGGAAGCAAGATATTATAGAACAGAATCAATGGCTAATTTCTGTCATATTCTTCAAGAATCTATGGCTTCTTATAATTGTCAGGCTTGTTAAATTCACATTATTCTACTCAATCAGAAATACCTTTGAAAGTGAAATTTTATTGAATTACTTAGGAATTTTCAGAAACTTTGAACACTTATTCTTTGTTTAAATCTTAAAAATGTTTTCTTTTTCATATATTTTTATTTTATTGAAAATGTTTTATATGGATGATCAATTTTAGATGCGAAAAAATGTCAGGGATATTCATAAATTTCTAGAAAACTGAATGATATATGGGAAGTTACTTGCCATATATTCAAGGGTTTGTTAAGTCCCTTAGCTGTGCAGTGGTGATACACACTTTTAATCCCAGCCCTTGGGGGCAGAGGCAGGAGGATCTCTATGAGTTCAAGGCTAGCCTAGTCTGCAGAGTGAGTTTCAGGACAGCCAGAGTTGCAAAAGAGAAACGCTGTCTCGAAAAAAAAAAAAGTGAATACACTTTAAAGAGCTTTATGCAGTTAATAATTAAACCATAAAGAACATTAATAGGAGAAATAATCTATAGAAAGAAAATTTCAGATTCTAACTATGTAGAAAGGAAATGTAAGAGGTCAAATGTTGTCTGGATCTCTCCCCCTGTGCCAAAATAAAATTGTACATGGTTAAAACAGTGTTCATGTAAAAAACTCAAATATTGATGAATATTCATATCTATATGACCAACAAGGTTGATAAAACAAAAGAAATGATATAGAAAATTTTGGTAAACACCATAAGGTAATTTCTGTCTGGTTGGCAATATAAATTTCATCTAATAGAAATATATCTAAATTTACTATAAAATTTTGAAATAATCATCATACCTTCATCCTCTAAATATAATTAAGTGAATAAATATCAAGGGATGATACCGTTCATTCTGTACATCCCAAACAAGCAACTTCTGTCCTGTAAATCTAGCTCATTACAGTCTTGTTAGATCAACATGCAATTTATGAAAAACTAAAATCACAAAACAACAGTTATCATTTTTAAAGAAAGTGTTCCCAAGGCTTCCGATGACTATAGAAAAATCTGTTCTGGAATGTTTTTAGTTCTGTAAACAGTAGCGGGGCAACATAGAAGACTGTAAGGTCATTTTACCTACTCCACATATCTGTGGAGAGGAACATAACTAGCAATATAGCTGGTCCCTACATTATCTGTGCTAAAAACCCTAATGAAATCCCTTGACACATCTGTTTGAGAAACTTTATCATCATTTTTTTCAGAAGAATAGACAGGGAAACTGGAGAAAGATATGCACATGTTCAGAACTCCAATTGACAGGAGACTTCTTCATCAATAGCAACTTCACTAATGGTATCATATATTAATCAGAAGATATACTATATGTAAATAGTATAGTGTTTGGCTTGTAAGATATGCTCAGGAAAGGTAATCATGAGGATCACTGTTACCTGAGAAACTGTTTTTAGTAAGGGATATGTTTACAGAAAGAAAAGAAAACATATATAAACTACCTGTAGATAGTGCTACAGTATATATATATTAATGTCAGAGACTCTGAAATATTACCACACTCTCAGTGATGGAACAGCTCTCAGATACATTAGGAATATCATATAAAACTTTATTTTGGGGAAGGAAGCAAAGAAAATTCTTGTTTTCATATGTGCTAATTTAAACCCATAATTATCTCTAGAGACATATATTATAAATCCTCAGAAGTTTCTAAAAACTACAGTAGTTTTACAACCTCTTTCTAGTTGATCAGATATTTTTACATGTTTTTTTACTTATCTATAGTGTGTGAGATTTGACTCTGAGGAAAAGAAATTTCTTTTCTCAGTAATTTCTAAATCGTGCTCATGCCAAACAAAGTCTTCATAGTCATTGTAGTTTGTACCTTGGAAATTCATGATCCAATTTTATTTTGATAAAAAATCAAATTTATAAATGATACATGGAATTTATAAGCCAGAGCTGTAAGTCAAATTGAAGAGTTGGAATTTGTAACCTTTATGGTGATCACAGGACTTTAGAATCCTGATTTATTATTTGAGTCATTTATAACTCAAGTGAAAAATAAGGTTGGCAAAATCAAACCCTGTTATTTCAGATTTATTTTATGATTTGGATACATATCCCCCTGTGTGTATATTTACTACATAGTAGACATAAATTTTGAATGTTTCAGGATTTTCTTATGTGTCTTATAATCAATCATATACTTTCAAAAATATGTTGCTCACTATGATCTCTAAAGAATGATTATAAATTCTAGTCTGGTTATTCTGTTTAACAGAAAGTGATTTGTAGATATGAAATATGTTCTGTAGTTTGAGATGATGAAACTGCTACTTTGTAAATTAGAAAAACAGGAGCATTTCCCAAACCTCTATCAGATTATATGTCTGAGTACTCTCACTCCTGTATAACACAGCCAGCTATTAAGAGCCAGCCCTTAGGTAACAGTGTTCTGCTCCTTAGAAAATGCCAAGAGAAGAAATAACTTCTTTTCTATGTGCAGTTGCTTCATGGGACTGTGCAGACAGAAGGGAAACAGATAATCATCCTGAGGACAGTGTTTAATCTTCTGTTCTCATGATAGCTGTGCAATCTCTCCCTGGTTACTGTTCCTTTCAATCTCCACCTTCATGTCGAAGAGTAGACTATGAATGTCTGATGACATGCTTAATATTATTCATATAGTAATCAGTGATTTATCATCTGTACCAGATTCTTATAATAACCAGGTCTTTCTACACTTTCTTTGGCTGCCCAATTCTACTGTTTCTTCTCACTAACAACTATCACATATTTTTACTTAACTACATTCTACTTTGGACATGACCACACATTCTGTCTGAATTTATCACCTACTTATTCCAGTATTATCATTCAACCTGGCCTTTACCAAATCTCCCAGCCATCCACGCCCACATGTGCCCCTCTATGAAGTCATTCATTCAAACAGATAAATTGAATAACTACCACATTTCCTAGTGATCATGAGGCTTCCATGGAAGTACTATATCAGAAACAGTTGTGCACGCAATGTACGGCTTGTCATCTACACCATGGGGCAGCTGTGTAGTTATCTGGATAAAGTTTTAAAATCAGATACCATCTGTCTTCAGGAATTATTGCTAACTCAGTCCTATCAAAGTAAAATAGCACTAGCAATTTCTTAGAGTGATTAAAGTTCTTCTATCTGAACCTCCTTCATTTTCATCTCTCTGTGGCACATATTTTCTGTTGCCTTTCTCCCTAATTCCTACCACAGTCTCCTGGTAGCTTGCAATAGTCTGTCTTTGCTCTGTAGCACAGCTGACCACTTACCTTGGTCCTGATTAATATGCATTTCATATGTGTATCATACCTCTACTTTATACAAGTATTTTGGAATATGACATCGTTTGTTTTCTCAGTAGGTAAGATAGAAATTAAATTTACAGGTAAATAAAACTTAATATAAAATGTCAGGCCTATGATTTTACAGGAACTTCAGTGGATTATCACACTATATTCTGACAAGAATCTTTCATCATAAATGTCATTATTATGATTTCACCTCATGTAGAAAAGTTGGGTCATTTTTTTTGATTGATATGAAAAACATTCTGACTTACTTTTATCTTCTCTCTCCAAAATTTCTGCTATTTCTTAAAAATGATTCATTCCATATTCCTTGCAGGTCAAACACTGGAAATAACAACTAGTCAGTAATCATGGTATAGATGTTACAACAAATGATTCTAATTTCTGCAGGATATTTTGAAATATTGTGTTTGTCTTAGAGGTTTTGAACTGCTAAACATTTCCCTAACTATAATCTTACACATTTAGGAGTCAAAGTGCAAATAACTTGATATTCCTTGCCAGAGTCATCTTTTAGGAAGACTTAAAGCTGTTTATGATACAATGGCTTTGCTGTGTCCAGGTGAACTCACCTCTACCCCCAACACACACAGGTTGTAAGTGCAGGTAGTTTATTAAATTCCTACAACTCTCTTATTTAGCCAAGGCTATCGAGTATCTTATTTATTAATGAGAACATTACAATTGAAAAATTCAGTCAATAGCTCAGGTTAAATTTTAGAATTACAGAATTCCTCCTACAAGAAATTCAGATTTTATCATTTTAGCACACTTTAACGTGAAGTCTCCTCACTGTTCTTCCACATTAAGCCAGCCTCTATGAGTCCCCACAAAAGTCACTCTTAACTTTCTCTATGTGACTATAACATATTTCTTCAATACGAAGCCATGATTTTCTTCTCAACATTAGCTACATACAGAAATTTATAGACATTATCTCATCTCATGCTTACAACAGCACAGAACCGTCTGTCATGCCTCATTATCTCCATTTGTCAAATAAGGAGTCTGAGGAAATTGAGGTAGGTTTAATAGCTGGATCACAATTTAGAATTGAGGGTTGGCTTCAAGTATGTTTCAATACACATGCTATTATCTTAAATATTATATTGTCTTACCAGTGAGAGTCTAAACCTGAATTTAAAATGTAGAATATCGGAAAGAGTTCTTTAATATTAGCAAGAATTTTAAAGGAATGTAATGTTTCCATTAAATGGCAAAAATTGGTATGGATTTGTCTAAAATATATGAGCCATCACAAGTATTTGTGGCATTAGAAAAGACTCCTGTTGAATAAACCGATAGCCAATATATTTGGCATATTAAAATGTCAGGGGAGGTATGTGAGTAATTAGGAAAAAAACATCATCAAATAGGATACCTGAGTGCAAGGGGAAGTTACAAAAATATTCTGAGGAGAAGCAAAATGCTAAATCAATATAAGTTTTCATTTTAGGAAAAAAAAAAAAGCTGTCATTTTAGAGGCTTTTGACTGGCACCAAAATGAACTGTGGTCAGTAGTGGTTTGTTTCTAGAGGGTGCTTAGAATCTGACTTTGGGTTACTTATTATAACAACCTGATGACAAGTCACAAATATAACACTAAATTGTTTTCCTAAGAGAGGATTTTGTGGGTGTCTATGAAAATATACATTGGGTACACTATTTTCGGATATTACTCAATTCATGACCAGAATGACCCATTGAAGAACTGGTGAATCCATGCCAACTGTGTACTTAAATAATATTTCATCGATTTAGATTTTTTTTTTGCTACAAAAGAGTTCAAGGTTGATATCTGATGAGATGTTTGATCAGACACCTTTGTCTTATAAATTATACACTTGTGATTTCCTTGTAATGAGGAATTTGGCAGTGAGTTGAATCAACTTTCAATAACAGTTGTAAAAATTTAATCATAGCATGTCTATGCAACCCACCCGATTAGAAACACAAGGACAAGGAGGACATAGCTCTCCTGTCAAGAGGATCAATGTCTCGCTGGATATTTATCCCCTGCATATATAGAATCACTAACCTGCTAGGCACCAAGCCCAGCACGTCATGGACATTAGGCTGGTGCAATGACCATCAGCTGGATCCCAACCCTAAGTGATATCTTCTAAAGCCTAGTGATCAACTACATAAAATACACACTGTGTACCATTCCATCTGCGTCCCAAATGACTCTCACACCCAACTTTAATTTCTTCTGATTATTAAAGTCTTACTTTAAAACCTCCTTCTCAGGAAACATTATCTGAATCCCTCCAATCCAAACACCCCATAATTTTACAAATATTATCCATTCCATGTCCATGTTATTGACTCAGTATTGATTCCTATATTGATTCCTCATAAAGTCAAGAGAGTAGAGACAACTCTTATCTTGAAACAAATAAAATGAGTGACTCATACACAGTGGTTAAATGATAATGGTGATGATTGGTTGCCGCTGAGTTGGAATCAATTCAGAGAGCCTGCTTTAAACACTCTGCACCAGACCCTGTGCTCAGCACTACAAATGTATGAACAGAGCAAGATCTTCTCCTCAAGGAGAAGCTAGGATTACAGTTAGATAAAAAGGAAAGATAATTTTATATTAATTAAAGGAGGCTTTGAATAATAATTCACAATTTAAAAACTCTTTAAATGTCCAAGAGCACATCAGGGTCAAATAATATGCTGTTAGACTAAATAACTAAAGATTGATTTCCACTGTACAGCTGAGCACTCTGAGTATGAGCAAAGTCATATGCCCTGCTCCTAATTCCATGAGGCAAAGACAACACGCAAAGGCTCAGGAAATGTCCAGCTCCATGATTCACTCTGTAAGCGCCTTGACTCAGAGCCAAGCAGTAAAGACTACCAAACAGGTAAGAGTGCTTTTGAACCTGGAGAAGAAGTACATCTTTCACTGGATTTGTGGAGGTCTCCTGCATGAGAGACTTCATCTTAAATGTGTCCTGCAGTGCCAACAGGTAGTTTATAATTGATCAAGTATTTGGGGAGTGAAGTGACTAAACATCATCCCAAAGGAAGGCTTACCTTTGGAGAATTATTGTTCTTTGGCTTCCCTTGACAAGGGCATAAATCAGCAAGTGTATGTGCCCATCCTGCTTGGGGAAATTGCAGCTTTATAAATAAAACCGCTAATCCAGGCTGCCACTGACCAGCCAGGCTGACAGTTCACAATTTAAGTTTCTCAGAAACCCTAGAAAATTTCCTGCTGCCAAGCACTTTATTTCTTTTGTTCTTTAGATAAAATCATGTATATATATATATATATATATATATATATATATATATATACACACACACACACACACACACACATATATATATACATATATATTTAATTATATGAAAAAAGAATAAAAATTCTTATAATCTTGCTAACTAGAGAGAAGATCCATAAATATTCAGAAAGCTTCTAGTTTGTTCTTATAATATTTTGATAATTGTGTTAATTAAATATATGATTTTAATCCTAGTTTTTTTAATAACACATCATACCATTTAATTTGATTTTTAAAACTCTTCTGTGAAAGATGATGGTATTATAACCATCAAGTGGGAACTAGTTCATTAATTTTCCTTTGGGAATTTAGTAGGATTTTTTTCTACTTTGAAATAAACAGAAATTAACATAATGGCAGGCATTTAATTTGGCAGACCTCCCTCCTGGCTTTATGTATTGGGATTATTTCCTTTATTCCTTCAAAGAAGAAATCAGATTATCTTTTATACTCAGGAATTTTAAGGGTTGGAAATGTAATGACAAACCAGAGAACCACTTTCATGTTCATGTGGAGCTTACATTCTGTGGTAGATGCCAACCAATAAACAGGCTCAAGTATAAACATGTCAGTGCAGAAATATGGCTCTCCCGTGGTGCTGGAGAGATGGCTCAGGCTGTAAAGTGATTGGTGCATGAATGTGAGGACCACTGATCAGATCACCAGAACTCACAGGTATGGTAGGTGTGTGGTGGCCCACTTGTAATGCAGGGACTTAGAAGGTGTGACAAGGGAGCCTTGGAGTAAGCTTATTACCTAGGCTAGATATATTGGTGAATTCTGTATTCAACTGAGAGACCTCATCTTATGAACAAGGTGAAGGGTGATGGAGAAACACTCCCTATATTAGTGAGGCCTTCACACACATCTGCACACATGTATACATACACATGTTGTGTGCACACACACACACACACACACACAAACATACTACATTATAGACAAATGCAAAAAGTCAATGTAGATACATAGAAAATTCTAAGACAAAAAAGAAAAATAACACAGATGGGAGTTGAATAATAAAGTCTCCTGGAGTGCATGGTACTGAAAGATAAAAAAGATTGGGCATATAAGGAAGAGAAAGGCTTAACAGGTAGAAAATATATATATATATATCTTCAAGTATTCAAGTATATATTCATATGTATATATAATGTATATATATATAATATATATATTATGTTTATAAACTAAAATTTGAGATGGAAACTGAGAGTGATAAGTTAAATAATTAAAATAAAAAATATGATAAAGGACAAGATTAAGATCTTATTTGAGGCCGGTTGGTGGTGGCGCACACCTTCAATCCTAGCCCTTGGGAGGCAGTGGTAGGGAGTCACTGTGAGTTTGAGGCCAGCCTGCTCTACAGACTGAGTTTCAGGACAGTCTGAGTTTTCAGGACAACAGAGAAACCTTGTCTCAAAAAAAAAAAAACCAAACAAACAAACAAAATATAAAGCAAACAAAACAAATAAAAAAATAACTTATATGAGATATATGTATTCTCCTGGAAGGTAAGATGGAATTATTGAGATGGGGTAGATAGGGCAGGAGAGAACATTCTGATCATCCCTCCATATATAACTTTTATTTCTTTAAAGCAGGAATAATATAGAATGTTTAGAGAAATTTCTGGAATTTGCTTTTCTTAGGGAAACTCTTTTTGGAGAAGGAAGAGTAAAAAGTGTGGTGACAGGAAACTGTCTTAGTTATTGGCAGATGACTTGTTTACACAAGGCCCTTTATCTTCCTATTTACCACTACAGAACAAACTGCCTTCCACAAATTAATGTTTGTAATAGATCAGAAGCTCTTGTCTGGTGAAGTTCTTGACCTCAGGATAAAAAAAAGGTAAACAACTTAAGTTCATAAGGATGCTTGCTTCTCAAAGGCATCAATCTGAACTAGGAAATAGTCTTTTGTGTCTCTGAGCTATGCTCTGAATTTGCATGCATGACTGCCATTATTCATTGCTTCATTGCTGAATCATAATAAAAGAGAAGCTGCACAGACTTAAAGAGTAATGACAACCATTGCTTCCATATTTACAAATAGTTCCTTTCTCCAGTTTCATTATGTGCATGTCAGTGTGTGTGTGTGTACATATGAAAGTGTAAGAGAGACAGATACACACAGAGAGAGGGGAGGGGGGGAGGGAGAGGGAGAGGGAGAGAGAGAGGAGGATTCTGATATGTTCCAGAAAAAATACTTTTATTTAGAAGTTTTAAAGGTACTTTAAGATTTACAGCAACATTACTCTGGACTGATAATGGAAAGGAACAATGAGATAAGACCACAGAAAGAGAATGACCAGTTTTCTGACTGGAGATATATTAACTTTTTAAAATGTCAGCTTCTTTTTCCAAATGTGACAATAATATTTACTGTGATAATGAGGAGTGGCTTAATATAGTAAATATTAAATGTAGGAAATAGTCATGTATCTGAGGAACAAAAACATATCTCCCCTTAAGAAGTAAATACTTAGCTAACTAATTAAGCTACTTAAATTTATGTATATATAGCGCTTAGATATTTATCAATAATTAAATTATTTATTCAATTTCAGAAAATATAGTCTTAAATTTTATTCCAAAGAATTAAGAAAACTATATAGACTAATGCAACATGACTATAGTTGCTGACTGTTCAGAATTTTGGTTCAGGCTTTATTGTGGTTCGTTATAAAAGTATCTGAGTATCTGAGGACTACCTTAGCTTCTACATGATTATAATAAGAAATAATTAATTAGTGCTTTACAGAAAGATTGCTTTATTGTGTTAACTCTGGAATCATTTTTGAATACTCTGAATCCAAAGTGGGCTGAAAACCAGATAGGGCCACACCCTTCATGGAAGGGGAAGGCCAGAGAATGGGCCATCTCCCATGAACCATAGATGAAAGCAGTTCCTTTCAGCTGATAACTGAAGGTCAGGCTACCAGGTTGGGTCAATTGTTTGTCCTCTGGAGCAGACAGCCACAGATGGAATTCATGGAACAAAACATAGCTCAAGGAGTCATGACCAGAATCACACACCTTCAGAACATGACTGTAGGCCTGGCCAGGATCACAAGCATTCAGAACATGGCTGTAGGTATGACCAGGAACGCACATCTTCAGAACCTGTCTGTCTATGAGACCTTGGGCTTCCTCCTGAGATGACAACTCATGAAAGCCATCACAGCTGCACACTTCACAGAACATTATCCCCAGCATCAGTCATGTAGGAGGAGGTTTTTTACTGTGATGCTCATTAGCTAACTCATGAGCTAACTCTCTCATGATGACTCAGTATCAACTTTTCTTGGGTAATAGGGCTCCATTCCTTCCTCTGAGGCTTGTCAAAGTCAGAAGTTATGAACTGAAGAATGTGTTCCCCATTTCTCTTTGTTTTTTAACCAACCCCTGTCCTGTCATCCTGATTTTTATCCCTAGTTGTAATAACCCTGATGCTTGAGCTTCTGCCCACAGTTTTTTCTGTCTATGGCTGAGATCAAGTTTCTACCATTTTCAGGGCTTCACTTTCCATTTTAGTTCTGAAAACTCAAATGTGTAATCACCTGTGTCTTACCCAAGATAAAACACTCATTAGGGAACTGGGCCTCTGATACTAAAAGAGACGCTTCATTAATGATCTAAATTAAAATAAACAGGCAATATTTTCCTTTTACATCATTGACAAAAACTCTGTTATGGAGGTTGTCACCATTTTATATAGAAGTTCCTCTGTCATGTAAATTTTTACTGATAGTATCTATTCAATTCTTGCTTTGAGAGCTAAAGTTAAGAAAGATTTAAAATTTTATTATTAAAGGTAATTATTAAAGGTAATATCAAATGGTTATTTACTGTGTGGGCAACCTCCTGATCCATTACTATAGTGGATCACTACTTCTACAACTACATAACCAAAACAGTGTTGAGAGATCTTTGATACTGGGGCTGTTGACTGTGGGGTAAGAGATGCTTGCTAACTGTTTTTGTAAATATAATTTTATTGCAAAGTATCAATAATTATTTATTTACATGTTGTCTATGGATGTTTTACATTGTGATACACAATGGCAGAGTGAATAACTATCACAGGATCCAATAACATGGAATGCTATGTTGTCTCTTCTTTCACAGACAACATTTGACATTGTCTACATTACAGTAGAAAGTACTTATAGAATCCCAGATGGTGCTTCTATTCAGTGTGTCTAGGAGTGTCCTGTTAAAGTAGGTACTTCTTTCTAGGTGTCAGCCTATAAGGGAATACAATACGCTATTAAAAACCATATTAAACATTTTATGAGTAACTGACAATCTATAACTATTTTATCTGATTTAATACTTTTAAAAAGACATGTTGGCTAGAGTTAAAAGTTAACAATATAAAGAAAATACACATATGACATAGAAATAGAACTGAGTCCTTGGTTATTAGAGAACATTCGAAAGCCATTATGTCAAATATGGATTATTAGTTCTCTGTTCATTCATGGAAGGGTCTAGTTAGCATGCAGACAGATAGTGTGGAACAACCTTGCTTATCCCACAAGAACTTTTAAAAGGAGTTCCATTCAAATTTGAAATTGTGACCTTGAAAATAATTATAAGAGATCAACTCTTTGGTTTTTTATGTTTTTTCTAAAGTCATTGAGTTCCTTAAGAAGAAGAGTGGCATTTTTCTTTGTATTTAGTTTTGGTCTTAATTGCTTCAGCGTTTAACACAATGATTGAGACAGTAGAACTTTAGTTAGCACTTGTTAAACTGATCTATTTCCAAATGTAACTAGCAGACTGACTGGTTAGCCCTTGCAGGAATTTTAATCACACTATATCTCACCAGCTTCAAAAGTTAACCAATTCCTTATTCACATCTTCTGAAGCTTCTCCCCGCCCCCCTCCCCCCTCTCCTTTTTTCTCTCTCTCTCATACATACACACACAGACACACACACACACACACACACACACACACACACTTGTTATGAGTTGTTTAGTCAGCTGATGGTATTTTTAGAATTTGATAGGACAGATAGAAACTTGTCCTTTGTATCCTTTTGTAAATATGGAAATGAGTCCTGTCCCTAAAAAATCTAACCAAAAAGTATGTTACAATTAATTCAGCGATTGTAGAAGGTAAGGTAGAAGGCAAAAGCAGTCTTAGCTTTAGTAGAGCTCCTGTATCAGCCCTGCTTTTCCTCCATCCAGATTACCTTTCTATCTATTTGAAATGTAAATTACCACTGAAGCCTGTATTATTTTGAGTGTTTGTTTTGTTGCTTAAAAAATATATATACCAAATTTCTCAAACATTTTGTTACCAAAATAGCCATCTATCAAATCAATTACATGACATATTTTTGCCATGGGATAACCTTAAGGTGTAGGCGTATTTATGGTGACAGTTTTAATGAAGTCTTGAGGGTAGAAATGGACGTGTTCATGGTGATCCTGTTCTAATGAATCCATGGGGATAGAAGCAGGCTTGTCTTGTCGATGGTGACCATGTGTCAGTGAAGTCTTGGGGACAGAAGGATGAAGATAAGATAGATCACTGCCCCTTTAAGAAGAAAATTCTGTCTACTATTCCCTCTATCCAGTCTACTCAATCCCTTCCTCTTTTTATCCTCATCATCTTATGAGGGCACCAAGAAATCAACCATCTGCAAGTCAGCATGACAGTCCTTACTGGGATTCAATCAGGCTGACAAACTGACTTCTAAACTCTAAGATTAAAAGAAATAAATTTCTGTCAGTTAGACCACCTAGCGTTTCATCACAGCTTCCAAAGCTGAGAAAACTTCCCTCTCTTAACTCTCTTTTCAGAAGCAGAACAGAAGAAACAGAATTCCAACATATATTCCCAAATCTTCTACATTCATCTCCCTTTCTTCCTTCCTTCCTTCCTTCCTTCCTTCCTTCCTTCCTTCCTTCCTTCCTTCCTTCCTTTCTTCCTTTCTTCCTTCTCCACCCCCCCTCACTTCTTGTGTGGGGAGGTAGAGTGTCTATGTGTGAGGGAGTGAATGTTTATATGTCATATGCATGACACAGAGCATACGTAGAGGTCAGAGTTTAACTGATGAAAATCTACTTTCTTCTTAACCCTAGATGAGGCAGGATTACTCTTATTGTTTCTGAAGTACTGCATTAGATTTTGCAAAGTCTATTATGTATCCTTTTTCTAATCATCCCAGGCTATTATGTAGAGGGCCACCTCTGGGATATTGATCTTGAATTTTATAAGAAAGCAGGCTGAGCAAGTCATAGAGAGCAATCCATGAAAGTTCTAAATAGAAAAGATGGAAAATAATTTGAACTGAAACCTTTCCAGTGATCCTTATTCCATGCTCAATTATGTTAAACCACATTGCAAGTAGATATCTGGTAGAATGAATTCAGTGGTGCCGCCTCCCTTCTCTGACCTGCAAACTGAATTCTACACTTAGAAGATAAAAGAGATGCCATTAATAATGTTGTAGCACCAAGTCTTGGAGAGTGAAGTTAATGCAAAGAAACATAATCAACAACACTGCTCCATGACTGAGGACAAAAGATTAACTGAAAAGTAGTGGCTTTGGCACAAGCTATTTCCGTTAAGAAAATAGTCCATCTAACTAGATACTACTTACATCATTTAAAAAATTTCAAAGAATGGCAATGGTATATGGTTAGGAAATTTAATCTTTCATATACCTCATATCATAGAAAGCCAGAGCCCCAGGCTTGTACCCTTCTCAAGTGACTTGAATTCTGGATCTGCTACAGGAAAAAAATTTTCTAATTGCATCAAGCTGGAGAGTAAAGGCATTATCGAATCACAAATTTTCATTCTTCAGGATCAACAGACAGCACACTGGTATGCTGTTTGCCTCAGTGAAGCTGGTAACCATTAGTTAAATAAACCAGAAGGATTGGCATTATCCACCAGCATGCTATGCCCAGATTCAGATTAGTGGGTTGACTTTCAAAGCAAATGTGTATTGATTGAAAGCTAATTCATACTCAGCCCTCATTTCTGTGCAGTCACCAAGTGAGAGATGTGAAAACAGTATATGGACAAAAACTTTAAGCACTGCTAGTCTTAGAAATTCTTGTTTCTCTTTCTCATCATATTGACAAGGACTGTTCAGCTTAGGGCAGGAATGCCACATCCATTGCACCACTGGAACCTGAGGAGAATGTCAGGGATGCACTTCCTTGGGGTTTTCTTCCTTTATGCCCATTTGAAAATGCATTGGAGCCATCAAGGTGCCATTCTGTTCCTTGATGATTATGCCAGTATACAACATATAAATATTGACAATAAACTATATCATGCATTTAAGCAAGTCTTTTTTATGCAGCACCTGTTTTCTATTGAATCCAAATAATTTTTGAACTTTCAAACAATTAAAACAAAATTTACATCTTAGGAAATAAAATCTCCTTCTGTAATATTTTTATCTGTAGAACAACAAACCCCAGATTTTACAGTAAGGTTATTATGAGCTCTGAATTTTATGACAAAGACTAAGAGCCATCCACCTCAATAAAGTCCCTTTCTTTCTCTACTCATGCAATAAGCCTTCGGAGTTACTTCTCTATTTTGAATTCCTTCAACATTGTACTCCCCATTCTCACAATAATTGTATTTAATCCTTCAAATAAACAATAACTGCTATATGATTCTTCACCTCTCACTGTTATTCCTATGCCTCAAGTAATTTCCTTAATAGAAGAATCTGGCCTTGTCACTGCTTGCTTTCAAAGGACTCATTAAGTTGTGCTTTAGTTTCATCATTTCCCTATGTCTGTGAAATATTTTAAAGCAATTTTTGAAAATGTGTTGGGAGAATTGAAGAAAAATAAAGAAAAGCAACCCAAAATTCGGAGCTGTCAGGAACTTTCTATCGAATATATTGAAGAGGATAAATAACATGAGCTATTATACAGAAACCAAGTTTTAAAAACAAATAAACCTGAGGCAGTTCTTCCAATGACACTCAGATCATGGAGCAGATACCATGGTACAAACATATGACTCGTGGTCTACAGTTCAAGTTCTCAAGGCTACCCATTTACCTAGATAGAGGGTCCGTTCTTTAGATCATCTTGGAGATCTTGATAGCAAAGCAGATGAAAGTCCTCTTTCTGCAGGTGATGTTCACTTTGCATAGATTTCATAACTTCTATTTTAAGAGTGAGTGAAGGAATGTGTTGCTTAATCAAAAGAGACTCTACTTTCTCCTGAATTCTCACAACTTATGCTAATTGCTATTTCAAAATGTTTATTAAACCTTGAGTGTTCTAGTTAGGGTTTCCATTGCTACAGTAAAACACCTTCACCAACGCAACTTGGAAAGGAAAAGTTTATTTGGCTTATGCTTCCAAAACAAAATTCAGTATTGAAGGAAATCAGGATAGAAACTCAAACAGGGCAGGAACCTGAATGCAGGAACTAATTTAGAGGCCATAGTGACTGCACAAAAATGAGGGGTGAGTATGAGTCAATGGACATTTGTAGATTGAAATAGATATTAGGAGATTGAAAGTCAATCTGCTAATATGTATCTGGGGTTAGTGTAGCAGGGGGTAATGCCAAACCTTCTATTGAGAGCCTTACTGGCTTATTGGATAAAATGAATGGTGTTATCCTCCACAGTGGTTGAGATGTCTGTGGAGCTATCATGAGCTTGTGATATTACTCACGGAACAGCATGCCTATCACAAACTAAATATACTATTGTAGATATTATTAGAGTATCTAATAATCCCCCTAGTAGGCTCAGGTATCAATATTCTCATTATGCAGATATGGAGAGTAAGAGATAAGTATTATATTTAAAACTACATTAAAGGAGGAAGTGAGGGATTAGAACCGAGCTCTGAAAGACTGTTGACAGCCCTCATACTACAAAGGAGAGTAGCTGCCAGAACTGTAGATGTTGGAACTCCTGCTTGCTGAAGTGTAGCCAGTAATAGCTTCCACATCTGAGAAACAGACCAAAATTGCCAATACCAAAATTATGGATATGACCTATAGAAATATATAGAGATTATTCTTCACAGAAGAACTTCAGAAGTTATTCATTTTAAGTACTTGTAATCTTTTATCTATAGACAACAAAAATGAGAATTGGAAGAAGGAAGAAAGCAATGAGGAACAAAAAGGATAGGAGGGTAGAAGAAAGAAGAAAAAAAAGAGGAGGGAAGGCAAAGGGAACCAGGAGGGAAGAAGAAATCCCACAGAGGAACAGGATCTCATGAATTGGCAAAATATATATTCATTCTTTTAATCTGTTTCTAAGTTGTCTTCTGGACCAAAGCATATCTAAACCATGTGGCAATAACCATTTTCAACTAGGACTAATGTTCATACTGCAAATAACTTTCAGTTACTTCAGAGAAAGAAATGATGCTCTTTTGAAGGCCTGTCAACTATGGGCTTCTCTTACAGAGCAGTTTATGGCAAAGACTGCTCTTCAGAGGAACAGAAAAGAAGTTTGTTCATGGTGATTTTTATTTGCTTGGGTTTTTAAAAGCCACATCCATCACTCTGCAAGTGCGTAGCTTGTTCATTTATTAATTCATCCAACAAATACTTATAGGGGTTCATATGACAAATATTTATTATGACACTGTTGTAAGTCTTGAAGGTATTATAGGAATTTCTGAGTGTTTTTGTTGAACAAGATAGGCAAGGCCATACCTTACCGAATATTCTATTCAGGAAGAAAGAAGAGTTTCTAATTGGTTCTAATATTTTAATAGATGGAAGATAGTAGTGTTTCACCATCTTAAATTCCAAGAGCATACAAATGAAGAAATTGTTGGCAGGAGAATGAATTGGGATATAGAAAGTCGAGAGGACAAATACAGCCTGAAATATCTAAACAGCAAGGCAAAGAGGATTGTTTGTTACACCTTTCAGTTGCTGTATGTTCAGTGATTAGCGTCATGTCCTCAGTCTCCAGCAAGAACTCCGTCCCTTAGTTCTACTTCTTGCACCAAAGCAATCGGAAATCTCCTCCCTTGCAATGTTAACTTCTTAAAGAGGCTGTATTTACTCTGTATCCTGTATTTACTCTGGAGTTATGTCACACTTTCTCAGGAAGACTTCCTAGGTTCTGTGGGAGACAGGAAAGAAAGTGGTACAGTCGTTGGGTATGTAAGGACTCACTATGCATTGTTTATTCAAGTGATATTATTTAACCTTTAATATCAATCCATTATTTAAATCTTGGTCCTCGGGAAGGACTACTCTCAAGAACAATCATTATCAGGAGATGTGATCAGGAAGAGTCCAGGTGAGAACTGCAGGGGAGACTCCTTTCCCACATGGCAAATGGCTAAAGAAAGGACTTAGGTATACAAGTAACCAGGGAAACTGAGGTCTTTGTTTGTGGCAGTCACTTTTTTGTTCACATTTTCTTCTCTTTCCTGTGTACCACCTTTTTCTTAGAAGACTTCTATAGTCCTCAAATGGCTCCCCCAAATTTCACCACCTTTCCTCCCAAGATACTGAAAACTGGATCCTTGTTCATAAACGCCCCACATTAGTCTTTTAAAACATAAAACTTTGGAAGATAGCTGTATTTAACCAGCAGGTGGCATCAGAACCTTTCCACCCTGGGTTCAGATTTCCCTCAGAGAAAACCTCATTACCTCTTTCCAGACAATTCTAGAAAAAGATATGTATCACTCTCCTAGTGAAGTTAGAACAGAATTCTCTTGAACTTGAGTTCTATATCCTTAGGCAAATGCCTTAAACTTTTTTAGTCATCAGATATTCCATAAAATAAATATGGATGCTTCCTGCCAAGAAGTTACTTTGGTTTATGATGTAGTATTCACTGTCTGGCCCATGCACTCAACACACAAGTGGCTCCGTTCATATGGGCTACTAGAATGACTTTTAACTGAGGCTTTCCTGATTTCTGATACTCAGAAGGGAGAAGAAATAGACACACTGAAGAAGCAGACAACAGTCCGTAGAACCACAAGGCTTCCAATAAACAGTCCTTATTTGACAATATAAATGTATCACTGTCAGATTAAGTATTTGCAGTTTATTGATTGATTGACTGACTGACTGATTGATTAGTAAACAGTCTCACTATGTAGCCTCGATGGTACTGGAAGTTCCTATGTAAACCAGACTAGTCTTGGCCTCTCAAAGATGTGTCTCCTGAGCTTTAGGATAAAGACTGTACCACTGCACTTGGCCCTAGACTTTGAGTATTTTTCCTTCAGGTTGGTTATAATGTTGCCTTTGGCTCACATTCCACTTGAATTTTTTTCTTTTATTAATTTTAACCAGAAGTTAAAAGTATTGGCATATTGGAGCTATTTTATGGTTTCTCCAGTCTTCATGAGCAGAATCACCACTGAGCTGTGACATATAGCCTCGGTTGGATCACACAGGTCCTGCTCTAATGCTGTCAGCCCACTATAGAGGAGCAAACAACAACTGTTTAGTTATTGGAATAATTAAATGAAATGTACAAAAAGAGTCATTATTTCTAATTTTGGTAAGTGATAAGAATGTTGGCTTTTATTTTAATATTTTAGGAGTTTTAAAAATATTTTTAGTTAAAAACTACTTAGCTCATTCACCATGTCAATGGCATCATCCAACTCTTTAGGCATTCAGTAACTCTGAGTCTTTCTTTCAACCTCTTTCTTATTCTTTAAGATTTATTTTTACTATATTAAACACCCCCTCTCTCTCTTTGTGTGTGTGTTTGTGTGTATTTGTGTGCATATAGATGCAAATGCACTTGGTGGGCAGAGACATAAGATTCCCATGGAGCTAGAGATAACAGCTATATCAGCAACCCACCCTGTTGTGGGTGCTGGGAGTCAAACTGAGGTCCTCTGAAAAATCAGGAAGTATCCTTAACCTCTGAGCCATCTCTCCAATTCCTGCCTTTCAAATTTTTAAAAATATCTTTTTGAATTTTTAACTCTAAGTTGTACTCTGTGTGTAAATATAAATGTACAATGTAAAGCATGCTTTACAATAGCTTTTCTTAGCTTCTGTAAGCAATCTACAATTGCAGTTGCTAAGGTTTCCATTTTAAAGATGGAAACACCAAGGCAGACACCTGCCAGTGTCACTCACTGGGGAGCACTAGCATCTTCATTATATTCCTAGGGTTTTGGACTTCAAACATTTTCAGATGGTATAGCAGTGATGTTTCATGTCTCAGTTTTAAAGGATCTCAAAACTATAAAGTTTTACTTAGGTACAAAAATGACCCAGGAGAGTATGAGCTAGACATTGCCAGGCTAGCATATGCACTTTACTAAAAAAGCATATTGCAAAGAATAGGTACAAATGTGACTGGTCCACAGGCTGGGAAATAAGAAAGGGATAACAGAACAAAAAGGCATTTTTGTTGCAAATCTTGCTTTCATTTTGAAAGCAAGTGCTTGTATTCCAGCTGTGATTGTATATGTTTTTCAGAGAACAAAGCTTTATAATAGTATCCTTGTCTCAACTAGACTGACAAATTAGCACTTACTGATGGTGGTCCACACCTCTCTACCACATGCAGATGGCAGCTGTTGCTACCAAGCACAGAAGACAAAATTGCTATAGTTTCTTAGCCTAAAGAATCTATCGTGTATACTCTACGTGAAGTCCTAAAATATAATTAGAAGTATACATATGAATACACTCCCGTTAGAACATACATAAATATAATTGCTTATTTATCAACAAAAGTTTATTTTATTAGAACAGAAAGAAAGTGGGTTCTGCAAAAATATACTTGTGAGGATAGGGAAGAGCCAGAGAGGCAATTGAATAATATATAATATATGTATATAAATATTATATATATGTATATATATATATCCTAAATTGAATGTACATCATATAGTTACATACACTCTCCTTAGATTTATGACCAATAGATGAGAATTGATGAACTATATGCACACATGTCTAAAACTCTATTATGTATCTGTATCTATACCCATAGTTTTCAAACTTTATCCATTCATCTATGTGCATTTGTTTCTGAACTCACATACACATGCATTTACATACATGTAATCTATTCAGAGAATGTTATTAGAGCAGAAACCTACTTCAGAATCAAATACACTTCAACTCAACCTTAGTAAGTAGTAACCATAGGCAATGTATGTACTTTCAGTCAGGTTCCTTCTTTGAAAATACAGCATAATGACAATACCCTTTGCAATAATTATTGTCATAAAAGTTTAGATGAGGCCCTTAGAAAGGAGTTTGTCATGTAACACAAAGTCAATAAATGTTCAGAGAGATAATGGCCATAAAGATGTGCTCAAACATGCAACTTGGCATCTACCAATAAAAGACTTACCAGTACTTGTACATGTGCATTGATCTAACTTGAAAAGAATATTCTGAATACCTTTTTAGGTGTTATGCACATATTTTCAGTAGCACATTTAGGCATATTTAATGCAAATAAATTCAGCAGACATTAACTGAGAAATATTTTCAATGAACCTCTAGGCTAATTCCTAGGGTGTTGAAATAAATAAACTTTATGTAATGCACTTATACTATAATACTATTCTATTTGGAAAGAGACCAACACAAAGACATTAAAATTCCATATGAAATGCAATAGCATGATATGTGGAATAAGTGTGAAAAAATCTATTACTTCTGCCTTGGAGGACCAAGGAAAGGATTCACAGGTTAGGGGGCAATTGAAATGGACTTCAAGGATGAAAAGGAGCTCATTAGAGATGAAATAGCAGGAAGAAGTAAAAGCCAGTTCAAAGGCATAGTAATAGGCATGTTTGAAAAGAAAGAGTTTCATTTGTGAATGGCTTTTTCTGTCACCTTACAAAGTTTGAACTTCATTCTATCAGTAATGGAGAAGTATCAGGCTTGTTTAATTAGTAAAAAATATCTATGTACATCTATGCTACAACAATGCTCTGTGCACAAAAGACAGCAACATAAGGAAAGATTGAGAAAAGGAAGAGCACGGAGGAGGTAATTGTGCAATTGCAAAAAAAAAAAAAAAAAAGTATATAATCCCTTCCACCCTGCAAAGCATAGTACTAACTGTAATTGCTTCTCATATTACCAGGAAAGGCTTATCATTCTTACCACTGGCATGTGAGCCTCTAGAGCTTCTGGTTTTCTTGCCTTATTCCCCAAGGCTTTGTAGAAGGCTAGAATAGAATAAATGTGCATATGTAAATTGAATGAATTAAAGGATTTTTTTCCTCATTGTCTCTTCCCAGAAATAAACAGAATGAAGTTTCAGGAGACTGGGTTTCTTTCTTGGTCATAGTTACTGGCTTACAAGACAAATTTCCTATCAAAACCTTGAAGTGTCACTGTGGAAGATGCTAGTAATGTTGTTGTAAAAGTCTGAACAATTTTAAGACGTGAAAAAATATGTTTGGTTTATGTGGAAGATGGATCCTTCTTTATAAATGTTTCTATGCATATAAATACTGTATTCAGGGGCTCATTAATAATTTGTTCCCTTAAACATGCTTCTAGTGATATTTAAGAACATGCATAATAAAATATTTTAAATGCAGCATGATAAGAGTCAGTGTTGGAGGAAAATGTAAATATACCAACAGCAAATGAATTTCTGAGGTGTTGGGCAAGTCAGTTCTTACATGGGCAAACCTAACATCTTATCAAGTGATAAATTGCTATTTATTCATGTAATCTTAGCATGACAAACTAGATGAATATGTTTAAATTTTACATCCTATGTAACCCTTTATACTAAGAGACTCCTGTGACCTTTTTCTTCTGTTCCTAAATCCATCCTCCCATGCAGTTTTCCTGCGTTAAACTCAGCAATCCTCATGTGTTGTCACCCAGAACATTTTAAATCTTTTCCCCACTAGATTCTCCCTCTCTCCCTTGAGTGCCTACTAAGTAGCTCCAATTCTCCTTTGAAGTGACCCTCAAGTTTTTATTGTTAAATGAGAATAATGTGAGTGCCAATTTGGTGGGGTTGCTCTGAGGATTTATTGAGCAGATATTTTTAAGCACACAGAATAATTTCAGCAACATACTAGGTAGAATTATGTGAACTTACCATGGTTTGTGGGTGAAGGGTTGTTCCAATCTCATTTCACTATCAGATCTGTTTACCTGGATTATTAATAACAATACAGATGTATTACTCTCCACAATACTTGGGTCCTATGTGACAGAACCTATGTATGCATGCCCAGAACCTCCTCTCTGTACCTTGGCACATGGCTGGTTCTAAAATTGCTTTCAGGGATCCTTGCCACTCCAGAAATATCATTGAAATATATTTTCTAAAACTTAAGCTTCCAGAGATGTTACCCATGGCCTTATTGCTGGGGTAAAGTTGCACAACAAGAAGCATCGTTGTCCACCACTATTATAGTCACCCTTCCAAAACTGCAACAAAATAGATAGACAACTTTAGAAGAAGAAAGGTTCACGCTTGAGTATTGTTCCAGAGGCTTCTGTCTTTGATCAATTGGTTTTGTTTCTTTAACTTTATGATGGGTAGGATATGAGCAGACTGCTGACCTCAAAGAAGCTGAGAGGCCAAAACAGGATCTGGATCTAGAAGTCCTATTCAAGGAATCTAAGCCATTTCCCTAAGCTGGGTACACTTGTGTATGACTTCCATCCCATCACTCAAGAAGCTGACATGGGAGAATCACGAGTTCCAGAGATGATTTAACCACAAATAACTAACTTTAATTATATGTCATGAAAGATGGATACAGTTATGCATACAGGTGTTTCAATAAATTGGGAAAACAGTCACTGATCCTGGATGCAAGCCTTCATTGAAAACATGAGAGAAAACAACCTAACTCCCATTCTTGATTTGCACAGACCACCTTTAGTTCTCAGTATTCTTCATAAAAGGAATTTCTGTGTTGCGAGTCCATTCTGTGGCCAGGTGAGCCATGTGAAAGGATGCCAAGAGTACCAACAAAGCCTTGCCCACCTTGGCTTTACTGATTATAAATATACTTCTAAGTTATGGTTCAGAGATTAATTATCTTACTGCTACTTTGCCATTTGATGGACAGATGTAAACATGAGAATGAAAAAAATGGAAAAATAAAGCTCTTATTTGAGTACAAATTTGCTTCACAGAGACCTAGGGGAGCTGTCTGTGATATTTTTTTTTTTCCGTTTACACAATCAATGTTTCTTTAGTTAGAGAGGGGCTCCAATCTATCAGCCTGCTGTGAGTACCCCTTTGAAATCTTCAGGGTGATAATTTAAGTGAAATAGAAATGGAGAGAAGGAAAAGGTCACATCCTTGGAAATCTTTTGCGGTAAAGGATTTTCCTGGGTGCTTAATAAGATGGCGCAGAGGGGATCAACATTACAATTAAGCTTGCAATCTTATTGTACCTAGTGACTCTGTCTAAATATTATCTTAGTTCACTTGCAACAATAAGGGTGATAAATTCCTCTGCCATTCTTAACCTAGTGAGAGAACTTATCAAGTTCCAGCTGCATCTAAAGGAAGTATTGCTTCCTCGTTCAGCTCTTTTCTTCCACATACATGTTTATAATTGAACAAGATTGTAAATGTATTCCAGATTTATTTGGGATCTTCTAATTCTCTTGAAGTATGCCACTCTGCTACTTGGAGAATAAAGGACAAAAAAGTCAAGTTGAATGTTATATGATCTTAAATATGAATCATACTTTTTAGATCCTGCTTAGCTGTGCATTGCTCAGGCCAGCTGAGCCTCAGCTTCCTCATTTACGCTTGGTAGCTCTACCATAGGTAACTAATGGAAGAAATGTACTAAGTGCTACCTTGCAAGTAAAATGGAAAATGGAATTATCATATTCCTTTTAGTTTACATCATCTTCTTTCTTCTTTAAATTATTGTTTGTAATACAAAGTAATGGGTTTTATTACAGGATTTTGTTTATATACATCAATTATATTCTGTTCTAATTTACTCTTGCCCACCCTCACCCAGTTTGAGTACCTTTTGCTGGTCCCATTCCTTCCCACTGAGAGTAGCCTTTTCTATTCCATGTTATTTGTATCCCATTACTTTCCCTTCTTCCCTCAAGATACAATCCGCATAGTCTTCTTTCCAGTTTTATTACACACATACACATAAGTATATGTTGCACATGTGAGCACAAACATGGTTTTTATCTTTTTGAGTGTGATTTATTTCACATGGCATAATAGTTTCTGGTTTCAGCTATTTTTCAGTTGTCTTAATACATTTATCTTTTGATGTACAACAAGTCTTTATCATCCATCTATTAAGAGTTGTACAGTAATAAACATGGGTATGCCAGATTCTCTGTAGCATGTTGACTGCACTCAGAAATGATGTATATCTGGGTCAGGTGGTAGTTCTGGTTTTAGTTTTTTTGAGACTTCCATACTGATTTCAGTAGTAGCTGCAATTAGTTTACATTCCTAAATGGCAGTGTGAGAAAGTTTCTTTCCCTCACATCCTCACCATAATTTGTTACTGTTATTTTCTTGACAATAACCATTCTGACTGGAGTGTCTCACCTTCTTTAGTAATACCTCTCCAAACTCTCTAAGCTCTAGCTAGTCCTTAGCCTTTAAGTCCTACTCATGGCAAGAGTAACACACATAATAATGCTAAGGATGTCTATATGAGAAAGGTACTTCCTCTTACTTTTCAGGGCTCTTTCATATAAGAAGGAGTACAAGTCCACATGTAGTTGAACTGAGTTCAGGGCTGAGCGACTTCTCATGCTGTTAGAGGAATTGAGAACTAGAGAAGAAAGATAACACGGCTTAGTTTCTGCTGTAGAATACTGGACTTTCTTGGAAGATACTGCCAAGTAACCCTTTGAGTTACAGGTAAGATTTAAAGACAACTGGTAGACAGAACATAGACATTCAGTACCTTACCCACAATTCTACAGTACCCAAGTGTCTCAAAATTGTGAGATTTTCGAAACTCAAGTTGTAGCAGAACTTAAAATGAACTGATATGTTAAAACATTATTAATCACACTTAGCACTTTGTCGATGTTGTGTTCCAGAAATTTTAAATGTGATAACAGGATGTTGTTTCAGGCTGTAATAACACACTATATAACATGGAAGTACATTGATTTATCTGTATAAATGATTATCTCCTCACACCAATTCTTTATACAATACCATAGGTTTTAGATTAGTATTTAATTGCCTTTTAATTACAGACATAGAAAATAATACAAATAAGGTCTAGGTGTAAGAAAATATGGAGTATGTCAAGAGAATATTATGATATACCATGCTTCTGGAAACATTATTGAATAAATAAATAGAATGGTGATGATG
Source organism: Cricetomys ansorgei (assembly GCA_026225945.1). Taxonomy (NCBI): domain Eukaryota; kingdom Metazoa; phylum Chordata; class Mammalia; order Rodentia; family Nesomyidae; genus Cricetomys; species Cricetomys ansorgei. The sequence continues at coordinate 849,331 of JAMJFZ010003206.1, forward strand.
GTAAGAAATTAAATTTATTTACTGAATAATATTTATTGAGCATTGACTGTCTTTCAGGCATCTTTTTAGATGTTGAGATTAATGGTGGAGACATCATTGTGTCATTGTGTCGTCTTCTGTAAGTTCCTGGTACATACAATTACAGTGGCAGTTGATCAGTGTTCTAGTTGGCAGGGTAGATATGCAGTGGAGGCACAACACAGTAAAGTTTATGCTTCACAAATGAGTAGCAGAGTCAGGAAAGTGAAGACATGCGGGTACATAAGAGAGAACATGATGGCAATCCCATTACTCTGTACTTGTATTTAGAAACCATGCACAGAAGTCATTAACTTTCTCTGTGGGTTTAAGGACAGCTTCTCAGTAGGTTTCCCATAAGCTTGATGGCAAAAGATATGATGTATTTTAATAAATCAGAGAATCGGGCTCCTCATTTTAAATTATCTCTGCTGTGGGCAGAGCCTGGAAGCACAGGGAATGACATGGCATCGGGAAAGCTGACTGCTGATTTCCATTCCTGACTCAGCTACTGCTTAGGTAAGTTATTTGATGGGAGCATCATCTGCTTTGATTGCATTCTCACCCTTCACAGGGGTAGGAATAGCACCTACTTTGTGAGAAGAAATAAGTAGCTACATGTTAAGATCATAGGCAATGACTCTTGCTTAGACTTGAGATTTAAAACAGACAAGCCCTTACTTTCGCTTTGGCCGTTAAGAACCATCCCCTAGATATTGATTACTGTATAGTAAATTATGTGGTTATTTATGCTTATTTAGTATCTGTCACCCTGCCTATCTGATAACTATAAAGAGTGTGATATAATGGTTATACGTTCAACAGTATACCGAATAAAAAAAAATGTGATACATACTAGATTTAAAAAGAAACAAATGTTAAAAAGTAGACACATAGTGCATCATTTGTATAAACAAGTAATTACAATATATCCTTTATCTTACAAGTAATTGCTCATTTTCTTCTTTGTCATAATTTTACTAATTATTTCCCTTGGTGACTTGAGGCATTGCATAACTTCCAATTTAAGAACTTTAGTTTGTACACAGAAGGTCCAGTATTCAGGTGAGCTTCTGTATTGGCTTAATAACAAAAAACAAAGTTTACCCATGTAGATACCCGAGACTAATTTCTTTGTCTAGGCATATTGGGTAAAAATTTAATTCACATATCATAATCAATCAGCATTGAGTTATCAGAGTCTTATTCCATACCTTTTTCAAGGAAAACTTTGAATTTCTTAGCCCACATTCACAGCCCAGTCCTCTGAAACAAAGTCCAGTTAGAGCATAGTGGAGAGAAAAGGAAGACAAAATGACAAAAGAAAGTGAGTGATTGCTCCCTTCTATTAATTCACTAAATAATCACGTCACCAGAAACCACCGCATGCTTAGGCCAAGATTCCAGCAGCATCCCAGGAAGTATCAGTGAAAGTACAAAGCTGCTAACACCTGCTCCTCTCTAGATCTACACATGGTCTAAATGCAGGCTATCAAACAGCTAAACCAATCACTTGTATCTGCAGGGATGCCCATACCCGCTCTTTTTCAAAAGTCTACAGTCATCATAAGTTCAGGGCCTAAATCCTCCCATCAAAATTCCACAATGAATTTCTGAGAGTCAACTGGAGTGAAGGAATTCTAAGATCTCCACTGTTCTGCTTGTCCAACAAATGCTCATTCACACCAACTGAAAGCAATAATTTTATGCAGGGATTGTATGGATATCCCTGTATTTCCCCAACCCAACTCTTTCCATTCGTGCTGGCTACCACTCCTGGTGAGAGTCCCAATAACTTTTTGATAAATTCTTATTAGAATAGGTTTCACCCCTTCATGCCCACAACAGAGCTTTCTTTCCAAAATGTAAAACTGCATACTGTTCATCATACCATATCATTCCCAAGCAGTAGAAAAAAAAATTTGTGCATACTCAAATATGTTCTAAAGTTTGAAAACTTCTCCATTTCTTATAAATGACCCTATTGCAGACTCAGGACATTCAACTGAGAACTCTTTTTGTTAATATTTTGTGGACCGTTTCAAGCATGAGCACTGTATCTACACCACTACCACTTTTCCCTTCCTTCACTAAAACTCCCCCTACCCCCTCCAAAATTCATAATCTCTTTTAAATTTTTTATTGTTACACAAGTATCCATCTACATACACACACATTTATATGCACATATGCTTAGATATAATTTTGAATATATTTAGCTTTCTCATATGCCATGTGTTCATGGATGGCCACTTTGGATTGAACAACCCATGTGGATTCCTTCCTGAAGTCTAGGCAATACTAGTTGACATTTCAGTACACTGAAAATATTTGTAACATCCCAGATGCCACAAACTCTCCCTCTTACTTGGCCTAATACACATCAGATTTTCATTCAAATGTGTGAGCCATTACTCTAACCTTGGCAATTTAATAGCTTTTTTGTCTTTGCAGATTGTGACATTCTTGAGATTTGGGACACGCAGTGCTTCTATGAAATATATGTATTGTTTCTAAAATCCAATGTGTATATTCTAGCACCTCAGGTCATATAAGACTTAAGTAGGTTAGAGTTAATTAGACTGCAGCAAATGAATTTTAACTGATACAGTAGATTATCTTCTATATGTGATATAACCTTCCAGTAGTCTAGTCCAGATATGAGAACATAAATGTTCAATGTCTATTGGAATTTAAGGTGAGAGCTAGTCAACCGTTAGCTACATTGCTTTTGTTAATGATACAGCCAGAAGATACACATGAAAGAATTGGTAAAATACCTTTCATCTTTGGATGGAATGACTCACAATGATATTTTACAAAAGGCATGTGATAGGGAATGGGATAGAAAAATGGTTATACACAATTGAACCACTTTTGACACCAGTATACTGTAGCCTATGGATCAGCCAAGGAGTACTTGAGCATTGCCATGTTTCTTCTGTAAAAATTTAGGGTAGTATTTGGTAGAGAACAGTGATCTATCTATTGATGTTGGTGTAATTTGGCTGAGTTATAGTAACTATTAGATTTTTTATTTATAATTGCTAAAAATCTCTAAAAACAGAAAAAATATATATATAGTGTGTTTATAATAATTTAGCTGCTTTATAGAAGGTGTTGAATGAAGAGTGATTCTATCAATGATAATAGAACTAGGTATCACGCAATACTACAGGGATAAATATATCATGGTAGGGGTACTCTGGTTCTTGTTTTGCTTACCACTAGAGAAAGTCTGAAGAGCTACTGAGAAGTTCAAGAATATGCAGATGCTTCTTGGGAGATCCAAAACTGAAAACCCTGATCCTTTACTATTGCCATTGATGTGATTTCTCCTGTATTCTGTCATTTAAAAGGCTACTTAGCGTGACTTGGCTTGTATCTAACCACTGCTGACATACTACTCGTTATTACAAAAGGCTTTGGGAGAAGGAATAGTAAGAGGTTCAGTCTGTTTGAACATCTTTCTAAGTGCATTACCAGTGGCCAGGACAAGAGACTTTATTTGCAGCCATAGTTACTGTTTACGCTTTCAGTAAATTTCATTTTCTCTGTGTAGTTGATCAGATCCTGCATTCTTGAGAGAGGTCAATCAGATATGTCTAACAGCTTTATCTCTCTGAATAAATATGATCCTTAGAAGTATGGGAGAGACAGTTCTTATCCTTACCATTTTTAGTATGTTGCTAATGCAAAGACCTGAAAATATTTAAAGTCAGACATGGTTAGCTACCATCTGGCTAAGTCAGAAATTTATTTAGTAATCTTCTTATCAATCAAACAGTTGGAAGTCTAGATAAGTTCTGTGTATAAAAAGCTAGTGTCAGCTTGCTTTCAGATATTAGAAGTGAACAAATATATTAGAAATGAAGGAGTTCATCAGACAGAATTAATTTGGAATATTTTCTAGAGTACCATGAACTCTCAGGGCTGATGAGTTTACCATTCATTGATGACTAGAGGATTGAATGATGTTCCCACTATCATCTTCCAGAATGAGTTTCTTCAGCATGTTATTTTTCAAAGAGTTTCATTTCCAGGAGTTTATTTAAGTCTCTACATATTCAAAGCTACTGTGTTTTGCTCTATGCAGTAGGCATGTCGCTGAAAACTTGCCTGCAAATTGATTTCATTTTTATAAATGAAAACCTAATTGGAATGCACTAGGGGGAACTTGCTAGTTAAGGAAATCCTTGTGTGGTGTGAAAACTGCTTATTCTCTTGAGAATAAGTATTCCTGCATGTGTCTGTTTTGTGAATTTAATTTTTTGTTCAATGAGTTTCATGTAACTGTGCTCATCTGTGCACTGTGGAGCACCTGAGAGAAATATATTAAAACCAATGTAGTAATAACCCTTTTCACCTTTCACACACCCCAAACACATGAACATTTCAACTTGAAAAAATCACACTCATCAATGAAGACATTACATGTCCCCTTATGTAAGTCTTCTGCTAAACTGACTAGTTAAGAATCAAACACCGTAAATTTGTTTTAGATAATGCTGTAACACAGAAAGTTGACTCTATTTGGAAAGTTCTTACAGTAAAGTGATGAGGCAGTTTCAAACAAGTCTTCTTCTCAAGTATTTCCTATACATTCTGTCCAACATGGAAGTCCATTCTGCATAAAAGAATGAGCTCTGAATTTGATACAAATGATAAGTCTTTTAAATTCTTAGAGCACCTGTTAGCTCATCTGTGCAGGGGATCTAAAGTCATAGGAAGATGGCTTACTCATATTTAGACCAGTAATGTGAATTTCACATATATGTTAAGGGGTTTGCCTAAGAGAGTTTCTTAAATATTTTAATTTAAACAGAATTACAGCATTTCACCACTCCCCTTCCTCCCTCAAACTCTTCTCAAGTTGATAGCCTTTTTTACCTTGATTATTACTGTGATTTTACTTGATTATTACTATATATGTATGTGTGTGTGTGTGTGTGTGTTACCTTCTGAGCCCATGTTGCCATTGGTTTGTATATGGTTTCAAGGCTGAACTCAGGGATGCATAGTTTTCATTTTTTATCTACTTATGTATGTATGTATCTATCATTATCATCATCATCATCATTATCTATCATCTATCTATTTTGCTTTTGTTGAAACAAGATCTCCCCATGTAATCCTGAATGTCCTGGAACTTGGTATGATGACCCGGTTGACTTTTGACACACAGAGATCCACCTTGTCTTAATCTCACAAGTCCTGAGATAAAAAGCAGGTGGCACCATATCTGGCTAGCTTTTATTTGTTAATAATGTAATAAGGAGTGAGTTAATTTTCCTTAATTCATGGATTTAATATGTTTGATACACTTCAAAATCTACTTTTGAAGTTCTTAGAAAAGGTGAACAAAGTGATGAATGTAACTCATCAAGGATGCTCTGCAGACTCGGATAGCATAGAAAATGCTCACAGTAGTTACAACATTCAAGAGAGACTGGTTACCAGGGGCACGACCAAATTCTGAGATCCACATCAATCTGATTGCTGTGTTCCTAAAAAGAATCTGGGATTCCTGTGTAATTCTGCCTTTTTATCTTTAGGTATCTATGACATCATACATAGCATTCATATTCTCAGTATCAGTAAACTGTTTTCTCATTCTCCTTCCTTCTTCTCTTTCTTTCCTTTCTCTTTTTTTTTGAATTTATTGAAACATTTTTTTCATAATATATATCCTGTTTACAGTCCTCCTGCTACTCCTTGCAGTTCCTCCATACCTGCCCTCCCTTCCAGGTCTACCATCTTTATTTCTCTCAGGAAACAAACAGACCCCCAAGGAATAATAATAAAATAATAATATAATTGATATACTATAATAATAAAACAAAACCTAACACATCAGAATTGGACACAACAAACAAACAGAAGGAAAAGAGCTTACGAGGAGGCGCAAGAAACAGAGACCCATTTGTTGGCACATCCAGGAATCCCATAAAAATACTAAACTGGAAGTCAGACAGAATTCAAATGACTTCTAAGGTAAAACAAAAGAAGAAAAATAATGAAATATGAATACAATAAAATGAAAATAAGATAAAATTTAAATTAAACGAAAAGCTCTGAAAAGACATTATGAGGCGAGGAACATTCCACGACACCTTTGAGTTCGTTTTTGTTGACTGTCTACTGCTGGGCCTGCAGCCTAGAAGGGTAGTTTGTTTCCCCAGTTAGGGAAATCTTGGAGAAAACTAAATTTTAATTTGAAGTTGCTACCAAGTGGGGATTGCTTCTGGGTTGGTGTCATGTGTCCTTTTTTCTTTTCAGCTCTAGAATCTCATCTGGTGCAAACTTGCGTAGGTCCTGTACATGCTGCCTCAATCTCTGTGAGTTCATATGAGCGTGGATCACACTGATTTAGAGGGCCTTGTTTTCTTGGTGTCCTCCATTCCTTCTGATTCTTACTCTCTTTTGGCCTTCTTTTCTGCAGGGTTCCCTGAGCCCTGAGAGGAGGAATTTGATGGGGACATCCTTTTAAGAGATGCATGTTATGATATCTCTCTCTCTGCATAATGCCTGCTAAGGGTTTCTCTCTTTGTCCTCCTATGCTCCAGGCAGAAGCTTCTGTGATGATGGCTGAGCAAGGCACTGATCTCTCAGTATGGCAAAATGTCATGAGTTATATTGTTACTACTTTTTTTTTAGAAACATAGTATGTGGCTTCACCAAAGGTTATTGGACTCTCCTGTCTCAGGTTCTTATTTATCCAAGCAGCGTCAGATATGGGTTCATACCTGACATATTCCATATCATGGAGTAGGATGTCCCCCAGGTTCCAGGGCATCCTGTAGATGACTGGGCATCATAGAGGCACTGAGGCAACCCACAGACATCCAGATATTTCTCAGATTCCAGAGTACCTCACAAGCTCCAGGGCTTCCTACTCAGTATCTGGAGCAGGTACAGGGTCAACCTGCAGATTCCAGAAAATTGTGCAGGTACTTTGACACCACACAGGTAAATTGATATCTTGCAAGCACCAAGGCTTTCCAAAGGCACCAATACCTCCTGTGGGCACCAGGTCATTCAGCAGGTACCAGAACTTCCTAAAGGTTTCTGGACATCTCTCAGGAATTTGGCATCCCACAGGCACCAGGAACTCCAGGTGGCACCAACGTCTCCTGCAGGCATCTGGATATCCCACAGGTACCAGGAAATCCCACAGACAGCAGGACCGTCTGCAGGCATCACGGCATCTTGCAAATAGCTGGATAACCAGCACGTATTAAAAATTCCTGCAGGCACCAGGACATCCCCCAAGCTCCAGAGAATACCACAAATGCCTGGGCACCATGCAGGCAATAGGCAAACCAGAGAAACCCAGATATCCCGCAGGCACTGGGACATGAAACAGGCACTCAGCCATTATTCAGGCAGCCAGACATCACAGAGGCACCTAGTCATCTGGCAGTCACCAGGGCCTCTTGCAGGCACACAGACATCCCAAAGGAACCAGGATCTTCTGCTAACACCTGGACCTCCAAAAGGACATCCTGCGGGTGTCCAGACATCCCACAAGTACCTGGACATCCATCAGGTGCCACGATTTCCCACAGGGGCCAGGGCCTCCCACAGGCACCTGGTAATCCTGCAAGCACCAGGCCCTCCTGAAGGAACTGTGACCTCCTGAAGACACTAGAACATCCCACAGATGCTCAGAAATCATGAAGGCTCTCAGCCAAATTGCAGATACCCAGACATCATGCGGGTACCCAGTCTTTCTATAAGCACCTATTCATTATGCAGGCATCTGGCCATCATCTGGGCACCCAGACCTCCCATAAGCACCAGGGTATCTAATGGTCATCTAGTCATCCTGCAAGTATCCTGATATTGCACAGGCAACAAGGCCTCCCACAGAAATCAGGGCATCCTGCAGATGCCTGGATGTCCTGCAGGCACCAGGACATCCCCCAGATGCCCAGGCATCACAAAGGCAGTGCATCAACCCACAGACACCTGAACATTTTGCAGGTACCCTGACATCCCTCAGGTACCCGAACATCCCACAGGCACATTGACCTCACACAGGCATCTGGCCATCCATCAGGCATAAGGACATTATGTAAGCACCTAGTCATCCAGCAGTTTACCAGGGTTTTCTGCAGGCACCTATCCATCCCACAGGTTCCCAGACCACCCAAAGCCACTCAGGCAACCTGCAGGTACTTGAACATCCCACAGGCACAAGGATATCAGGCAGGCTGCTAGACCTCCCACAGGCACCAAGGCATCCTTCAAGTGCCTGGACATCCCGCAGGCTCCAGTATAATGTTTAAATGAATACTGTGAAAGTGCCATGGAAAACTGATAGATTTGAAATTATTTTTTTCAAAATAAATTAGAATTTTATTGTAATCTCATTTAAGTTGTATGACTGTTCATTAATATTTAAATACTAAAAAATCATTTTCCCTAGGGTAGATCATGCAAATTGGTTATCCAATGTAAATTGGTTGTCCAAATTGTTTGTCCAGCATGTTTTCCACCCTGAAAACATACATACATGAAACAGTTTATGGACTGAGCAATTTATATTTAGAAAGAAATATATATATATATATATATATATATATATATATATATATATGTAGTGGTAAGACTGAAGGAGAGCTTGGAAGTTTTGGAGGGAGGAAAAAGAAGGGAGAAATGTTGGAAATATATTATAATCTCAAAAATTAAAAGAACATTGAAAAATAAGCTAAGTAATAATACAAAATAGTATGATAAATGAAATGATATCCATTATATATTAATAAGTAAGAATTATTTTTTTCATTAAATATCCTAAAATAAATCATTGAAAATTTTAGCAAAGTTGTGTATTAACCTTCTTGTCATGTTAGAAGGCATTTAATTACACAGTATTGTCCCTTCCAACCTTTGTCTTATAGGATTCATTGTGTGTTTATAAGGTCTTGTTACCCATATGATTCTGACTACAAGGTTCTGAATAGTTTTCACATTTAAAAGTACTTTATGTGCATGGAAGGCCTTTGTCTTTATCTATTGTAGCACATTAGAAAGCATAATGTTAATAGTACAATTGAATTGCACTTTTGAACCATCTCTACACTTCACATTCACTCAAAAATTATATTTGCTCTTGGGGAAATCCATATAAATGTACCAGGCTGAATAGATTTGTTCCACTATTCTGTATAGCCTTTGGCTTATGAGATTGTAAAGATGTCTGTAGTTTGTTCCTTATTAATTCTGAATGACATGGTAGCATTCAAATGAACTATATATAATTTAATCAATTTTTGAATAGTGGGTATCCAAATTACTTGGCTTTACTCTTGTTAATAGCAATGGTATTATGGAGAGCTATCTACATGTGACTTTTGGTTTATATCAACAACATATTGACCACAGTACAACTTCCTGAAGACTAATTTCAGACTGATATATATATATATATATATATATATATATATATATATATATATATATATATATGGAGAGATAGATATAGATATAAATATAGATAGACATAGATATATAGATATATACCTACAAATTTAAAAAATAGGTGAAAATTATTTTCTAGAACCGGTGCATTAATGATACTTCTCTTAGAAACCTACCATTCACTACCCGTGTTCTATGGATGCTCATGCTGAATATTGCCAGACATCAAAAATCATCACAAACCTGGTGAGAACAAAAATGGTATATATGAGTTGTTCAAACTTTAACTTCCATTTTATTAATAAAAATTAACACTGCCTCTATGTTGAGTGATTGCTTTTTTATATTGCTTGGTGAAAACTTGCTTGTATCATGCAGATTTTCTGTCATGTTCATTATCTTAATGTGATGTTGTTAGTAATCCTTTAAAAGTTAAAGTTATGCTTCTCTTATCAGTAAACGTACTCATCATATTTCTTTGCTTAAGGCTTTCTTTTTCACTTCCCTTGTGGAACCTGAAATAATACTTATTCTCAGGTTTAATATAGTCAGACTCATGCATTTTTGTAAATAAATTCTATGTGTTTTACACATAGAATTAATAAAGTATTACGTTAATAAATACTTTTCTTACCAGGGAGAGGGAGATACTTATCTATGTGTATTTTTATAAAAATTAGACTCTTACTATTCACTTCAACTTAGAAAATCTAGAAGTAGTGATGTTTTAGTTTTCAAATAGAAAATTTTGTAGATTACCAAGTCTACTATTTTGTCTATCTAGGAGATCATTTCAGTTTGTTGAATATTAACAAATCTTCCTTGCAATATGACTACATTTACTAAACAAGATATTACTTCTATTCAAAATATGTGCATATATATGTGAATGTGTGGGGGTGTCTGATTTCTAAGTTCTCCATTCTTTTAGTTGCTTACTTATCTATTCCAAATCAAGACCTATAACAATCTTGTGTCAATTATTATGTTTCAATAGACAAAGGGAATTACATCTCTATCCTTGTTTGCTTCAGAAGTGTCCTGGTCATCCTAGGACCTCTGTTCATTTATATAAAATTATTTTATAATTTTGTCAATGATTCATGTAAAAGCCTGTTTGACTATTTATTAGACTTTGATTGAGCCATTGATTAGATGGTAGAAAATGATCTCATTAAGCTTCTTCATAAATATGGCATACGTGTCCAGTTATTTAGGCACATTTTACATTCTGCTGTTATATTATATCTCTAGTGAGATAATGGACATACAATATAAGATACTATGCATGAAAATTTGATAGATTATATATATATATATATATATATATATATATATTCATTACCAGTATAAAAATAATGAACTCTTTCTCTCCAGTGTCTTTTCTATAGTACCTTCTCTTTGAAAGCAATGTATCATTTTCTCTATATAGACATCATTCTCTTAAGAAGTATTTCATTGCTCTGCTTTTAATTTTCTTTTTATAAAATTTCACTGTTTGTTCTTTGACAATTTCATACATGTATAATGCTTACTCTGATTTTGACAAACCTCCTCCTAATGTCTTTCCCATGCGGGACTCCTCTCATCCTTAAGTCTCCTTACACTCTTAACTTTTGATGTTGTTACATGTATTTTTAATTTATATTTTGAGACCTTCTGGGTTTCTCCAAGATCTTCTGTGTGATCATGGGTTTGATATTATACATTTGAACTCTTTGGGCTCCTCTTCAGTAAGTACTCAACTGAAGACAATGACTGCCCCTCCCTCAGAATGCATCAATAGTCAATAGCTCAGCAGACACATGATAGGATTTATGAAATTTTCCCTAGACCATGATTTGCTGTTTGTAGATCCCAAAATGAAGGCTACAATGACAGCCTTTTCAATTCCATAATTTACAAATAATATTTTGTGTTTCTCTGCACAATGAATGTGTGTCATAATAAAGAAGGAACCTAAAAGACAGAAAAAAGTGTTATATATCTTTCTTACACCCACCATCCTCATTAAAGGTTTGTTTAGATTTTGCCTGTTTTCGTTTCTTTCTCTTATTTATGGTATTATCACATCATATATTTCTAAGTTTATCATTCAAATCACTGTTTGCTGAACTAATTTTGGTTTAGCCTAAAGACACCTTTTTGTTGTACCTGTCTTAAAGATAGCATTGATTGTTGTTCATATCCTGTAGTCATGAGAAAGCCAGTTCTCAAAGCAGTGGTTTTTATGTACATAAAATCACTTCTTCCATTTTATTTTTAGTTGATCTTTCTTTTGTGGTTCAGGTTTTACTCTAATATGGCCACATGTAGATGACCTTAATTGTTTTGATATTATAATATAACTAAAACATTTCTTCCTTCTCTTTCCTTCTTTCAAACCCTCCCATATATCCCTCTATGCTCTAGTTCAATTTTATGATCTATTTTGCATGTTTTTGCATGAGTATATGTATTTGTATATACATATATATTCATAAATAAAAATTACTGAATTAGTAATTAGTAATTACTGAATTAGTCAATATACTACTTGTATGTATATTTTCAGGCCTGACCATTTGACATTGGAAAAACCAGTTTCTGTGTTCTTCCCTGGGGAAAGTCACTTCGCTTGCTCCCACCTTTATTCATTTTTCTATAGTTCTTTGGGTAGAGTTGAGGACCCATGGTCATTCCCTCATCATTTTGGTCTGTTTGATTGTGTCATCCTTGTTCATCTCAGATTTGGCACGCATTTCAGTGAGCCTTTATAGGCATAGCTTCTGTTATTATTAGGAGACACAATCTCACAACAAACGCCCTGATCTATTCGTTCTTACAATCTTTCTTCCCTGTCTTTGGCAATGTTCCAAGAGTTTTAGGCACATGAGTGTTTTGTAGGTGTATTCATTTTAATTACTGATTGGAGAAGTTTGTTTACAACTTATAATAATTTGTGTCAGTCAAAAAACCCTAGAGGAGGGAGTCAGGATAGGTTGATGAATCTGTCCTATTCTGCAGTTAAATACACATAAGCAGTTGTATGTGATACTATAATACAAGGTATGTATACATAGCTATCATCTACTAGGCAGCTCAAGAATTTAGACCTTTGAAGATTTTCCCTGTAACAGAATGATTAGTGTTTGAGAATATAAGGATGCTAATGGGATTTCTTTTGAATATATATTGTATACAGAGAGTGCTTTAAAGTCCTTTTCCTTGTTTAGTGTTCCTAATATCTGCAGTCCTTGGAGTCTAATTGTATTGCTTGGAATTCCCACTGATGGCTGCTTACAAAGACTCTTCATTCTCTATATATTTGACAATGTACTATTTTCAGCTTGTCTTTCACTGCACCTACCAGAAAATATCCTGAGGATACTTAATAAAATTTCTTTACATCAAGAATTTTCCACATTATTTTTGCATGGTCTATCAATTAAAACACAATATGAAATAGCTATTATGGTGGACTTTATAGCTTCCATACACAAATAAAACATCTAAAGTGATAAATAAGCCAATAATCCCCATCTGATTATTACATATTACATTTATATGTGGAAAATCACACTATATATGACAGATACATGTAGTTACTCTTTGTTAATTAGAATAAATAATAAAAATTGTTTCTAAGAGATAGGATCTTCATTTCCTCACTTGGTCTTTCCAAGATCATAAAGTTAATATAATTTCTATCTCAAGACCTGTATAATGTTATGTTGGTAGACAATAACTTATAGACATCATAGCTAATATGATGTTATGGGGATTATTATTCCTTATATAGGTTGGTAAATTTATAAACAGCTATTGGTTTTTCTATAACATAGCATATTATTTTGCTTAAGATGTCACATTTGTGAATATCTAATTTATATGAAAGTAGAGAAGTGACTTGAAGTCATGTCCCTTTCCCCAGAGACATCTTTAAAGGGACAATAGCCAGGCTTTCACTTCCTGCATATCATGTGTGTACAGTAATCTGTCTAGAATTAATACAATGTCAGGCTGCAATTCTTTTTATGTATTTATTTTTCTCCCAGCTTCTCTTTCTACACATAGGACTTGTCTTTGGTCCCTTAACAATATTGTCAAGAACCTAGTTCTTTATGTTTTATCTAGATACACTGAAATCAATGAAATTTTAGAAATATTATTTTCAATAATCCTTCAATACATACTTTATAATTATAATTAATAATGCTTTGTACATCATGTACATTTTCCATTCCATGTACAAATAACCATTTACAAATGGTTATATACTATAGGTATAAAAAAATTGATTTTTTTTATGTAGCTAAAGTGACATTGTCATTCAACCTGAGATGACTAAACTTATTTTTTTCTTTTGATGCTATCCAATGCTAAGAATAATACTTTCTCTCTTCTTGAAAATTCTTTGGTTCATCTAAAATATCCTATTTCATGTTTGTAGTGTTTTTCCCCCACCATGCAAGATAACTTACTTGTCTCTGTTTGGCTGACATTGTGAATAATGAAGAATTTATCATATAACATCACTGTGCCATTTTGTGATCTCCACAAATTTTGTTCCATTTAATGTGGCATTTGTTCCACCATGCCTTTGGTGTTTAAGAAACTCTTATCTTTTAAAATGTGTCTCACTCTACTTTCCTCAGCCACCATTGCCACTAAGCAATTATGATTAGCCTGGATCCTCATGAGAGTGGATAGGTGGCATTATAGCTATAATCTGGATTGCATTAGTGCTCAGGAAAGTTCCACAACATATCATAACATGAGTTTAGGGTTGAGTTGCTTGAAAAATAATGTTCATCCAAATCATGAGGCATAGATTTTTTATTTATATCTATCTACATGAAAATGCAAATTGGAGGACAGTCATGGTCTGGATGTGCCACTCGGATATATTGTGTGAGACATACCTGAGTTCACTCACATATTTCCTTTAATAATTCAAATAAGATAAAGTAGCCTCATCAAAGGGTAGATAGAATACTAAACCATCAAACATTATGAATTAATTGCCACCATTTCTTCAAACATGTCTGGGAATGCTGTTTATCAATTACAGAAATCATCACTATAATAGTAATGATATAGAGGATTTAAAATTCCTATTTCAAGCCAGACAGTGGTGATGCATACCTTTAATCGCAGCACTCACCCAGGAGGCACAGGCAAGCAGATCTCTGTGAATTTGAGGCCAGCCTGGTCTACACAGTGAATTCCAGAACAGCCAGAATTACAACAGAAATCCTGCCTCAAAAAAAATTTCTATTTTATTAAATGTTTGGCAAATATTCAATTAGTTCAAATATCCCAATAAAGCATATGTGTATTATAACTCAGAATACAATGGTCCTTCATTAGCTTCTGAAAGAATATTGAATTTATGGACACAATGTGGATATTCAATATTCACATATAGTGTGTGCGTATGTGTGTGTGTGTGTGTGTGTGTGTGTGTGTGTATGTGATTACTCAACTTTATGCATATTGTAAATAATTTAATTTAATATTCCCCAAGGACATTTCAGAATTTGATAGGATTTTTTTTTTTTTTGCATTACAGAGAAATAAGGAAAATTTTAGAAAACAACATATACCAAGCTCAATGAAGACAGGTTAGAATTTGTATAGGTTCCTTTAACAGAGAGGAATTAATCCAATTTTAAGCTTTGGAAGTAATTATCTGGTAGTCATTAAACTGGGGAAAGCTCTCCAATTTATAGATCGATTTATAGATATATTCAAAGAATATATCTCAGGGACATTTGTCATTCCAGAGACTGATGAAGATTTTCATCTGTCAGCAAATTTTTGTGAACTTCTTGTCAAAACTTATGCAGTCTCTCATAGAATGTCACATGTCCTGAGACAGTGTCTGGAGATACTTCATTTCCTTGGGATATAAGAAATGCCCATAAACTCTATCTATTGCTTGTTAAACTCTACTCATTGTAAACACAGAGTATGGATATTTTATGAGTTCATTACCAAAGATGTTCCAGCTATGACCTATATAATTAAATCAGACACGAGAAGGCCAAATTTCTAGGTCAAATCATCTCCCCTACCAACATGCAAAATTGTCCTAAATAACTTTATTTTCCACTGCACCCTTGGGTTTTATATTGGGCCTATAATTCAAGAAACAATGACATAGAAGAGACCTTCACCTTCCTTGTAAATCTGTCATTCAGAGCATTGGACTTTTACTGTAGCTATCTCAGAGCTCTTCTGCTTGTGATACTCAATGCTCCAAGTCAGTGAAAGATTTTTTCTCAGATAGTTTCCTTCTCCTGATGAGACAGTTAAAATAATATGTGATGGGAAAACATATACTGCTTTGGTATTCAGTGATACTGTGGATTTTGCTGTTGTTTGTTTTTTGAGATAGGATATTCATAAGTAGTTTTGGGTGTTCTGGAACTTACTCTATAGACCAGGTTGGCCTCAAACTTAGAGATCTTTCTGAATCCGCTTCCTGAGTACTAGGATTAAAGATATGCACCACCACATTCAGCTAGGTTACTGAGTTCTTAAACCAATGGTTATTTGAAAGTAATGCAAATATAAAATGCATTCAATACACCTAAAGAGGAACACACAGCTGTCTACTGAGGAAATGAGTGTTCTACAGCACACTGCTAGCCCTAGAAAAGAACAAAATCCAAATATTGAAGAATGTTTTTTATCAAATCAGTGCCATTATTCAAGTACATGGGGTACAGCCAATGCCACAGTCATTTAGCAGGAGCTCTGGCTTCTCTCCTTAAAAATTTTTAGGCAAAAGGATCTATCTTCAAGTGATTATTCTTGCTTGAGGCCAGCTGCCACAAACAAGGTTCAACCTGAGAAGCTCAGTGTATACCTAAGTATGGTCTATAGAGTATTTCCTCTAACCAACAACATGATTGAGAGTTACCTTTCCATATACTGCCTGACTCTATAGTAAAATAAAGTTTATACAGAGATTAAGGAAAGGGGTGCTTGATCAATAAAGGAGTAAGAATGATTATTTCCCCTGTAGAATTTAGAGATTACTTTTATAAAAGACACCAATGCCTGGTATTTCATGTCTTTTTATAAAATTTGATTATGAGAAAAATATATGAGACATCCTTACATTAAATGGAAGCTAATATGTAAAACAAAATAAAAACCATAAAAGGAAAAGCAAGGATTTCACAAATATGGAACAAGAACTTTAGTTCAAACTTGTCCTGTCTGTGGATATGGAACCATCTTTCCTCTGTTGTAAGGAAACACAGTTTGGATTTTGTTTATAAGCAGCCCATGTGGTACAGATGAGGTTATTTCTGGAGGAGACTGTCATGTAAATTATAATTGAGTGGGCAAGTTCAAACATCAATGTGGACATACACCATCTAGTTACAAGTGAGCCCAGGTAGAGCAAAAGTATTGTGTCATAGGTGTCACTGAAGTTTTTTTTCTAGAGATAGAGGCTAATTTTACAGCCAGGGTAGTCTCAATTAAGAAATGGCTACTGAGTACTCACTTGGGACAAGGTATTGCTAGACACCTAGAACCAAAGTCTCCATGACCTTGTTAAATGTTCTTAATCTAACAGATTTGAACATAGAAATGAATATTTTAGAGTGTGAAACATACCAGGAAAGAATCTTGTTATACTAAGGCCCAAGAGGGGGTCCCTGATGGAGATGGATGATTAGAAGTTGCATCACTAAGGTGGGACCCCTCAGACAGGAGAGATAAAAATGACAGGATGGGCTGGATAAGGAGCATCTTGGGTCTGAGTAGAGTACATATATCAGACTAGAAACCATGCAAGATTTATGAGTCTAAGGTGGTCAGAAAGAATGTAGTCAGTGTGTTTAGTGTCAGGAAATC
Source organism: Cricetomys ansorgei (assembly GCA_026225945.1). Lineage (NCBI taxonomy): Eukaryota > Metazoa > Chordata > Mammalia > Rodentia > Nesomyidae > Cricetomys > Cricetomys ansorgei. The sequence continues at coordinate 866,632 of JAMJFZ010003206.1, forward strand.
AGACTGAGGACAACATGAAAAGCCAAAGTATATTTTAGGGAATCCTCTGTTGAAAAGGTAGACAAGGCCCAGGTCATGTATTGGCAGCATTATAGCCCAGTGTAGCTAGCAATTTGGACTGAATGAAAAATTGTTGAAGCATTTCAATCATGGAGGTGGTATGACATCATTTTTGTATTTGCAAGCCTGTTCTTTATTTCTAAGGTAAAACAATTGGAAAGGAATACAAATGAAATTGGAAACCAATTAGAAAGCCATCTGAATGGCAGTTTGAGAGACATTGACCAGATCTGTGGCAATGAAGTTATCTTGCATCTATATTGATAGCTAGTTGGAGCCATCATACAAATATTCTTTAAAAACAGAGACATATCAACTGTAACATGGGATGTCATAATATTGAATAAAATGTATATTAGCATATGCCAGAGCCTCAGGTTCAGAGATAAGTACTCAAAGAAATTAAAGTTTTGTCTTCACATATTCTGGACAGTTGTTTTATACTCTTAATTATTAGCATTATTCTTGTAGTATCAGCCCAGGTTACTAGCACAGAACTTTCTGAAGTGCTACCATAACTCTGCAAATCATGTAACTGCTTGAAGAGAACATCTGAAATCCGAAGTCGAAATCATGAAAACTTTTAACTTCAAGAATCAATATTTGAACATCCTGTTTTCTCTTCAAACTTGCATACTATAACATAAAGGACCTTACAGTGTTTAAAAATATTTTGTTTATTATTTTTATTGAACATTTCATACATGGATATACTTGTGATTTGAACAAATCTATACCTCATTCCTTCCCCTCCAATTTTCTACTATCCTCCTCTACCTTTTCCTTTCAACTCGGTCTGTCACCCCCCACCCCCACCCACCCACTTTCTCCCTAATCCACTGAGTTCACTCAGTGTTGCCTGTATGGGCACGGGTATAGGATCATCTAATGTAACATTCATCAGTCTAATTTGCTCTTAGTTTCCTAGCAACCATCAATTGCCAAGAGCTTCTCAGCTGTAGATGTGACTTCATTAGTCACCCCACTTTCCCTTTGCATGCTAGGGTTTTGAGCAACTTGATATTATGCAGGTCGTGTGCATGCAGTCACAGCTACTATGCATTCATATGTACAATGGCCCTTTGATGTCCAGCAAATACTTTCACTAAAGACATCAATTAATTCTGGCACTTTTGATCTTTTCTTCCTTTTCCCCCTATGTTCCCTGAGCCTTGTGGAATAAAAAGGTATGACATATATATTCCATTTGAGGTGAGCATTCCAGAGCCTCTTATTTTCTGCATGTTGATCAATTGTGGGTCTTTGTATTAAACACCATCATCTGCAAAAATAAGCTTCTCTGATGAGGGTTGAGAGATGTATAAGTATAAGGAAGAGAATTTAGGTTGTGGTTGAATTCTGTGTCCATTTAACAGAATAATAAGTATTAGATTACCCTGTAGGGGCCATGACTAATCATGTTAAGGATTTTGGGCTCAGTTATTGGTACCAGGCATGAGTTACATCTTGTGGAACAGGCTTTGAATCTCATCAGAAAGTGATTGATTTCTTCCATAACATTTGCCAAACCATTACACCAGTTGGCATGTCTTGCCAGGTCAGTAGTTATATACATTTATTCTCAGGTATCAAAAACAGAACCTTCAGACAATGAAAGCTAGCCAGTAGGGATGAAGCCTTTAGGTGAGTACTAACCTGATTTCTTCATGTTCTATAACTCAGGTATGTGGTCTCTTATAAAACAGTATCTTATTACCATGTTCTGGAAGCTACCAAGTACATTGGCAATATCTTATAAAGTTTGAGAGATACAGGTTTACATCAAACAACAACTTAAAAGGAGGGAACACATACTTGTACCTGGATTTTATATAATACCATATGGTGTTTGAGAGAGGTATTTTACCCCATTACCCAGGGTAACTGCATTTGAACATAGATAGATAGATAGATTGATTGATTGATAAAATGTGGGGAAAGATAAACATCTATGAATGAACTCCTGGTGGGAGTATAAACTGGTGCAGGCAGTTAGTATGGTGCTTAGTATGAAAGCTAATATGGAATTTCCTTAAAGAGTTAGATATAAATATACCCTAGAAACCAGCTGTGTCACTCCTGTACATATTCTGCAAAGAATCTGTGGCCTACTACAGAGGTATTGCTCATCCACATCAATTGCTGCTGTATTTGAGATAGCCAGGAAATGCAAACAGCCTAGATGCTCATTAACTGGTGAGGAGATGACAACATGGCTCATGTACACGTTGGAATACTATTCAGCTGTAATAAAAAGTAGAATTATAAAATTTTCAGGAAAATTGAAGGAATTCGAAATAACCATTCTAAAGAAGGTATCCCAGTCTCAATACCATATGTTCTTATATATGTCTTTGTGCCTAGTGACAGACCAAACAAAATCACAACAAAATGACAAAAAAAAATTGTAGTGATGGTATTTTGTAATGAAACACTATTTTGCACTTAATTCTCTTTAAGAGCTACAATGATGATTTCTTTTTTAATTTTCTTTTTAATTTATTTGTCTTCTTTCATAAATACATATCAACACCCCTCCTACTCTCCTTCCCTTCCTCCCAGTTCCCTCCATCCTCCCTCTCCTCCTAATATATATCTTCACCATCCCCACCCACACATTGGCCCCTTCTCCCCATAGAGAACAGCTCTAAGGGTCACTGCTCAAACAGGGCACAACAAATGAGACAAGGCCAGACACCAGTTCCCACATCAAGTGTGGGCCAGCAAACCGGCTGGAGGCAATGGATTCCTAGGGCAGGCAAAAACATCAGAGAACTCCCACAGACACTGTAGCCTGCAGGCTCTCTGCAAGAACCCCAAGCCAGACAACTTTCAGGTTCAATGTCCCCTGCTTCAGGCTCTGATGGAACCCATGAATGATGCTCAATTAACTCTGTGGGGCCTGCTCTCCTGATGTACCTGAACCCTCTGGTTCCCAAAATCCCTCCTCCCCCTCTTCTATGAGTTTTTTGGAGCTCTGCATGATGTTTGGCTCGGAGCCTCTGCATCTGTTCCCATTATCTGCTGGTAGAAGCCTCTCTGCTGGAGACTGGACTAGGTACTGATCTATGAGGAGAACAGGATATCATTAGAAGCCATGTCCTGCAGAATTAGGCATGGGTTCTTTCCCTTGGCATGGGCTTCTGCCCTTCCATTGTCCCAGTGGGTCCTGTAGGAAGGGAGGGGTTATAGGTCAAAGGTTTTACGGCTGGTAAGTATCCCTGTCTCTCCACTGGGAGTCTTGCTGGCTATATGAAATGACCTGTTCAAGTTCCCCATTCCCCATTTCTAGAGATAATTGCCAAGCTCTCCATTGTGTGCTTCAGCGAGTCTCCACTGCTCTTGGTCTCCAGATAACCACCCCAACCAAGTTCTGGCTGTCCCTCCGTAAACTCCCTCCCTCCACCCCTCTCCCCACGCCTGGCCTCTCCTCCTTCCATCCTTCCCCAGCCCACCAGCACATCTGTTCCACTCCCCTCCTGCCAGGGAGATCCCCGCATCACAACCACAACGGAGCTCCTCCTTGTTCAGTCTCTCTGGGTCTGTGAATTGTGGCACTTTTGTCCTTTGCTTAACAGATAATAACTACTTCTAAGTGAGTACATGTTGAGGTTGTCTTTCTAGGATTGGGTTACCTCACTCAGAATGACTTTTCCTAGGTGCATCCATTTTCCTGAAAACTCATGTAATCCCCTTTTCATAGCTGAGTAGTACTTCATTGTTTAGATGAAACTGCAATTACTTTATTCATTCTTCAGTTGAGGGATATCTAGGCTGTTTCTAATCTCTTGATATTATGCTGCTATGAACATATTTGAACAAGTGTCCTTCTGGTAGAATGGAATGTCCTTGGAGTATATGCCCAGGAATGGTATAACTGGGTCTTGAGGTATGTTGATTTTCAGTTTTCTGAGGAATCACCATATTGCTTCCCATAATGGCTGTACATGTTTGCATTCCCACTAGTAATGGAGTATTCCCCTTGCTCCACAATCTCACCAGCATTTTGTGTTATTGATCTTAGACATTCTTACAGATGTAAGATGGAATCTCAGAATAGATTTAATTTGCATTTCCCTGATGGCTAAGGATGTTAAACATTTTTTAAGTGTTTCTCAGCTATTTGAGGTTCCTCTTTTGAGAATTCTTTGTTTAGATCTATACCCCATTTTTGATTGGATTATTTGGTTTTACTATTTGTTGATGTCTGCTTTCTTGAGTTCTTTATATATTTTGGATATTAGCCTTCTATTAGATGTAGAGTTGGTGAAAATCTTTTCCCCTTCTGTCATTTCATCTTATTGACAGTGTCATTTGCTGTACAGAAGCTTTTCAATTTCATGAGATTCCATTTGTTAATTGTTGTCCTCAAGTACTTGAGCTATCAGTGTTCTTCTGTTCAGGAAGTTGTCTCTTGTGCCAATGCACTCAAGGCTATTTCCCACTTTCTCTTCTATCAGGTCCAGTGTATCTGGTTTTATTTTGAGATCTTTGATCCAACTGGACTTGAGTTTTGTGAAGGGCGACAAATATGGGTCTATTTGCATTTTTCTACATGCATATATCCAGTTAGACCAGCACCATTTGTTGAAGATGCTGTCTTTTTCCAGTATGTATTTATAGCTTCTTTATCAAAGATCAAGTATCCATAAGTGTGTGGGTTTATATCTGTATTTTCAATTTCGTTCCATTTATCAACTTGTATGTTGTTATGCTAACACCATGCAGTTTTTATTACTATAGCTCTGAAGCACAACTTGAGATCAGGAATGGAGGTACTTCCGAAGTATGTTCTTTTATTTTTCAGGATTATTTTAGCTATCCCGGGTTTTCTATTTTTCCATATGAAGTTGAGTATTGTCCTTTCAAGGTCTGTAAAGAATTGTGTTGAGGTTTTTATAGGAATTTCCTTGAATCTGTAGATTGCTTTTGGTAAAATGGCCATTTTTTACTATGTTAATCCTACCAATCCAGGAGCATGGGAAATCTTTGCATCTTCTGAGATCTTCTTCCATTTCTTTCTTCAAAGACTTACAGTTTTTGTAAAACAAGTCTTTCACTTGCCTGGTTAGAGTTACTCCAAGATATTTTATGTTGTTTGTGGCTATTGTGAAGGGTATTGTTTCCCTGATTTTTTTTTCTCAGTCTATTTGTCTTTTGTATATAGGTGGGCTATTGATTTTTTGGAGTTGATCTTGTAGCCGGCCACTTCACTGAAGTTGTTTATCAGCTAGAGGAGTTACCTGGTAGTATTTTGGGGGTTGCTTATGTAACCTATCATTTCATTTTTGAATAAGGATACTTTGACTTCTTCCTTTCCAATCTGTATCCCCTTGATCTCCTTCTGTTGTCTTATTGCTCTGGCTAAAACTTCAAGTACTATATTAAATAGGTATGGAGAGAGAGGACAACCTTGCCTTATTCCTAATTGTAGGGGAATTGCGTTAATTTCTTCTTCATTTAACTTGATGTTGGCAGTAGGCTTGCTGTAATTTGCCTTTATTATGTTTAGATATGTCCCTGGTATCCCTAATCTCTCCAAGACTTTTATCATGAAGGGTTGGTGGATTTTGTCAAAAGCTTTTTTGGCATCTAGTGAGATGATCTTGTGGGGTTTTTGTTGTTGTTGTTTGTTTGTTTTGTTTTTTGTTTTTTTTTCATTTTAGTTTGTTTATGTGATGGATTACACTGACTGATTTTTGTATGTTGAGCCATCCCTGCATCTCTAGGATGAAGCCTACTTGATCATGGTGGATGATATTTTTGATGTGTTCTTGGATTCGGTTTTGTGGATATTGAGTATTTTTGCATCTATATTCATGATGGGAATTGGTCTGTATTTCTCTTTATTTGTTGAATCTTTGTCAGGTTTGGATATCAGCATGACTGTGGTTTCACAGAATGAGTTTAGCAGTGTCCCTTCCACTTCTATTTTGTGGAATAATTTGAGGAGTATTGGCATTACCTCTTTTTTGAATTCTGCATTAAAGACATCTGTCTCTGGGCTTTTTGTTGTTGTTGTTGTTGCTGCTGCTGTTGTTGTTGGAAAACTTTTAATAATGTCTTCTATTTCTATAGGTCTGTTTAAATTGTTTATCCGATCTTGATTGTAGGTAGTATCTATCAAGAAAATTTTCTATTTCTTTTAGACTTTCTAATTTTGTGGAATACGGGTTTTTAAAGTATGACCTAATGATTCTTTGAATTTCCTTGGTGTCTGTGGTTGTATCCCCTTTTCATTTCTGATTTTATTTGATTTGGATATTCTCTCTGTCTTTTAGCTTGGATAGGGGTTTGTCTATCTTGTTGATTTTCTCAAAGAACCAACTCTTTGCTTCATTAATTATTTATATTTTTCTCTTTCATTCTTTTTTTATTGATTTCAGCCCTCAGTTTGATTATTTCCTGCCATTTACTCCTCTTGAGTGTTCTTGATTCTTTTTGCTCTAGGATATTCAAATATGCTGTTAATATGCCAGTATGTGATCTCTCTATCTTTTTTGGTAGGCACTTTGTGCTAAAAATTTTCTGCTTAGCAACCTTTCATTTGTGTCCCATAAATTTGGGTATATTGTAGATTCATTTTCATTGAATTCTAGAGTCTTTAGAGTCTTTACTTTTTTTTCTTTATTTCTCACCTGACCCAGTCATCATTCAGAAAATAGTCATTCAATTTCCATGAATTTGTGGGCCTTCTGTTGATATTGTTGCTGTTGAAATGCAGTTTTAATCAATGGTGGTCTGATAAGATGAAGGGGATTATTTCAATTTTCTTGCACTATTGAGACTTGCTTTGTGACCAAGTATGTGGTCAACTTTGGAGAAGTTTTCATGAGGTGGTGAGAGGAATGTACATTCTTTTGTGTATGGGTGAAATGTTCTGTAGTTATCTGTTAGTTCCATTTGGCTTATAATATCTGTTGGCTCAAGCATTTCTCTGTTTTTGCCTGGATGACCTGTTAGTTGGTTAATGTAGTGTATTCAAGTCTCTCACTATCAATGTGTGTGAGCCAATGTGTATCTGAAGCTTTATCAATGTTTATTTTACAAACATAGGAGCCCTTGTATTAGAGGCATAGATGTTAAGAATTGAATTGTCCCCTTGGTGGATTGTTCCTTTGCAACCCTTTACTCTGAGTTAATGCTTCTCTTTGAGGTTGAACTGTGTTTCTTGTATGCAGCAGAAGGGTGGATCCTGTTTTAAAATCCATTCTTAGTTTGTGTCTTTTATTAGGGAATTGAGTCCATTGACGTTGAGAGATATCGAAGACCAATGATTGTTAGGTCCTGTTATTTTGTAGTTGTTGTTGGTTTTGGTGTGTGTGTGAGAGAGAGAGTGAGAGTCTTTTCTGTTGGTTTTGATGGTGTGTGGTTATATATTTCCTGTATTTTCATGTGTGTGGTTAACTCCTTGGGTTGTAGTTTTGCTGGGTATACAAGTCTGTGCTGGTATCTCTGTTGCCTTAAAGTTTGTAGCACATCAGTCCATGCCTTTCTGACTTTTAGAGTCTCTGTTGAGTAGTCTGGTATAATTTTAATCGATTTGCCTTTATGTTACTTGCTGTATTTTTCTTGTAGATTTTAGCATTATTTAGTTTGTATGTTTAGTGTTTTGTTGTTTTTTTTTTAATATGGAGGGATTTTTTTCCTGGTCTAGTCTATTTGGTGTTATGTAAAATTCTTGTGCCTTTATAGAGATCTCCTGCTTTAGGGTTGGAAAATTTTTTTCTATGATTCTATTGAAAATATTTTCTGGGTTTTTGAGCTGGGATTATTCTCCTTTTTCTATTCCAATTATTCTTAGGTTTGGACTTTTCATAGTGTCCCAGATTTTCTGGGTGCTTTGTGTTAGTAGCTTTTTCGATTCGATGGTTTCTTTTACTGATGTGTCTATTTCTTCCATAGTATCCTCAACTCGTGACATTCTCTTTTCTATCTCTTGTATTCTATTGTTACAGCTTGCCTTTGGAGTTCCTCCTCACTTTTCTAGGTTTTTCATTTTCATAATTCCTTTACTGTGTATTTTCTTTATGGTTTCCATTTCCATTTTCCATGTTCATTTCCTTCAATTGTTTGCTTGTTTGTTCTTGCGTTTCTTTAAGGGATTTATTCATTTCTTCTTATTGCTTGTGTTTGCCTGGGGAATGAGTTTACTCACTTTCTCCTTTTATTTGTTTACCTTTTCATTGATTTCTTTGAGGGATTTATTAATTTTCTCCATAAAGGCCTCTGTTATCTTGATAAAGTTGATTTTAAGATCTTTTTTCTTGTGTTTCAGCTGTGTTGCAATGTTCAGAGCTTGTTGTAGTAGGGTAGTTGGGCTCTGGAGGTGACATATAGCTCTGGTTACTGTTGGTTGTGTTCTTATGCTGGCATTTAGACATCTTAATTTGGAGTAATTAAGGTTTAGGTGCTGAATTACTAGGTTTGTCTTTAATGAATGAGTGTTTTGTTACTTGGTTTCTTTATCTTCTCTGGTCTTCTGTGTTTTGTGGTTTGTTTGTTGAACAGGGGATCTCTGCCCAAGGTTGGTACTGGAATTTTGATGGTTGCCTTGGTCTTTGATCTAGCAGGGATTCCCCTTCTGAGTTGGGGGCTGAGGCATGGAGAGTGTTCTAGGTATTTTATGTGGCTTGATCTAGAGCAGAGTCTTCCTGCTTGATCTTCTGGTAAGGTTGTGTGGTCAATGCTAGGGCAGGAGCTATGTGTCTGAGTTGGTCTCTAGGCTGTTGTTCTGGAGCTGACTTGGTACAGGAACTATCTGTCTCAGTTAGTCTCTTGGACTCAGAACCAGTGGCCCAGATTCATAACAAGAGGCCCAAAGTGGTGAGGGGTAGGGCTATGGAAATAGTTTTGGGCTTTGGGACTGGGCTGGACAGGTATAGTGGGAGGGGTCAGTGAGCAGGACTCCTACCTGATCACCTGGAGCTGGCTTGCTCTGTCTTCTCCAGGGCAGGAGCTGTCTGCCTGAGTTGGTTCTTGGAACCCAGAAGCAGTGTCCAGAAGGGGTGGGGAGTCCCACAATGATTTTCAAATGAAGACATATCTTCCTAATTATCCAGAAAGGATGATATAGTTTAATTTATACAACACACGCACACAGACACCCACCCCCCCTCCACCCCACCCCCCACATATATGTATGAGAGAATCTATCTGCTTGTGGTGGAAAATATCTGGCAAGATAGAGGATAAGAAGAAAACATCAGTGTCTCATACCCATCTTACCATCATACTGTATTATACCTAATTAATAGTTTTTCTTCATACTTTCTTGGAATTAGGAAAAAATAAAGTTGGATCAGTGACATTGGGTTACTTACTTTATTGTGCTGTAAAATAAACATATCTCTTGTTTTCTATATCCTATGACTTTTTTTAGAAAGTTATTGGCTATTAATGGGGTGTACTTTTACATGAGGAATTTGAATCATAATTAGCATATGCATACACTCATGTGTATGCCAGGTCAGTAGTTAAATACATTTATTCTCAGGTATCAAAAATAGAACCTTCTTGTACAATGAAAGCTAGCCAGTAGGAATGAAGCTTTGAGGTCAGTACTAACCTGATTTCCTCATGCTCTATAACTGAGGTATGTGGTAACTTATGAAACAGTATCTAATTACCATGTTCTGGAAGCTACTGAGTGAAATGGCAATATCTTATAAAGTTTGGGAGGTAGTCTATAGATTTACATCAACAAACAACTTAAAATGAGGGAACACAAACTTGGCACTGGGATTTTATTTGTTATCTTTGGTATTTGGGAGAGTAAAAGTTTGCATTTTGATAATCCTAAGGAAACTTTTCCCAGGGACAATATACTTTAATAATTGTTACTGCATTAATAAGAACGCCCCCTCAAAAAAAGACAAGTTAGAGAATACTTAGTTTTTGAGTGGGCAAAGAAAAGATTTACCTGGTTAGCATTAATGTAGTATGACTACTTTTTATATAGTGACATGATTTTAAAGTCCATGCATTGTATAAAAATGGGTATAATTAATATTCTCTTCAAAAATGAAAGTTTCCATGAAGCTGCTACATGGTTTAGATATGAACCTTAAGTGGAATAATTGGAAATGACATGCCCATTTCAGGTGCTGTGAGTGAATAGAAGACAGTGTTGCTTGTCTTCACTCTTAGTATACTTTTTGTGGCATTAAGCCTCTACAGATACTATAATACACATATGTCACTTTTATAAAGGGTGAAGGAATAAGAAATTATCTTGAGCTGAGATTAGGTTCCAGCACAGTAAAAAAGATGTCTAAACTGTGATTGAGTTCTTTTCTATCTTATATATACAAGATATATAGTATATGAACCAATCACCCCATAGTGATTCATTTGGTTTATGCTTATCCCCATTTTAAGTACAACGAAGTTGATAGGAAAAACATGCAAATATTAAAAATAGTTAGCTACTTCAGAATAAGAACTCACTAAACTTTTGGTGTCTACAAATGAATAAATCATTGCTTTATTTCATTGTCTGCCTAGAAATCAAATCTTTTTTTTGAAAACCTCCATTTAAACATACTTTTTCCACAAAATCTTTATTATGCTGCCAGTATCAAAGGTATTGCTGACCCAGGTCCCTTTACTAGTTCACACCTCTATTTGGAAATAATAGCCTTGTGCTCATTACATTTTATTTAAATTAATTGAATACATATCTGTCTACAGACTGTGAGATTCTCACTAGCATAAATTATATTTATTCATTTTTAGCGCAGCACTTTGCATAACATTTGGAACATATCACATGCTTCATAATTCATAAATTCACATACTCATGTACTGTGATAGCTAATCTTGTCCATTTGATTAGCTTGAGAGACACTTAAGAGGTTCCTCAAGGACACTTCTGAGTGTGTCTGTGATGGTGATTTCAGAAAGAATTAGGCCATAAAGGCTCTGAACTAATCAATGGATTTAATCCGTTGGTGGATTCAAATTGTTGGACTGTTAGAGGTGATGAAGCTGTGGAAGGAGCTGGGGGAGCGCTTTAAATGGTTTGTTTTAGCCAGAGCACTCTCATGGTGTTCTCCCTCCACTCTCTGACTACCATGAGGTGAAGGGCTCTGCTCCACCTTTGCCTTTGCCACCATGTTACTCACTGTCACTAGAAGAGCAAGACCAGAAAAGTCAAGAGATTGTAGACTGAAGCCCCAAAACTGTGAGCCAAAACATATCTATTCTCCCTCTAATTGTTTCTTTTAAGTATTAGAAACAACAGTAACAACAAAATTTGACTTGTACATATTTTAATTGAGAACATTTGGAATAGTATATTAGATGTTGACAAGATCCTATTGTAGCCCTGAACATACTGCCTTGATTTTACTTTCTAGAATCAATGCATTTGAGGATGTAAGATAGGTGTGTTCAGCCAACTCTCATTGTTTGGATGATAAACTGTGCATAAAACTTGAAGTGTTATAAGTAATAAATGAGATCACAGAAGATGAAAAATGGAATTGTTCACTTATTTCTGACCTTCATACACATTTGTAATTCAGGTATATCTAACTAATGGTGGTTACATAATATTTTATCTTGGAACCTCACAAAAATAGGAACATACTATTAACCAAAATTAGTTTGTTTTCATAATAAAAACATTGAGAATCTAATGTGTTGATTCAGAACCAAGAGAAGAGATGACATGTATTAGGAGTAAGGACTCCACCACCTGGTTTAACCCAATCTTGCCACACAATCTCCATGCAAACTTGAACAAGATACTAACTCATTTTGCTCAGCTGTTTACATTGTGTAACATAGTCACAGTGTTTAACTTATAGACTCATTGTAGAGAGAAAGTGATATTTTTAAAGTCACATCATGTAGCAACCCCTCATGAAACTTCACTTGTCATTATTCCCTGTAAGATTTTATAATTCATAAGGGGCACAAAATTTCTGATGTTGCTGGAGTTCCTTGTGGTGTTAATTAGGAAGTCTTTATAATTGATCAACCACACCAAGCTACTTTTAATTTAAAATTTTAATTTGGGGATAATTGTAGGTTCACATACAGTTATAATTAATTATATGCCAATATAATCTCTACTGCTTACATATTTCCCACAGGAGGATTATCTTGCAAAAACATAGTATAACCCAATGATGATGTTTTCTACTGATCACAGTTGAGAATCAGTTCAATAATCAGAGAACCCTCGTTCTGCCACAACTCTGCCCTCTACTTCTATAAGTTTGTGATTTCACCCAGTTACGTAAAGGAAAACATGTGTGTTAACTTTTGTATTGGCTACTTCCACTTTGCAAAATATCCTGAAATTCATGCAAGTCATACCACGCTTCAACAGTTTATTTTTATCAATGAGTAGTAGAATTATACCATTTTTCTGGCATGGTTGACACATTCACCTCTGAGATGGGAATGTAGTTCTCTAATCATATGCTTGCTTATTATACTTGAGATTATGGGTTCTATCTCTAGCACTAATTGTACATGATAGATATTAAAAAATATTGCTAAGAACAGTTTTTCTGTGAGCATATATGGGTATTTTACCATGTGGATTTAAATGATGCAACCTACTATGAGATATCATGAAGGTAATTTTTAAAAAGTAACTTTGTGTTGTAGTTTTATTCTGTTTCTGTGAAAACCATTATAACCAAAACCAACTTGGAGAATAAAGGGTTTATTTCAACTTAAAATTTGTTATCCATCACTGAGAGAAGTCAAGGGAGGAATCAAGGTAGGAACCTAGAGGTAGAGACTGAAGTAGAAACTATGGAAGAGGGCTGCTCACTGGATTGTCCGAAGATTCAGGTTCGCTTCTTTTTTACATAGTTCAGGCCACCTGGCCACAGATGGTACCACTAAAAATATCCTGGGACATTCAATGTCACTTACCAACAAAGAAAATATCTCAACGGGCATGTACATGGGCCAATCTTAGAAGGTCAATTTCCCAAGTGCAAGTTTTCTTCCCAGGTATGTCTAGGTTTCTGCCAAAATTTTCATTTAGCTGTGTTGATATACATGGTTTCTAGATTTCTAGAATTTCATGGTAATTGTGTGTTTTGTTTTCTAAGAAACTGCTAAACTATTTTTCATAATAATCAAATTATTTTAATGAACAGTTTTTTCTAATCTTTACCAGCATTAATGTTGTTACTTCTTTTTGCCTAAATTTTTTTCTCCTACATTTATAGAAATTTTGTAATCTTATACTAACCAAAAAATGCTATCTCTACCCAGTGCATTCCTGTGTCTTGTCACTCTAACGTGTTGCAACTGAGTCTGAATTATTTATATGATCCATGTTAGTTTGAGGTAACTCTTATAATAAGCTTTCAGGTACAAATAAAAAGTTAAAGATGACAAAAATATTATGGTGTTCAATGTTAAATATGTTCACAACAATCATTTTTTGTTCAAAAAGTACCATGAATTATCAAAATCTAGACTTCACAGCAAATGAAATTAAGGGTTGGGAAGGTTAAATCATTTTCAGGTAACATAGATATACAATGAAATAATAAGAATTTAAGATGAAAAATACCCAATAATACTACCTAGATTTTTCACACTAGCAATGCTAGTTTATACCTACCTGCTTCAATGATACACAAGAGAATAATGCTCTGTTAATGTAATCAAAGCTATAATTTCTAGGAAGGTCCTCACATGTGGATGATCATCACATATGGTAATGTTTTCAAAAGGGAAAATACATTTAAATTATCATAAGAGATGAGATTTTCTAAATGGCATCTTATGTAGCCATAGGATAGAGATTCAATGAAGGAGAAGTCAAGCTGCATTACCTCAACAATCCATTTCCTAAGAAGGAAATGTTTCCATTATACATTCATTATCTTTAATCATGTATTATATAAGCACAATACTGTAAGTAATGAGGATGATCATTGGAGAAAATTTGTTGACTGAAACTTGATACAGATAATCAGCAAAAATGAGCAGAAAACAAAGTAAAATCTTTTTGTATGTGATTATGCTCAAGCTCCCAACAAATCTGTATAGCTTCATTGTATCTTGAAAAGAAAGACATTATTCACTTTCTCCTCTTTCATTCATACGAAGATATAAATGAAAAAAAATATTATTTGTTTACAGTTAAACATTTAGTCTACCATCTTCACTGAGAAGTACAATTTAGTCTTTGGTCTTTTTTAGGAGCATAACATTTTTTTTAAACTCAGAAATGAAAAAGACAAACTTAAAATTTGTAAACAAATTGAGTAGTTATCTTGTCCAAATAATATATGAAAATGACAACAAGCCCATGGAAATATATCCAGCATTCTCAATCTTTAGAAAAATGCTAATAAACATCTTGATCTTTCATTCCTATCAAGATAAGGAATGTCAAAAACCCCAGAAGTTAACAAATGTTGCCAAGACTGTAGCAAGAGTTGGACCTTATGCCTTGCTAGGAGAAGTGAAAAGTGTTCTAGGCATCTTAGAGCCTATTATGATGATACCTCAGTAAATAAAACGAAGAATCACCATATAGTCTAGTAGTACCATTGTGTATTATTTACTTTTCTATTGCTGTGAGAAAACACCATGATCAAGGCAATTTATGGAAGAAAAATTTATTTTTTGCTTACATTTCCAATTACGAGTCCTTCACTGTAGGGAGACCTTGCAGCAAAGAGTAGGCATGATGGCAGGAACTGGAAGATGAGGGCTCACATCTCAAACAACCAGCAGGAATCAGAGAGGGTGAATTGGGCGTGACTTGAGTCTTTAAACACTTAAATTAATTCAGCCCTTAGCAACAAGACCAGTCAAACTGGGGATCTAGTGGTCAAATGCTCAAGTCTGTGAGTGATATTTCATTCAGAACACCACATACTACTAGGCATATCCCCCAAAATGATTGAAAATATAGACACAAACATATACTTACAGACCAATGTTCACACCTGTCTCTGTCAGTAAAGTCAAAAGATAGAAGTCACCCAAGTGTCCAATGACACTTTGACAGGCAAGAAGTGATATATATCTACAATAGAATAATGTTTAGACTTAGAAATGAAGGACATTTTTACGTGAAAGGGATAAACTTAGAAAACAATATACAAAGTAAAATAAACCAATCTTAGAATTGTGATTAAGATTCTATTTAAGTTATACTCATAGTAGTTCAAATATGTGAGTCTGAAACAGATTAATGGTTTCAGGGTCTTTGAGTGGAGATGAGGTAGGAGCTACTACTTAATATTCACAGAGTTTTAGTTTGAAAAAACAGATATATTCTGGAGGAGAAGACTATTGGTGTTTTCATAACAATCTAAATGCATTCACGTCACTGAATTGCATACTAAATGAATAAAATGGTCAACTTCATATTGTGTATATTTATCATCAAAATGAAAAATGTAGTGTTTTTGACTATATAGCACTTCAAATTGCACAGAGGAAAAAATAATTAATTTAAAACAAAACTCAATTAACAATTCATGCATTGCCTACTAAATGTGCTAAAATGATCCTTAGTGTTTTGTTTTTTAAAAGAAGAAAAAAGGCTCATGTTTAAAACTTTAAAAAGTGGGGATTTGGGCTGGAGTGATGGTTCAGCAGTTAAGAGCAATAACTGCTCTTCCAGAGGTGCTGAGTTCAATTTTCAGCAACCACATGGCAGCTCAAAACCATCTGTAATGGAATCTGATCTCCTGTTCTGGTGTGTATGAAGACAGAGGAATCATTTGTATAAAATAATATACAATAAAATAATTTTTAAAAGGTAGAGATTATTACTGAGAGTGGTAACATTGATGTAGATGTAGAAGTCAATAATACTTTCATATATTATTACATGTACCAGACATCATAATATTTTGCTTTGCTTAACTCATTTACTTGCTGCAAGACCATGGCAATAGATGCTATCACTAGTGTCTATCATTGAGCCAGTCAGAAAACTGTATCATATTTTGGTTTAGTGATGTGAGGGTTAATCTTTAATGTCTACTTAATTGTCTTGACCAGGAAAAACACTCAGAGGATTATCAAGGTGAATCTTTGGGTTTGTTTGCAAGAATATTTCTACATTATGGCATGGATATGAGTGGCACACCAAAAAAGGAGAAAGAAGAGAGCTTTTTTCCCCAAACAACTTATGAGCTTCTGTTCTCTGCCTACTCTTCCCATCATGATGGATTGAGACACCTGAATTGATGAGATGATCCAAGCTATATTTTTCTCCAATAGGTTGCACATGCCATGCACTTACTAGTTACTTGTTTCTTAGCTGATGACCTTGGACATTTTTCATGATCTTGATAAACTACTCACCCTACCACTGATTCCAGCTTGGTAGTTTTGCAAAACCTTTACTATCTTAAACCCACACACCAGATAATCACTTTCATTCATTATCTCAAGCATCAACTTTCAAGTTCCAGAGGGGTGGAAAGTGATTTCTTTGCTTTTGTACCTTCAGCTCCAAGAACAATACCTGGCACATGATATATATGATGTACTCTTGATAACTGTAAATGAATGAATGATGAAATGGGAATACTTAAGTAGAATTCACTTCCAATTCTTTGGTTGGAAAATATTGTTCATTATATCTTTCCTCTATATAAGACCCATTGAAAAACAATGTAGTCAAGTTACTACTATTCAGACAGACTGAAAACAAAATAAAAGGAACTCTAAGTTCTGCTAGTGGCTTCATTAACATCAACAATGAACTAAGCCTACCTTAAATTAATATAGGGCTGTAGGAATGTGTGCACTGATCTCTACCCCCCAAAATAATCTATGACATAACTATAACTATTGCACTAGCATAGCAAAATCACAGAAAACTCCATGTGATCAAGCATACCTATAAATATCATTTGAGTATTAATTTTTTAAATCATTGGCAAGCTTTTACCTACAGAGTAGAATAGAGAAAATGCCAAGAAAAAAAGTTTAGAAAAATTTCCCATCTACTTATCAGTAATACCCATGAAAGTGCTTTTTAAAATGATAACTTATTAGTCTAATAGCAACTTTATAGATATTGGGCTTGTCTACTGGTAGCCTATAAAATGAGAAAAAGTACAATAGTTTATGCTTTGATTGAGAAAACAGATGAATTGTTTTCTTCTTGAACATGAGGCTAATGCAAGTTAATTGGAAATTTAACTCAATTTAGCCTCACTTCACATGGGAAAAAGGAAAGCATACACTGACAATCCAAAAGTACATTTTGTTTTAAGTAATCAGATACTTGACACAATTCTTTGTGTTTTTCTCTGTATGAAATTATCCATTTCATTCAAGTAAAATTGGCTTTGGTACCATTATCAAAATGCTTATGAAACAGTATTTTTTATTTTCAAGAGAATAATGGGTCTGTTGCTATTTGTTTGTTGTTTAGGTGGTGGGTTGGCTGTTATGAGGGAGCAGGTGTGAAGGCTGGCTAGATAATTGCTCCAATCAATTTCTTTCTCTTATTTGTAGGGTTGCCCTGAATAAGGAAAGTAGAGTGGCAAGTGACCAGGCCTGTTTCTTGCTAGGTAATAAACTTCAATTCTGATAAATAGCCAGGGGCCTCTTACTCCTAACTGCACCAAAATGAATGGTGTGCCACCAGTTTCTTTGGTGTTCTACATTTACAAATGAGACAGAAATTCTGCACCACTCTGAATTATTAAGAGGGAGAAGATTTATGGCCACATATCGGATAAAAATGTGCACCAACAGGATGCATTCTAATGTAGGTAAAGAAACATACTTGAACATATTAAAGTGGCATGCAAAAGTGGCTAAGGGAGTTGTCACATTCATTGTGCTTATTATGGTTTCCAAATTGAGATGAAAATGCAGTCCATATTAAATGTGTTGACTTAAATGAATTTGAAAAAGTTAAATAACAAAACTTACACATACCGTACTCTGGCATTTAGACATTTGCATACACATGGTGTATACAAATTTTATATACACATGTGGTAGGGGGTAAATTTAGAAAAGATATTGACTTTTCATTTCTGAGTTATAAGAGAATTGAATATTTTTTATAGTTCAAAATTCAAGATTATTCTGTAATGGAAAGAATGACATTTATTTGTTTGTGACACTCAGTTTGAAGAGCAGACTCAGTTTCCTGAATTGGCAGCTGACTGAGTATGAATCACCCAGGGCTAACTGCAGAGTAAATTTTAAGTGTTGAATAAATCCATTGTATTAATATGAAAGTTTTATGGTCTGTTTTAGGTCTCAGAGAGTAAAAAGATCACTATCTTTAACTTACTTTGTTGTTAGTTCAATAATCTGGAGTGAAAAGGACTTTTATTCTGGAAGCGGTATTTATTCTGCAAATGATAATTGAGCATGTATTCTGATTCAGGAATTTTCCCAAGTACAACAAGGAATTAGGCTGTGAAGTAGGCAAAAACAATTTCCTTTAGAGAATTGCCATTCTAGTGTGAGGAATTGACACAAGAACATTAATTATACAGTATGGTAGAAGGTAACAAGTGCCATACAGATAATAAAAGTAAAACAAATTAAAGGTAATAATGTTGGTTAGAATATGGAGGTTAGAATGAAATAAAATGGCTAGTCAAGGTGAATATTACTGAGATGACATTTGAACAAATACTTGGATCAGGGAAAACAGAAGTCATGAAGCTAAAAGTGAGGAAGAGTATTCAGAGCAGGTGGAATGTCCCATTAGAAAGGCTACCAGACAGGAGTGCGTCTGTCATGTACAAGGAAGAATAAAGAGTTGATCATGTCTAAAGCAGATAGCACATAAATATAAGGTGCCAAGGTCAGAGAACATTTTGGCTAGAGCATAAGTAAGACCCTTGACTTTTAATTTGATTGAAGGAGTGATCTAATCTAACCTTAGGATTTTAATTTATCGTTGCACTCTTTGTGTAGAAAATAGATTATATCAGTACTTGCTTAAAAGGAACAGCCTCAGTTAGGAGTATAATGCAACAAAGCACAGAGGAGACAATTATAGACATAATTTTAGGGCAAAGGGCAGTGTATTCTTTGCTAATTCAATTCTTAGTCCTAGAAGGTTTTAGTCTCTGTACAATCTAATCTTATGCCTAGAACTGGAAGGCTTCAGCCTCTGTACAATCTAGTCTTCAAGCTTACACCTAGAAAGTTTGAACCTCTGAGACACTGCTGACTGACTCACTCTGACTGGCTCCTTCTGAACTCAGAGCTGTACTGAACTCAACTGACTCTTCAGGTTGACTGATTCAACTATTGACAGAATCACTATTCTGGCTCAAACTCTTCTCCAATCTGAGTGATTCAAGCTGACCTTCTGAGCCAGCCAACTGTTTCTGACTGAAATCTTCTGATTCTGGCTGACTCTGGCAACTTCATTGACTGAACTGCTCTGCTAGGCGTCAAGCTGACTCTTTCTCCCAAACTCATTCTCTATCTGTTGAACTGCCTCTGTGTCTTATATGACTGATTATCTAACTGATTACCTCCTCTCTGAGCTGAGAACCTGCTTTCAAATTTTGAGATCTAGGCATGTCCTCACTCTTACTCACTCTGCTAACTCTTCCTCTGATCGATCACATTGTCTGCTCTTCTGATTCATCTCAGAAGTCACTCTGATTCACTCTCAGACTTGATATTAAAGGTGTGTACTCACTGGATTCTTCACTCAGCCTCTTAGTTTCTGTTTACAATTGAAGTTAATCTTTGTAAAAAGTCAGTTAAGGCTCTTCCTGAGCGTTGCAGAAACTTTGTAAATAATGTAGACCTCTTTCCTGGCTCCTCAATCTTATCCAACATGCATAAAGCTACTACAAGAAAGGTATTATAATAGTGTCTTCAAATTGAACCTGCATTCATAAATCAGCATGCTGACCCTCACCTAGCAATTGACCTTTAATGGTATTTACTCCTTTAGCCCTATTACAAATTTCTGTAATTGCTTCCTCTCCTCTCCACCATGTTAGCCTTTGCAGCTGAGAACCAGTTGCTAGTACAGCTGTCACCAAAGCTCTCCAGTCTTGAGAGACAACTCTATTATGGGTTGCTTAGTTATTTAATATCTGTTTCACATAAGGTGAGTGCACTCCATATATTACTACTGCCTCTTTAATGCATTTTAGATTTATCATTTCTATAGGTTACTAGGCTAACCTATAATCTTATGAATTTTCACCATTTTCAGCTATTTGTTGCACGGCAAATGGGAAAACTAGTGGAAGTTGTCAACATTCCTCAATTTTGGTAAGAAGTGGTACTGTAGGTTCGCAACTAAATGGGATTTGGTTGGTGACTTAGCTAAGACTGTAGATTAAGGTGTAAGAAGTAGGTACATTTTGAAGGTTGATTCAAGCTTGTAGAAGAGAAGAGACCTCAATAATGAATCCAAAAACCTTTTCTTTAGAAGTAGAATAGGTAGAATTTCTATTAGCTAAGATAATGAAAAATCTGCATGTTAAAATTTTGTATAGAATTAGGGCATCTAATTTGAATGTGTTCATGTTTATGGGACTTGAAAAAATTCTACTAGGAAGATAGAGTTAAAATTTTGTATTACAAGTCTTCTTTACAAAATACACATTAGCTTAAAACAATAATTTTGAGGATTGTGGGTATTTCTGAGGAAGGAAACACTGCAAATTTTAAGATTTGGATAAATGCAATCCAATTTTCAAAGAGTATTGCTGACAGACTGGAGAGATAGTCAATCAGTAAAGTTCTTGCCTTGGAGGCACAAGGACTTGAGTTTGATCCCCAGGACCCATGTAGACAAAAGATAGCTACAGTGGCAAATACTTCTAATCCCAGCTTGAAGAAGGCAGAGACAAGTGGACCCCTGGGACATACCAGTATACCAACCTTGTCTGATTGGTGCATTCCAGGTCAGCAAGTAGATGGCACCTGATGAATGATACCTTAGGTTGAATGCTTCATGTGCATGTGCACACAGCACACACAGACACACAGACACACAGACACACACACACACACACACACACACACGCACGCACATATACACAGGATCTGTGAAAGGGTATCCAAAAGGGAAGGAAAAGCTAAAATTGAAAAAGTCTTCAAGGCAGAGGAAATATAATATATCCCACATAGGAACCATTACATAGAAAATGGAGGGGAATTGGATCATATAATTGGAGAGACTCCTTCAAAAAGCTTTGTTTTGTAGAAGGCAAGGAAATGACAAGAACTGGAATAGAAAGTTTAACTAAGATAAAGTATTGTTTGATTTCAAAGATGATCATTCCAAGGGAGAGGGAATGTAAATGATGCAGGGGTTGTGGACATAGAGAAAGAATTTGATTGTATATCCTGGTGTGGAACTGAGTTAAGGTCAAGAGAAAGGGTACAATTTCAGTGATGATCTTAGATGGGGCATTGAAACAAATAGCAATTCTCAAACTGTCTTAATTTCCTTAGTGAAATATGGTTGTAGAATTAATATTGTACAAATTACTTTCAACGTACTAAACATAGACAGTCAGATCTGAAAAATGCGACTGTGGATTTTACACTGTGAGAAATATATTCCTAAGGATGTACACAAAGGAATACTTAAACATCTTCAGAGGTGTTGGTACCAGAGAAAGCTTCTCAAGTCTTTGAGATATTCTAGTACAGGACAGAGATGTCAAGTTGCCAAATGCACTATCGTCACGGGGAGAAGGAATAAATGAGAATTCTGGAATAAAAACGTTGGTACAGCAGATGATAGAGTTTGAAAGGCTGTTAGTAGGAGGAACCTGCAGTGTAGGATTGCAGCTGGAGATTACATATTAATGGAAGAGAGTCTGAAATGCTTCCTTCTGGTTTGTTGAATGGGTGTAAACACTAGTTTAAATACTAATAATTGAAATGGATGGATGTACACTAAGATTTTATAAACATTAGCTCAAACATGAAGAATAAATGGTAGTGAACTACTGGTCAGTTTTGGAGAGAAGTTTGGAGTATTTTAGTTGAGAGGAGGGAGCTGGATGGGAAGACAAGTAATGGTGGTGTTGGAGGGATGAGAGTAGATTTGAGAATATTCAGGAAGAGAATTACCTTGCCTTAAATGGTGTCAGGGTATAAACATGTGGCTGAAGGGAATGGGATAACAGAGTCACAGGGTATGGCTCAGCTACAACTTTAAGTGAAATGGAGACAAAAGCCTTAGGAAAATGGATTGACAATGTTGAACTTGAAAAGAGAAAGGAGTGGCTGAGTAGTGGTGGAAGAACCCTTTAAACCTAGCACTCTGGAAGCAGGGGCAGGCAATCTCTGTGAGCTATAGGCCAGCCTGGTCTACAGAGTGAGTTCCAGTACAGCCAGAGTTACAACAGAGAAACCATGTCTTTGGAGAGAGGGGGTGAGAGAAAGAGAGAGGGGGGAGAGGGAGAAAGGGAGAAAAGAAGAAGGGGGGAGAGGGGAGAGGATGGAAGAGGGGAGAGAGAGGGTCTAGGGCTCAAAGACCAATGTTTGCCTGAAATAATCAATTTGAAAGCCATGATCAGGGATCCAATAATCAGCATTCAAACAACTCCAAAGAACAAAGCAGAGAAACACCTGTATGTCAAGGTTGGAGACTAGACCCTTCTGATTCTGAAGCTCAAAAGCTATTGTCCTTTCACTCAGGTTTGTCTTTCTTCCTCAGAGAATGAATTAGCATTCTCCTTTAATGATTCCATGTAGAATTCTCATGTATTTTGAAACACGAGGTATGAATGTCTTAGTATTGTCATTGACACCTTTATGCTTTCCAAATAATTAATATGTCACTCTAAAGCACTTATATCTAAATTGATTTTGTTGATCATATTCCCCAGCTACTAATTCTCCATAAAAGTCTGCTTTAGGGGAAAATGAGAAAAGAAATAGAAACACTTTTTTGTTGTTGTTGTTGGGACTTAAGCTAAATGAGTTAGGTTGTCCATGGCACAAGAAGTCATTTGCTCCTGATGTAGCCTCTGCTGCTGATACTTTTCTTGATAAATGTAAAGAGCTTTGGGAGAGGTTAATGCCCTGGTTTAGCAGTCAGCATCAGCCAAAGTCCTATGAAATAACATTGCATTTTTTTTCTACGTATTTATCCTATACTTCCTCTTCAAGTTGCTTTGTTAGAACTACAAATAATCCAACATACATTGAAGATTATTAGATGTCATGCATGATGATAGAGTTTTGTAGTTCTAAATTTATTTCAGTTTTTGAGTTGCACTGCCTAACTGGTATTAACCCTAGTGCAGCTAAGGAAACTAATGTTTACTTTCCAGAATTGACAAATAATATCAGTCATTTTACACAACCATCTACTTTTTATCATGCTCTAACTCTTTGGCATTTCAACAACAAAAAATATAAAAAATATAAGTATGGATAATGACCCAGTGTCCTTGGGCATTCACTACTGCACAACTGGAAGTTCATTCAGAATTGTCTCCAAAGAAATATGCTTCTTTTGTAGAGATGGAATCCCATGAAAGTATCTCACTGTCCTTTTGTTGAATGAATGCTATTTGTATTTCTCTGATGCTTTGGAAAGGATTTGGAGTCTTTACAATGAAAGATGGGACCCTTATTGTGACAGGACAGCAATTTAATTTATCTCTGACAATGATTTCCCCTTCACCTAGTATAAATGATGTCATTCCCTATAATGTAGAATATAAAACAAGGCAGAAGTCATCTGGGGCCTGTATTGGGAAAAACAATGAGCAATGTCTTCAGTATCTTTTGAGCACCACTGTGCATTTATCCCCAGAGTCTTGAAAGGTAGAGATTGAGTATTGCTTGTGGCTTTTGAAGCCAACCTCACAGGATCATTCTAAAGATAAACTGGAATCATTTGATCAATGTACCAGAGTCACCAACTATGTGTGTTTTCATTTTATTTTTTGCTCTTTTCTGTTTCTAAAAGAAGGAAACTCACCATAGAAAATATCTTTGAGTTTCACAAGCAATTGTGTGTGTGTGTGTGTGTGTGTGTGTGTGTTTGCAGCTTACTTTGATGTTCTGTTTCTGTAATATAAAAGGGAAAGTATTTGATATTCTGGGTCAGTGTCCTATTTACTAATGTCTATTTAATCCAGTCAGAGCTTATTAATAAGTTTTCAGATATGAAGTTAAAATATTGAAGTATTTATGTTAAAATATTTATAAATGATGGCAACAGCCACAGATATTCCGATGGAATATATAAATAATATATTGAATATATAAATAAAAGTGCATACGTATATATGTGTGTATATATATATATATATACACACACACACCATATATATTGTGAATATATATATATATATATATATATATATATATATATATATAAATAGTATAGAAATAAAAGTTTGCACAGTGCAAAGAGAACAGACAACAAGGAATTGGTTAGTAGATGTATTTTGACAGGACTATCAAACATGTCAGAATTTGGGAGAATTTTGATATTTGAAGCAATAACAGTTGAGACATAGCTAAGGGAAATAATTCCAGGTAGAGGCAGAGGAGGGAAGAGGTAGACAGTGTTTGCAGATTTTCACACAGCCAACATTGGTACAATAAAGAAGCAAACCCAGAGTTGAAGCTAGTTTATATCTTCACCCACCTTCAATGCTAAGAGCCCAGACTCATCCTCAAAGCAAAGGAAAGATACGGCAGAATTATACTTGTAGAAATACTAAAAATTCACCTGGGTGAAAAGATTTCTCAGGATATTTTATACCCATTCAAAACTTAAGGCCAATTTTCACCATTTTGCCTCCTCCCATCATGTACTACCTCCTCAATTAGTTAAAGACACAAAACAGTCTCTTGATCTTACACACAAAATATCCATCACTCTTCTCCATGCTCTGTATGTACTCCATAGTCGAGCCACCACCAAAACCATTTATACCTTACCTGATGTGTTTAACTGCTCTCCGAACAAATACTTTTGTCTCAGGTGCAATTTATATAACACCTAAAAGTTGTTTTCAATCAAAAATAAGATCTCAGTTACTTATTGAAAAATGGTGCTATAATGGGGTATTTCTGGAAAGCTAGGATAAGAAGCATGGAAGAAATATGTTTACATGCTTTGAATATTATAATATGTCTGGGTACAAAAACACCCACATATTATCCTATGAATATGCAGAAATTTGAGTTACATTAGAAATGAAAAATATTTGAAAAGTGCTTTCTTATTGTTACTTAAAGTCTACAAAATAGCCCACAAAGCTCTGAAATTTTTTAATATGTTCTACTTTTTCCAAACCAATAATGTGCCACTTGCTTCCTGGCTTTAAAAGTCTATTTTTATCGGCTTTGGGTCATCTTTGACTCAGATTGTGGAAACTTTGATGTGTAGATAGAGTTTTCCTCCCCCATGTACCCTAGTATGGTGGCTAGTGTTTGGTCAATTTGATACAAAATAGAGTAATGTCAGAAGATGGAACCTCTGTTGAGGAAATGCTCATAAAACACTGGCCTGTAGGCCACCCACTGGGACATTTTCTTGATTAATGATTGATATGGAAGGGCCATACCTACTGTGCACTGTGGGTGTTGCAATTCCTGGACAGTGTTCTGGATAAGGGAGCAAGTTGAGCAAGCCAGGAAGGGCAATCCTGTAAGCAGCATTCCTCTATTGTCTCTGCTCCAGTTCTTGCCTCCAGGTTTCTGTCTTGAGTTCCTTTCTGACTTCCATCCATGATGTACTGTAATGTGGAATTGGAGAGGAAATAAATCTTTTCCTCCCAAAGTTGTTTTGATCATGATGTTTTATCAGAGCAACAGAAACCCTAAGTTATCTAGTAACATGAACCCCTTCTTCCCTTGAACTTCAATCTTTTCTCTTTTTATACTTTACCCATTACCTACCCAATGCAATCTTATCCCGGCCTGTGGGATCTTCAACTGAAACCCCAGGAGAAGGCGTGGGAATGGGATATGGGCAGGGATGCGAGGAGTGAAAGGCAGACTATCTGTCCGGTCAGGCCTTTGATTTATTGAACATGAGTACCAGTATTTATAAGAAGTTCTCAGGTGGGGAGGGGAGAGGGGAATGCGTAAGCAGGTATCTATGGTAACCTTATCTGGCATGGGACTAGTCTGGTCTATCCAGTATTCCTAGGTACTGTTAGAATGTCCCAGAGTGAGCGATAAGGAAGTGCATGGAGCTGTGAGATTCTCTCTAGGGCTTCCTGTGTAATCTACAAGGGTGGAAACATGGAATGAGGAAGCAATAGGGTTGTGTTAGTTGGAAGGGCAGTTTCTCAGAACTGAGCAGCTTCGGGCTATCTGATCTTGTCCATACTCTGTCCATTAAGACCAGAGCAAAAACGGATCTTTAAAAGGTGGGATGCTTTGTGTTTCAATCTTACTACACAATCTTTCTGGCTCAGTTGAGAAGATGCAAGAATCATGCTTTCCTTATTTCAGTTATGACACTAAGTCTAACATGGCTCCTGGAATAAATCAAAGAGTCAATGAGATTCCATAAAATGGATCTTGTGAAGTAAATGAATAAAATGTTTTATTTTTGATATACTAAATGTTGTCACTGCAAGGATATAAAAAACACAATCTTTTGTCCTTGATGAATGCACAGACTCTTATTAAGTGACAGAGATTACTGCATAGAGACAACCCTGAACTCTGCACACAGAGAACAGAGGGAATAAGGAGAAATGTACAAGACATAGGTGACTTTTGACTTAGTTCTGAGAGGAGTGGTTCAAGGCATTCTTTTGACTGGCCATATCTCAGGAAAATAAAGAAGACAAGAATGCTTGAAACACAAAGAAGGCAGTAGTTCCTTAGAGTCTGTGGGTCCAATCATCATAGATCTACATATTTGATAGTGACCTTGAAAAGCACTGAGAACAGTAATATAGTTTTAATTTCTACAAGGCTTAGTGTAATTTCTTTGTGCTGAAGGCTGATGTTCAGAGGCTAAATTATTCTATAAGGAAATTGGTCCAGTTGGTCCATCCAACATCCTCATTACCAAGTGGCTTCATGGTTTTAAAATGCATTGCCATATATATATATATATATATATATATATATATATATATATATATAGTAATATTTAATCTACTCCATCGTTTAGATTACATTTCCTCTGCAGATGCTTTTTAGATTCATGAACATTTTGAGACGTGGTCTTTATAAATCAAGCAATGACTAATTGAATCATTAGAATATATGTCAGAAGTGCTTAATTATACATGAATATACAATAATGAAATAGTGGTTATTTCTGGTATACAACACTAAATATGGTTCATGCAGCAGACTTTCATTATCAAAATATCTGTAAAAGATTGAGTTGATATACCCATTCTACCATTTAGGAACATGAAGGCTTGGTAGGTTAAGAGACATTCCTATTTATCTTTAAGATAATAACCAATATCCAAACTCCAGTTTTTTAGATCCACAGTTCATTGCCTAAACTACCATAATTTGTTCCCCAAACAAATACAATCATTACCTGATTGCATAGTATAAATGAAGAAAATCCATACTGTCTTTTAATTCAGTGAATTAGAG
This sequence comes from Cricetomys ansorgei, assembly GCA_026225945.1. NCBI lineage: Eukaryota > Metazoa > Chordata > Mammalia > Rodentia > Nesomyidae > Cricetomys > Cricetomys ansorgei. The sequence continues at coordinate 894,214 of JAMJFZ010003206.1, forward strand.
AGCCATGGTGTTGCTATGGCAGAAATTACATCTGTAAGATACAAAGGCAACCTCCTGTACTGACATGTGTGGTTTGTTATTTTTGCTGTCAGCAAGCAGTGGTGCCTGAATGACTAAGCCTTCTCTCTGCTGCAAATTAATTTTAATTATCAGTAGTATGTTGGTGTGTACCCTGGCTGGGTCTAGCGCTCCCAAGGCACACCCATTCTCATGTCATGATAAGTCTGCTCAGTTGCCCTTCTATGTGTAAAATTGATTAAGCTTCCAAGGTATTGTATTATAAAATATATTACTTATAACTTAAAGTAAAATTGTTTTGATTTACAGGAGGAGAGCCAGTTGAGTGTGAGGTATAGATACGCATAACCTTTCAATATTTGAAGGTTTATCTAGTATTTTATTGGAAAAGCATTGAATGTGTTATATTCTAGCTCCTTTATGTAAGTTGCAGATCAGAAGGGATGCCAACCAGAGCATATGATTGCAGTCACCTTTAGGAATTACCCAGTAGCTTTCCTGCTTTCTTTTTATACCTTTTTTTTCTTACCTTCACATCCCTTTCCATGGATCCACATTTGTAGTATGAGGCACCACACTGGAGATGTGATATAATTGCTTCCTTTGATACTGTGCTGAAAATTTTTTTAAAGGTGTTATCTACCTAGATTTTCCAGTCTTAGTTTATCTGCCCATCCTGCAGTCTCTCCATTGGTATAGGTACACAGAATACAGTCATAAATCAAGCATTAAGTTATGCATGGTTCTTGAATTTGCAGAAGTCAATGAAGGCTGTCCAGGTGAGAACAACCAGGCCTTGTGTAGCCACTCTATGTGAACTTGATATAATAAAGGAGTCAGCCCCCATATTATAGTTACCATAGAAGTGAGTAAGCTTCACAGTGGAAGCCTATTCAGAGGTCATGGCTCGATGGGGCAGGAATGGGATAAGTAGAAAGAAGGCTGAACATTCTATACAATTGAGTTGAAGAACATATTGACTTAAGATGCTTGTCCTAAGATTGAAAACAAACAGAAGGAAAGCTCTGTCACTGGCCCAAACCTGGCTTTTCTGGCCACTTGTGGAAGTTACGGGTCACAGGTCCATTTTACGATATGCGTTTTTAGTTTAAGATATGCTCCCTGATTTCAGTGAACTTAGATACTAGCAAGGGAGATGAACAATACAAGATACATTTGAGTAAAGATGCAATTACCAGGGCTCCTGAGGTGGTTCAGTGGGGGAAGGACCTCCTTAGTTGCCATGTTTGATGACTTGAGTTTAGTTCCTAGAACCACATGATGGAGGGAATGACTTTGACACACATCCACGCATACGTGTGCGCACACTTGTACATGTACACACATACGCACGCACACACACACACACACACACATACACATACACTACACACAATAGATAGATAATAGATGATCGGTAGGTAGATAGATAGATAGATAGATAGATAGATAGATAGATAGATAGATAGATATAGATAGATAGATGGATGATAGATAAAATGTGAATGAATGAATATCTTAAAATATTATCTTCAACAATAGGCACATATGAGACATGCAGTACACTTCTTAGGATAGGATTGGGACTTTGTAAGGAATAATCAAAGAATGATGTAGCTTATGCCATGGTTTAAAGGATTAGTGAAAATTGCCAAATTTCTTACAAAATCATGTAAACTAGCTTTGTAAGAAGGAGGAATGGCAGAAACATTGTGAAGCAGCATTCTATATGAAGGAGCCTGACTGCTTATGCTTTAAAGCTATGAAACAGTGATCTCTGCTAAATTTCAAGACTGTGGCTACATCCCAATACCATAGAATCTCATGTTTAGGATAAAGAAATGTACTTTCTCTGAGAAATAAGAATCCTAAAAAACCCTAAATTCAAGAATTGTGGTTAAATTGCTATATTACACAACACACTGGCAGGAGGCTGAGTTCGTGTTCTTGAACAAGACCTTAGGGCATACTGGATTCCAAACTAGAAAAACAACTAGGCCAAAGTCAGCAGAAAATTGTTAGGCTGAACAATACCAAGGGCATAAAAGGCTAAGAACAGAAATATTGGAAATAGAGTCTGTGTAAAACAGAAACAAGGTAACAGCATGCATGAGCAAGAGATGACATGTTAAGTCAGCCTGATTCATATCAAAGCCAGTATTTGTCCATTTGAGGGACAAGACATGAACCTCCATATTCCTGTTGGTCCACATGTTGGCAATGCTAGAATAGATACATGTTTGGGGAAAAAAATGAGATTATTTGCAAAGGCAATGAGGATTGTTCAATTGTCATTAATACTTATAGCTACAACCCAAACAATTCAGTCTCCTGGTATGAATGCCAAAAGCAAAATGCATCATCTAGTGACTGCAGATTGAAATCTCTTTCTCCTAATAGTCACAGGTGTTGAGCTTTAGAACAGTTCAACCAACTCATCTGCAAGCCAAACCAGCAAGTGCCATTTTTGTCAAGTGTTGCTGAAATTCAATCATAAATATATCAATTACATGTATCAATTTATTTACATATATTAATATATTTAATTGGATACAGAGTTTCACTACTTTCAATTCTATCACATAGGGTAGTTGGTCTTATGAGTAGATGAGTGACATCTCCAATTATAAAAAAAAAAATCATGGAAGTAATAACAAAATTGAGATGTTTCTGCTGAATCCTCACCTCCCATTCATGATCCTCCTGCCTCTACATCCACGACTCTGAGGTTATGGTTGTATGTCTTCAAACTTGGCTTACTTTCTATTTTCTTATTGCTACTCTTACACAAAGTCCAACTTTTGTGATATTGTCCTTTATAGGAAAAGAAACTGAAAATGAATGAAATAATGTAACACAGAAGTAGAATCCTAGCGTTAAGACTTAGAACCTAGAAATAAAGTGTGACTTGAAAACAAACAAAATTAGCTACTTCTACTTTGCGTACCTTGAGTTTCAGTTTCATGGTACATATGGAGAAAGTCAGACTAATGTGTTAAATATTAGAGGACTTGTAACCATAGAGAATATGAATCTGATTTATGTTTAACTGAGCTTGAGCTCAAAGGTCATTTCCTTTCTATTCTTTTTGATTCACTAAGTTATATCTTGTTATTCAACAAATGTCATTTACCTCTGCATTACCTAATAGGTCGTTTCCAGGCTGTATTAACATATACAGGAGAATTTCCCCTAAAGTGTGAGAAACCAGTGAAAGAACCAAACCAATAAGCAAACAAAGCATGTAAGGACTTATGGAACTAGGAGCCTGTTTTCTAAAGCAAGGCTATGACAGTCTGAGTTCCAGAGTTCACCAGATGTACGCTGGCAGACAAAGGGATAAGTGTGGCATCTTATTTTCATGCAATGCCTAAGCCCACTAAGGTATGACTGGTGGTCATAAGCATTCACATGCTATTCTATCCACTGAACACTGACAAGATGCTGATACTGGGTGAGATATTTGAAATACTCCATTGAGCTAATTAACACTTCAAAGCTATGTGAATTTTACAATTTGACCGAAGAAGGTAAACAATAAGCACTGGTCACATGTTGATAAAACAAATTATTATAAGTTAATAATTCCCATCCAAACTGGACAGGAATGAACAACAAAATGTGTAGATCAGCAGCACAGGACCTTGGAGAAGGGAGATGACAGACTAACTGTAGTTTTCTCAGATATGCTCCTTCATAGATGAAACTGAAGCAACATGGAGGAGGTACAAAGGTCATCCTGGGCACACCTGTCTGAGAGTGCTTGGGCACAGTTATAGGATATATATATATATATATATATATATATATATATATATATATATATATATATATAAAATAGGTTTTATAGTTATATATATAAATATATATTGGTAATATATAATTGGTAATATTACCAAATATACATATATATATATATATATATATATATATATATATATATATATATACACACACACATATACACATACACACAGTCTTTGCCTGCTTCTTAAGTGTTGAATAATTACTAGTTGTAATTATTATTATTACTGTTGTTACTACAACACACATATATGTAGTGTGGTTCACCCTTGTCTGTAGATGATGCTAGGATATTTATGTGAGACTAGAGAATTAAATGGTTGTTAGACTGTCATTAATGTCACACTGAAGAGATTGTACTTAATAATGAAAATGTACAGGTACTCTCATAATCCAAGAACCATAGCATCTAGAGGACTGGGAGCTGTTTGGGTTAGCCTTTCAATCCACTTGTCTAAAATTAAGTTTTCACAGCAGTCATTTGCCATATTTAACAAGTATAGAAAATAGTTGCTATTAATAAGTGTTTACTTTGCCATTACAAATGATTATTTCTAAGCGCTTGGCTTAGGTTAGGTAGACACACTGTGTCTTACTCTGCTTTTTCTACAAACCAATGGAAAGCCCATATCTTAAGGCCATTGTGCAAATACATTCCTGAATCAGGAAAAAGTATACAAAGAGAAGGAAACATAAAGTGGTAGCTTATCAGGTACTACAGTTTAGTTGGCCATGGTTTAGCAAGGTAGCACATCCTTATGATTAAGCATCATGTTCAGTCTTCAGAGACCTTCTTAGACTAAAAAATAATCTCTGAAATGATAATACAAAAGGCTTAACTACTCACCCCATCCTGACTTAGTTAGCTCAGAAAATCTTAACTCTCCTTTAGTTCTTCATACATTGTCTCGCAGACTCTCTTGAAGCCTTCTCCTATAGACCTTCGCTCTGCAGAAGGTCATAGCATCATGGAAGGTTTCATTTGAGCCAGTGAAGATCATGTGGTGTCTTGCTAGTAGATTCCTCATGGATATGTAAATTGGTTAGGCACACAAGTTAGGTAGGCATCAGGTAACCCTAAGTTTAAGCACAGGAAATATGCCCAGAAGCAACCAAACTTACTATACCTAGTAGTCAGAACTCTTTAAGCAAGATTAAACCACATAGAAAGTACAAGATTTTCAATTCTATATGAATCTACATGAAAACAAAAGCTCAGATATTTTGTTCTCTTATAATTTGGATTTCTATTACCAATATGTGTCTTAAAAGCATAAAAATATATCATACATTTTCATAAAAATTATCATTCACAATGTACATAATCTTTCCTGTTTTTATTTCATGTTAAAAAAACCTCTCCCTAAACTACTTTATTTAGCATGGTCTGTATTGAAGTTGTTTTTTCAGATCACTAATTATTTGGGTTAAATAATGTATGGAAAAATGAAGAATGCAAGTTCATTGACCTGTCACTGATCAAAGTGTGAGGGGTTTTATGGATCATCCATATCTAGCTTTACTCAAAGTACTTAAGCACTTTGAGTGTATCAAGGAGCATGAAGACCTAAATCAGGGCCATTCTGCTTTTTGTCAGCTACAGGTTTAGTTAGCATTTCAAAAAGAAACAGCCTGCATCCTTAAAAGTGTTCATCCATTTGTATTTAAGAAGCCATAAAATAAGGAATAAAATGAAATCCACTTACTCTTGTGTGAAATGCATATGAGGTCTAAAGTACCTTTCTATATATTTTCAAAACAGTGTTGCAGATGACAATGTGTGTTTTCTCTATGAGTTCGCAAATGCAATTGGTAATGGTACCTCAAGTCTCTTTACAGTGTTGGATATAGAGTCCAGGGTCTTAGATGTATGTATTGTTACCTGGAGAAAATAAACCATTGTCATCTTTGAAATAAGGACAACTTGTTAAATATTAGAGCAGCAGAAGAAACAATGCACTATGCTATGGGGAAGGAAAGATTAATTGTGTATAAGACAAAGGATAAGAAGAAGTTTGAGCAGATAAGCGGTATCTTGAATTTAAAAAATATCATCAAAGTAAAAATCAACTCTATACATTCCTAAAAGATATCAAGTTTAGCAACATTTCTTAAAAATAAACTTACGTGCTGTAGAATTAGTGGAAAATGAAAGAGCCACAATTCGGTTTCTGACTGTGGAAGCCATTGTTCTATTTCTAGAATATCTGTGAAACATTAATTCCCTGATCTTCCCATGATATTTCTTAATAGTTGTAATTAGTATTGGTCCAGCTACCCAAAGCAGAATACTTAGTGTCATCATTAACTCATACATCTCAGATTCTTTGTTTTTAATCTGCGCCAAGTCTATGTGCCATATATACTTCTTGAATACTCAGGCTCCTACAAGATTTATCTTCAAACCTCTCCCTCTCAGAGCTAGCAGCATCCGTATGTGGGAGAGATGTAGAAAACTAATGAGTGACATTCCCTAACCTTCGATGAGATCTTGCAGCTTTTGTAGTTATTTGATGCTTTCCAGGTAGCTTTTTCATGATGGCTAAATCGGTCAATAAGATCTGAAGTCTAGAAGGTTCTGGTACATACTTCCCACCTTGTCTTATCTTTCATTAGGCTCCATCCTGGTCTGTATTCCTTGATCTTGTCACCATAACTGATTTCAGTACTCTCCTGAAGAATGATTCTCATTCAGGCTTTTATTTTCTGCTAGAACAACTGTTTTACTCCAAAGGACACCTGGCCACTAGGCACTTGGTTGATTCCTACACATCATTTAGGTTTCTAAGTGGATATCATAGTCATTGAGATGTATTCTTGGGAACAACTCACTTCCAAGGTATTAAATTGATTTTTTTTTTTTGATGATCAGATTCATCCCAGCTAAGTCATACATCTCTGACAATGTATTACTAGCTTCTGGCCTATGAGAAAGAAAAAAAAAACTGTTGCCCTTATCAGTTCTGAACTTAATCCTTATCTTGCATTAAAGTCCATTAAATATTCATTAAATATGAATGAGCTAATCTACCCTTTAAAATTCACTCTAATGTGCCAGAGATAATGGTTTCATCCTTCCAACTGACCAACATGGGTATTGTTCTTTCCTATGCTGCCAGGAAGAAGCTGAGCCCAGTGACTTTCTATGGTGTCTTAGTAAAGATAGCTACATGGAGCATGCATCCTGCAGTTTTTCACCAATACTATCAATTAATTTTATTGTTACTAATAACTCTGCCGATATAAATCGTAATTGTGTCAATTATTTCTGGTTATATTGTTCTATCCCAGCAGTTCTTAATCTGTGAATTGCAAACCCTTTGGGGGTCAAATGACCCTCTCACAGGGGTCTTCTAAGGTTACCTGCACATCAGATATTTACATTAAGATTCAGAACAGTAGCAAACTTACAAATATGAAGTAGCGATAAAAATAATTTTATGGTTGGAGGTCACCACAATATGACTATATTAAACAGAACTATGTTAAAGGACTGAAGCATTAGGAAGGTTGAGAACCACTGTTCTATCCTGTAGCTCTGTCTACAGAATTTGAATATAACTATTCAGTGTTTTCAAACATGGAAATTGTTGAAAAAATACAGTCTTTCGAAACTAGTTGTGAGAAATTTAATTTTGTTAAAAATTCAGTCTATGATTAATATTTCAAGAAATTTAGTTAATAGTTTAGTAATTGTGTACACATGGATACCACAATGGTTAATTTGTGAAAGAAATCAAAATATGATCATGTTAACAAAAATATCTATCTAAAATTTAATGGCTTTGGCAATAAGATCTGATTTATGTTCATTTGGCTGATACACAGACTTAAATTAACCATTGGAGATTAATACTTTACTTCTGAGTCCCACACATCACCATGTTATTAGAGATGCTATTTAAACATGGGGCATTTAGAAGGTAGTTTGTGATTTTAGTTACATATAGTTACTCATAAGGAGTGTATCTATCCAGAAAACAATAAATATCCCCCTGCATATGTGTGTGTTTGCATGTATCCCACCCATCTCCCTCATAATACTTTTATTCTCCTTCCTATAGGATGACTCAGAAAAGATATTGGCTTTCTGTAGGCCAGTTAGGGAGTCATCACCAGGATGAGTGGCCAGTACCTTGACCTCAGTCTTAATCACAACTGTGAATAATGTCTGCTGTTTAACCCTCCAAGCTGCACTATGCTGTAGTAGCAGTATAAGCAAAGTAATGCAACAACCTTTAAAATATTTCAGTCAATCCATGTTGACAATTAATTCAGCTTCTGCATATTAACAATTAAGTACACCCTTTGAGTAAACTCACAAGTTTCTGTTTCTTCTTCCCCTTGGAATATAATTCATGATGTCTAGAGAAGTGGCTTTCAACCTTCCTAATGCTGCAGCCTGTTAATACCGTTCTGCATATTGTGCTGACTCCCAACCATAAATTTATTTTGTTTCTACTTCATAACTGCAATTTTGCTACCATTTTTAATTGTAATGTAAATATCTGATATGCAGAGATAATCTCTGGCAATGCCTGTGAAAGGGTCCTTTAACCGCCAAAAGGGTCTTGATACACGGGTTGAGAACACTGCTCTGGAGTCTATTAAAATGAAAAAAGAAAAAAAAACTGTGTGCATTAGTTTACATTCTTAAACAAGGTTTTTTTTAATTTTTTTAACTTTACCTCCTATTTTTAGAACCCATCTAAATGGAATTAATAGCAGATGTTGCTGGTGGTATGCACACATCCCTGGCATACATTGATGGGAGAAACTGATTCACAGCAAGTACCTCAATTGCTCTACCAGGCTTTTCCTTACTTGAGACACTTATTTTGCCTATTATAATGAAATGGGTTTCCAGAGAATCTGGCTCTTAAGAACAGTTCTCAACCACCGTTAGTAGGGGTAGGAAGAAAAGATTTTTTGCCATTGACGTATGGCCATTGACTTGTTTAAAACATCAACAGTAAGACCAAGTTCCAGCTGTATATGGTGGGTGATAAGCTGCACATCAACACAGATGTTACAGAAATCCTTCTTCTCCCTTTCCTGCCTCACTTTGCTTCCTTTAGGTCACATCCTATCAATTTCCAAGGCTGATTTCTGGAAGCACCCAAATCTAAAGATTGTATAGTCACATCAGATTAAGAAGGCAAATATCAAGATTTCGTTTCTTTTCAACAGCTCGTCTTAAGTGAAAAATGAATGCGATATTGTGGGATGGGAGAAGGGAGAGAGGGAAAGAAAGAGAAAGAAAGAAAGAAAGAAAGAAAGAAAGAAAGAAAGAAAGAAAGAAAGAAAGAAAGAAAGAAAGAAAGAAAGAAAGAAAGAAAGAAAGGAGGAAAAGCAGAGAAACTAAAGTCCTAATATGTAAATACCCCCCAAGATATGATTTATCTGTCATGTTTAGTCATAATGTTGTGATTACTATCAATATTAACACCACTAAGCACCCACCAGATATATGTATTTTAGAACACTGATTGCTGATGTACACCTAGTTAAAGGATAGCATCCAGTTTTGTGTAGCCTCTGCTCCTGTCACTACAATGTTAAGGTAACATGAGTTTGACAGGGTAAAACATATAGCATGTCCCAAAGAACTCTTTAAAGCTTTGCTGTGTAATTCACCTTGCAAAGTCCCTATTCTGTAATTCATGCTTGCCTACTCTGGCTGTTGCTAACAACAATAAACAGTGTCTCAACAGTCACCAGTATATGCAGGCTGACTTGTCAGAGAAAAAAGACTCTAGCCACTGATAGTTTGCCAGAATTGTCTTTCTTTTTCCCTCTCATCAGCCTAAATTTGGCAGTAGAGGTAGGAGTGTGATTTATGCAGCTCCTCAGTGCGCCTTGCTCCGATCCTCTTTGTCTAGGGAAATGATGAACAACACCCATGACATATTCTTTCCACTCAAGCATTAGACTCATCTGGTGATTTATCCAAGAGGGGAAGAGGAGTGTCTGGTCTTTGCTTGTCAGACAAATATGAACTAGGAAAACTTTTGTTGGTTTGGCAGCATTATGTGCTATACAATAGTGGTCATGAAGTCCGTTCAAATTTTTGAGAGAGCAGAGGGATTTCTCGCTGAGAATGTGCCTAGTGAAGAGCAAGCTTCTGTTTGGTTCTGTTGTTGCTATGATGTCATGGAAAGCGCTCAGTCATTGGAGTTCAGCACACCTGGGACAGAATATTGATTCTCTTGTTTTCTGCCTACACCACTTTTGGCAAGCTACTTTATCTCCATACACCGTTTTCTCAATTATAAAAACTAATGTTGAGCCAGCATGATGGCTCAGCAGGTAAGGTGCCTGCTGATAAGCTTGACAATTTGATTTTGATCCCCAGATCCTCCTTGGTGGAATGGTAGAATCAACTCTCAGATGTTGTCTACTGACATCCACACGTGCACCATGCCCCCACCCACATACACACAGAGTGCGAGAGAGAAACACACACACGCACACACACAAGCATATACATACACACAAAAATACATTCACACACACATACAAACACACAAAAATAAATATAATTTACTAATACTTATATATTTAACTAACATACAGCCAATACTACTGACAAGAAAAATTTTGGGATAATAGACCATTACAATAACAAATAAATATTTGTGAGCTGTTGGATTATAACACAGGATATTTTTTGTCAGAATTATATTCACATTACCTTTTTCATGACTCAGAACCTCACACATGCCACAAATGTACTGACAATGAGAAATCAAAGACAGGTAAAATATGGTTCTTGTACATGAGGAACTTACAACTGAGTTTGGAGGAGAAAAACACAGTGGACAAGTGTGAATATTTTTTATCTCAAAATTTAGCTTTCTTGTCTTGGTTTATTTTTTAATTATTTGTTTTTAATTTTTCTTCTCTCATATAATACATTCCATCACCTTTCCACACCTCCCTTCATTCCTCTACCTCCCCCCATCTCCCCTCTTCCCCACAGCTACCCCCATCCTTCCACTCCCATGCCTGCCTCTCCCCAAGAAAGAACAGTCTTCCCAGGGTTACTGCTTAAACATGGCACAACAAGAAGAGACAGGATCAGACACAATTCACTACTTCAAGGTTGAACTAGGCAAGGTACTTAAGGACAAGCAAGAGGTTCAGGGACCCAAAGTCTTATTCCAGTTTGTATGAATTCTGCAAAAGCATCAGGCCAGGCATCCTCAAAATATATTTGGGCAACCCAGCAAGTTCCATGTCTGCCACTTCTGGCTCTTTAAGTCCCTACGAGTGCTGATCAATTGACTTTATGGGTTTATTTTTCTGGTACCCTCAATCTCTCTGGTCCCCACAATCCTCCCTCTATTTCTTCTTTGGGGTCCCTCAGCTCAGCATTTTGTTTGACTCTAGGCCTCTGCATCTACTCCCCTCAGCTGCCATATGGAGTCTTTCTGTTGAGGACTGGGCTACACACTAATCTATGAGGAGACCAGGATAACATTAGAAGTCTTCTCCTGACTGCCCAGACTCTAGTTCCTGGCATGGCCTGGACATGGTTTCCCTCCTTTTACATGGTGTTCTGTCCTTCCATTGTCCCAGTAGATCCTTCAGTGAGGATAGGCCATAGGTTGCAGTTTTTGTGACTGAGATGGTATCCCAGTCCCACTATTGGATGCCTTGTTTGGTTACAGGAAGTGGCCTGTTTAGGCTGCCTAACCCCCATTGCTAGAGGTGATCACTAGGGTCTCCTTCATTGATTCCAGTGAGTTCCACAGCACTAAATCTCCCAATTCTCTCCTACATGACCTCAAATTCTGGTTGTCTCTCCATATATTCTCTCCCTCCATCCTTCTTCCCCATCCTGGTCACTTCCCTTCCCATCCCCCTCCTTCCCCATCCCTCCTGCATCATGTGTTCTATTTCTCCTTAATTAGAGAGATCTCTGTGTCTCTACTGGGGCCATCCTTGTTGCATAGTCTCTCTGGGTTTGTGTATTTCAGCACTTTCGCCTTTGCTTTACAGTTAATATTCACATATAAATGAGTACATGCCATGTTTGTCTTTTTGGAACTGGGTTACCTCACTGAAGATGATTTTTTCTAGTTCCTTTCATTTGCCTGTAATTCATGTAGTCATTTTTTAATAGCTAAGTAGTACTCCATCATGTAAATATTCCAGAATTGCTTTACCCATTCATCATTTGAGGGGCTTCAAGGTTGTTTCCATTTTCTGACAATTATGAACAAAGCTGCTATAGACATAGATGATCATATGTCCTTGTGGTAAGATAGAATGTCCTTTGGGTATATGCCCAGGAATGTATACCTCGGTCTTGAGTTTATTTTAATAGAGGATTTAGACTGAATGTCTTAGCCATAGTTAGACAGAGAGATAAACCCAATGGGAGACAACAAATATTCATCAAAAAAATTAAAAATTTAGAATTAGATTTCAGTTAGCAAACTTAGGACCAAGGAGAGCTGAGGCTAGAAGTTGTGTGAAGGCCAGAGTAGACTTTAAACCAGAAAGAGACAGTGTTTCAGTTTGCGTCTAAAGGAAGAAGAATAAATGAGTCACAGTTCAAGTAGTCTTGAAAGAGGCATTCCTTCCTATGCATTTCTTCATAGCACTGAGCTACACCCACCCAAATTAGGCAGGACCATATGCTCTACTAAGTATACTGAATCAGTTTGAATTTTGTCTACAAAGACTTTCAATTATACCTCCAAAGCAGTGTTCAATCAAATATCTGTCCCCTCTGAAACCTGGTAAAGTGATCAAATGAATTATCATTTTCAGCTTTACATTTTGATACAATTCATTAAGTGTCTTTGCTTTGTCTTCTGCACTACATGTGTCATCTTTAGGATATCTGGCATAACACAACTGAACACCATCTTGAGAATTTATTTAAGGAAAATTGATCATTGGGGAATTTAATCATATACATATACATATACAGATATATATGTATATGTATATGATTAAATGTAGACCCAGCCTAGTAATATATTACCTGCATAGCTCATCTGATTATATAAATTATATCAATGCTCTCATTTTGTCTTTCATAAACTATTATCAGTCTTACTGGAGACTCAACATATGTAGGATAAGTAAAGGGATGATCAGTGAGATATAGACATAAAATAAAGTGGTCCAAGTGGTGCTAACTTCTAAGGAGGATCCGCTAAGCTTAGTTAGTTTGGTCTTTATTCAAATTGGAGCCATCAAGAGATAGTAGACCACTCTGCATGAGGTGAGATGCAGAGTTATGTTATATTAGGCTACTGGCAGCAGTGGGATAGAAAGTCACAGAGGTGGCATATTCTACAATATGTCTGTCCTCCTAAGGAAGAGGTCTCTAAATATGAGTGAATACAGACAGGACAAGAAATGCACATATTTCCTAGTGTGTAGCTGGAATAATGTAAGCAGTATCTCTTAAGTTGCCTTTTATAGAGCCACTTCATTGTAAAAAATAAAAATCAAATGGCAAAATGAAATAATTTTACATTAAATGTCTATTTATTTCCTATCTAGTTACTACACAGTTTCCCATGCTTCATTGCTGTGTATCAGTCCACCCATTTCTCTAACCACCTATAATCTTCTGATACTTGGTAATGTATGTGTCACATATCCTCATGCTCCATCTAAATGGACTACTTGACTCTTCTTAACAAGAGCTCACTTTACTTACAACTTATTATTTACTTTGTTGCAAAACTTACATCTAACAAAATATGAAAATATTGAACGTCCATTTTCAGAATGCATGTACTTCTGTAACCAAAATATCTAGCTGAATGTTCTCACAATTGCAGCATGTTTCCTTGTGCCTTGCTCCCAAAGTTGGGCAATTATTATATTCCCCATTACTGATTGATTGTTGTGTCTTTGAAAATTTCGTGGAAATGTTACAGATAGGATGCACTCTTGTGTTACCCATCTGCCATTGTGTGGGGGGGTAGCTTATCAGTGCTGTTTCTTATTATCTTAGTTTTAAATTGTGTTGAGGAGCAGTACTGTATTATGTAACTATTCTGTGATGTATTTATCTCTTCTCCTTTTGATGGATATTATGGCTGCTTCTACTTTTTGAGGATGATCACTAAATCTGCTATATTTGTTCTTATACAATCCTGTTGTTAACATGTTTCCATTTCTCTGGAAGATGGGTGTGTGTTCAGTTATAAGAAGAATTTTGTCTAGGCATTTGCTCTATTTTGTATTCAACTATAATTTATGAGAGAATTCTAGTCTATCCTCAACTTCAACAGTACTTGGTATACTCAATCTTTTTAATTGTAGATATTCTCGAGATACATCCTAGTTTCTCATTATGATGACTAATGTTCTCTTCTGCTTTTCATATACTTAGTGACCATTTATATCTTCTTCTGTGAAGTGACTTTTAAATTGTTTACACACCTTGCATGGGGTTGCTTATCTTTTAATATTCAGGTGTAAAAGGTTCTTGGGTTTCTTTCTAGCCTCTTCAGTTCAAGTTGGTCCTTTGATGTGTGTTTTATGATTCTGCTCTTGCATTGTGTAGTTTGATAACATGTTTTCTTCAGAGTATCTTTAGGTGCAGAAGTTTTAAGTTGGTAGAAATTTATCCATTTTTTTTCTTTTTGTTGCTTTTTGGTCTGGTCTGAGAAAGTTTGTGACTCAAACACTTGCATGTAATTCTAACTTGCAACCCAAACTAAGACTGATGGAATTATAGAGACGGGTTCTTTGACAGGCTACATAGCAGCTGTCCAGAGACAACACAGTGAGTTTTGTTAAAAGGGCTGGTGTCCAAATTTTGGTTGATGTCATGATTACTACTTAGCTCCATACCCTCCCAACACCCTACTTTGTTTCACCTATAGATGATAATCATGTACACTCTAGGTATGGTAGACAATGTAAATTTGGAGAATCCCATGACACTGCTTAAGTACAAAATGAAGAATCAGATTTTAAAATTTCAGCATGTTTCCTCCATCAGGAAAAGATTCAATATATCTGGTCATATAATCTTTCTGAAGTACTTATATGATATAAGTTCTGAAGGAATCCACAAAAGTGTATAGTCAAATATCAGATGAGATTGAGCTTAATTTGAAACAGGATCACAAAACCAAAACACTTAGTATAGAAAGACAAGCTAGTTTGTGATGATAGCGATCCCCATTTGTTACATCAGCCCACAGGCCAAGTTTGTCTCAATACATGGTTTTATAAATACTTCTTTTCAGAACATAGTCATTTCCTTTAGTTATTCATTATATGTGTTTACTTTGGTACTACAAGGACTGTAAGAATATTTTAGCTCAGAAAATAAAGCCAAAAAAGACCAAAATAGTTATTATCTGTGCCTTTGCTGAACAGTTTGCTGGTACCCAATATATATTATTTTTAAAGTTGTATGTACATCAATAAAACAGAAAGTTATATGTCCATTTCAAAGATGGTGAATCTAAAGCTTGTGAATTGAGATGACGCTTCCAAGCTGAAAAAAGGAAGAACTAGAGTGCAAATTCATGGATGAATAAACAACCTTAGTACTTAGATATTCTTTGCTGTATCATATTCTATCCATAAATTACAGTCAATAAATTAATGGAATTATGTTATCTCTTGGATATTATAAAACAAAGCCAATGGCAGCATGTGAATAGCCAGTGTTGAAAAGTGACAAGGAATTGTGGTATTCATTTACTCATATGTAAATGCCTGATATAATAGCGGTACTTTGATAGGAGCCTGACCCATGCTTTGCAGTCATATTTGATGTTGGTTCCTTCTTGAAACAATGTGATTTGATACATCTGCTGTGCACTGTAATACAAGACAGAGAAGAGACAGATAGCATCCTAAGATAGACTCAGAGTTAGGATAACCTGAAGGTATCAGGACAGAAGTGGTAGAGGAAATAACATTTTACCCAAATTGGTCAGATATGGACATATCCCCTCACAGTCAGTGTCTGAGTTTAGAACAGGCTACATGGTGCAGTATGCTCTTAAAATTGACTGAGAAGACTGTCTAAAATATTATAGAAGAGAAGAACAGAGGAAGCTGTAATAAATGAGAAAGGTTATACCTATCATGACTGTCCATTTTATTTAGGACCAAAAAAGCCTTTTGAGATGCTGTATTTGTAGTGCTAAAAGCAGAGCAGTCCCGGTCTCAGAACCAATACTTTCCGAACAGTGCTGTAAAAGTATATAGCTGCAATTCTCCCTAACTCTTCTGTTAATATTTAATAAAATCTTCTAAGGCAACAAGGGAAGAAAGAATGAACTGTTCAACTGGAATTCTATTTATAATGATTGAATTAGCTGATGAATTTATTTTCAATTATATTTCATTTTTGGAAGTCTCAGCACTACTGATACACAGTATGATAACTATGAAAAGGGTTATAGATCAGATATGCTAATTAATAAAACATCTTATTCTTGGGAAAAATAACAAATAATCAAGCAGTCTTCTTTATAAATTGATTTTAAGAATTTTTTAAAATTAATATTCTTTCATCACATTCTTGTTCTATATTAATAAAGAATTTTAAATCATGACTAATACATCGGGCATTATAAACTTTGATTGCTTAAGGGCACTTGATAGGAATTACACTTGATTTATTCATTTTTGCTCACTTATTCAATCACTCAAGGGATACAGTTTGAGAACCTACTATATATGGGAACAACAAAGATGAACAAAAAAGTATTCTACCCTTTATTATTTCAGGATTCTTTTAGTAGAGGGATATATGAATAAATATTAACAAAGCAAAGAGGCAACATAAAAGACAATGAGAATACATGTGATATTATGGAAGAAATGAATTATTTCTTCTTTAAGTAGATCAGACAGCAAATGTCATGGATCTTTGAACTTCTGTTGACTCTTTGTTGCTTACAATGAAAGCATGAATACAATGGGAGAATTATAAATGGGAATTTATGTAGATTTAGCAATCAGACCTTTGGAGCCTTGAAAAGTAGATGGGATATTTATTAAACTATGAGGGAGGCTGGTGATTTGACTCACCTGGTGAAAGGACTTGACATAAACTTGACAACCTGAGTGCATTTTCTACAACCTAAAGAGAAAGGTTAGTCAATGATGCAGGCCAATGAAGGGACCCATTGCCAATAGGGTGGAGAAGCATTGATGAATATAACTGATATTTGCCTCTGATTTCTGAACATACACTAGGAGGGCGGATTCATAATAGACAGACTGACATCAAAAGTGTGTGGGTTACTTTAAGAAAGAAAGTCAAGTAACTAGCAATTAATCTCTATGCATTTCAAGAATCAGGGTGGGGTTGGAAGAAGGAAGAAAGGTGAAAGAGAGAGTGAGAAAGGGATATATATAGATAGATAGATAGATAGATAGATAGATAGATAGATAGATAGATAGAGTGTGTATAAGGGGACATTTGAAAACCAAAGTGTGCATTCGATAGAATTTGATGGTCAAGGAGCCACAGAGGTTTCATTTCAAAATGTCCTGAGCATATGCAAATCCTTATTTTCTAAATCAGAGAAAGCAACTCTGCTTCTTTTTTCCACTCTGTTCATCACATTACCAAGCTTTTAAGAAGTCTGTCTATTTATAGTTATAGAAGATGGTCACAAGGAGGGCCCCTGCATTGCCTGTGTAACTGCTTCCTTCTTTCCTTTGATAGGCAAGCTATGTCAGGCAGATTTGGACTTGCCTAACATAGTGGGCTCCTTTGTGATTGGTCATCTCTCTGCATGTGTAAGGGACATGTTGGGAAAGAAGCTGCTATCTGCAAAAATTGCTTTTTTTGGCTGAAAAAGCAATTTTCTCTTTAGTGACTTTAGTGACTGGCACTTTCTTTGGTCATTGTGGGTTTCAGATAGACTGAGAAGCAAAATAAAAAAAGCTATCTAAGATTCCTGGTGGCATACTTACACAGGCAGTTCTGCTGCTCTGTCCATATCTTATTTTGGCCTCTGTACACTTTGGCTTAAGCCTGAGGCCATGAAAGGAGGGGCATTCTCTATCCCCATGCATTGTCAAGCACTACAGAGCAATATGGTATAGTTAAGTCTTTAGAATGTCCATCTCCATGTGACAACTGCAGTGTCAAGTACTCTCATCAGTTACATCACAGAACTACCCTGGGAGAGCAGATGGGTAACAGGCAAAAGGGTAGAGACCCAAAGCATATAGTGTCAAATAACTAGTGTCTCACCTTTCTTCACCCCCAACTCATAGAAATTCGTTTTCAATGCATTAACTGAGTGGTGCTCTTTTTTTGGAGTAAGAACACTGCCTTTAGGTTCAAATACAAGTTCTGTTAATTGCTGTTTCTTTGATTCTGGGTAAATTTTCACAGTTCCTGAGTCTCAGTTTCCATACCTACAAAATGAGGCTGATGATTGATGCTCATTTTTTTCAGTATGGGATAATACAAGGTTAAATTGATTTTATAAGGTACTTATCATAACACTTTAGCCATGGCAAGTTCTCTATAAAGACCTGTAAGATTAAATTATATATGTAGTCTTTGAAGACAAGTAGATACTGATCACCTTGTGCATTCAAGTTTGATGTCATTTTCAGATGTTGTAGCCATGGATTCAGGGAAAAAGGCAGTTTACTCTCTGGATAATTCAGTCACAAGTCCTTAGTGCTGGAGCCCTGGAAGATTTTAGCTTCCATACAATCTAGTCTTAAGCCTAGAACTAGAAGGCTTCAGCCTCTGCCTCCCCGTAGTCTAAAATTTTTAGTCCTTTGAGGATTACTGCTGATTTATCTACTCTGACTAGCTCCTTCTTAACTCAGAGCTGTACTAAACTCAACTGACTCTTTTATTTCAACTCAACTCACTCATTGTTCTGTCTCCAAGCTGACTGGTTCAAACTGACCTTCTGAGCTGGCTGACTGTTTCTGACGAAATTCTTCTGACTTCAGCAGATTCTGGCTGACTCCTGTGACTCTCTGACTGAACAGCTCTGTTTGGTTTCAAACTGACTCATTCTTCCTCTCTGATACTGACTTCTTCTGCA
Source organism: Cricetomys ansorgei (assembly GCA_026225945.1). Taxonomy (NCBI): domain Eukaryota; kingdom Metazoa; phylum Chordata; class Mammalia; order Rodentia; family Nesomyidae; genus Cricetomys; species Cricetomys ansorgei. The sequence goes on from JAMJFZ010003206.1 coordinate 913,065, forward strand.
AAACTGCCTTTGTGTCTCTGCCTTAGACTCCTCAGACTGCCTCAGACTACTTCAAACTGCCATGCTTGCTTCATATTGCCTCTGTGTCTTATCCTCTGTCTGCCTGCTTCAGACTGCCCAAGTCTATGAGTTCAGAGCCTGCTTTTCTATCATGAGAGTTGGGCATGCCCTCACTCTGACTCATTCTGCTAACTCTTCCTCTGATTTGTCACTTTACCTGCCCTTCACTCTGATTCATCTGAGATGTCACTTCCTGTCTGACACTGACTCCTTCTGAGCTCTGCTTCCTAACTCCCAAGTGCTAGGATTAAAGGTGTATACTACTACTACCTTTTGAATACTGGGATTAAAGGTATGTGTGAACATTCTCTCTAATCTAGGGGCAGACATACTGACAGAATAAAAGATTAAACATTCCTCTACACATCACACCTGACTTGGTTTAAAGTTGTTATTTTCACTATCACTCTTTACCTAAATATTCCTCTATGAGATATTTTAATACTTCTTTTCTTGATATATGTGACTTTTTTGGACAAACTGAAAGGAGGCCTAAGAGCAAGCTTCATGAGAGGATACTCACTATGTATCCTATTTTCTATTTTGTCCCCAGAACCTGACAATACATGATCAACTAACTGTACCAATGAAGCCTCCTGTTTACATTGCAGATTCACTTTCTGAAAACAAGGGGAAGAGAAATTAGGCATCAACTTTGTGTTTTTCATCCCTGACTTCTAATTAAATGCCAGTGTTGCTTCCTCTCAACCAAACCCCTGCTCCATTGTAGGCAAAGCAGCCAACCAGTTAGAAACACAGAAGCCAGAGGCCCATTCCTTGCACTACCTGTGGTGATTTTAAATTAAGGATGATCAAGGTCATCTAAGAGGCTTACACAACATGCCCAGGGACCAGCAAAGTAGAACAGAGGAGTTGAAAAAAGTCCAGGTTATTTTGAGGAAATTTGTGGCAAAAAGATCTGGAGAATTGCTTGGCTCTGCTAATTTCCCCAAGGGAAACTCCTGGCAAGTATTATACCACAGGCATGACCAAAGAGCTAAGGCAATTTGGCATAGCTGCACTGCACATCCAAGAAGACATGTGCTTAGCAGGAGATAAACTTGCTGCCAGGACCATCCACACTGGGAAAAAAAAATGGAATTTTATAGGAAGCGATTCCATGTGGAACTGCTCTTAGTACAAATGCTGAAGAAAAATATTCATAAAAGACAGTGAAAATTATTCCTGTCACAATTTTAAAGGTCTTGCATAGAACTTTTCACTTATATATGAGGAATATCCATAGACATATACACACAGACGTATGTATATGTTTTCTAGTTAATAGAAAACTATTTTTTTTTATTTTACAAAATTCACACAAAGGCAAGTTGTTGAGTTCAGTGATCATTTCATTTCTTTTTATCTCTTCTCACCTATTTCAAATGTAAAAGAAGCACCTGGTTGTTATCTGTTGATACCAGAATGTTCCATGAATACTATGTACAGAACATGCTTTTTGAAGTCATAGAGACTTATATTTAAATTCTGACTCTTTCATTCACTTCTTGTGTGACCTGAAACAAGTTAATTATCATCTGGCAATATTAGGTTTTAAACTATAACTACTAGAGAATAATTAACACATTTACATTTCGGAGGAATTGGGAGATCTAAATGAGAAAACATCACTCAACTGTCATTGTTACTGATGTACAATAAACAATTGTTTCTTTTATAATTTATGGTGGAGAAGACACAATGGGACAGGGTCTATAGCCTGTGTGTTCTTGGTAAGAGAATCCAGTGTATTCTTTGTAGTCAAAGTGCACACTGTGTTTTCTTGACACTTAAAGAGAAGACCACTAGGACAGATGGACTACTTTAAGAATTGCTACCAGATCTACTTTACATTGTATTGTATGGAAGACTTTTCACGTAGTCAAATGTTTCAGAATTAATTATTTAGAGAAAATAAAATAACAAGCCTGTAGAGTCTATCAAAAAGCTGTTTTAATTTCTTGTACTCCACTGAGGGAGAAAACAGAACAAACAAATAATGGCAAACTATCAGACTTCAAGGGAATTTAATTGTATATGAGTACATGGATTTAATTCATTACATGTATTTTGTCAAAGAGACTCAAGAGGCATATACATTTTCAACATATGCATTAATATCTTTAACCCCAAATTATCAGATCCTATATTCAAAAGTAAAACTTGTAGAGAGCATACATAATCATCATAAGTATTTATTGGTGTAACAGGACCCGGTCAAGTGGAAGACAATAGAAACACTAATTTGATCTGTAGGTAATCAGAAATCTCAGTTATTATTGATCACTATGCTGAATGAACGTGGAAAAGTTCATAACTCTCCTAGACTGCATTCTGAGCATATTGAGGAGAACAGTTCTGATTATTATAAAATGTTATCCAAAGTCTGTTGGGTCTTAAACAATATAATGTTGCCACCTTGTTCAGTTAGGCTACCAAGAGCAATGACAATAACTTCTATTGACTACATCTGGGAACTCTTTGACCAATAACTCATAGGAAGCTATTCCACATCTGGCACTGTGGTTTTCAGTCAAATATCCATGGTTTTTGGATGCAACACTTTCTATCTATGCATGATTCCTCCTTACAAGCTCTTTGATTTTAAATATATTTTTGTTAGCTTGAAAAATATTAATTTCTATATGGCATTGTTATACCTCCTGATTTAAATGACCTTATTTATGTATATTCCCCTATTTTCAACTCCCTTGTATTTGGAATTGGAATTGTATTTGTAACTGGAAGCTTTCTACAACTTTCCAGCTTTTATAGTGCCAGAAAGTGCTATGCAGGATACTGAAGTAGCAAATTCATCAACTGCCTTACCTTTTTGTGGGCTCTGTGCCTCACAATACTAAAATGCCACACAAGATGTACTCACCAATGCAATTGTGGCATGTCTATTATAGAGGCAACTAACTGCATTATGAACAGATTTGAGGCCAATTTCACAGGAAAAAAAATACAAGCCTGGTACTATAAGCTTGGACAAAAGCTAGGGTGATTACAAGATATAAAGAGAAAATTATTGTTGAATTTTTGTTAAACAGACAAGTAGTCAAATTGCATTCCAAATATTTGTTTATACCCGTAGATAAACTGGGATTTTAGCTGTGATCAGAGAAGCATATTTTTTCAAAGGGTCATGGTTAATCCACATACTTATAACTGGTCAAAGTGTTAACAGGAAGTGATCTTTGAATGCTCATCTATAAATGCAGCATCTACAATACCTCTTCCAAGGCCCATTAGCCATCAAAGAGGGGACAGAAAGACTTTTAAGAGTCAGAAGATGAGGTTAAACAACATGGTATACTGTCTTCCGGCTATGACATGGCCACTGCAGTCATGAACAAAGTAAAGTTGTTGCTCCTGGCACAGACCTGTGAGTAGGTACACACACACAGGCAAACACAAACACACACACACACACACACACACACACACACACACACACCACATGAAAGTAAGAGAGGCCTACTTTCAAAGAAGGGTATCAGTAGGAGTGGATTAGGTAAGAATGGATACTGAGGTTTTAAAATTATCAGAGCAAGTTGTATAGATGTAGGAAACTGATATAAATTTAAAAAATAATTTGAAAATATTTTCCAGTTCTAAAATCTTTAAATCATGTGGCTTTAATTGTAATTGCAAAGGCTCAGAAATACTCATAGATGTCTGTTTTCACATTGGAGAACACACTTTTGAGTGATGGATACATATGGAAAAGATGTTTGTTTCACTAGGATGCCTCAGGCTCCGGGTTGAAGCTCAGAATAGAATATGTTGTAAAAATTAATTGGTCTTCTTTAATTATACTACTCATTTAGAAAGGGGTTTCCACATCTTAAATATGATTCAGTCTATGTTGTTAAAAAGACAGATAAATGACAGTTTTAAAATGATGTTAGGTCTTTTCTGTTTAAATGTACTTCACATAAATGGAGTGACCCAGTAGGCTAAAATTAAATGATTAAAAATGTCTCCCTCTTCCATTTTTAAATGGGCACAGATGTGTGAAGCTAAAAGCAGCCCCTTTCTTCCACACCTCAGCTGATACATAACACCTGTGCCTCTGATTTTGACTCTACTGCAGCCAACATTTTCATCTGGAGAAAGACAGATCATCACATGCACAGGTGACAAAGCTCTGTGAAAGAAAGCATATGTGGCTTCAAAATGAGTCAGGCTATAAAGAGATTTTTTAAAAATATTTTTAAGATTTATCATGGTGTGTGTGTGTGTGTGTGTGTGTGTGTGTGTGTGTGTGCGTGCGCGCGCGCGCGCGCGCGCGCCATGTGTGTATAAAGTGCCCAAGAATGCCAGAAGAAGGCATCGGATCTCCCTGGAGCTGGAGTTAGTAATGGGTGTGAACCATCCAAAATGGGTGCTGGAAACTGAACTTTAATCCTCTGGAAAAGCAACAAGTGCTCTTAACCACTGACCTGTTTCTCTAGTTCCCAAAAGAGACTCTATTAGACTATAGGGAGATAATTTCTCATGGACTGAGAAGATTCTACCTACATGTAGAATTCACACACATTTCCTCAGTATCATGGAGTTGTGATTTAGTGATTGATAATGCAAAACTTCTAAAGATTTTAACATAACTGCATTGAAGGCTGAGGGTATAGCATAGGGAGTAAAGTGCTTGCATGCAGGAATGGGGACCTTTGAGGCTAACTGTTCCATATTATCTTAAAGGAAAAATAGAAAACCTCGTTAATCACTTTCAGTTTTGAATCTTCAAAGTCAGATATGTTATTGTGGAGCACTTTAAATATAAGAAAACATAATTTGTTGAATGATGAAAAGGAAACCAATGTTCATGGCTCTACCACCAGTAAATTTCTTCAAAATGTCACTATGAATGATCTTGTACTAGTGTTTATGAACCATGTGAATTATATATCAATGAAACTAAGATTTTATATATATACACATATATATAGATAGATAGACTTCTGGATCATGAAATATAATGTGAGAATGTGAGTGTGGTCTAATACCACTAAATATTCCTCTAATACAAAAGTTTATTTGCTAATTTAGCCTAAAGAGAACATTGAGAGAATAAAAATCTATTTTTACTGACAAACTGGTAGCATGATTTATTGGAAACACAAAGAGTGTTTTAAACTGTGAAGAATCTGTTGCTCCTTCTTCCTGGAGGCCTGCAGAGTGAGAGGGCCAGTGGGTTTAACACCGCATTTGGTTTGCCAGATCTTGCTTCAATGTACCGCTACCTTTGTCCACTTCTCTGTAAGCACTTTGGAATCATTCTCGTTCCCTAACTTCACCACAGCCTCAGGACCTGGCCCTTGTGGTCCCTTTGTCTGGGAATGCTTTCTTTAGATGTGAACTTTGCTCTCTGCATTAACATTACTCCTCAGTATGCTCTTGTAGGTTTGTTATTACAGTGACTCTGCTTTCTTTTGTCCCACTTTACGGACATCCTACTTTCACGCTGTTTTTCTGTAGCCCAATTCTCTCTTCCTTCCTTCTGTCCTTCCTTCCTTTCTTTATTTTTTCTCCATAGTCTCCTTCCAGTGCATATTGTTCCTGGTATTTCCATTTTGTAGCTGTTGATTTCACCAGGGTAAAAGCCGTTTATTATTTGACTAATTGAATCACTGGTTCTTAGTCCTGGAACCCTAGATTTTTTGGCCTCCATACAATCTAAACTTCAAGATGCTAGCACAGACCTAGAACTAGAAGGCTTCAACCTCAGCCTCTATAAAATCTAGAATATATAAGCCTCCAAGACTTACACTTGACTGAGCCACTCTTAATAGCTCCTTCTGAATTCAAGTTACTGATCAACTCACTCGCTGTTCTGGCTCAAACTCTTCTCCAAGCTGACTGGTTCAAATTGAGCTTCAGAGCTGACTGACTGTTTCTGGCCAAACTCTTCTGACTCCGGCAGACTCTGGCCGACTCCAGCAATTTCTCTGATTGCCTTAGATTGAACTGCTCAGCTTCAAACTCACTCACTCTTTCTGTCTGATACCGACTTCTGCCAAACTGCCACTGGGTCTCTGCCTCAGACTTCTCAGAGTGCTTCAGACTGCCTGATTCTCTAAACTGTGAGCCTGCTTTTCTATCATGAGAACTGGCCACATCCTCACTCTGACTCACTCTGCTAACTCTTTTACTTGTCACTTTGCCTACCCTTCACTCTTGTTCATCTCATCTGTCACTTCCTGTCTGACAGTGACGCCTTCTGGGCTCTTCTTTCTGTCTTCCAAGTGCTAGGATTAAAAGCGTGCACCACCACTGCCTTCTGAATACTGGGATCAAAGGTATATAACATTATGAAACATTTCTTTCTACATTTCATCTGGACCACACAAGCCTTTGAATGTGATCCCTTCATATAGACCCATGAATGTGATCCCTTCATATAGTCCCTTGGATTTTATCCCTTCCAAGCTCTCACACAGGCCTTTGAATATTATCCTTTACTAGAGAAGCCATGCTGCTGGATTAAAAGATCAAATATTCCTCTACACCCTTCCAATTGTTAAATGTGAGAAGAAATGTCATCTTGTTCTTGTTAACAGTAACTTAAATTAATGCCTGGAGTGGAGTGAGTACCTGCCACATGTTTATCCTTGGATAAAACCTTGCAAGGCACTCCTGGAAAAGATTCCATTTTATCTTGAGTTAATTTGGAGGCGAGAGGAGAATTCTAAGTTGTTATTATTTTAAAATTTTTCAATGACTGATTTAACAGAGGTAATTTAAGAGACCTGAAGCTTAACAAAACATTCAATTTTCTCTTGACATTAGAACATTTGTAAGAACAAGATCTAGAAGCTATCTAGAAGGAAGAACAGACAGGAAAATCTACATTGGCAATATAGAAGCATTAGACAGAGAATGGTCATAGAAGATACAGTCAAATGGGATTTCAAAAGTGAGAGGAGCCAGCCAGATGTAATGGCACATACCTGGAACTCCAGCACTAATGAAGCAAAGGCAGCACAATTAGTATTTCAAGGCCAGTGTCAAGGACATAGTGAAGTTGAAGCCAGCCTATTAAGATCCTGTCTCAAGGAAACAGAGATGAGGAGAGAGAGAAGGTGAAGTGGGGTGGAGAAGGAGAGGAAGTGGGGTGGAGTGAGAGAGAGAATCCTTATAATGATACCTAATAGATAAATCTGGAGAAACTCACAAGTCTAGACATAGCTGTAACTCTGCTTTATATGAAATTTTATCCATACAAAGTAAATGTATTTGAAGGGTTCAAAATAATTAGGAACAAGTTCTTACTTTTATCAGAATAATCATGATAGACTTATTAATGATCTATGCAGTCAGTGAGCCTCAGAAGCATTTTTGAGATTGAATTTTTGAGATCTCATAGAAGAAAGTACCCAATTCTTCGAAATGCCCTTTTGGAAGAGAGAGTTATCCATCAGCATTAGAGTCTTGCCAAGACTATATATATTTCCTAAGAAAGACACTCTGTAAAGGTGATAATATAGTTATCTCCCTGTCATGTAGTATAATTGATAGTACTAGTCAAAATTAATGGATGTCAGTGTGCAGTAAATTAATGCACAGTGTGCTCAGAGCCCAAGCTCACCACATCTGGGATTTCAATCCACAGCCCAAATTAAAGTAAAGGAAAGGTGTGGAAGACTTCACAGCTGAGGGTGCAATAAAGACTGACAAGTTTAACATCATGACATTGGTCATAAAATTAGGCTTAACAACCCCATGTACTGGAAGTGAGGCAGACGGGTATTCAAATGGAAATGTGTGCTTGTTATAGGCACCGTCTCATATTTATTATGTTACTCTGAGTTTACCATTCCCAACTGTGGCTCTGCCCAAGATCTTGTAAATTTGATAACATATGGAACTTAAGAAATACTGCATGAATGGGGGCTGTCTATTGGTTTTCTATGGCCTAGATTAATGTTGAGGCAATTTAATAGACACAGGGTGGCAAGCATGATAAGAACAAACTTCCTCCTCCCATGCATGCAAAAGGAAATTATCCTTTTTCAGCTACATTTTTCAAAAACTCAGAGACTCTCTTTCTCTCTCTCTCTCTCTCTCTCTCTCTCTCTCTCTCTCTCTCACACACACACACACACACACACACACACACACACACACACACACACGCTCCAAGAACACAGAAACAGAAAATACAGAAGGGAATAGACTCAGATGCGCTGGAGCTTTTGGAGAACTTACATTAGAATGAGGACATCGTCTTGTGACATTGGAACTAGACATTGAAAGAAAAATGTATCCTTTTTGGTGCCACAGGTGCCATAAGGATTTTGCCTTATTTCTGATGAGGTTGATGAAGCTGAGCTCTATAACCTTGACATTTCTGACTTATAACTGAGGAAATTTTATTTGCTATTAGACAATTTTTGTATACTTAAGCCACTGGGATGTTAGCCTACTTATTTATAAATCCAACAAACCAAATTGAATAATCATCATGAGGCACAAATAAGATAAAATCCATCAAAGGACCAAGTACAATGTTTAAAACAAGGATGCCATTTATAATGTATAGGCTGAGCTCTGGGCTATCACCAAAGGGTATGACTCATATCCATGCCTATACACGTGTTAAACATCCCTCTGTGGTATAACTTGTGTCTCATTCTCATGGACCTCCTAATAATTATAGTACTGGAAGTCATGTAGAATACACAATGTCACTTCAGGTATCTACTTAGATAACAAAGTCAAGGAGATTTGCTGTTATCTTTTCAAACATTCTGGCAGCAAAATTTGTGAACATTGTGTTTCAAAACACATCTCCCAGGTTCTTATAGCTCCTTTACATAGCTCCCACAATGGGCTCTCAGCATTCCTGCCACTTTATAACCTATGTATTAGTCCATATTGCTCTACCACAAGTCATGGAGTTATTTGAACTTTTATTCAATCCTGAGTACTTAACTCCTACTGCAATGTTTGGCATAATTCTTTCTCAGTAAATGCCTGTTAAATGAATGACTACTTGCTGTATTGCATATGCATGCATTTTAGCATTACTTGGAATGAATTACTGAATTCTTAAGACATTCAGTTTCCTCATTTACAAAACTAGAGAAAACACATTGCTAGCAGTTATCTTGAGATGTATAAATATCTGGTCCAGGGTATGTATTTAATAAATGGAATACTCATTAATTATTATATTGCTCTATATTTGTTATAACCCAAATCACAGAAACTATGCACTTATTTTAAAAGGTCTTTGATTTAAATGATAATATTCATAACATTCATAAAATAATTTAAATATTGTGCTGCTATCACCCTACAAGTTGATATTTGTCTTTTTCTTATCATAATACTTAATTCTTATTTCATTTTTGCACACTATCCTAAGCTCTTGCATTTCTTCTGTCTGGCATGTATACACACACGCACACACACACAGAGTCTAATGAAAATCAATTATTATATCATGTTGGTTAAGTGGGGCCAATGTGACTATTCCTTTCCTTTAGCAGTGACTATGTGTTCTGTATTTCAAAAATTTTTTGGAGCTAATTATCACGTGAAATGCAAATACTGGCAATTGGATTTCTAGCAACACTTCTGGAAGCTGATCATACAGAAGATATAGGACCAAACACTACAGACAGTAACATGCTCATGGCCCTGTGTTTATCCTTAAAGGTCAAGACCTTCAATCAATCCATTTTATTCAGTGTGCTGAGGGATGCTCATGGCAGTATTCTCTACTGCCATGGACCAAATGGAGGGAAGGAAATGCCGACTGGACATTTTCACTGTGCCAGAGGTTTAGTTACATCCTTAGAATCTAGAGATGATGACTATGATTCCTGCCCTGCCCTACGGCAGTGGTCACTTAGTAGTGACGGAGAAAGGATGATATATTCACAGCATTTTCATAGATTACTTGATGGTTTTAGTTGGAGTGAGCACAGGAAGTGTTACCTGTCAGCACAAGAAATAAAAGAAAGTTTTAGGAAAACCTGAAGAAAACAATGATTTGAACAGAGATTACTTGAAAGACTGATAATTGTGGCTACATATTGGATTCTAGTGAGAATCAAAAGGAACTTTTAACTTAACATATATCATTGTTTTAATATATGGTATTCATTCAATATACATAGCAAACAATTGATATTGGATGATAGCATTAATGTAGATAAAATCATATGAATTTCATTTGTAATAGTAAATTTTGACCAACAATCTTCTAAATGGATATAATTGAGAGAAGGCATTCTAGACAAAATGAAAACAAGACCAGAGGCATAGGATTTTGCAAAAGCTTATTATTTATAAAATATTTTGATAGACAGGTAACACAGGTAAGACAGAGGTTGTATGTTGGCTGGCTGAAAAAGGGCAGCTGTGTCAGGGTTAGAAACCTAGAATTTATCCTACATGAAGAATAAGTTTAAGCAAACAAGTGACTCAGTCAGATGTATTTTTAAATGGTATTTAGTTACCACGTGGAAGATTAATTTGAGAAATTGAAGGCGAACGACAGTACAAAAAGCTGGAGGCCTATTATAGTGTCACAGGGGAAGAGTGGCAGAAGCAGCCTGGGAGAACAGGATGGGCAGTGGCAGCAAATACAGGTACATACTTCAGGTGATTTACTTGGTGGCTTACTTAAGAAAAATAAAGAATGACAGGAGAAATGTTAAGAACCCTGTCTGCATAGGGCTGGCAATGAGTTTAGTCTGGTATGCTTGTCTTTGGAGTGTCAAGTACAGAAACCAAACAGACATTTTCATAAGTTAGTCTGAATTCAGGTAAACCATCATTGGAAATCACAGTTGAGGAGTCTTTCATATGGAGGAAAGAACTGTCTTCCTAGAAGATGAGAGTGACTGGGCTCTCCATTAATCAGAGGAAGGCAGCCGGGCATAAAACTAAAGACATTTGGAGTCTATCTAGGAAACTAACACCTTTTAGTACCAGGTGTTAGTACCAAGTGCCAGGAACAGGGTGATTGTCAGTATCTGGCATGTGACAGATGTCCACAGTGGGTATTAAAGTTGTGTAGTGTAAAGGAAGCCAGGATCTCATAAAAAGAATGTCCTCTTGTGCTGCCCTGTGGAAATGGAATATATATGTTGTGAATAGAGATTAAGAAGCTGTATTTCCCAGCAAGCATCACTGTATATGGTTCATGAATCACACCTTATGAGACATGGATGATATAACTATTGTGCTTAAGAAATTCTCCATGTGAACCTCCTTTGGCTTGCATAGCAGTTAACAACAGAAGTACTTTCTTATTCCTGTTCTTTACTTATTTCTTGAGCCAGAAGAGTTATCCAACCCCATGTCAAAACCTCACACACTCAGAAAAGACTGAGCAGACACCAAGTCAGGCTGAAGAAAATGAAGGCAATCCATTGCCATATATTTGTATTCTGTCACTGAGGCACTGTCTAATGCTGCTGTAACTATGATGTATAGGTCTATCAAAGCATGTGTTACCATGGTCTGAATTCCCTGACTGGAAAAAAATGATTAATGCAGAGATTTGCATTCGATGTGGTTGTGGGCATCAATATTTCAGCTTAGGTAAACAGGGGCTTTACCTAATTTATTGGCTCTCATTATGGATGGCTTGTAGAAGCCAAATCCCTGCACCCCCCACCTCCAAAATGACCTTTTATGCTCTACAAATCAATCTAGAAGAAGTGAAGCAAGTTGGTTAATATTTTAGGAAGGAAAAAAATGACTTCACATGTCAGGAACTTAATTGTTGTGATTTTGACCCATTTTGAAATTAGTTAACATTTGCTTCAGGCTTTTGACTACATGCATTATTTATTTTCGTTGTGACCTTAAGTCTCTTCAGGCTCCAATACGCCTGTAATATGTGAAGTTTTTTTTTCTGAATATTGCATTTGAATAATAGCATTAGGAGTACAAAGACTTAAAGACCAAAATGTTCAATACACAACCATGTATGCACACACACACACACACACACACACACACACACACACACAGGGCTATTCATGTTATTTCCAGCCAATCTGCTTTAGTGAACCTTTTAGCTTTCATTGGCAAAGTTTTAGATGCTACAGCCAGCATTACAGAGCAATTTCCCTGTAAGAGTTTTATATTGCAAAGTGTGTCAGAAGTTAATCAAAGGGTAACGATGCAAAAGTCTATGCATACACTTCCTGGGGACTGAGGCCAGCACATGCTGTCAGTCACTGTCAAAACCTTAGCAGCACCTTTTCCTCTCCTGTGAGAAAATGCTCTTGCCCACAAAGGTCAGAGCCTTTATGGCATAAATCTATTAGCCTATTGTTGTAGTATGAATCCTAAGGAGAAGGCATCTCATCAGCTGTCTAGCTCAGAGGCACAGGCTCTTTAGCTTCTTGCCTTAGAGGGTGAAACTCTGCATCTTGCCTCTGACTATCCGCAGCGGCTTGGGCTCATCCTATCATAACCCCTGTATCCTGGTGAGTAATCACTTATGCTTGGCCTTGAAAATGACTCTCCCATTACTGACTCTGTGTAATCATGAGCGAAGAGGGCTTTTAAAATCATTAAACAAGCTACCCCTCCCAGCTGGCCCAGGCATCCTCAGCATGGAAGGGTGAGGTGGAAAATGTTTCATCATGTTCACTCTAGGGGAGTAGGGCAATTCAGAATCTGTTCACAGAAGTACTCAGAAAGCCTGGGCCTTTCTGGAATGTGAACTACCTTCTAATCACCTATGTTCCTTTTATTCTTGACACCCATTTGAAGTTGAGCAAAAGCGGAGTATCCATGAGGCCAGACAGCTGTTTCCCAGATGCACAGAAATAACCATGGCAGGTGGCTCTGACTAGGGTATTTGCATTCACATCAGTTTGGATTAAGTCTTTCATTGATTTGGGTCATCGTTTATGTACAAAGCTCACAGAACAAATGATGTGTACATCTCTGGCAGTCTTTTCTAAATCTTTAAGCACAAATATAGACTTCTTAGGATTAAATTCACCTGGCACAGTGTATTCTGTGGGAGATATTTTTCACTGCGTAGACTTTAGCAGGGTGTTTAGTACATGTATAGCACACATACCCCATATGCCCAAACTCCATTCATCTTACTCTAGGTCTCTTTCTTGATATAGGTTAATTTTTGTGTGTGTGTGTGTGTGTGTGTGTGTGTGTGTGTGTGTTTGTTCACAGGTCCTCATGTGAGTGGGTACACATCCATAAATGTGAACTTGCATGTGAAAGCCAGAGGTTGACATCAAGTGCTTCCAAAATTTCATTGTACATTATATATTAAGGTAAGACCAATTCTTAAAACCAGATGTCACCAGTCTGACTAGAGTAGCTAGCTACTTGCTCTGAGATACTCAATCCAACTGCAGAGTGCTGGGGTTACAGGCTGGGCCGCAAGCCGACACGGCGTTTACACACAAGCTGGATGTCCACTGCAAGCCTTTTCTTTGTGTGGGAAGTGCTTTACCCATTGACCCATATTTCCATCACCCTCAAAAACTTGATGAGAAAGATACACCTAATACTGTGTAACCTGGAAATACTTTTACTTTGTTACCTCTTCTGGTGTATTTCTTGATGCTAACTTTGTTGATATCCCATGATGTTTTTCAGGTGAAGGGTGAGGATTTTCAGGTGAGGTCTTCTGAATTCAAAATCCAAATTAATTTATGCTTACTTTTTATGGTGGATGCATGCCATGTATTTTTTAAAAGTTATTTTTCTTAAATTAAGCCTCTGGACTTTCTGCAGTGTCCTAATCATCCAGTCATTTGCAATAGCTGTTGCTTTTCTCGCCCACAACCAAAGTTTTCTCTTTGATTTTCTTTTCTAGTCATAGGTCTATGGATGAATTCTTATCTTCATCAATACTCCTGAGTGTTCTCAGTTTAAAGGAAATTATTTATGGCTCAAAGCTGTTCACATTTTACAACTGTTTTGGTGTAGCAAGTTCAGGACTACATTCATTTTCCATCTCTGGGCATAACCATCTACACGCTCTGTTCTGGTGACTAAAGTAACCATCACCTACTCAGCATCTGAAATCATGAATTTATATGTCTTCCTAGGGCCCTTTCCTTCCTTTCTCCATCTAAGTCCAAGTATCAAATATAAACTGCCAATACTAAATCTTAAATGTCTTTCAGTATGCCTTCTCTGTTCATCTGTCCTACAGAGAGTTACACAGACACCCACCCCCATCACGAGAGTGTATTTTTTGAGCTTTGCTTCTACAGGCTCATTTTTGCAATGCCACAGTTGCTTTCTTCCTCAAATAGAAAAGCAAGCAATTAGAGGTGTGTGAGCCTGTGTGCATGTATATATGCATGTGTGTGTACGTGCGTGTGTGCATATATGTGTGTGTGTGTAAAAGCTGGGTAAAGAGTCTTCCCTTTCATCTTCATGAACAGTCATGTTTCAATTGTAGCACTCTTTTATTAATGTATCTCCAATGTAAGTGGGCTTTATCACCTGCCTGCCTCCAAGCTTCCACATGTTCTAATCCACATTCCTGATTACACTGTCTGTCATTGCCAAATACATAACCTTGGATTTTCACCTTCATCCTCCTGCAAATACAATTTTGTCTGTCGGACATAGCTACCTTCCTAACTGACTAGTGAACTGCTTTTTATCTTTGAAGTGTGAGTTCAGTGAACACAGTGCTGACACTGGGCATCAAGAGAGCTGGGCATTTCCCCTTCCGGGCCCTGGAATGACCTGGCTTCCCTCCACAGACAGCAGTGTGATTGCTTTTTAGCTCCTCTTTCTCTCACCTGCCAGATTGCAAGACCATTCTGAATAGTCTTTATAAATCCTCTGATTTAAATCCTGGACAGTTTGCTTCAAATTTAATTTTTATTAAATTAATGAAACTTTGTTTTTTTTTTTTCCGAACTCAAATCTTGATTTTTTTTTCTACTTCCACTTTACTGCCAGACTATATTTTGTATTTTTAATTATCTTTTAGGGGGATATCTTTAAAACCATTGATTAAAGAATGATGAACAAGGTCACTGAGCATGCCTGATAGAGTGTCAGATCTATTGCATATGTGTTAAATTCTCATATTTTAATATCTACTGCTACTGGAAGAAGGTAACTACAAAAGCTTACTCATTCAGGCATTTTTAATGCAATTAATTCTTACCAGCAATAAAATTTGTACCAAACATGGTGCAGGACAATGATTATTCAGAAGTGTCTGTAACACCACTAAGTATGAAGAACCATTAACCAAGTCTATGTACGTGTCTATTAAAGAAGTCAATTAATGCCTAAAGATACTTCAGTCATTACCAATCTCTCAAAGACCATGAAGAGAAATTCTTCAATACATCTTTGGCTTCCTATTTAGGTATCACCTCTCTATACTGAGGATTGCCTAATCAGTAACCCAAAAGCCACCTCTTTCTCTGTACCCCTGCCCTACACTAAAAGTCTCCACTTATTTTCACTGTTCTGTTCTTCTACTGCCATTGACCCCTTTATTTCTAACACTTCTCACCCTGTACTTTACAGTGCACTTTTTCTTCCCCAGTGTCTTTTTATACCCATGCGCATCATCTGGCTTGGCCGTGTTCTTCTCAGTCCTGTCATCTTTACTTAGAGTGTCTTGTTTCTTATTTTCTGTCAATTTCTCCCATTCTAAAAATTGGTCAGAAAACAAAAGACTGGGTTCAAATTAGATGGAGGATTGATGTAGAAAATAGGAGCTACAGATTAAATGTGAGTCACTTCAATACCCTTCTGAGCAGTAGAGGGGAAATTTTTGAACACATGTTGTTTCTGATGTGATATAGACACGTTTTTTACATTACCATTTGACAGAAAAGAGTATCCTGAACTATCATCCACAATATTACATGATAGATACCATGATAAAATTACTTGTAAAGTGCTTTTGGACCATCCTCAAAAGTACCTAGGTCAGCTCAAGATTGGGAAAAACTCAAATAAGAGGATTAGAAAATGATTATTAGTTGGGATCAATAATTTTAAGATAATGCTTTTATATTTTCTTATTACACACAAATGTGAATTGAGACCTAGAAGCAAAATTTGATGATGAGTGTAAATTCATCATAAAACATCAAAATTGATTATCAACATTTTTGTTTAGAAATGTTATACTGTAGATATTGGGAAATATTAATCTAGAGAGATTATAAGTAAACGAATGTCCTTTGAAATTCAAGAATATTTTTCCTCTTTCTAATGGAACTTCTTATGCTAATTTGTCTTCTGTGATTTTAATGAAGATTGATTTGTAATTGGAGCATTTCACTGGCTCTATAACTAATAATGCACAAAATAACTTCCTTTTTAGTATGCATGAAGCATGAGAGAGTACTAAGACTAGAATTCGGTTAGGGGTAGGTTGGAGTTGTATATGTTTGAATAAGAGGTTTATACTGATGATTAAAATACACACTAAAATGAAAAGATTTTTTTCATTTGACCTTTGTGAATGAGAATCTACATCTTAATGTCTAGCATTCCTAGGATATTGAAATAGTAATGATCTTAGGTCATGAAAGAGTCCTGATCTCTCAGTGGAGCCGCGAAGTCTTGGCAGAATTTCTAACACGCAATCTTTGCATAAAGAAAAGTAACAAAGCAGATCAGTTGTATATGATTATGCATTTTCTTGAAAAGATAATGAATATGATAAAAAAGGATTCATTTTTAGTATGAGTTAAAAAAATATGATGTCCTGTTGCATCATAGTGTTTTCAGTAGTCTTTCATATGAAAGAAAGCTTTTATGCCTTAGTATATGATTATAGGCAGGATTAGACACATCACTTCCCTATCAGTGGGAATTAAAGCTGCTTATTAACATGTGGGTTATACCTTTGGCACAGTCAAATCATGGAAGAGCAGATGCATGTTGCACTTGCTGTCTCAAAGGCATTTTGTAATTAGACTAGATTCATTTGCCAGGCCCCTCCCTGGGCTAATGAGCTTGAGTACTGTTGGGGTTCTTTGCATTCAGAAAATTAAAGTTAGAGATTAACTGACTCTAAAATGACTCTTGTCTCATGCTTCCAGGCTGTTTCAGAATTTAGACACCATGTGGGTTTCAGTTCTGAGGGTGGTGTTTGAGTTACTTGTTGGGAACACTTACTGCATTTTTATTCCGTTCATGAATTATGAAGGAAAACGATATTAATTGTAGTGAGGAAACACTATGTCTGAATATTTTAGGTCACTCATTTTCCTTTCTATTTTACATGCCTTTATTTTCCTTTTCCTAGATAAGTCAACATTTCCACTGGACAGACTGGCCTGGACAGGGAAAGCTGCATGAGGTAAGCCATTTGGTGAGCTACTGTCCATACCCACGCATTCAACCCAAAAATCTCGTGACATACAAAAAAATTAGCAAACCTGGATTCCTATATTGAAGACATACTCTGTTCACCCAGATCATTGCAAAGGCCTGAGTTCAACAGAGCAGATCAGTGAGTGACTCTTTCAATCTGATGGCCTCAATATTCACTCAAGTGAGGTGACACCTGGATATGCATAAGATGCATGGCCATTTTTTGATGGGGTGGGTATTAGAGAGGACTTTTCAAAGTAAGGATAAGATTGTAATGAAGTAGGGTTAGGGTGTGTGGAGATTTGTCTACTGTCCTCTGCAGAGAGACCTCAGGCTACTGAGCTTCTCTAGGCTCCTTTTACCCAGATAAGACAGGCCATGAAGGTCTCTGTACTCAGCTGAGTTGAAGCAGTCTATATGCAATACATGTTTCAAAGTTGATTCTTATCAAGGGAAGAGAGACTGGACTGATCAGGACCAGAATCATATGAAGCGTCTATTCGAGCTACCCTCCTGGTGGCATCTGGATTGCAGAGAAGTTTTCAGTGTTTCTGCTTTTAAATCAATTTTCTCATATAAGCTGTGTGACTATTATTTTAATTATGAAATATACAGATGAAGTCTTAAAATTATTTAAGGCTGATGGTCTATTTATTCAATTATGATGGGATCAGTCCAAAAAATATCAAAGTACTGAAAGTTATTATAGCCATGCAGTGGTGGCACATGCCTTTAATGCCAGCACTTGAGAGGCAGAAGCAAGGGGATCTCTGTGAGTTCGAGGCCAGTCTGGTCTACAGAATGAGTTCCAGGACAGCTGGAGTTACAGAAACCCTGTTTCTACAAATCCAAAATAAAATAAAATAAAAGTTATCATCAAACTATTTACTGTGACATTACTTAATGAAACATGGACAACAACTGAATATCTGGTAGTTCAGAACATGTTAAATAATGGTAGTGCCAGATATAGTAGAGTATTATATATGAGGTAAACATTATGCTGGTGCAAAATTTCCAAAACTTAAGGGAAATAGAGCATCCAAGTATCAAGTAGATATAGATTATTGAAAGTTTCTAGTTGGGGGCAGGGCCTAATGGAAATTAGGTGGGGTGAAAAAAACTGCAAACGAAAGGTCTAGGAGTCATGTACATTCTCATGCTTAAGTTCGTTGAGACAATATGTCACCTATAATAAATAGCATTTCTAGTCATAATTGGCTCATTTCTGTTTCCCTTTGTGAGTGATGCATATAATAACACTTGTCTTCCTGCTGCTGACATTTCTGATGCAAAAAAGAAAGGGTAGCATTATGCTTTCTTTCTGAATTTCATTGAGTGATGTAATTGTGTACTTGTGCCCAGGATGAACACTAATGACATAGACATTTCAAAGTTTTTATATTCCTTTCCTCTGACATATGACATACCCTATAACCTAGTCTTCCCCTAAATGAAAAGTATTTATTCTAAATGCTCTTTAATAACCTACGCTAATTTCTAGATACCCAGGCACCTGAGAAATTTGTGTTGTGGCATATTACATTTTCTACAGAATATACTTTGGAAGTCAAAAATGCTTATCTCTAAACCTAAAGGTTTTCTTCTCACTAACATGAGTTCCTCCCTCAGCCTGACTCTTTCAGAATGCCCTTGGTGTATGCCTCATTAACATGCATAAAATATGCTACAGATGTTCAATCTGTTTATAAGATGGAGGGAAATGGAGGCCACATGAGAAGATCGAGGTTAGGAATCCAAGAAAACTTAGATTGAAGACAATGCTCTTCCCTTTACCATAGACTTGCAGAAAATCATTGAACCTCCCCATACTCAAGATTTCTGAAATAAAGGTAATAACACCAGTCTCTCAAAGTCTATTTAAGTCTCTCAAAGAGAGACTTCTCAAAGAAATATTACTTGTTCAGCCCTTTCTTTTAGGTATGTTGATTTCTAAGATTTTAACACATGCTTTTGACATAATTGGTTTTAAAGCCTAGGAAACCTGGGAATGCTTTTTGCAACTCAGAAAATCTTCAGAACCATTCCTTTTCCTCCCTACTCATATAAAATGTACCTTTCCAGGAGCTACATCATACTCCTTGCTGCTCTTTTTCTTTGGTCCTTCTGGACTTATGAAACCTTGCAGTTTTAGATAACTTCAGTGCTAGAGAACTATTATCTTCTCTGGGCAATCTCACACTGTGTTCAATCCAAAGAAAGAGGTAATTAAGGAGGTAGACACAGTAATGTGTGAGCTTAGTTACAACCCTGTCTTTTTGTAATTTACACAGATGCTTGTTCTAAGACTGAAGTTCTATGTTCTGTCACCTAGATCTTCAGAACATCTTAAAATTGTGCTCATTCTTCATCTAGAATCCACACCTGATCAATCTTCTATTACAGCATTAACCACTTCTGATGAAAAATTTCTAGCCTCAGTATCAGGAAACCATAGCTCTATTTTTCTACAAGATTAGTTAGACAATTCAAATGATGTTGAATATACAAAGAAGACATTCACTGATGTGACAAAGCACCTTCTGCTGGGAAACTGAGTGGTCTCATGTAGGTAGTTTTATGATTATACCCCCAATGGAGATTCTGCTTTGAAATGGAGGTCCTTCCTGACAAAGGAGAATTATAACTGTCCCATTACTGAAAACCATTGACAGATGTGGTGAATGAAGTCACATGAAAACTACTGCATGGACTTGATAATAGTTGGGGCTAGTAATCTACAAGAGCAGAAAAGCACATGACTTTAGGAATAATGTTCGCTAGTGAAGAGACATCCCGAGGTAGACACAAGTGAGGTGGGAGAAAAGATATTTTCATGTCCACAAATTTCATAGTTGATACTCTTCCAAAAGAGACATATTAACAAAAGAATGGTATAAAAAATGTCTGTAGAAAAAAAAGTATGTGTTACAGGAGCCTTGGGGCATGAAACCTCAAATAAGAGCTCATGTCCCTACACTAGGGAGCTTAGGAACCCTGATTGTTTAGTTTCTTCTCTGTATCCCTGATGGTAACATTCCCTGCCTCCGTGGAAAAGATTGGACCGCTGTTTCAAAAGAGTCTCCAGGGAAATGGTGTGAGAGGGATCAGAGATGCCTTCCTGCTTCTGCCATTTTCTCAGTTTCAGAGGTGCATTGTGTTGGCCTGTCATATTAAGAGTCCTGATATTGCTGAGGAGAAACGTGTTATAAGGAAGTAAAATGTTGACATTTTTTGGACAGAATGCATCTTTTACTCACAGCAATAGATAAATAATAGAAAAATGCATTTTATAGCAAAGCTTGTTGAATGGGCTTTCAAGGGACCTCCTAGTTCACGTACAACATGTCCTAGACCTAACTTTGTTTTTGTGAAGACGAGCAGATGCAAACCATGGATATGATAGCATTTCTTACATTTATTCATCATAGTGTGTTGAACCCATGAACTCTCATCAAATCCCTTAACAACCTCTACAGCAGACAGGATGACATCTTTTTTTTTTTTTTTTTCCAAATAGGGAAACCCAGGTCTCAGAGAGCTAAATGAGCTTGTTTCAGTTTGAATGCAGTGCTGTTTAACTCTGTATAGACTGGGCTTTCAACTAAGAGGTTATAAACAATGGCTATGGGATTTGCTGGGGACAGCTAGGAAGAGTGAAGAAGAAATAGGAGCTCATGGAATTGTAAGAACAAAGGTGATTAAGAAGGTTCTGGAAGGCTCAGAATAGGAGATCTCTTCAACTCTTACTTTCTTGTCCTCTGTCCATCTCCTCCCCTATGCATTATCTTCCTACCTCCAATAACTGTGTAGAAAAGGCCACACTGACAACCTCCCCACAGTACCTTCTGTTCAGGGCCATGGTTATATTTGTATTATATAGTAAACTTTTATTTTTTTTTCCTCGCAGCATCCCAACACTTCTCTCCTTAAGAAAAAAGCAGCTTGAAATGTATGAACTGTGATTGTGTTTACTCTTTGGGATTGAAACCAATCACATACAAAAACACCTTTTTAAGGAAGAAAGATTTCAGCTCTGTCTCGCATTCAAATGCCCAATCTTTCCTAACTCACATTGAGCAACCTTGAGCAAATCACTCTGGATTTATTTTTCTGCCTGTGCTTCACAGCAGCCAGCAGAAAAGCTGGCCCACATACAGTGTAGTCACTCAAATATTAAAGCTCTTCACCAGCTTTCGCTTCTGTTCATTCTTTCTTTCCTTTTGATCTAACAAAACTTCTTAAATTATGAATTGAGGAGTTTGAAAGGATGTTTTCCCTTCAAGATAGCATAAAAATGTATGACTTCAGAGAGGAAACAGTGTGACTGAGACAAAAAAAGAGACAGAGAACCCTAGTGGAATCTAGCAACGGACCAATGGATGTTTTGCTTCAGCCCATGGGAACTTAAGAAAATTGTCACGCCTAAAATGCATTTGAAAGAGGTTTGGTTTCAAAACACAGTAAATCAAGCTAGTTATTTTCACTTGAAACACAAAACCCCATCTCCAATCCCTCTCACCAACCTTAAGAATATAAAATTAGCTGATTCAAAACACCCTGCATTCCCTATTCTTCTTGAGACATTCCCATAGATCAGCTGGTAAATAATTACTTTCAGTCTTTGAAATAAATGAAAAAGAATTAGTATTAACATAAGCAAGCTCAAATAGAAAGGAAGGGTAAGTGTGGAATCATTTTCTAGAGTAGTGGGTTTTTTCTTGGACTGCAGCTAGGTAGTTATTTTGAGATTTGCCATGTTTATTTTTAATTTACTCATTGGTATGAGTGTAGTTTCAGGAAGCTGTGCTGGGTCTTCTCAGCCTCCTCTCTCTAGCTGGCTGCAGTCTGTGCTCTCCTGCCCTTCTTCACACAGCTGTCTCAGAAGATGTATCACACAGAATCTCAATCAAACATTTTTCTCTGTGTACAGATGCTGAACTCCTTGAAAGCTGTGGAGCTGTACTATGTTCTCCCTTTGTCTAGGACTGAAGTGTGAGGCAGAATGGGAATGAGTACATGTGTGGTTTGGGAAGTGAACTTGGCTAGCTGCAAAGGAAATTTGCTGGATGATAGAGCCGCTTGTCTGTGGTGGTTACTTTTTTTTCAGTTCAATCATATTAAAAATTTGAAAAAAAATTTCACTATCCATAGACAATAGAAAAGATATAAATTTGCAACAAATATTTCTTCCATTTATTGAGCTAAGAAATGGTGCCAAAACCTCTTAAGAACAAATTGGCCCTGAGTATATTTGTGTTCAAACAAGAACTGAACATAGTGAAACTGTGACTTTTTATACTATTCATTTTTGAACTGGAATGGGAAAAGTAATATAAATGTAGAGGATTAACAAGGACACTTAACTCTCAAGGAAGAAAACAACACATGACAAAACCCTTAGATGGGTTTTGCACAATGAACTCAGCTATTGAAGTTGGATACTTCATTTGAAGCTGAAAAACTATTTTCATCGAATCTGTGTTCTTGATCAAGCTGAACCATTTCAAGATATGATGATGACAGTGCTTTAATACTTGATGTGTGGCATTTTAGAGTCCATAAACATTTTTGCATATAGTACCCAAATTTATCCTTGTGCAACTCATATCAGGTAGAATGAGCAAGTCATAATCTTTCATCCCTATTTTATAGTTGGCAAAACAAACTCTAAGAATTCTCTCCATGATCATCAAGCTGTGGTAATAAAATAGCTACTAAGATAAGGGCAGCTCAGAGATGTGGTAATATATAGTCAGGGTCTTGCGTATCTGATGCATTTGGCTCAATACTGGTTCTTGACTAAGATAAACAATATTTATATTTGACTTAATGTTATTGTTATTTAACTGTTGCATTTCTATAATTCTAGTAATATTTATGGAGTTGCTTCTGTAAGGTGGTGTCTCATGGTGAATATATAAAGCATATAGAAATATTTATCATTTGTGGTTGGAGTGATGCCTTAGCTTTTAAGAGTAGATACTGCTCTTGCAGAGGGTCTGACTTCAGTTCCTGAAACTCATGTTAGATGTAGTACAATTTCCTATAACACTAGCTCCAGAGCTACCAGTCCCCTCTTCTGGCCTTTATGGGCACCCCCATACCACACACACACACAAATAATTAAAAATAAAAACAATGCTGAACAAATATATAAAACAATATATAAAATATGTAAATATACAAGTATATAAAATAAACACTTATAATTATTTAAATTTTAAACAAAATTTCTGCCCTGGAAGGAATGTTCTGATCTGAACTTACAGAGTTTTATAGGGATAGTGTTCTAATATTCACTTTCCGCAATATGTCTTAGGTAACCAAGATGAAAGAATCAGGGCTAGAGGTTGGAGTCAGGCAGCTCTGCTCAATCAGAGGTCATGTCATGGCATCATCCTCCCATTTGAAGATAAGCAAGGTTCTTTCTCATTAACAAGATGTATCTATAGAACTCAAGAATATCTTTAAGGAAATCTATATTACTATAATATATAGTATATACTATATAATATTATCTTCAAGTTGGAATCCTCATTGCCTTGTAATTAAAAGCAAGCTTATAAAGTATACTCAAACCAATGATGTCCTGACACAAAAGCAGCCTGCAGACATGGCATTGTGGTTCCAATGCTCACTTTGTAAACAAACCATCAAGCCAACATGACTTCTTTCTCCATTGCTTTGCTGCTTTGAAATTGATGTTAACTCTATTCATGGTCGAAAATTAGTTGTTCAATAGTATCAAATCGTAAGTTCATCTGCCTTCTCAATTGAATATATAATAGAAGGACTCCCGTCCTGGCATCCTCATGTGTCTGTGTAAATTACTTCAATCTAAATTTATATTAAAGATTTAAGTCAATGTGATGATAGAATTCTGTATGCCAAGTACAATATATGACAAAGAAAGGGATATAGGACCTTAGGATCAGGCTGTGCTTTCAGCTGTGTGTCATTGGAAGAGTTACCCCTTCACTATGAATCTCATTTTCTTTCTTTTTCCCTTCTTTATTATTTAATTGAAAATATTCTTCTAGCATTTTAACTTAAGGTTCTCTACTCGACTAAATATGCATTCTTTCACTCTAAAACTTGAAGTATCCAACTGAATATGTAATGAAAGGATCCTCTTCATAGAGTTCTTGTGATTCTGTGTAAACTATTTCTATCTAAAGATAGATTAAAGACTTAAGTCACTGTTATGATTATATATATATATATATATATATATATATATATATATGTTTATAAAATACTCTCATATATGTACCTATAAATATTAATAAGACATAAAGCCTACAGATCCCATGTTGGAGATTAGGTTTCAACCTTTGAATTTTAGAGGATTAACATTCAAAATACAGCATTCTATAGTCAGCATTTCCCAAATCATCCAAGTATCAGTTTTAATGTCTAAGTCAGAACGCTTATCCAAATACCACTTATGAGTATAAGGGGCATGAACTTGCAACATAAAATATCAAAATGCAATGGTAAGACAGCCAAAGGATAGACATTTTAATTAACAAGGGAGAAAAAAGAGAAAAGAATAGGTGAATCCAAGTAAGTTCAAGTACTGTAGGGCAAATATTGAACTCATACTCAAGGATACATTTTACCTGACATCCAACTGTTGCGGTTGCACAACCTCATGACCAAATATATATTGCTGCAATAAAGCACCATGACCAAAATTAATTTGGTAAGTAAAGGGTTTATTACATTGTATACCTCATAGTCCATCATCAAGAAAAGTCATGACAGGAACTGATGAGAGGCCCTGGAGTTATGCTGCTTACTGGCTTGTTCTTATGGCTTGATTAGCCTGCTTTCTTTAATCACCTTGGTCCTCCATCCCAGGCATGGTACTGCCCATAATGAGATGGTTCCTCCCACATCAATCATCAATCAAAAAAAAAAAAATACTCACTAGCTTGACTAAAGGCCAATCTGGTAGAAACATTTTACTCAATTGAGGTTCCTTCTTCCCAAACAACTCTAGCTTGCGTCAAGTTGACATACAATTAGACAGACACCCACTTTCTAGATACAGGAAGCTAGCAATTGGGCTGCTAGAGCCACCAGCAGTGCTGTGACTATGCTTCTGCAGCTTTTCTGCATGCAGTCCATGTGATAGCTCACCAGGCTGGCAATGACATTTCTTTGGTTCTATCAGTTTGCCTCTGAGGGGCAGTCCTACCTCCATGACTGTGCCAGGCATGGCCCTATTAGAGGATCACTACAGTGGCAACACCTCTATAGTAGTCCTTTAAACTGGCTTCATGTCAGACACTTCAGATAGCTGCACCCATCATCCTTTGAAATTTAGATTTAAGGCTCCATGACATCACATCTTGGGAATTTTGTGTATTTGCAGAGTTAGTACCATAAGTATGCTGCCAAGCTTTAATACATGTGCCTCTTGTGAGAATTGTATAAACTGTGTCACTATCAGGTTCTTGGATGCAAACATAGTAGAAGTTGACCTGGGCCAGAGGGTTAAGGTAAGGCTTCTCTATTGGAACATAATATTTACCTATATGGAAGGTAAAGCTCTTGCCTAAAGCAAGTCATTTGGCAGTTTTGCAAAGAACAAAGGGAGGATTTATTTCTGTCAATAGTTTTCAACTTGGACCTTATATGTAAAGGAAGATTGAAAATTATAGGGATGATATCTTCACTGGTCAGTGACCCAGTGCAGCTGAGGAAATCTCAGTTATCAGCGCAGACTGTGGAGACAGCACAGATTGTAGTAGGCTGATTGTTGCTGTATTTTGTGCACAGGATGTATTTGCAGTTAATGCATTTCAGCTACGGGCATATGTACGGGCCCTGTGACCATGCTTATCTACTTACTGTTGTTGTAAGTGCAAAATGGCATTATGGCTTCCTTCTATGCATCTGATCATTTTATCCCCCCTTTTGGGCATTCCTCATCTGTCTCTAAGTCACACCTGAACCTGGTTGATCAGCAGTTGATGTATTCAGAAACTTTAGCTCAGATGAAAGGGAGGAGGTTTGAAGCCATTACCCCTTCAAGGGCTGTGTATTCTGGTACCTATCATCAGAAGCCTTCCCTGAAGTTCTCAGACATATTGCTAGTCCTTTCCAACTACCCCAGTAAATATTGTCTACCTCCCTTCCATACTATCTCCTTATCAAATGTTCCCATGGCAAAACCGTAGTGTTTCCACAGAGTGGTTACTTACAGCCCAAAGCATTTCAACATCTCCTGAACAAAGTCACTTAAGAGAATGATTGATAATAAATAGGAGACATGGAAGAATGAAGAAGAGCAAGTGAGATAACATAAAATCGCCTCTACAAATATCGAGCAGAGTCAGATATGTAATACTTACGTCTCTGACTTTAGAATAATTAAATCATTCATGGGCCAGCAAAAGGGCTATATAGGTTGGTAATAGTGCTTGCTGGCAAGTCTTTCATCAGAGTCCAAACCCTGGGGACCACACGGAAAGGAGAAAACTTACTTTTGCAAGTTGTTTCCTGACCACCATGAGGATACTTTAATGTGAACCTGCTTCTGTCCCCCTCTCTGTCTATCTGTATGTGTGTGTGTAGGTGATACATGTGTGTGAAGTGTGCAGCGTATATTTCAGCCAAATTACTTTGTCCCTTAAATGGCTGACAACTAATATTTTATTTAATAAATGCCATGTAGCTTCCATGCAAGCCCATTATCCTGACTGTTCTCTAAAGTAGTTCACCTAACCCTCATCGTACCTGCATGAGGAAGGTATTGCTATTATTGTCTACTACAGATGGGAAAGGACACTGAAACATTAAACAGTCTGTCCACAGAAACCTGCATAATGAGTACAAATGTGAGAATTTGAACCCAGGTCATCTAACTTCAAATGATGTAATTTATTGAGCAACTGTCATGTGCTCTATTCTAGCACTATTCTAGCTAATTTATATCCACATATCCATTATCCACTTAATTCTTCGAGGCACATATTACCTTCTCATACACTTGCTCTCCCATTCACATAGAAAAAGATTATATAAATACTCATAGAAGACCTAGTTTCATGATATATTTTTTATTATAAAGCATATGGCATTTAAAGACTCTTATTCAGTCCAGTTGTTGTTGAGTGTGTGTGTGTGTGTGTGTGTGTGTGTGTGTGTGTGTGTGTGTTTAAGAGAGAGTCTCATGTATCCCAGACTGGTCTCCTACTTACAATATATTCAAAGATGACCTTGAAGTCGTGATTCTCTGGTCTTTAACTTCCAAGATCTGGGACATAGTGCACCACTAACTTACACCTGGATTTTTGAAAAGTATTATTTCAACTGAAACAGGTACCTGCAAGGAACCTAGAATTAGAGGAAACACATTATGTGGCATAGACATGACATATTATGTTCACTTGTACTGCTAAAAATGTTTTACACACAAGTTAGTATACAAAGCAAGTGTTTCATGAGGTTAAAATTAACAGTGACAATCTCAACAGAAAAGTGAATGAAGATTCAGATCAGACTTCCTGGGTTCAAATTTCTGATCTCTCTGTAATTATAGGTTCTCTTAAACAGCTTGACTTCTTTCAGTGTCTTCTGTAAGTCGAGGTTATAGTACTGATGACTAGAGCAGATACACAAATAAGTGTGGCTATAGCTTCAAGATGAAAATGTGGTACAGTGTGGAGGGCCTAGGTCCCAAAAGGGCAGAGGTGACAGGAGTGAAGAGACTGAGAGAAAATACAGATCCATGGGCCAACTGTCGAAATAATCCGTTGAGACCAGGGAATCTTAAGGTCATGTTCAAGATTTCAGAGTACTAGGAAGCTCTGAAGGACTGTATAAAGGGGCTGCTTGCTTAAAACTGTTTCTTAAGAAACATTGGTTCACACTGTGGCTTCAAAATTATACATTTTTAACTATTTAAAAATTACATTTACTTATTTTTTGTTGTTGTTGTGTATGTGTGAGTCCAAGCACATGCTACGGTGCATATGTGAAGGTCAGAGGACAGCTTCTGGAAAGCATTTTTCCCTTTCCATCATGTGGGTCCCAGAGTTAAGCTCAGGTTGTCAGCTTTTTCAGTAACTACCATTAAACTGCTGAGCCATCTAGCATCTGAGACTTTGACTTTCATTTTAATAAATCTTGCTTTCAGATCCTACAAAGTATCAAATGTTTATTTTTTCTTTCATATTACCTATAATCCTATGAAAGCTTTAATACAAAATACTTTACATTTTACAAAGGACGTCACTAAATGTTAGAACAAATCTGGACTTTGGATCCAGATTCTTCAGTCCCCAGATCGTCCAGCCATCATCTGGTGCATAGAATTTCTTGGCATTGGTATCTATTGCAACATAGTATAGTATGTAGACAGAAGTCACGAGGAGTATGCAGTCTCTAGAAGATGCACACTAACCTAAAAGTCAGTGAGTCATTCCCTTGCATTAACCCTCTTCTCTGCACTTCAGTAGAACCAAAATTTGCTGCCAGTTAATAGGAGACAGCAAAACAAAAGAGAAAGTCACTCCCATTTTTGTATTAGGTTAGATAAAATTCATTTTTCATGGACTGGGGTGAATGATCCCTTTGTTAGAATGAAGAAGTAATACACTATATAATGAAAGAGTTACACATCTAATAATGGCAGACACCCTAGTCTTGCTGAGAGGAGCATTTATGTGGCAAAAATAAGACTACAGACACTGCAGTCCTGCAACCTCAAGAAACTGAATTTTTCAGATAGTCACAGGTTTTCAGAAGAGGGCTAAAAACCCCGAAAATAATTTGGCTATGTTCACACCTCATGGGTCTCTGAGAAAAAGTCCCAAATAAAGAAAATCTGAGTTTGTGTAGTCTAGAGAGCAGTGATTATGGTCACAGTTCATTATGTCAGCAGAAACAGGAGAAAACTGTGGTTCTTGGAAATGGATATTAGACTATAATAGTTTTAGTACCCAGGAACTCAGGAGAACATGGGACAAAGAAAATATCTCCAAGGCAGTGGAATAAAGCAAGGCAGATCTCAGATGAAGATTAGGATGAAGGCTGGACCAGAGACTGTCTCCCATTTAACTGCTCCTAATAGTAACACATTGTCTTGCATTCCTTAATTACTTTCAATTTCATCTTCCTTGGTGTTTCTTTTCATTCCAGGTATTCTTTGTTTGCTTGGAATAGCTTGCCTTTCAGGAAAAAAGAAAAAAAAACAAACAAACAAAAACAAAACAGCAACAACAAAAAAAAAAAACAAACAAAAAACACTAACTCAAACTGGTTGGCCTGCTAATATATGATGTGAACACGTGTGACCCTAAGTCACTGCATGGAAACAGGAGGTGTAGTCTTTCCTAGCATTTCCTTCCTAACAGAAAGTCCATTGCACGTAAATGCCACTAGCCAACATCTATGGCAGCTCTTTGACTAGACTCCATTATATATATCTATCCAAAAAGCAAGTACTGTCAATGAACATCGGTTCAGACCCAAGAGACAGATACTTCTAAGATAAGGCTGAAAGAAGACTGGGCAAACCTGTGTAACAACGAGACAGAAAAAGAAACTTAGTATTTTGTACTATTTTTTAATTTTGAAAACATGTTTTTCTACATTATAGTAATAATTACTTTACTCACAATACAAAATATTCTTCAATTAATATACTATGATTTTCTAGTATTTCCATAGGTATACTTTGATATATTTACAAAATTCAATGTCAGAAAAAAGTATAATATTTTCTAAATTCCTCAGATTTATACCTCAGTGATTCACATAGAATTGACATGAGATTTTGTATAAGCTAAGTTTAACAGTACCAGGATACTAAGGTTTTTATCAATCGAAAGTTATAGGAATAATTCTATTATTTTAGATAATCATACTGGTATTTAAACCTTTGAAACAAAGATAAGTGATTAAATATACAAAAATATTCAAGGTCTGTGATAAATCAATTTGTTATGAATTAATCACTCATAACAGTTAGCTTATGTTAACTTAGAGATTCTCCAACTTAGATTCTTCATAGCAATACTCTGGGCACATTCCAGAAACTTTTTTACAAAACATTCTATTAGTATATGTTCTACAAAATAGTGGTTTCCATGGTGACGTTTCCTCTCTCTGTGTGTGTGTGTGTGTGTGTGTGTGTGTGTATTTAACTGTTCCTAATAGTAACAAATTGTCTTGCATTCCTTAATTAATATCAATTTCATTTTCTCTGAAGTCTGTTCATTCCAGATCTTCTTTGTTTGCTTGAAGTAGCTTGCCTTTCAGAAAAAAAAAGAATTTACAAAACCAACTATGTCAAACTGGTTGACCATGTGGCTACTTCATATATTATCAGGTCCATAGGTAGTGACATTTCATTAATGTCAGGTTGTTCAATGTGCATATATTGGTCAGTGGCATATATATACATATATATGTATATATATATATATGTATATGTATATGTATATGTATATATATATATATATATATATATAAATTGATAGCAATGATAGTATTTTCCATCATTCATCTACTCTTCTTTCAACAGTAAAATACTTTAACTTACTCAATAAAAGTATATAATCCAAATCTACTGTGAATCTATCCCTAGTAGCAACACTATTTATTCCATTTATTAAGTACCTGCTATTTGTTATCTTATCATTAATTATTGTAATTTAGCCTTCAAAAACAACACTATATCCATTTTACAGAGAACAACTTATGAAATTTAAGAAAACTACTAATTAACCCTGGCTGGACAATGAGAAACAGACAAATCAAACCCACTTTGCTAACTCCCACATCCATTAACACTCTTACATGCCTAACTGTCTGGAATAGTAGCTGTTCAATAAATAGTGTGAGCCAGTGGGTGAACAAAATTTAAGTTCAAATCAGTGCTTTGTTCCGTGGGATCATTAAAATGGCATTTCAAAAGCACACTCTACATTATCTACCAATTAAAGTACATTTAGAAAAATATGGTCTGTTTCAGCTTTAATTGATTCAGTTGCTTTGATTTGGCTTGTTGTAATAGGCCAACACCTGACCTTCTCTGGAGCTTTAAATTATGTCCCTTGTTCTCTGGAATCACTCCATCTGAAGTTTAGTTAATTGAGTAGGAAAAGGAAAGGAGTAAAAACAAAACATTCTTCTCCCCAAGAAACTCTCCCTGCTCCATATGATTCTGTGTCTGTCTGTCTGTCTCTCTCTCTAATTCTCTTTCTCTCTCTTTCTTTCAGTGTGTGTGTGTGTGTGTGTGTGTGTGTGCACACGTGTGTGTGTATGTAGGTGTAACTTGACCACACAATTATTATTATGGCTAGTGAACATGGCTGAAGTTTTTTATCAGACACAAAGAATGATAGACTTGTGAAGAAAATATTCCACCCTAACCTCTTAGTAAATGTTAGAAGTCATTCTCATGAAATATTTCCAGTTCCCTTTGGAAGTCAACATACAACAAAGACCTGAAGACTGTTTTCCATTCACTGACACAAATGTCTCCAGGGTGAGGAGTAGTGTAAGTGTGTGTGTGTGTGTGTGTGTGTGTGTGTGTATGTGTACTCTACTCTCAGTTTGCCTCTAAAGGTTATACAATAATAATCTACGAGCTTGGATTATCTACTACTTCTGTAAGTCCCCAGGCTATGTGAAGTCTAGTTAGCAGATATTGGACAAGCCCCGGCCTCTGCAGTCAAATTGTCGTTAGAGATGGTAAGATGGTTGATCCCTCTTAATATTGGTATGTTTCTCTATTAAGCCACAGGGTGCTTCCCATTGTATCACTTGAAAGGTTGGGGATAGAAATAACATTAGAGAAATGCAAGGCAAGAAGAAACTGATGAGTCCTTCATATAGGCTCCATGTTGCCACTTTGTGTGCATCATCTCACTGAGTGCTTTGTATAAAACCAGTCTTACAATGGAAAGCTAGAGTGATGAGGCTACATGACAAATCTAAGTCATAAATCCAGTAGAATTACAAATGCAACCTAGAACTCTGTGAAGGAAAAGAGTTTTCATGAAACACACTCATTATTATTTGGTTGTGTGATACAAGCATTCACAGTTGTTTCTATTTTGATAGATGTGTAACAGCCACACGATAGCATAACATGCTCTGTGGTCTCAGTTTCAGTGAGCTCAATTATGAATGACGGCATTTAATTTGAGTAGCCATATTTACAAAGTATTTATAGACTTCTGAGTGTGAAGAGAAATGCTTGAAGGAGAAAATAGCTCAGAATTATGTATCAGTAGAATTTCTGTGAACTATACTCAATGAAATACCTTAATCCAACTCTTTTGTTGGAGAAAGGGTCATTGAAGACCAAAGACTTCCCTTACTGAAGATCACCTTCCAGTAAATCAAATGATGATACAATGTCGAGAAGAATTTTCATGAAGTATTAGAATATATGACACATTTTAAGTTAAAGACCTTGCATCTATTACACATTGTGAGTAAGATCACAACAAATACTTCTCAAAATGGGAAAATAATATGAATATGAAATGTCAGAAAAGAACATGGATTCATATCTGGTTCTATGAATGCATTATGACTTCCTTGACAGGTTCTAAGTGGAAAAGATTAAGTTGCCTGAGGGTGTGTGTGTGTGTGTGTGTGTGTGTGTGTGGTGTGGTGTGGGTACTAGGAAGGACTTTATATTGGGGAGTAAGCTGGCTCTCATGACTTCTTATGTGACTTCAATTTCTCATCTTCCACTATTATGCTCATGGATGACATATAAATAATAAATGAGCTAAAGATCAAAATTACTAATAAAGGATCAACTTTGTAGGTTTGCACTTGTCTTGACCCTGACTGTAAAACTGTCTAAATGACTTGCATTTGGCTCCATTAAGGGTTTATATACCATGGGCACA
Source organism: Cricetomys ansorgei (assembly GCA_026225945.1). Taxonomy (NCBI): domain Eukaryota; kingdom Metazoa; phylum Chordata; class Mammalia; order Rodentia; family Nesomyidae; genus Cricetomys; species Cricetomys ansorgei. The sequence continues at coordinate 946,337 of JAMJFZ010003206.1, forward strand.
ATGTTAGAAATTGCTCATTCCGACCTTATTAGAACATGGTGCTTGGCAGCTAAGCCACATGCCAGCTCCAGAGTGGTTTGCTTGGTGTGGAGGTAATTAATCTGGGTCAATTACAGCATCCTTCCAGCATTATTACAAAGGTTCCTTGGAGACTGTCTTACGCAGTAAACAAGAGTAAATACGTATCAGTGTCTGACACTGTTTGCTCTCATGTTTCCTACAAATACACTTCAGAAGTCTAAATGGTAATGTCTTATTTGTCTTTTTTCCCTACCTCCTTTTCGTCCATTTGTATCACGAGAATAAAATGATATCTATCACTGGAGTGATGAACCCATACTGAAGCTAGGAAGGATGTGATATTTCCTAGTTCCAAATAATTTTCAGATCCATAATTTGTATAATTATCAGGATGTATTTCAGAATTATAAATTATTGTGTCTAAACTATATAATGTGACTGAGCATTCTCTTTTTCATAAGACCCTGTCCATGTTGATTCTCAAGATAGATAACTATGGAAAATGTTGTCTTGGGTAACAAAAAATTTAACTCAAATGGATTCAAATGAGAGATTCTGAGATACAGGCAAACATAATAAGCAATAAGAACATCAAATGTCTGCTTCTGATTCTCTAGGTTTCCTTTGCTTTGTATTTGTAAGTAGCAACCTTATCTCTGAGCTGACCGACATTGTTATGAAACATCTTGCTCAGATCTTTCTTCTCTGTCCAGATAGATGAACAGATACCCTGAGCAGACAAGGATTAGCTCTTCTTTTAGAGGCCATAGGCTCTTTAGGACTTAAAGGTTAAATTGGCAACCTAGAAACTTGCAGTCCTGAGACATGAGAGCTAGAGGCTTATTGTTCAAGACTTAAGGAACCAAAGGCTTACATCTCTGAAGGCTAAAGATAATACCTTTTGCTTCGTCTTTAAGCATCAGTGATCCATGTTCTTAGTACCTACTGATAACTACAGCTTCCGGCAGTAGTGTGATGAAGCAGCAAATAGCATTTGAGAACTTTGGGCGCTGGAGCCCTTAGCTCTTCTGGTGCCTCGTATTAAAGACTCTAGGTTCTTAAAAGCAATTGATGTTATAGTTATTGAGCCTAAGGGTTAGAGATCATTGACCCTTAAGGCTTTGATATACCTTTGAATTCTTCTAGGGGAGAGAATCCACAGTTTCTCATCCATGGTTCTTTGTAGTTTCCTACCTTTTGTCAGCCTTGGCTTCGTAACTCCTCCACCTTCTCTATACTTGTGGCATCCCTTGTCTTCACTGACTGAACTCCCCACTCTTTCTTCCCTTGGCTGCTGTCTTGAGCTCTCCAGTCTCTTCCTCGCTGTTCTTGCTGTTCTTACTGCCACTGTTGCCATCTTCATCACTCCTTCTTCAGGCTACCACTTTCACCTCCTCATGTTAGCATCTCAACCTGTTCTACTCATGAGGAAGATTTAAAGTAAGCAAAAAGAAACCATTCAAAACTAGGCTTTTTAAACACATGTTTGTTTATGTATCTGGTAGGTGAGATAATCAGAATACACAAAGCCATCAAAGGACAGATTTTAAAAAGTCTATAAACAGACTTTTAATGGGCATAACTGTCTTAGTTGTGGTTTTTGTTTTGCTGTGAGGAAACACTCATGAACAAAAGCAACTTGGAGAGGAAGGGGTTTATTTTGTCTTACAGCTTGTAAGGAAGTCAGGGCAGGAACTCAAAGTAAGAACCTGGAATGAAGGAATGATGCAAAGACCACAAAGGAATGCTGCTTGGTGGCTTGCCTACAGGTCAATATAGTTGCAATATTTTCTAAACTGAATTTTCCTCTTTGCAATGGACTTTAGCTTGTGTTCAGTGGACATAAAGTTAGTCAGTGCACTAAAGATTACTGGAAAGAACGCTCTACTGGCTGACATGAAAAGTAAACTAGAAAGTGCACTTATATAACAAGAAGAGAGTATGTAACAACACTATTTGTGCCAGCCATGGCACAGTCCTTCATCTGCATCAGTCATAAACCTTCTCCTGGGACATTTAAGGAAATGCTTTTCCTCTGGCCCAGGTGTTATAGCTGCAAGGTAATATAGGCGTCACTAAGGTTTGGGCTGTCAAAAAGAGCATCTTAGGCTGTTTTGCATGGTTGTGCCAGAATACTACCTTCTGAGCTGGAATTATGGTCCAGGAATAAGTAGCTGTGGTTACAGTTCACCTTGCTCAAGAAGACCTTGGAATGTTTACCACAGCCATGACACCAAGCAAATAATAGCTGATTACTAAAGAGGAGATACTTGGCTGAAAATCCTCTGTTCAAGTTAGCCATACTTTAATGAAGAATCTAATAATTTTCTATTAGGAAATCAAATTGTGTGTCTCAGATATCAAAAAAATATTAAATTATTTAAAGAAAAAATAACATTAAAAGATGTCATGCAATAAAGATCTATCATTACAATGAAGTATTCTCTATCAATATGAAACAAAACTTATTCTCAACAAAATACCCTTAGGAAGAATTGGACCATTTTATCTGTGCCAATATGACCACCTAGGACAATGTTTTCTGGTTTACATACAGTGAGAGAAAGAGAAGAACATTATTAGTGCATGAACCATGAGTCTTCATTTACAGTTTTATATGGTTAATTGTTGTCACCAGGCCTATTAGGGCATCCAGAGAAGTGACCACTGATTTGGAATGATCTGAAATTATTTCAGTTCATTTATGATGCTTTGGATGCAGCTCTGCCATGTGTTATTACCTTTTGGAAATAAGGTAATACAATATGAATAAATAGTATCTGAGTCATAAGGAAAGGAAATTTTTGTTTGTTTTGTAGATTGTTATTTTTATTTTCTTTGTACTAACACACATTTATAGTTATAAAATTATGGGTATTGTTAGTTCATTTTATAAATGGGAAGTTGAATGTTCAAAAATGTTGACTGGATCCAATTGATTATATTTAAATGATTTGAAAATTTTAATTGAAAGTGCCTAAGTCATTGCTGAATAAAGTCACCATCACACTGTATATGAGATATTAGATACAAGAGAACTTCTATATAATTTCTATATGTATTACCTTAGAAAAATAGATAATATACTCTTTTAATAAGAAAAAATTAAAATTTAATATTTTCACAATAGTTTATTTTGATTGTACATTATTTATTACAGTGTTTATGTTATGATTATAAAGAGAGAAACAATAATATTTATATGTGTATACATACATAAATATGTATATGCACAAAGCCATGCCCCAGATCATCCTCTTCTAGGTAATCCCTCATTGAATCTCTTCTTCCAGTGATTCTAGATTATTTCAACTTAATAATTAAACTATAAAAGATATGATGAAGAGAGAACAGGTATATATTGTATTTATAATTGGCTTATGGAAGTGAATGAGTGAATGAATGAATGAATGAATGACAGGAAATTCATTCATCTCTAATTTTTAGAGCATGTAGGGCAGAGGAATTAGTGGCATCTGTTTTCTAAAATCAAAGCGGAAGGTAGTATCTTTCATGTTTCACTATAACCAAGGGTTAAAACAGAGACAGAAGGAACTTAGATTGCCCTCACTTAATACTGTATCATAGTTCTGAATTGCACACTTTAAAAAGAAAGCTCTGTAACTAAGGTTCACTGAAGAAAAAAAAAATCTATAACGAGGCCTGATTATTGGAAGCTTTAAGTTTCTTTTCTGGCATACATTTAAAAATAATGAAGGCTTGAAGCCACTTTGACAATAGGTCTGATTTAACTCAACTGATTAAAAGGGTCAACGGGAGTTCATTTTTTTTTCTCCCTCCAGAAAATTTTAAGAAAAATAACTTATCTGTGCCTATATTAGGATATCTTTGTGATTAGAATCCTCTCAACACACCAGCAGCTTTGCAAGAGTTCTTCAGGGCACAAACCGGCCCTGCTGCAGTCTAACATTGATTACAATCCCCCCAACTGCCCAGTACATATCCAGATAGCCTGGTGGAAGGTTTTCTCGCATTGTCTTCAACTGCTGTAGAATATAAAATGTAATCACATGATGGGCTGCATTTTCATCAAAATAGAAAATGAAACTATAAATTCACACATAAGATTGGAAAAGATTGTCATTCTTGCAAATATGTTTTGAAATAAAAAAGTCAAGTTCATAAGCACATAATTACATGGATTCAAGGAGAAGGGTCTGCTTTCATTTCTGTGAGGTGAGTTAGGGGTAGATATTATTCTGTGGTGGGAAACACCTTACTGGCATTCTGCTGAGTCCTTCTAGTCACCTGACCTCACATGGAAAGTCCTTTAGGCTGAATTTATTTGCAAAGTTATCTTTACAAAAAAAGAGTTTGAATAGTGATATAGAGTAGCTGAGAATTTTGATCACATTTTTGTCTCAGTAAAAAACTAAAACAAAACAAGTAAAGTCAGCCACAAGATGAGGTGTTGAACCAGAGAACCTTGGAATGGGTCCTGCTTCCAGCTCTCACTGCTACACTGCTGTTTTATCTTGGTTGCATGCTCTGACTATTTGAAGTGTTAATTTGCATTTCTTTCTTTGTTTTCTTGCGTGGCCTAGTATCTAGTTCCAAAGTCATCTATTCAGTCAATGTTCTTGTTGTGGTCCACAAAAATCCACAGATCCACCCTACCCATAACTATAATACTTACACGATTTCCATTTATCAGTCAGCTGTAAGATTGATTTTCCTTTGTTAGTAAAGGCCAACTCATTTCAAGCACTGGTTCCCCACAAGACCCTGTGCAAATGTCTCACAGGTCTCAAGCTCAATCAGTACAGAAGGTCTGCAAGAGTTCAAAGAGGAGCAATTAGGACTTAGTAAGGACCCTTCTCAAGATCAGATAAGTAGTCTGTGATGTTGTGACCAGAATCCAACTTGGAATCCTGTGAATCCCTTTCCTGCCACTGGAGTTTTAAGCCTTTGAATATCCTGAAAGGTAACAATAAAGATGATTAAGATGCCCAGATAGCTAGGAAAGCTCAGCAAATTCAGAATCTGACTAATGTTTACATTGTTTATTTGCATATTTCTCTAGATGATTTAAGTTACACATAACAGAAATTCTGTCTCACACACGTTGATAAGGCACTTAATAACTTCACCCCCTGCCCAGCTAGAGTGAAAAGAATGCCCAACATAACGCAACTAACAGTGTTAAAGTGTCTTCAAGCCCTACCTTTCTTCCTCCCAGTCCTCTCTCCCTCACTGGTGTGAGTTCATGCTGACAGGATAGCAAGACCCTTGCGGTACCTCCAGGTCTCTCATGTGTGTATTTCTTCCAGTATCACTTTCTTAGGAAGGATGGCTCTTTCTCTTGATAATTCATTGATTCGGGTTGGTTTATGTGACGTTCACTAACCAATCATTGGCAAGGATATAGGGATGATGGCAGAAACTCATTAAAACTATTCAGAGAAGAATAGATGCTAAGAAGATCACCAATGACAAACACATATGCAGATGGGGGTGTTACAAAAGGAGGTTTTCTTATGTTTCTATGTTCAATGGATAATTCATTGTCTTCTAGGTTTGTTTCTTCTAGTCACAGGGGTACAATAGATCCTATTAGAAAGCTGATATTGGCTGTGATTTGAATGGAGCCAGCATTTTTATCACTTGCTGACGTCTGATTACACAAGAGTGGTAATTGTGTCACCCATTCTAGAAAGTCAGCCTTGCTCATAATGAGAAAGTCAATTAAACAGTGAATTTTAAGAACTGCTGTAGACCTGACTGATGCTCAGTTGAAGGTTCTGTAAGCTTTGGTTTGACTTAATAAATGGCCTTGTAAGTTTAGACAAGCAATTGGTATTGCAACCTATGGCTAAATATATATGTGAAAACAGTTGTAATTTCTATCTTTATCATCAAATGATATGCTTGAATGATTGTTCAGCATTACAAGTGTAAAGTAATAACACATTTTGATTTTAATTTACCTTTCCCTAAGGATTAATGACAACTATTGGTTTTTTTATGAATCCATTCAAATCATTTGACTGATTTTAGCTGTCTTTATTTAAACTTAGATGTAAAAGTTTATAAACACACATATATAAGCATACGCACGCATTTGTATATATGACACAAATATTTAGTTAAATGTTCTATGAGATTACAAATTACCTAAGTGATTTTCTTTAAAAGGATTTATAATTAGCAAAAGTTTTAATTTTGATAAAGTTTAGTGCACTACTTCATTTTTTACTGTCTAACATGTATTATCTAAAATGTTTTGGCTATTCATAATTACAAAGAGAGTCTCCTACATGCATTTCTATAATTTTAGCTTTTGTGCTGAGACGCAAGATTGATCTAAAAATAACTTTCTCATATGCTCTGAGGTAAATATCATGTTTACTCCTCCATACCTCATATGGGCACCCAGATGTTCCAGACTCAGCTTCAATTATTTTTCAAAAAGATTCTGTCTTACAAATTGATTTGTTTTGGTGACTTTGTAGGAAACCCATCAACTGTATAGTATTGTATTTATGATCCCTGTGTATAGTTGCATAGATTGGCTTGCCTCCTTTTCCGTCAATATCCTACTGTCTTGATTACCAAAGATGTCTAGCAAAAGAAATTAGAGTATGAATCTGCCAATTTTCCTCCAGCATCAAAAAATGTTTTCCTTATTCTGTGTTTCTGCTTATAAGTTTTGGAAACAGTTACTATATTTCTACAAATATTTCTTTAGGGAGTGTGATTGCTATTATGGAGATAGACAGGAAGACGATGGCAGATGTAGATCAAATTAGAAAGTACTGGACCCATGACAATAATGTGGCCTTAATACAACTAATGAACACTGTAGGTCACTATTTACATGAGTGTTTCAGACTTTCTGTTACCATAACTTTCCAGTGTTCAGTGCAATACTCACATGTCTTAGAAAATTGATAACTGAGTTTTTGATTGGTTTATAATGATATCATCAATGATAATGGGTCTAAGTTTTAATTGTTGTATTTTTTTTCTTTCCATACTTAATAAACTTTGAATCACTTTGGAGACATGTGTTCAAGGTTAACCTTACTACGACAGTATCCAGTCTGATTTTTAATCCATCTTGTGTATTTTTCATATAAACATTGTATATTTTAGTTTTATAATTCAATCAGTCATTTTTCTAACATTGTTCATCCACGCATTTTTACATCTATTTACTTGTTCTTTTTCTTTGTTTGTATATTTGTGTGGACATATGTGTGCCAACTGCACATACGGAGCTCAGGAAACAGCGCTGAAAGTCATTTCTCTCTTTATGCTACATGTCCCAGGGGGATTGAATTTAGGCCGCCAGGCTCAGACACAGGTGCCTTTACCTCCTGAGCCATTTCACCAGTTCCATGCAGTCTATTTTACAAAATCAAGCTGGGTAGTAGTGCCACATACCTTTAATCCCAGCACTTGGGAGGCAGAGATAGGTTGATCTCTGTGAGTTCAAGGCCTCCCTGGTCTACAGAATGTGTTCCAGGACAGCCAGTGTCAGCCAGTGTTAAAATAAAGAAACCTTGTCTCAAACAAACAAAAAAATCATTTTTTTGCTACATTTAGGTCTTTGTGTCTATTTCTATATACTATTTTTTTAAATCTTATGGATTACGTATTCCTTTTTTTTTATATTTATAATCATTCATTATAGATGAACATTTGGATATGATGTTGATAAAAGTCCAAAATTTGTATTATTCCTTTAGAAATTTTTTGGGTTTTTCTAATAAGTATGTTACTAGAAAGCAAACCTGATTTACTAAAATCTTGTTATTAAACTTGGCAAGAATTAAATACTATCTTTTGAGGGCATGTAGATGAAACTAGAGGACATTATATTAAATGTAATTACCTAGAATATAGAGACAAACTTTCATTGCATAGGGAAGCTAAAGAGAAACATTGGCTTCATATAAGTTGAGACAATTTCACTGGATGTCAGAAATGCTGCAAGAAATGACAGAAATGTATAGACCAGATGTTAAAAAATGGGCACTATGTTACAATTAGAAGTGGGAATTTTAGTCTTCTGGACTACAGCCTATTATAATTTATGCATTATCAAAATGATAAAACAATCATTTGAAATTTCTTGCCAAAAGGAAATGAGAAATGTTTAAGTAGATAAAACTGCCATTTACCTTGCTTTGAATATTATCTAATGTATACATGCATTACATTATGGCATCAAACCCTATGAATATGCACAGGTTTTATAACAATTTATAGAAAGATGTTTCTAATGTCATCCTTATTATAAAGCTGATCTTGTTTGATGCAGAATTTGTGGTCTCTAGAAGAGATCTTGATTGACATTCAAAGTATTCTGCTAGGACACTGACCTGTGACAGCTCAGAAAGGACAAGATCCTATGAATTCCACATAGTGTCTAGTGAAAGAGTAGCTTTTTCCTTTATAGTCTTCAGAAACCCTCTGTACAGATAAATAATCAGAATTCAGTCAAAGAAATAAGGTATCCATATGCTTATTTTTGAGGACGTATCACTGTATGCATCTCTTTACTCTAGAACTCCATCTTGAAAATTCAAGTCTCTTCAACTGCATCAACTACAAAGTGTTGCATTCTAACTCAGAAAGCTCATTAGTCTTTATCTGGAGAAGTGGCTTAGATGGTAAAGCACTTGCCTTAGAAGCATGAGGACATGCAATCAATTCCCCAGAACCTGCTTAAATAAGCTAGGTATGGTAGCACAAATTTCTAATCCCAGCACTGGGAATGAGGAGACAAGAAGATCACTGAGGTTCACTGGATAGTCATGCTAACATAGTTGGCAAGCTCCAAGGAGAGATAGATACTTTGTTAAAGGAGGTAGACGGTTTTCCTAAGGATGACACCCATGACTGTACTCCAGCCTTCATAAGTGTACCCATCCACATACCTACGCATGCATGAACATACACAATAGCTTTTTTTTTTTAAAGATTGCATATAAAAATGAACAATACCGAATGCACTCATGGGAGGAGCTAGAGATAGATGAAAGAGATGACAATAACATAAACACAGTACACATGTACAAAAGTCTCACAAATTAAAGCAAACAAATTATTGTCAACTATAAACCAGGCATAAATTATGTGCTGTCATCTGAGTTGAAGAAGGAGGCTTCTTGTAACCCAAGGAGCTGGTGGCCAGTGTGAGCAACATGAGGAGACCCTCTCTCATGAAACAAACAAGATAAGCTCACCACCTCTGTTTTAGGAACACCCCTTACATCATGCTCTGAAGAAAGCATCTGGAAAGATCATGTGTTTTCTCCAGGTGTTTCCTACATCTGAATGTACATGGTTGTGAGTCACCCATTGTCCAGTAGCTGTGAGTTACTGGAAAGGGAGAAGCTAAGTAGAAATTCATAGGATCAAAGAGATATCTAGGCCTGCTACATTATATTTTGTAGTCATTAATGGTTTGTAGGTTAGTGTACTGTCACCTGCTTTGTTATTACTAGAAATAGAAATCTGTCAAGGAGCCTTTAAAACTAAGGTAGTTTGCAGCTCATAGCTATCATACAGTCAGTTCTTGGACTTTAAAAATCCATAGTTCATACCTGGTTATATTCATTGGAAATTTTTGAATAAATGTATACAGAGTTCCAATTTATAACTTTAGAATAATGAGGAGAATTTGTTAGTAAAATATGAAGGACAGTTATTACTAGTTTTACTCATTATAATTTTTCATGTGATAATGATGTGAACCTGAACAAGTACAATAGACACAAGCTATTAGAGATATTCACGAAATTATGTTAATGATTCATGGATGAGACAGGAAGGAAAAGAGGGGAGGATGAGACTATTTCAAAAATTTTCTAATTTTTATTTAAATAAAATGATGTCACTCAAACATGTCTTGTTTGGCAATATCCCAAGAATGTGATGAGGATATAATTTTTATATCATTAAGAATATCCATATGAGATATATTTACAAATATGATTACCGGTGTTTGGTTTCCTGTTAGGGAAAACTAAGAATGATGATTTAGATATTATTACTCGGACATTTTTACCTTTTTGATCTACTAAGAACAAGAGCATTGATGAAAGGGCACATTTGAGGCTGGAAGAGGGCAGAGGTCTACGCATGTGTGATAAGGTCTGAGCTGGGCCTAGAGACTTTGAAAACGTGTAGGTAGTAATGTCTGTTTGGTTACCAAGTCTGTAGGCATAATGGTGAGAAGCTAGATTTATTTACAAAAAGAGAATGGAAGTAAACAATAGCAGTAGATGAGACAGCCCCCAAACAGAGCAAGTTAAAAATAAAGGAACCTTTACGAAGGCCAAGTAAGAAGCCAAAGTGACAACTATTTGCAGGACACTTTAAATGAGGTTTGTCACTTTTGGTTATTGTTCTCCCCACCCTCTCTGTGAATGCATGTAAAATTAAAAAATATTTATTAAAAATGAGACTTGAAAAGGATACTTGAAAGCAAATATTGGTATTTGTGGTAAATTTTCCCGTATGATCATCACAAAATCACATTCTGTGAGTTCAGTCAGCTCTCTCTATTAGTAGATTCTGCATCTATATACAAACTTCCTTTTACTGAAACTTCCAAGAATTATAATTACTTGGAATATGCACATCTTTTCTTCTCATTATTGTCTAAATAAAACAATATCACAATCATTTCTATTATATTAGGAGCTATCGATAACCTAGACATCATTTACTATTGTAAGAAGCATGTGTGTAAAAGTCAGTACAGTCACATTTTATTCAAGAAGTGTAAGAATCAGAGAAACTTTGTGTCTCCTGCAGCTAATCCCTGCATAAATCAAGCAACAATAATAGGTCCAATAGCATTAGTAGTGAGCAAAGCAAGGCCCTGTTCTTGCTGAGCTATATTTGAAATTTAAAAAGTATGGACTATACATTAATGGGTTTTTTTTTCCTTACAGTTTTTGTTTATATAGCTCAGCTGATATTTTCCACATCACACAGGCAGTGAAGAGTTAGTGATTGGTCCAAATGGTGAACAGATTGCAATACAAAAATGTAAATGTGGTTTGGAGAAATCCAAACAGTGTGTGTATTGTCATGATTAGCTTTGTTCCAGCGTTGTTATTCCATGCCGCTGCCGTCAATGTAATTGCATCTTGTGACTATGTTACAACATGTGTTTTGCCCAGATGAAGAGTAATCACAACAAGTAATTTGAACTTGTCATTTGGTAGCATTACTATAAATGGCAGCAGAATATTTTGTTAAATCTTTATGACTGGGATATGCTTTTTGTAATTGTTCCAGAAAGTGACTGGGGGTGGCAGATGTCTGACAAGAGGCTTTATATTAAGCTGTTTCTGTGAGCTTTAAAAAAAAATCTACAATGAACTTTTGCATTTTTGGTAACTCATTCTTTAGGGGGAATTTTGGTTTAAAAGTGTAGTCATCAGCAAGTGTATTACAGAATTGCCTGCACACACACTGGCATATGAACATATTATGAATAAAGTAAGAAGCACAGTGTGTGTTTATACCCCTGGTTCTTTTTTGTATTTGAAAACGATAACACTGTCAGATCACCAAGTCCCTTTGTAAAGAGCTTCCTAGTTTTCAAGCATGGTGCTCTTCCTTGCCTTCCTGTTTTTGCCTCAACTCATTCAATTTTCCTACTTGGAACACACTTTACCCACTCGCTCTGTCATCTTTATGCTTACTACCTCAGCTGTGGCTCAGCCTCTCATGCAACACAACACAGCTATCTCAAGAAATGCCTGTAGTTCACTGTGTGCAGACATTTGAGCTTATGTTAGATTCCATTGGAAGGCACAGTTTCCCTAACAGTCCCACATAGTCCTATGTTCACCTCAGTATAAAGGTACCTCAAGATATCTCGTTCCTTTCTGTATAATCCCAGTAACCAGCACTTAACATACAACATAGTATTCAACTCCACCACCTCATCTCCACCTTAAATCCTAATCCAACTTATCTCGTTAGTATCAGCAAAATCAAAATTCTCCCTTTGTTGGGGTTTTACAGAAAGCAAATATGGACTCAGACCTATTGTAGATTCTTTAGCTAACAACAAATCCTATAATCTATCTTTTATAACTAAAAGTAAAATATTATTTAGACCATGTGAATAGACTCATCCCCTGGATGAATAAATAGGGAGTGGTAAATATTCACAGAAGCCCCCAGGAAAGCACTTCTTTTGCTATTTCTGTGGGTTAGTGAGAATTTTCAGAGTGACTATGGAAACAGAAAGACAAGCAAGGTGGAAATAGTCACCTGAAATGTCTGGATTTAGATGAACAGTGAGTCAGCCACAGATGTGGAACATCTCAGCTTATGGGAGAATTCTTGAAATTGGTTTGCATATGGCATTATATAAAATTCACTGCAGCTATCTCCCTGAAGCCCTGTTCACTCTACAATGAATGTGACTATCCTTTCTTGAGTCTTCTCTGCCAAAACTTGTGCTTGAAACTATACTGAACTTTTTTTGATAAGCTTTAATTTACTTCGAATATAATTTCTTTTGAGCATTTTAAACCTAGGAAACCAATCATGAGGTAAAGATACTGGGAAAGGACTGGGGATATTTCTCAGTTGGTAGAATACATATTTAATATGTAAGAAATTCTGGGTTTTAGCACCTGATAAAAATAGCTGTAGCCATCTATAATCCGCAGACCTGGAAAGTTGACATAGGAAAAACAGAAGTTTAAAGTCATGAGCTGATGAGGAGGCTGACTCACCATGGATCCAGGTTGGCCCTTGTGAGAAAATTGTAAATCCTGGAGATTTTTAAAGATACCGCCATTATTATCAAATATTACGTGTATGTATATGATACCTATTTCCTTTCTTAAATCAAGATTCCCATTAATTTGTGGAGGAATATTCTCAATTTTTGCTTCTAATGAATTATAAGGAATATATTAATCCTGGTCAAAGCACATCTTGAGTCATCTCATTCTATTCATCTATTGCACTCTCATACACTAAGGCATAGTGATAATATGTGGTGCATTCTGAGTAGGCTCCTCTACCCTCACAAGTAAAACTTATTTTCTTCAGTCTCAGTCCTAAACAGCTAGACATATGACCATATTTGTAATAGAATCTATACAGACATAATCAAGTTAAGATGGGGTCAGAAGAGATTACAGAGGGCCCAAATACAATATTCGGATTCCTTATAACCATGAGAAGGTCACTCACTCTATGACAGTAACTGTTGCAGATTCTAGAGAGTAAGCCAAGAAATGCCAAGGGCTTCCAGCAAACACTACATACTAGAAAAAATTAATAGAAGATCATTTTGCTCTGTTTCTGAGAATCACTTTTAGGAGCAATATACCTGACAGCACCTTCTGTATGAATTAACGTCCTTCAGAACTGTGAAAGAATTCATTCATGTTTCATATGGTACCCAGCTTATGACAAATTGTTGTAGCAATCCCAGGATATTAATGCAGATTCTGGTACCTGTAACAAGAGTGGTGTTATAACAAATACTTAAGCATATGAAAGAGTTGGGGAGATTACCAATGAGCTTTGAAACTGATTATAGAAAAGGCCAACATTGTCATAAGCAATTTGCTGGTAAAATAACAGAGCTGCTGAAGTCAATTGAATTAGGTGAGATCTGAGAAGAAAAGGAAGAAAACAAAAGTTAAATATTCCATCTTAGAAAATACATGTATTTTTATAGACAAAATAACTGTAGATCCATGGGCTCAACTGGTGTTTCTAGTGAAGTCTCAGGACAATATGAAGATCCTATGATTAAATACCAGGGGAAAGGCAACCATTACTATAAAGTATCAGAGAGATTTGCTGCCTTGATGTTTAGTGTCATATGGAAAGTAGAATTTATTAGTGAAGAACTTTGGTATTTACCTGAGAATATTGATAGAGTTGAGATGATCACATCTCAACCACAGGAAAATGGTTTCATTTGAAGGTAATTACAACTAAATAAAATGGGAAAAAAGATAAATGCTAAGCAAAAACAAAGCAACAGGTGACAACTTGGGACACACTCAGATAAGAGAGTGCAAACGAACATAATAAAACATCTTTGAAGAAATGAGGTATGTGACTCATGGACCCAAACATCTCCATCAAAACAAGAGTAGAAAAAGGATTCTCTAAGATCTTTTAGAGTTGTAGAGAAGTCCTATGCAGTAATCACTGTTCTTTTGCTATGAAGAAACACCATGACCAAGGCAACTCTTATAAAACACAGCCTTTAATTGAGGCTCTGCTTACAGTTTCAAAGGCTTAGTCCATTATCATCATGGCTAGGAGGAAGGGCGCACAATGACAGGCATGAACCTGGAGAAGTGCTGAGACCTACATTAAGGTCCACATACAGAGAAAAGGAGAGAGAGAGAGAGAGAGAAAGAGAGAGAGAATATTGTCCTGGTGTGGGCTTTTGAAACCTCAAAGCCTATTCTCTGACACACTTTCTCCAAAAAGGCCACAATTCCTAATCCTTCTAAACATTTCAAACAGCTCCATTCCCTGGTGACCAAGCATTCAAATACATGAGCCTATGGGCATCATTATTATTCAAAATGTCACATGTATGATGACAAATAATAGCGAGAAACAGGCTTTTTGAAAATGTCCATTACCAGAGGAATGAAGCAATAGATGTTGGGTCTCCAAAGGGAGATCACTGACTCCCAAAATACTACAAGTAGAAAGTATACAGAGAGGGTATACCTTCCCCTGGAGGATTCAGAGATCAATGATAGGCTTCATCTGGTGTAATTTGGCCCAGTGTATCTTAGATTTTTTCATATTTTTTATATATTTTTCCTTCTTTTTTGGAGTGGGAATGTCAATATAGCACTGCATTTAGAAAAATAAAAATAAAAATGGAAACATTGTGGTGGGCACTCTTTTGCTTAGAAAAATCTAGTGTTTAGCCATTGCTCTTAGGTTTAATTCCACATTTCTTAGTGTGATGGTTAATCTTGGTTGTCAACTGGACACACCTGGGAAGGGAGAAACTCAGTTGAGACATCGCCTAGATCAGATTGGACTGTGGTCGTGTCTGTAAGGCAATTTCTTAATTGCTATAGAGGTATGAGGACTCAGAACACTGTGGGCTGAGCCATCCCCAGAAATACTGGCCTGGGCTGTATAAGAAAGGTAGCTTAACAAGGCAGTAGCAGCTTCTATCCATGGTTCCTGCATGTGTTATTGTTGAGTTCTTGACATGGTGTCCCTCTTTGGTGCTGGACTGTGTTTCAGACTCTTAGCCAAGTAAATACTTTTGTCCCTCAAGTTACTTTTGGTCAGTGTTTTTCTCACAACAGAGAAGCAAACTATTATAGAAACGAATATGTTATTTTCTAGAATTGCATAGTTCTAGACATAGAGATAAAGTTGGTTTCAGAGTAGATAATACTAAAATATTCTCTGGTACCTTTTAGGAGAATTTAAATGATAAAATTAGCTTGTCAATAAAATTTTGTTTGTTTTCACCTTTAGATAAAAATTGCAGTTAAAGTTAGATCTTGGATTAGTTAAGGTTTGGGGAATGTTTAGATGGGTGAAATGGATGAGTATGTTTGGAGACCAAAAAAGATATAATTGACTTGTCATTCAGTACTGACAAATACAATCTTATTCAAAACTAGATTTTTGCTTATTTAGTACAATCAAGTTAGAATGAGATAGTATTGGCTTATCACAATCAAAGGATTTAGTTTAAAATATATGTCTATATAAAGAGATCATGTCATGTCCCAGAAAGAAGGGGAAAGATCATATCGTGACTGAGGCATAGCAGAATTCAGCTATGTAAAGACTATAAAACATTCTTTTTTATAAGCTAAAGATACTAATTATATAAGATTTCTATAAAAGCCCCATAGAGGTGAAATACTTCAAAACAATACTACTGATGAGACCCCTAAAACCAAGAGCTGCATTTAGGATTTTAATACTCAAGGGGACTTGGGCCATCCTAAATGGAGAAGCTTATGCAATTAGTAACTGCTTAAAAGGTCCAGGGGAAGTTCAAGGAAAGCAAAACAATTAGGGCAGAGGGGGACTATGAAGGGACAGGTAGCAGTCAAACTTTACAACATTGATGTTCTGGCTTATCTTAAGTAAACCACAAAGAAACACATGGGATTAAATAAATATGGTAGAAAATTATGCTAGAGTAGCAAGCAAAGCTATTTTTTTAGGACCTAATTCCTGCTGAGTTTTGAATTCATTTTTGTTAGTGACATGTCATTAGATGGTTTTAAGTGAAAGAGTGAAATCTGGAAATATCACATAGTACTTTATAGTTAATTCCAATCACAAGTAGACCCTAATAGTCTTAGCAATATTTAATGGATGTTACGGAGTCCCCAAACTCATATGTTGAATCCTAGCTCTAATGTGGTGACACTGTGCATTGTGTTATAATTCATCCTTGGAAGTGAAGCCCTCATGATGACATTGGTGTTCTCATAAGGATGGACAAGAAATAGAGAAAAAAAAGCAGAGTACAGATGATCTGAAACAAGGAAGTGATTCCTCCCTGAACACTGTACCTGCGGTCTCATTAATAGTGGATGTCTCAGCCTCTGAACTGTGTTAAGTTCTTAATACATAGGCAATTTGCCACAGAAGTCCAAAATTAATAAAGCAATATACTGTGCACAGTGTTCACATATCAAGGTGGGATTTGCTTTAGTCACACATTTATTTTATTCCATAAGTGTATATGTCCATGTTTATGTATGTTGGTGCATATGTGCATGTCAGTATGCACATACATACATGTGAAGGACAGAGGTCAATTTTAAGCATTGTTTCTGTGCATGGCTGGGACCTAGGGCTTGTTGAGTAGGCTAGGCTGGGCTACCCAGGGAGTCAAAGAAATCTACCTACCTCCACTTCCTAAACACTGGTATTACATAGTGTTCATACACCACCATGTTGTTCTTTTTATATGGGTATAGGATATTAAGCTCATGTCCTTATGATTACCTGAAAATCAAGTTACTAACTAAGCTATCTTCCATGGCCTCCTTTCTCTGTAACGGTATATACAAAATTATACCAGTTAGCTATTAATGCCTGCAACAGATGCCTAGGAAAAGTTTACTTTCATCTTTGTTTTTTCTGTATGCCTCATAGCTTTATAATAATGAATTGTCCTTAATTTCAAAGAAGTAGACAAATTAAGATAGTGAAAAAAGTAACCAGTGCAAAGAGAACCTAGTAGTAGTGCAGGATAGAAAGGAAAAGACCATTTTCTGTGACCAAGGAGACAAATAAGCACACTCTAAGGTAAAATATACATGGCTGGTAACAGAATGGTACAGATGAATACAGGAAAGAGAATTTTTTCAATATTTTTAGTATACTGTATTTGAATATAAAAAAAGAGAGTAAGGGGAAGAAAGACAGTGAGGAAGTGAGAGGGGGAGAGAGATGCTTGCCAAGGTCCACATGTCGAAATCAGGGGAAAATCTTTGAGAGTTGATTCTTTCTTTTCACCATGCAGATCCCAAAGACAGAACTCAGGTCACCAGGCATGAAGGAAGGCACCTGACCTCCTGAACCATCTTGCTTGCCTCCAACAAGTAACTGTATCCAAAGCAGTAGGTGTTAAGGTTCTACTAAGGGACAGGTTGCAGAAGACATGGCTTTGAGCCAGGGGTCAGAAAGTGGAGACAATGAGAATCTACCTTTAGGCATATAAAATATGAGGTGACAACAGGACTCCAGTGATTTAGAATTTCCAAAATGTATATTAGCAGGTCAAAATGTTAAGACAAATATTGATAAAGGCAGTCTGTGGATTTGCAGAGGAGCTTAAAAAAGCCAAATAATAATTGATGTAATTATCTTCCTGGTAATAAAATCCCAGAAGCTTGCTATAGGTAGAATCACATAAATTGTTTTACCAAGAGAGTGATGCTCTCACAGAAGTTGGATATAATTCACAAATTATAGTTAATGTGCTGTGGGATTATTAAGCATTTAAATATAACTAAAAATGCAGTAAATTCAACACCTCATAATAAGGAGCTGACAAGTGATGTAGAAAATCTGCTTGAAAAAAATATACCTCCCTGATGCTTGTCATCATGTCCTCCAAGATGAGGTCCATAAATAAACATGTCACTCACAGTGTTTGCACTTCTTCTATAAGGCTGACAGAAAAGAGGGGCAGAAGAACAAAATCAGGGTCTGGATTAGAGAATCAAAGGCCTACTAATAGCATAAACTGCTCTTTTTGGTTACAGTGTTATACATCTTCTAGGTAAAGTCACCTGCAAGGACTCACTGGCATCTTTACAACTATGCAGTAAATATGGCCCATCCCAATCAGTAGAGTCCTGTCAGAGGTCAGTCACTGCATTGCTAATTATAGCTACATCTCTATCATACTATATTCTTCAAATGTTTGCTGTCAGCTCGCATGTCAGCAGTGGAGATCTCCAGGAATTATTACTTTTCTGTATGGGCTAGCCTGCCAGGAGAATGGACAAATATCATGATGCAGAGACACAAGGAATCCGGTATGCCACACTGCCTTGTTCATGCTATTCATGTTTTCATCTACTTCCTACAGGCTGTAACAGAAGTCATAAAGTCTGGATAATGAAAACATACCATTCTCACTTTGTAAGACAACTGAAATAGTAAAATGGGGTATAAATCCACAAGAATTAGGAGAAAAGAGTATTTTAAAAAGTACATAATGGCTAAAAGATGGAAGTTGGGCAATAGTTGGTTTAGTTGGGAAGAGAAACAGAATTTTAGTTCTCAGTGGGAAAAGTAAAGTCACCCTACTTATGTCAGGAAGCCCAAATCACTCAAGAAACCATAGTGTGAGAGACTTGTGAAAGTGAGACTGGGTAGGAAGGGTCTGTGTGGTGTAAAGACTCTAAGAAGTTGCCAGGTCCTCATCGGTCCTCCTCTAGTCGCTATGCCTAAATGATAATGTATGTCTCTGCTTGTTCATCAACTCAGAAATTTGGAAGACTTTTTTATAAGAAGAATGTGTCTATATTTGGAGGCATCAAACACAATTGATGTTGGTGCCCTGCCAAAACTCATTCCAGTGAAATTTTATCCTAAGTAAATGGAGTTGAAGCACAATTCTTTTTGGTACCTGATTCAGAATCTAGACAGGTAATTTATTCTTCTATTCAGGGTCTTGGGGGATTTTGTTTTATTTTATTTTATCAACAAATAAAATGTACTGGGATAGGAGAAATTCCTAAGGACATTGATGTTGGGAATTCTCCCTTCAAAATTTAAGCAGATTACATTGTTTCCTCTGGTGTTATTCCATTCATACAGCATTTATAAGGATCATATTGCCCTGCCATTACAGAAGCCCAGACCATAGAAGATCAGGAAGCATGGGGATATGTTTTCATATGAAAAATCGTAAAACAAAAACAACGGAAAACCCAGGTACAGGTGAAAGAACAGAAAAAAAATGCAGCAAAATAAAATATAAGAGAAAACAATGCAAAATAAAGTATAAGAAAATCTTTCACTCTTTTCTATGGTTGTAAAACTCATTTTATAACCCTGGCACAGTAGCCATAATCATTTAAAAAGTAAAATTCAACAGTTAAAGGAGGAAAGCTACCTTTTTGGGTAGCATGCACTACAGAATATTCCCAGTAGAGCAGAAAGACCTGTAGGGAATGGAAAGCTGAAGGACTTCAGTCACGGAAATGAAAACTGTAGACATGCCAATGCGTGAGGGGAAGATAATGATAAGGAAAGGCTACATTCAGTAGAGAAAATTCTAAAGGAATAAAAAAGAAAAGATAAATTTCATCTAATGGTCCCAAACCAAACTAAAGTCAAGTCTAAAAAGGGAACAGAAGGAACAAATTATCTAAGATATAAGAAGAAATTACCTCAGAACTTAAAGCTAATTCCTAGAATTGAAAAAATGGGCTTTTTCAGATCAAATGTACCTGTTCACCGACCAGCATGTGTATAAAATTGATCTGTATCTAGGTACAATATTACAATACTTCAAAAAGATGAGAAAGAGGATATTCTAAAATATTTCAGAGAAATTAAATAGTGATTAATATATATAAGGTCAGAAATCCGTGTAATTTTTGTGGGTTTCTCAATAGCAACACTGGAAATGAGAGAGAACAGGCAACAAAGTCAAAATCCTGAAATTGTAACTATATTAGAATTTATTCATGGTCAAGCTTGTTTAGAAATATTGTTGGTAAAATGGGGATAGTGGTATGCTTCATACATAATAGAGCTCAAACTTTCTCTAAACTCTTTCCCAGAATATACTGAGTAAGAGTTCAACAATACAAGTAGAAAGAGTAATGGGATTGCAGAAAAAATAAACATAAGTAAAAATATTTTAGCTTATTACATGGCACATATGGATACTCAATAGATGTTACCTGAATTTGAATTAGGAATCTAACTGACTTTGTTTTTACTGCAATTAAGCCTTTTTCCTGTCAGAGTATTCTCAAATACACAGAGCTGGGTTAAAGAACATGTATTATATTTGTGCTAATTTATCCTATAGGACTAAGATATGCCCCAGTTTTTGTTTTGAGCCCTTACAAATATGCCAATGCTCATTCCTTTTCCCTTGTAATTCTCTCTTGCATTTGCATTTGCTATGCTAAAGGTACTGTAATATTAATAAGCAAGGAATTATCTGAATGATATCAATGATGTATGTGGTTTCTGATGCTCAAGTATCTTACAGTTTTTTGAATTCATATATTAGCTCAATATCCCATTTAACTCTTGTGAAGAACATTCTTATGGCATATAAATAAAATAGATCAAAATTTCTTATATACATGCATATACATACACATCTACATATATATCTATGTGTATATCTATACATAATATATAAACGATTATGGCACAGAGGTGTTGCTTTTAAAAATGGGAAGATAACACAGAGGCAGTAGGACAACTGTGTCTCAGCAAGAATAAAAAAAAAATTAGCAATTGAAAAATGAAGCACACCAGGACAATAAGGTCTTATATGAATACAAAAGGAACACCTATTGAGATTTATTTCACTTTCATGGGGCTTGATTCTCCCCCCCCCCCACACATACATTGTACATAAAATGAAAGCATTAACAACTCAGCCTAGAGTATGTAAAAAAATGTCATGATTCAAAGTGAGCTCCTACTTGCATATAGCCACCATCAATTGAAGCTAAGTAACAGATTCTCAATTAAATAGAACTCATATTCTACAGCAGGCTACAAATTTAAACCTCCCTTTTCATCTTTTCCCATGCCTTGCTTTAAGCCACAATATGACTTATCTGATCCAGGATATGTTGCAATCATAATGTTCACTTGAAAACTAGAAAGCCATTTACACATTGGTGGTGCTCACTCTTGGTTCAGTTTTCACAGCTATTTGCAACTTACAGCCAATGTCAAGTTGACTGTTGGATATGAGTGGAATTTACAGAAGGGACAGTGTCCAGAGATATAAATGTGGAAACCATTGTCACTGCCACAGTTGCCTCCTGGAAATCTGATGAGATTTGGTGAGAGCCAAGGTCCAGAGACAGGGATTAGGAACAGGCTGAGGAGTGGATGTGAGCATTCAGGGCAGGCAGTGAAGTTCTGCTGTACAGTCCTGTCAAAGGTGTGGGGGAATAGAAGAACGAGGATTTTGGGGATGTCTTTTGCACTCTCTCTAAGGTAAATGCTACTCTGTGCTTCCTGCTCAGATTTAGAGAGGGCCTCCTAGGTATTACCTCCTAAGATATGTGGGTGACATGTCAAAAAGCAATTACAAACAGTTGCTTTGAAATTGAAGAGAACACAAAGGCAGTAGGAACACTGTGTTTCAGAAAGAATAGCAAGAAAACAAAAGACAACATTACCAAGTAAAAAATGAAACATGCCAGAATAATGAGCTTATATCAGTAGAATAAATGAAGAATACAAAGGGAAGACGTTTTAAGATTTAATTCTTGTTTATGACTCAATCATTGACTCAGTTCTCGATCCTTTCAATAATTTACTGAGTATTCCTCTACAGCATACACAATTGAAATGTAGAAGTCTTATTCTCAAAAGACTTATGTGTAAAGACGTAGACAGAAGTACAAGAATCAAAGCCAAATATGATAGAAGAGCAGAGATTAGAAAGTAGCGAAACTGTTTGATTATCTGGGAAGGTCACCAATAAGAAGCAATTGCAGGAAAGCAAGTTTTCTCTAAGTATATTTGATATCATTACTGAGCTAAAAGTATGTGCACTTATAATAACGAGATAAGGATGAAAATACATACAGAGAGATAAAACTGCACTGGTCCAAGGAGTAGAAGAAAGAAAATCACTCTGAGCACACTGAGAAACACCAGATCCAAAAAAGAGATGACTTCTTTATTAATGAAGCTTTTCTTACTGTATCACCTTTTAGCATTTTTAATAATGATTATGAACAGACTATTTTGTAGAATTCATAATTTTAAATTCATTGGCAAAATTGTAAAAGGAAGATTATTTCAAATTGATATTTTCCATAAATCTGGTCTAGAATTTATATACTTTAAATATTTTTCAAAAATAAACCATTTCATTTAAAACATTGAGTTATTTTTAAATGCTCTATACTGTAATAAAAATACTTAAGATTATTTTATCAAATAGTCTAATAATTCCTATAAAAACATGTTGTATTAGTTACTTTTTCTTTCCTATGATTAAATATCTGATAAATTGAACTGAGAGAAATGTGTCTTTGGGAATCTCAGATCTGAGAATGCATACTATCTTTGTGGGGAAGGTGGAAGCTTGAGATAACCATTCAGGTATGAAGAGTCAGGAAGCAGAGATATATCAATGCTGATGTTTGAATTTCCTTTTGCATTTATTTAGCCTGAGACTCTATCCCAGTGAATGGTGACACTCACATTTATTTTGGGTCTTCCTACCTTAGTAAACCCTGTTTAGAAAACCGTCTCACAGATATGCTCAGAGGATTGACTCCTAAGTTATTTTAGATCCTAACAAGTTAACAGTGTTAACTAACTCCACACATGCTTCATCTGACATGGATGTCTGAAATAAAAATTTTTTGGATTAGATTTTAACTTTTGAAATAAGACCTACTAAAAGTCAATGGAAGCAATGTACTTCAAATGACAATTTGGGAAGTAATGAAATGAACATTTTATGAAGGACATTTTTGTTTACGTATCAACTTCCCTCAATAGAGGAATCTTAGAAGGTAAGTATTTCTTAAGTCCACCTTAGTGTCCACAGTACATGACTTAAAGAGGGCAGGCACTCAGATGATGAATGGAGGCTTTTTCAAACTTGAATGCATGAAGCATCTGTGCTCAAAGTCCTTGATCACTTCTTTTCTGAGACTTTATCAATTTAAAATTTTACTGAGATTATGTTTGGGGAAGAAAGCTAAATTATGTATGCTAATACACAATTGAACATTGCCAATATTAAACACAGAAAAAAGTTTCTGAAACTCAATGAATATGGACATTAAAGTTTGTCTCTGTTATTCATCTCTTAATCTCCACTCCAGTCTAAGAAAGGGCAACTCTAGAAAGGTAGGCTCCCTTACCTTTCTGATAAAAATGGGATGGCTTTAAATTGAGTTTTGTTTTAGATTTTCTATATAAACGTCAGCATCTATGTTGCAAAAGTGAAGCAGAAAGCTCCATGAATCTTGTGGTGCTGGCAAAGGAAGAAACTAAATAGTAAATGTACACACTTCGAACTAGGAGTGTTCCCCTCCTTACCACTTTAGAGTGACTAAGGAGAAGATGAGATGACACACCAACTAGAATCAATGGAGAATTTCACCTCAGGTAACCATGGTTCCCCTTTCTCATGCATAGAGTGGCATATTTACTGCAGTCATAGGTGACTGAATATATGCTCCTCTTAATTTCTTCTGTTTCTTTATTATTTAAATAACAGTTCTCAAATGTAGCACTCAATAAATGAAGAGTAGTTCTGGGGCCATTATAGCTCTTGAACTCATGCTTGTGTGGAGGATACCCTCAGAATTCATTCAGAGACTGGAAATTAAGATTTAGCTCTGTGTAAATGTGAAGTGTTAGAAAATGATCACATTTTTATTTAGACTCAAACTTCCATGTCTACGCAAATATGTGGAAAAATACAGGGCTTAAGGTCTGAAGTACTGAATTCAAATTCTGTTTTCTTTATTTAAGGTAAAATAGTAAGTCATGTCACTTCATGCTTTTGAATGTAGTTTGCTAGCTGGTGGAAGAAAAATGTTTTCTATGATTCAGAATCTCACGTTGAGTCCAATAAGAAATGATGCTAAATGCCAAGCATGTCTCTCGAATTCCAGCCTCTGCCATATCCTAGTTTATGCTTGATCCTTTATTAACAGCAAAAAAGACTCTAAGTGCTTCCTCACACTGTTGTGCATAGCCCCATGCTTCTGCCTTAGCAGTTCCTCTGCCTAGAAGTCACAATTACTTCTTCTTCATTAGCAGATCAGTCACTATGCACCTTACTAGTATTCACTCAGCTCAACCCCTCCCCTAATTTTCTGCCCTCATGTTCTCATTCTCTCGGTACCTTTCCTCACCTTCACTATGAACAATCTGATATCCCACCACCAAAACCCTTTTTTATGTCACTGTTTGACACTAAGTCTTACGTAGCTCATGCTGGCCTCAAACTTTTATAAAGCTCCTAAGTTCTGGATTGGATGCATGTAGCACCCTATATACTTTATGGGGAACTAGGAATAGAATCCAGGGCTTCCTGCATGTTAAACAATCTACCAGCTGAGCTACATCTCCATCCATAAAGTACTAAATATTAGAGGATAGGAACATTTTTCTTTCCCTTATCTTCAGTGTCTTCTGAAGTGCCAGCATATGGGAGAGATACCACTGACATAATAAAACCCTTAAATGTAGATGACAGTTGACTGTATGTAATGCTGTCAGTGTTTTCTGTTCCTAAAATAGGCCAAATCTATTGCTCAAAAAGCAACGAATAAACCCATTTAATACATGCAATCATGGCATGAGCTAGTAAATGCAGTGTTACAAGCTGCCTTATTGCCTTCTTTGAGACCTGCTCTTCTGAGAATTCAGTTTGGGTTTTAAAAGAGCAAGGGGAGAAGTTATTACATGCTATTTAGCTTCAGCTTCTATGTGTACACATGGTCAACTGGGAGTGGCAAAATAATGATAAATGTGCAGAGAGACTGATAAGAGGCAAAAGGCCTGAAGCTTCATCCCTTCTCTCATTCTTTCCACTGCTTGCTTTAGTCATCTCACTTCCATGCCCAGAGTTGAAGAAATCTCAAGGCAAGCAACAAACAACCATCTGTGTATCTTTGGGCAGGACTTATGGATAAAGCAGGTGAATTTTCCCCTCAATAATACTCTAAGTTCTGTGTTACTAGATCTGTCTTTCCTTCTTGTTCCTGTGCTACTATGATACTACATAGCCCTATGTCTGCTTCCTTCCCAGAGCCTAGCATGCTAAGAGTGCATAATGAGTTAACAACTCTGCAATATTTAGAACTAATATATAGCCATTGTGCAGTGTGCAAGTATCAGTTAAATTGATGAAGTAATAAATATGGGCTGGATAATCATATGGTATGATCAGTACATGGGGAAATAGGAAGTACCTGATATAAGTGATGTGATTTGTACAACCATAAATCTTTGTGCTCCTTGGACACAGAGTTTTTCTTCCAAAATCATCTGCACTGATATGTGTGTTGTTTGTTGAACAGAGGATCTTACTATTGAGTAAAGACTAGCTTTGGATGTACTCTGTAGCTCAGGCTATGACCTTATTCTCTATGTAGTCCCTTCTTTTGTCTCTGTCTTCCTGCTTCCACACGCAAAATGCTGGATGTTTACCACCACTGATGGCTTCATCTACCAATCCCTGATGTATTCATATACCCATAATTCCAACCTGTTTTTGTTATCTACTGATATAGATTGAAATATTTCTAAAGAAATCCCATATTTCTTATACCCAACTTTATACCTTGACTCTGAAATCCTTTCAGGACATA
Source organism: Cricetomys ansorgei (assembly GCA_026225945.1). Lineage (NCBI taxonomy): Eukaryota > Metazoa > Chordata > Mammalia > Rodentia > Nesomyidae > Cricetomys > Cricetomys ansorgei. Next base: position 972,409 of record JAMJFZ010003206.1, read on the forward strand.
GATCTCCCTTGTCTATGATTGCACTGGAGAGACCTGTAGATAGAAAACCTATCTGGCTCTCAATCATGATACTGCAAGAAAGCAGAGTAGAGGAAAAAAAGAGTTTGATTTCTTTCGTTAAAAATAGCATCTGTGATATTGAATCTCATGGTTACTGTTTACAAAACAAAGCCCTCTCAGAAGAGTACTGGAGAAAATAAAAGACAAAGTTGATCAAACATTATAAGGACAGGACTATATGACATGTATTGTGTTGCTTAGCTCCTAGAACAATTTTATGAGGTAGGTATTACTATAAAATACACATTTTATAGGTGAGGAAATAGGAGAAGAGAGAACCCATGCAATTTGTTCAAGGTCATGTAGCTAGCCTCTGGTGGAATCAAGCCTCAAATGCATTATTGTTTGGTTTATTCCATTAGCTCCATTGTATCATGCCAGTTAGCTGATATAGTCAATCTTGACCCTCCCTGCATCCCCATATGCAGATCTGTGGCTAATGATTCAGATCTATAGACAAGAAAGGTAACTCCTTTTCTGACAACCCAGCAAGTTTTTCTTCCTCAGCAGGAAATTGTATTATAAATGGTTTGTACTACAAATGGGCCACCGGATACACATAATTTTATTTGCTAAGTTGAAATGTTTCATTGACTGATTATATTGGCTCTTTCTTGTTAAGTTCCTGCTTCTCCTAGACTTTATCTCCCAGGCTCCATTCTCTGTAAGTATCTCATCCCTCCCAGAGTGGCAGTAAATACTTAAGTATTTATTTGTGTGTTTCTTATTTTTTGACCTTTGTATGTGAATGTGTTTGTATGGTGGTGTGTGTGTGTGTGTGTGTGTGTGTGTGTGTGTGTGTGTGTGTGTATGTGTGTGCGTTCAAGTGTGCATCTGGAAAATGTTGAGTATTGAAACCCACCTTGCACCTTGGTTGAAGAAAGGTCTCTTTGATATCTTGCTGCCATGTTCACCAGGATAGCTGGTCAGGGAATTTCCAAGGATTCTCCTGTTTCTGAATCCCATATGACTGAATGAGCACTGAGTTTACAAATTTTTGCCACCATATCCAATTTTCCAGGATTCCTAGTGTCCAACCCTGATCCCCATGTTTGGATAGAAGCACTTTAGTCAGTAAGCAATCCCCCGACCCCTGTTTGACCATTTGTTTGCCTTCATGCACAATCTTTTCTTTAGTCAAAGTCATTTTGTTTTCTTAATTTTCTTCCCATACTGTTAGTCTGTGTGAATGACCTTTCGTTTTTCCAAGACCAGACTCATACATTTCGCCTCCTCTAAAGTCTTTCTCAGCTCCCCGACAGACATTTTCTTCTTTCAGTTTCCACTGAACATGTGACATGGAGCCTACCAAAATATAAATTCTTCCTAACATATGACACATCCATTTTGTATATAGAAAATACCACTGCAAATGTATAATACTGGTAACTACATTTTCATAATGCCTAGGTTACAGAAGATGGAGCAGAAAATAAACAAGCGAGTAATAACACATATAATGAAAACTGTCTCTTTGGGCATCATGGAAATTAGAATTAAGTATAAGAATGGAGATAAAGAGAGATGGGATACTTTAAGGGAGACTACATATGGAAGGCACGTTACAGAGCCTACCTATGAATGGTAAATTAAAGTGAGAGGTGGAATAGGGAATTGGCCTTATAGATATTGAGGTTTGTAATGATTTCAAAAGATGATCTATAAGGAAAAGTGTGGCTGAATCTGAAGGTTCAAAGGGAAAATGTAGAAGTGAATGAAATGAGAGAAATAATGATCCTCACACACAACAAGCACAGCCCTTTAGGTCACAGAAAGGACTTTGGATCTTGTGAATGAAAGGAAAAGCAACCACAAATGGAAAGGAGGAAACTAAGAATGTGTGATTAACTTTGGCTGCTAGTGGCAAATAGATAACGTGACTCAGGGTAAAAATGAGGAGATAAGGTCAAAGGCTAATGCTTATTCTCAGGAGAAGTGAATCAGGTCAGTTTGGCCTCTACCTGTCAGAGGCATTGGTCTAGCACAGCTGAACAGCCTATGTCTCCTATGTCTGTAACGTACTCAAATCTCTCCCACCTGGGTCTCTGCCCATGTTCACCACTGGGTATGCTCTTTTAACTCCACAAATGGATAGTAAGTGTCTATCTTCCAGATCTCAGTTCACTAGCATCTTTGCAGGTAAAGACTTCTTTATTACTCTGAGCAAACTCACCTGCCCCATCCTCCATCTATTCCACTAACCACAGGACCCATTTCTTCAACTTCACCATCATATTTTTTCTTCTACTTGGTGAATTGTTTGTCTTGTGTCTCCAGCACTGAAATGAAAGTGCCTGAAGGCAGGGCCTTTATCTGCTTTGTTCACAAGTAAACTCCTAGTGCCTAGCAACCAGGCCTGGCATATCATACACAATATGCTGTTATTTGTGAGTAAACAAATAACAAATGGAAAAGTGATTGAGTAAGCAAACCCAATAGAGAAGGTACTATGATGTTCATGAAAAGCATCCTACTCTGAGCTTAAAGATTTGAGAAGGATGCTTAAAAGAGGAGACTCGATAAATGTAGGTTTCATTTTGGATCCCAAACTCCCTCACTCAAGAATACCTTGTTAAAGTGATATTTCTAGATACAATACAAAGAACATTCACTATTGAATCCTCTATATCACTTATTCGTAGATAGTCTAGGACTTCTTATCCACACTTTGTGGTAATATCTCCCTTTCTCACATTACTTCTGACTAATATGTCTTAAGGAGCCACTACTAGTGTTACATGGATTGTCTATGTGTTCTCTCAAGGGTCTTTCAACTGCAGAGCTGAGGAGTCTTCCTGACCTGCACTAGCTCTTCAGGATGTTGGATGCTTTCCTATCTTACTGTCCTGAAATTGGCCCTGGCTGCTGCAGCTCTGTTTCATTTCATTTTCTGAACCAAGTAATTGTCTACTATAAGTCCTTAGGTGCATATCTGCCTTCCTGAAGACAAGGATAACATTCCTGATACCAAATATATAGATTATAGTTATAGATATAGATAATAGAAATTTATAGACACAGATAGCTATATGTATGTGTGTTTGTTTGTTTTGTGTATGGTATCATGTTACACAGTGAGATTCTCTGTCCCTTCATAATATTTTATTGCTTTGGAAGGTAGCCAGTTTATTTTTAAATTACCAAGTAAAGTTCTCAGTGGGAGTTGGGAATCCATATTAATCATTTAATTATGACAAATTCCTTAACTTCTCTTCCAACACTCTGGTAGGTTCTGCTATACTTCCTTTGCAGCTGTAGAGAATTACAAAAATATATATGTAACTAAAATTCCTGCAAATGAGTAGAGATATGAATCAAGCCTGAGGTTCACAAAGCTCATCCTATGTTCCAATCACTATGCTGCCATCACAAGAACTATGGAACTACACATTGAATTATATTATATGATCCAATACAACCCGTGTGCTTGAATTTATCTGATGGCCTAAATCTAGTAGAGGAGAAAATAGGAAATATGCTAAAACTCATTGGCACTGGGAAGATTTTATTAATGGGGCCCTGATGGTGCAGCTGTTAAGGCCAAAAATTAATAAATGCTACCTCATGAAAATAAAAAGCTTCTATTCTAATGAAAAGGTAGCTTACAAAATGAGAAACATCTTTCATAAGTATTCATTTGACAGAGGGTTAGTATTGAGAATATGAAAAGAACTCAAAGCACTAACAATCAAGAAATCAATGCAATTTAAAATGCAAAATGAAACTAAAAAGTGAATTGTCAAAAGTTGAAATCCAAACATTTGTCAAATTTATTTTTAATTTTTTTATGTGTATGTGTGCTTTGCCTGAATTAAGTTTATAAACCATATGTGTGCAGTGCCTGAGAAGACAGAAGAGGGCTGGAACTGGAGCTACAGACCATTAGCCCTATGTAGTTATTTGAAATTGAATCCCCATCCTCTAGAAGAACAATCAGTGCCTTAACCACTGAGCTCTCCAATCAATGAGAAACATTTTTTTAAATGATCAACATTCTTAGCAAATGGCAAAGTGTAAATTAAGATTACTTTTGGGATTCCTTCATTACTTAGGAATGCCTAAGATCAAAAGAACAAATGATAGCAAATGTTGACATAGATATGGGTAAAGGATAAAGCTTACTGATGATTTGAGTGCAAATTAGTGCAGTCATTATGGAGACCAGCCTGGAGATACCTCAAAAGGCTGATAATAGATAGATCATATGATCTAGCCATTCCATTCTTGGGTATATATCCAAAGGACATGTATTTTACTTCAGAGATACTTGCTTATCCATGTTCATTGCTGTTTTATTCATAGTAGCCAGGAATTGGCAACAACCTTGAATTTATCTGTATGTGCTTTGTCTGACATACTTTTTCTCTTTTATGTCTTCTTTATCATCTTTAATGTTTATTCTTCCAGGAGTTATGAATGATGTATTATTTCTCCCAGATGTCCTTATGATATGATTAATACTGTTTGATTCTGTAAACATTTATTGAGAAATGATCTTCTACCAAGCAAATCACTAAGCAGTGACGATATTTAGATGAATGAGTGATGGTTCTTTCTCGGGAAATGTTCATATCTCACTAGAAGAGCTAGCGATTAAAGCAATTAATTAAAACGATCCATACAATTGTTGAAATAAAGACTCTCCTGTGCAGGAAAACAGAGAGTTATTTCTTCCAGGAGGAACAATGAAATTAATTGACTAGATGTGCATTGAGGAGTAGGCATGTATTCACAAATTTTAAAGGTGCTTGATTACCAGTGTCATAGCAGCAAGATGTGAACATCTAAAGTGCAACCTCTGTGGTGGTAAGATCCTGGGAGTGAGGAAATGGAATTTGGGATGCTGTTAATGAGAGTCGGCATAAATTGTTCTAGTCTCAATTTTGTGCTGACACACTGAGAAACTTGGGCTTCCTCTGGAAGGCAACAGGAAGCCCTTGGATATCCATGAAACCAAGGAAAACACATTTGAATGGGACAGAATAGAAAGTCTGATAGACCTTCTTTGTTTCCATTGTACATCTCTTATGTTAGATTTGGTGTAGAGGGTGAGGTTCACCAGAGCATGAAGTCTTTCAGCATCTGTGCAAGTTTGAGATTTTCAATCTCCTCAGCTTTGCTCTAGTTCTGTGCATTGTACTTGCTCAGGGTAAGCTTGAAGAAGAGGAGGAAGAAGTGAAATTAAAGCAGGAAAAGGAGGAGCAGGTTGGTCTGGATTTAAAAAAGAAAAAAAGGTAGGCTCTGGGGCTTAGCTGCCTAGATTCATTCTGTATCTTTTCTTAGATACTCAAACTTAAGAATTGTCTGTAATATGTTTGTGTCTCATTTTCTCCTGCCTATACAATGGAAATAATAATATAATTTTCTTCATGAATGAATTAATGTACAAATACTACTCTGAACATTGCCTGGTAGAGAGCACAGAATAAGTGCTTGATACTTAGTTTTGTTCTAGCACTTCAATTTACTATGGATGACAAGATGCCATTTTTGCGGTCCTACTTAGCAACCCAGCTAACCAAGAATCAAGGGTTATAAAGTAATCTTATTTTACTGAGGCCATGGTTGAATTAGATACTTTCTGTTGTCTCAAAAACATTTATTGAGCATTTGGCATAGGCTGGAGTGATTTACATGTATTGTACCATTTAACCTCTTAACTTGCAATGATAATCATACAGTCACTTATTATATGATATTCTTTATATCTTCAAGAGGAGAATGCGATTTAAAGCTGCCAAGACACTTACAGATGATCCCATGTAAAGTGTTACAACAAGGATTCTGAGTTAGTCTAACGATAAATTCATTCTTTTATCCATTTTCTTCCTATCAAGTCATATTGGTCAACTATTTAAATTTTATAACTTCTGTGGTTAAATATAACTTGACAGAGCTTCTACATACATAGGTAGCAAAATTTTAAAATATAATCTTTCCTTCTTACATTTGTATAACAAATGTCTCCTAAATTCTTACATTCTTCATATCTTACTTTTTCCCCACATTTCTCTCTTTAGGTCTCTGTTTCTTCCTCTTCTTCATCCTACACTTCCTTCTCTCATACATCCTCTTCATTCTCCTCCTCCTTCTTCTCCTCTTCCTCATCTTCCCCTTGTGCAATTTGCCAACTTAAAGAAAGAGCTCTGAGGCAGCTCAGCTCATTGTGTCTAGATAACCTAGACATATCTTGAATTCATTCCCTTCTTGCTCTGCCTCTGTGTGTTCAGCTTGGGCCACCATGCCCAGCTATCATTGCCTTCTCATATGTGGTGAAATGAAAGACCCTTGGTAGAGCACATTTCTGGATTCCAAGTTGCTCTAATTTCAACTTCTTACGTATAGGGAAACTCATAGTCTTTGAAATGATGAGCTTACCTAAGTTTGTAAGCGTGGCAACTCTGTTTCATGGTATTTTTATGGCAGACTGATAGAGTTATACATTGTTGTCTTCCAGTAGCCTTGACATCATAATAGAACAATCTGAGGATCTATATGAATCCACCCAGGAGACGCAAACTATATATAGAGAAGAGAATGAGACATTCTTTGAGTTAACTTCATCAAGAAAACAATAAGGAGGAATGATATAAGACTCAGGGGTCACCTCTGGTTTAGGCTTATCCAGGATCCAATAAATCCAATGGATCCATCAATGAGGGATAGTCCAGTTTCACCTTATGTGATTATTAAGCACTTTATGTCAATAATGTCAAGATCTGTGTGACTTTATTGGTAGTGGTGTGATTGTGAATACATTAACAAATGCCACTTGACTATCTGTTACTCAGTGTCATATACTTCAGTTTTCTAAAGCACTAGAGAAATCACCTTTATGAAATGCATTAAAGAGAAGAGAAAGAAAATCACTGAAGGTATAGAACAAAACACTGATTAGATTAAGAATAACACTGTGGATGTCGGACTCTCTTTCCTCTGTCCCAGCAGTCACCACTATTCTGTATGGATGAATCAGTATGACATGTAATTGTGCAACACAAACTCAGGCCTTTTGGACATACATATTTGTATGCCATTTTAATGAATCTGAGCTGTCCCATTATTCTGCACAGAGAAATCAGTATGACAGGCAATTGTAAAATACACTCTCAGGCCTTCTGCACATACATATTAGTATGCCATTTCAATGAATCTGAATCAGATTTTTAATGTTTCAGAAGGTATTACAGTCAAATAATATATGTATTTGGCTCATATAATCTAAGTAGAGGAAGTATAAGAAAACAATCGTACTTAAGGGATTTTACTTTATTCAAAGTAAAAGTCAAAATAATTTAGTATGAATTATAGTTAGAGTCATTTACTTTTCAGTGAAATTTTGGTGTTTATGAACAGAATCTTATTCATTCACTTGTACTGATAAATTATTTTATTCACTGATTATACAACTGTCCAACACTGATTCCACTTTACCCTTGAAGTGCTAATTGACAGAACAATTAGCCTCATTCATCTCTGGAGATTTTATGTAAATGGTTATTTGATGAATTTTGGTTTCCCTAACATAGTTTTAAATAGTACACACACACACACACACACACACACACACACACACATAATATATATATGCATATACATATTTCCAATTGATAATAATTTCTGAAATGGCAAGAAATTTGATGACAGCAATTTGGATAGACAAAAATATTGAAAATATCATGTGTAGCTCTAAACACGGATTTTTCTGTGCTTAACCCCATATATAATATCTTAGTAATAAGATAACTGAAGTACAGAGGAGGATAATATTAGAATTAAAAGAGAAAGACAGCATTCTGTGAATAATTTCTGGTAAACTTTTGCAATTTCACCTGAAGTATTTATTCATTCAGGCAATACTATCAAGATTCTACTATACAGCAAACACTTTTTTGAGATATTTGCAAGACATCAGATCAAACTCAAAAACAGACTCGCAGCTTTCTATCATTTTACAAATTACAATGTGGTAAGGAAATACAAATAATTGGCATGATAAATAAAGCAGTGATCTCTTATATTGGGGTGTTGTAAGTGCTAACTATAGTAAAATGAGAGATGTGGCAGAGAATGGACAATGCAGTTTTCAGAGGCACTGTTGGAGCAGGATTGAGTAATACTGTCAATAGGGTCATTTAGCTCAACACTTCTGGCAACAGACTTGGTAAAGAGTAGCACTGTGAATTTGGCAAGATCCATGCTCTAAGGATAGGTTCTGGAAGAGAACAGGCTCCACAGAGTCTCCAAGCTTATGAATAGTAAGCTTATAACAAATAACTTTTGTCTTAGGTGACTTTACTTAACCGTTCCAATTGATCTGTCACCCATTAAAATAACAACCCCTGGAGATTCAAGGGATCACATGTTCACAAAGCTGGAGAAACAAATGGAGCAAGTAGATAAAAATTGTTAAAGGCCAAGGCAGGGAGTCTTTTCTCTGTATTGGCAGTGGGGAGACCCTGAAGAGAGGATTCAAGATTTGCATTGCATTTGAAAAGAATAATTCTGAACATTAATTTGATCATGAGCTACACAGGCCGGTGTAGATTCAGTAAATGTAGTGAGAGGCAATTGCAGTATTCCTGCTGAGACTTGAGAGTTGGTTTGCTAGGAATAAGACAAGCAATCAAGCTCTGGATGTATTTTGAAGATAAAGCATTGCATGATGATGGAAAACAGAATGTGATAGAAGAATGAGGACAACATTGATTTTTATTTCATCCTAAGAAGGGTGCCTAAGAGCAGGCATTCATTTCACAACATATTCGCTTTGAGTGTCTGCCACACATCCGAGTATAGGCCATGACTTGTGAGTTGTATATGAATTCGGTGTTTTTGAAACTATATATATATATATATATGAATGTATGATAATATAGATCATACATATTGCTATGTAAATGATCTTGAAAGACTTGAAAGAATTAAGGTCATCAAGAGAGTGAAGGTAGCTAGATACAGAAGACCAGTGAGTCAGCTCTGCCATGGTCTACAGTCTCAGGCAGTCAGGGAGAAGCATGAGAACTGAGAAGGAGTAAAGATAAGAATGTGAATGCAAAGGAGTGACTTTGTTATGAAAGAGGCAGCCTGTAAATTTCATGGAACATGAGCAGAATAAGAGTCAGTCATTGGATTTGCCAAGAAACAATTCTTGAGTGGTGTTATTTAAGCAGTCCCAACCACATGGTGTGAAAGTCCATTTGGCTTCATTCACATATGAGAAAAATGACAAAGAAACGTGCAGGTGATTTATTTAGAGAATATAGGCATACAGGAAGCTGCAAGGTAGATTGCTTAGTGTTTGCTTGCTTAATTGTTTGATTATGAAAAAAATGCACTTGTCACTGAGAGTATCTTAGCATAAAAATGGAAATGCTATGATAGGATTCCTGGAGAAAAGGCAAACTGAGTACAATATGGATGTGAGAGTGAGGACGGCAGTCACCAGGGCTAGCCTGAAGTCCTTGGTCATACAATGTAAGTAAAGATGGACCAGTCCTATTTCTCTCTATCCTTAGTCTCCTGTTGAATACTAGTGTAAATTTAAGCACAGTTCTCACCAAGTGAATTTATTGAGAGGGATCATGATGGTACACTTGTACTCAAAGAAGTGATTAAAATGTTGACTGTGGAATTTATGCCATATAAAGGGTATATTAGGCCTTCAAATAAATAAGAGAAGAAGCATTTGTAGCTAAGGAAATGGAAAGTTCTGTGAGCTCAGGACTATAGACATGGAGATGGTAGAGGAATTAGGCTGGAAATTAGGATATCGTGTCCAGAGTGTAGGATGCACACTCAATGCTTTTATTTTACCTTATATAAATAAAATTGATGAAGATTTAAGTAGAATGTGGCTATGGGAGTGTAGAGGAGAAAAATCATCTGAAGAGAGGATTATGGTCACAGAAATGAACTGTCAGAATTTTAGGAAGATCATCTGTGAACACTTCTATAAACTATCCCAACACCTAGAGTAGTGTTGGAGACTAGCAAAGAATTTAGGAATGCTGCTCCGAAAGATGCACAATAGGTGTGTTAGGTGACTACTGTCCCAGGTATATATGAGAAGATATATACTCTCCCCATATACGGAACCAACAATGGACTAAAGTAACATTTCCATTAAAATTTAACTTGACAAAGCAATGAGTTTGTCAAAAAACAAAAAAACAAATGTATACTCCCATATGTATGTATTCACATACACACAAAGATGTGTGTGCAAATTCATGTATGCCACACAAAAAAAATGAAAGAAAGAAGGGAAGGAAGAAGGAAAGAAACAAAGAAACAAACAAAGAAAGAAAGAAACAAAGAAAGAAAAAGAGAGAAAGAGAGTAAGACAGAGATAGTTTATCTTAGAGTTTGCATAAAATAACTGAAATTCTTGAGGGCAAAATTGTACTTTTATTCAAATGTGCATGTATTGGATATACAGGTCAAATTGATTCAAACCTAGAACATTGTAGTCCTGAAAGCAAGTTTGTTAAAGTGAATCTTCACATAAAAATATGACTGGACTGGAGCAATGGCTCAGCAGTTAAGAACACCTGACATTCTTCTAAAGAACCCACATTTAGTTCCTATTACCCATAGTTCAAAGCCTCCTGTCACTCCAATTCCAGCATATACAGTGCCCACTTCTTACATCCATGGACATGCACAGATATTCACAATAAATACAAATATAAAAATAGATATTTAAAATATATGTCATTTGTTAAGGGCTTGCAAATCTGTATAACACAATTTAAGGAATTTTATGAAGTTCATTACCCAACCCTCATAACAATATTTTTTAAACTGCATTTTATAGGGGAACATGCAAAACTTCAGAGAATTAAATGACTTGGCCAAGATCAGAAGTTTAACACCAGTACTAATATACTTCTGACTTCAGAAATAATACATTTAGCTTTTGTTATTGGCTCATTTCTTGAGGAATGTAAATTGGCCCATATGTAAGTAAAAAAATAGAAGCTTTGACACTTTTCAGATTTATCATGACTTCAATAGTTCTGATCACACTCTGAGATTCTCAAGCAGGATCAGGCTTAGTATTTGTAATCCTAAGTGCACCTGAACTGACAGACTTAGATGGAAGAGGTGCTGTCTGACTGATAGGGTCTGCCAGCTGGTTGCCACACATCTGGTTAGGAAGCAATCTGATAAATCAACCTAAAGATAAGCCAGATGTTAGCTTAAATAAAGAAGAGTGACAGGCACTTAGCATTCAGAAAGAATAAGATGTTGCTATCCAAATGCTAACACACTTGCAGAAAAAAAGAAAAGGCACATTGTAGGATTTTTTTTAAAGCCTAGAATAGAAAATTACAACAAGCCTGTTTTATGGTATATTTGTCTGCTTTGTGCTGGATGATGTACCAAATATATTTATTGAAAAAAATTGTTTCTGTCTTCATGAAAGTAAGATCTTACAATGGATGATAAACATGAGATAAATAAGTACGTTAAGATACTAAGACTGTTGAGATCACAGGGATTGGATCGCATCTGTAATCACATCAGAGTGCATACAGATGTGGGGATTCCTGTTGCCTGCACCAGGAGTCAGCAAATGATTCTGAGATTTCACCTGAGCCTTCAATGTAGAAGACATCTATCTCAGCTACTGTTGTATTTCTGTGAAGAGACATCATGACAAAAGAACCATTTAATTAAGGGTTTGCTTATAGTTTCAAGAGGTTGATCCATGATCATCATGGCAGGGAGCATGGGGGGAGCCAGGTTGTTTTGATTTTGGAGCAGTTGCTGAGAGCTTACATCTGAACCTCAAGCATAAGGCAGAGAGAGGGAGACGGGGCCTAGTGAGGGCTTTTGAAACCACAAAGGGACTCCCTGTAACACACTTTCTACAAGAAGGCCAAACCTCTTAATTTTTCTAAAACACTGTACCAACTAGGGACCAAATACTCATTCAAACCACCACAATTTCTATAAATTGCAAAGACTGAGGGCAAGCTTGCCAATAAACTGAGTAATAGTAAAAAAGACAACTGGTAAGAAGGGCACAATGCCCAGGTTTTCTTTCATTTGCAACTGGATTGCTCTATGATGAATAGTAGGCCTAGAAAGGTATAATGAGCTCTTTAGAGAGATTAAATATTACTTATAAGTGGAAAGAATTCAGCCAAGTAAGAAAAGACACACTTAATACCTTCAGTGAGCTTTGGTGCAGCATAGAGAAGAGAAAATAACAGGATGTAAACTACTCATATAACAAACTAACAGCTGCAAAATAGACATTGTCTGATTAGAGTTCCAAGAAGGATACTGTTGCTTTGATTTGGGCTCTTCAACAAAGGAACCAAAATCAGCAGTAGCTTACAGCCTTATCAGAGAGGTTGGGTAGAATTTGACTTACTGGATTTAGGATTGATGTTTGCATATTTTAGTTGGTGATCTTGGCATTTGTGCTTTATATTTTCACCATTACAGTTTCATGATATGCAGAAAGGCAAAGACAGTGCCACCACCTCATGAGCACAGACATTCACAGGAGCAAAATGACAGTCACCATGCTTTTGGGATACAGGAGACTTTGAGTTACAGGGCTAATTTCCCTGGCTTTGCATCAGAGTTTTACAAACTACAAAACAATGAGTAAAGGGGTCAAAGCATAGGGAAAACAAAACATCTTTCCCTTGGCAGAAAAGTCCCTGCTTGTATGGATGTGTTGATATGTGGATGTATGTGTGTGCTCATTCTTTGCTGAGAGAAATTCTAGAAGAGAATGCCACTCTGATAATGTCCAGTGAATGTCCAACTATCCATTGTTGCTAGTCAACAAGCATGGGAGAAAGATGTAGAGGTTTGTCTATACTGCTGATACCCAGACACAGGAAACCTCCAAAATAAACAACATTTTCTGCCAAGACTTAGAAGGCCATGTTTTTCCTTATTTACAAAAGTCCCACTCTGTGGTCTTAGATGGTTTAGAAAAATTTTGAACCTAGTGCTATATATACTTTGTCACAGTTTGAATTGGCTGGATCCCACCCCTTTCTAGCCTGAATTTCTTCTTAGACAACTGCTTCCAGGCTATATAATTAAGGCTGTTTGCAGATGTGAATGGGGGAGGGCAAACAACCTACCGTAAACCAATTACTTTGATCTCACATTGCTTGCATTGTGGTCTTAAAATGGTAGGAACTTCTAAAGTTCAAATAATCTTCACATGATCGTTGTGGCTATTACAGGATGGAATTTGATCATGCCTGTGATGATGCCTATTCTATTCAATCACATAATAAAATTTAAAAAAAGTCAATGATCTTTGGACAAAGTACTATGAACCCAGCTTGATGTGTTCTGAACCTTGATGTTAATACAGGGAATTTACGTTTTGCCATATTACTTTATTTTGGGTAGTAAATAAATAATCAGTTAGTCTTCTTATCTCACATCCTTCTAATCACACATACTCTGTAACTTGCTACACAGAGCTACATAGACAGGAAATGCTACCTTTTATAAATATGTAAGTGAATAACCTAAAATTGCTGTAGTAAATTATTCAAATAGACTCAAAATCATTCATGAAAAACCTTTTTACTCAAGGAGGAACTTGAGAATTCCAAACTGTTTAGATACCCATAGTTGCTCTGTGCTTACTGCTGCAACATCAATGTCAAATTTGGTTGGTAGCATCCCCTGATATTCATTCCTATCATCCAGATCTTAAATTCTTTTCACCCATTCTTCTGTGATGTTCCCTGGGGATTGGGAAAGGAGATGACATAGGTGCCCATTCACTTTTATTGTCCCTTAGTCACTCACTGTCAGTATTTGATCAGATATTGGTCTTGGAAGTAACTGTCATCATCTTGCAAAAGGGGACTTTGCTGTCCTTTGCTGAGATTTGCACTAGTCTATAGGTATGAACATAAATATTTAGAAGGTAGTTTTATAGTATGTTCAGGCAGAGAAGCCTAGGTATTATGTTTCCACTTGGGCCCACTTCCTCCCCAGTCATAGACATTTGTACAGGTCTATAGTACTAGATGTATGTTCCCTCCTGTGGACAATGCCTCAATCCAACCCTAAAGTAAATCTCTGAATAATCATGTCACTGTTGTACCAATGGTAGTCTTGCCTGGCAGTTAGGTTTCATAAAAAACATGGTCTGCAGGTCGGTTAGATAGTTTGGTGGGTTGGTGGGTTATGTGCTCAGCACTCAGCACAGCTCCCCAGGCACTATGGAAGGGAGTTTCCAGCTAAGTTTCATCTCCAAATTATGTGCATCTTTAGCAATAAGATCTTAAAGTCGCACTCTGCCAGGCAACCAAGAGCTACAGTAGTCCTACTTTCTTAAGTGTTGTTCCATGCTGCCTTTCCTCTAGAACTTGTGTGACCATGATACTTGTGTTAGAATTTCAAAGGTGAATAGGAGGCTGATCTGCTAATGGATATTGCTGAGAATGGTGTCTCTGTACAGAAAGACAGTGTTATAGAAGAAAGGCATAGTGCGTTTATCTAGAAGTGTCAAGATACCTCTTTCCTTACTGAGCTGCTCTAAGAATCACTAATATAAAGTTACAGCATATATCCCAGTGCATAGAACTCTGAAAGACTGAACAAAACTGTTCAGAACAAAGGCCAAAGCATGACCGTGAAAAATTACAAAAGAGCCTTGCAGAATATAGTAACCTTCTGTTAGGGGATAGCATAATTAGGGTTCTGTTAACAGTATGAGTGTTAATTTTACCAAAGCACCTAGTGAAATCTCTTGTAAAATTTTAATTTCAGACTTAAATCCAATTGTCTTCTACATGGATTGAAAGGTGGCCTGAGGAGAGCAATATAGGATAACTCACACCAGCAATATGCTAATTGAAGTAGGTTGTCTGAATGGAGGTCTACAATGATTTTTGACTGTGTTCATTACCCTGAGATCTTTTTCTACATGAGTGATTTAGTATGAAGTTTTCATCACTTAAGTCACCAAGCCTATGCTTTGGGTGTTGGCTAGAAAAGTACTCTTTTGACCATCTACATTTTGTATTAACCCATCTAAGTGAGATTAAACATATTTAAACAAGAATTTATATCCTTTACATTCTTATCCTGCAGTTTTCAAAGTCAGATATTTGTACAATGTGAACAGAGCATTATACAAGTTGTGTCTTAGAGATTAATATGTTTAGTTCAATTACTGTATAGAAGGTTTTTCCCCTGAATACCAGAAAATGTAAGCAGTGTCTCAAATACTACATGGTTAGGCTGGTGGTATGCCACAGTGGAGAATGCTTGCCTGCCATTGCTGAGCATCTGGATGGATTTGATCTCCAGCAGTACAAACAACAGCAAACAGCAATATGTTTTGGTCTGTCTGGGTCACTGCATCAGAAGACCTTAGGCTAGATCATTTATAAGTAAGTAGAGTTCATCACCCATCCTTTTGGAGCTGCAGTGTCCAAAATGAAATGGCCAGCAAACTTGATGTTCAGAAAGTGCTGGCTCTCTCTGATTAAACAAGGTAGAAGGCTTAAAGGGGATCCTTTGAGCCTCTTATTAACAGAATTGATACCATGCATGAGATTGGAACACTCATGAAACTCTCTTACCTAAGACTCTATTGCTTATGACTATCATGTGGATATTAATTTCCATCACATGGACTTTGTAGTGATACATGGAAAGATCATGTAGGTAAGGAAGATAGGTTCATCTCAGAATCTCAGAAATATATGATTTATAAGTCCCATAAGCAGAATATTCTTACTCTGGTATGGGATTGTTGAGCATTGCAAAATGAAAGAGCATTGAGGGCCTCAAGAACATGAAGCCATAAGCCAAATTCAAAAAATAATATGTGTAACATGTTACATATATATACATATACATGTACATGTACATATACATATACATATACATACATATACATATACATATACACATCCTCGTCTATATCCTTACAAAATTTTACAAGCCACTGACTTTCACATATATTCCAGTGAGTTATGGTTAATTACTTATTTTTGTTTCTGGCCCTACTCTTCTGTCCATGTTAACTTTCATATGCCCATCCAGATCCAAGGTCTCCTTTCTCTACTTTGCCATGCTCCCAAGAAACTGGAATATGTAAGTTTGTCATCTGATGTTTGTTCCTGCTTAGCTGATTAGTGGCAATTTCAAGAGCTGACAGAAGGGAAAGATAGTGAGGTCACATTACCATAGTTACCTTTCTGCTTTGCTAAGTGAGGATCATGTACCCTTCCATGAATGGTCAACCCTTTCCAGGGTCCAGTTGCCATCTGCCCACCTGCCTATTCTTAAGTAATGCAAAAACTTCAGGTTCACTTTCTTAATGCCCTGCTCCGTCCATAGGTCATTTCTTTTAAATAAATAAATATCCTGTCTATGAGTTTTCCCTAAACTGCATAGTTTGAATCTGCCATGATCTTCCAGCCAAGATCTCACTGACACAATGGATACCCACAGAAGACATACCTCTTTATAGTAATGTGACAAGTGATTTAAAAGATCCATGAGCAAAATAATTTTATTTTCTGCACAGTTCCACTTAATTTATAATAAGTATAATTTCCCCTGATGTGTTTATTTTCTGATCTTGCTACATGCGCAAACCCCATTAGTACTTCCTGATTAAAATTTATATATTCAATTAAATTAATCTGCATTTTGTCCAGATAAGATGAGTCCTATACTATATCTCAGAATTTGTTCTATCATTAGATCATAATTCTCTTGAGGTGGATCTTTTCCATTTTATAAAACCAAGGCTGTCATACCCAGATTTAGTGATTTATTCATTTACAAATCCAGGAAGAATCTAGGCTTCAGACAGTCAGAAAACTTGCAACCATTGAGATGAACTATGGAATGAAAGCTCTGAGAAATCTCATCAGTGATGTTAAAAATATCCTAATGATTTTTTTCTGTCATCATAACTGTGAGGACAACAGAAGAAAAATTATTTATACTAATATTCATATTTGAATATCATAGGAAAAGGTAGATGCCTAAGATGCTGTATACAGCATACAGAGAAACTTTGTAACCATTTAGTGGAGAATTTTACAACACAAGAGAGTAGAGTGCTAGAAGGATTCTTGGCTTTGAGTAAAGAAAACTTAACTACATTAATATATTTAGCAAACACACTTAATATTTTTGTTCAGTTTATACATTTATGCTTAAAATATTTGTGTGGAAACCTAGACTGTTAATTCAAGAATAATATATATTTTATCCTCAACTTAATATAATAGTACAAACTCTCTAATAATCCCAAAATTAACATCAATGAATTAGTAAAGGATACATAGATATATGTGTTTATATATCACACTATCAGATGTAGATAAATCACATGTATGCATAGATGAACGTATATATGGGGAGGGGAGGAGATTCATCATCATTATTTGGAATAAATGTTATAACCATTATGATGTGAATATATGTGTCCTTGCACAAAATAATTTAGTTTTTAGAAGTCTAACTTCTAAGAAGATAGTATTAAGATGCGTTCTTTGTGGAAGCTGATGATTTTATGAATGCATGAATAGAATTACTTTTTCTCTATAAACCTCTCTGTAAAATAGCAACAGCACACACAAACAAAAACAAAAAAACAACAGAGAACTCTGGCCCTTCCCAGTATTTAAAGAAAAAGCAAGAAGACACTGTAATTGAAATGGAGAGTAAGCCCTCAGAATACACAGATGAAATGTGATCTCATTTAGGACTTTCGGGAGCCAAAACTATTTATTGTATTCACAAATTACCCGTTGAATGTGTTTTATAATAACTGCCTAGAAAATACAACAAAAAAAACCCTTTGCTTTTGTTTTAAGTAGATACAGAAGCCCAAAGTTCAGGATTTTCCAACCCTACACCATAAATAGCAGGTATGGAATTAGTCTATGGGAGTAAATATATACATCATCTATTTTTAGCTTAATTTTTGCCATCTGCTTTTGCCAGATGTGGATTTTCCCAAAAACATCCAAGAAAGCTCATAAATTAGAAAAAAAAAAAAAAAAAAAAAAAAATAGTATTTGTGGCTAGTTTTCTCAAGAAGGCACAGCATTTGTTATTCTATTTTCTTTGTGAACACCAGGAATTCAACTTTGCAGTCCAATTAAACAACCAAAAGAATAAGATATAAATTAGTATTAATCTCGTGAAAAATGGCAACAGTTGATATTTATATAAACTGGGATCTAAGAAGCCAATACAGGGACATGTTTATTACATTTTAGTGTTGAACAAACTGCTTAGCACAAGCTTAGGGAACTGATCTCTGCTCGGTTATCGTTGGTATCACTTTAGAACAGCATCTTGTAAATAATAGTATCACATAGTCCACAAAACATCTTTCCAATGCAACACAGATGAGGAGAAGAAATAAAATCAGTAGACTGAAAGGGCCAGATTTCTCTAGAAATTAAAAAAAAAAAATTTTACTCAGCGTATCCAGCCAGCTAAACTAATGAAGACTGTGTATAGTTCGAGGACTCACAAACTTCCCCTCTCTTTCATCTTAAAGCCAAACACTTACATTACTTCTGGTCCCAAGATAAATTGTTTCATGGAAGAAAAAACTTGGGGCCTCTTACTTTTTAAAGTTTCGCATTGTTTTCTTAAAAAGACACGGCAATAAAACTCCTTTGCTCTGACAGGAAAGTAAAAAGCAAGATGACAAATAGAGTAGTATGCATATGGTGTCCATCACTACAAAATACAGTAATAGGAAGGAGGAAGAAACCAGAATAATTCTTCAAAAGTTAGCTAGGTTGGATTTTTGAAGCACAGGTGGTTAGTTGGCATGAGAAAACCATATATTTCAAGAAAAAAAAAGAAATCACTACCCCCATTATTTTCGTTGCTTTTGGTTAACATTTGTATTTGCATTATTTTTATCAATTTATTATTTTGCAATTTCATACATATATATAATAAATTCTGGCCACATTGCATCTTATCCTCCTCACATCTTCAGCAGTGCCGCCATTCCCACCCAACAAGTCCTCAATCCACTTTCATTGTTTCTATTCTTTTTTTTTTCTCATTTTGCTTTATGTTGCACTGAGTTTGACCTTGGCCTTGTGGATATGCTGTGAAGCCACCTACCAGAGCATTAGTAATTTCCCAGTGGTGACATCACTGAATACAATGATGTCACCTAGCAGCCCTTGACCTCCACTAAATTCCCCTGGGTAAGGCATGTGTCTCTACCATACTTATGACTGAATGTTTACAGGTTCAGTCTTATGCACAATCTATCCAGGTAACCACAGTTACGGTGAGCAAATGAGTGCTCCCAATTTTTTTTTTTGAATTTTGAACTTATTTATTGAGTATGTGAGGGCATATGCTATGTCTGGGCACAGGTATGCTGTAGTGTGCTGTAGTGGTTAGTGGACAATTTCAGAGTCAATTGTCTTCTTCTATCATGAGGGTCTCAGATACTGAACTCATTCATCAGGGTTGACAGCAATCATCTTTACCCACTTGAATAATCTTTCTGGCTATGGCCCCATTTTTCAATCAAACAAGTGCTCCTTCCAAGGATGTATATGAACTGAGATGAGTTCATATTGCAAAACAATTTACCACACTCCACACATGGTAATCACTTCTTAAATAATAGTGTTTTTATTTTCATTCCTGTCAGTACCTGAGTTTCCATAACAAGCTAATGCTGAAAAATTATCACATGCAGTACCGTAAATTAAGTATGTTATGCATGATTGTATTTAATCTTCGAATCAGTTCTTCAGCCAAAGGCAGTGTGATGCCCTAGGAGTGCTGTTTCCTGCCAGAACATTCAGGGTTAGTGCTCTATCTGCTGCTTAGCTCTGTGACTTGGCATATTGCTTAACATGTTTGAATGAAAAAAAAAACCTTGCAAAGCTGAATAATGAAAATGATGTTAGTATATCTATGATTGTGATATATAGATTAGTTCAAATGTCTACAAATATTTACATGTATAGATATATGTGGGCAGTGTGTGTTTGTGTATGTGTTTACCATGAGGCCCAGTGTTTAAATTGCATTTATATTAATATCAGTACCTCATTTAATGATAACTGAAGAAAAATAAGACTCAGAAAATTCATGGTACATATTTCTATAATTGCTGAAAAGACAGAATTCAAGATCAACATCCTGTACATTTTACTGCCTTTGCTCCTGTGATGGTTAATAGTGATTGTCAGTTTGATTGAGATCTAGAATCACCTAAGAATGGGCCTATGGATGTACTTGTGGGGAATTAGCATCATTAGGTTAACTGAAGTGGGAAGATCTGCCTACTGTGGGAGGCACCATTCCCTGGTCTGTGATTTTGGATTGCATGAATAGGAGAAAACAAGCAGAGCATAAGCACACAAGATTCATCTGTTTTCTAACTATGGATACATTGCAACCAGCTGCATCAAGTACCTGCCACCATAATGAGGTGAATCCTTAAGTGATGAGATAAATAAATAAATTGATTTTGTCATGGTTGTTTATCATAGTGCAAAGAAAAGGAACTGACAATTCAACTACATGACATTGGCTCAGACTCTTCAGAGTCAAGAGTTCAATGCAGAGTGGGGAAAAAGGATACATCTTTATTCAATGCATTTTACTACTTTAATTTTCTCCTACCTAAACAGAGATATATTAAGTACAAAGTATGCTGACTTGATTATCTCTGACTATTTAAAGTCTTGGTACTTATTTTATGGAAATTCTGTGTGTATAAACCTATTATTATTTTACCAATCCAAAAAGTATGGGTCATTTCTTTAAATAATATATTTACTAATACTTTGATTTTCATACAATGTATCTTGATGGCACCCACTACCCATTCCTCCCTGTTCCAGCTTCCCACCCCAGTGCCTTCAAAAAATTAACTAAATAAAAATAAAAGAGAATTAAGTATAGCTATTGTGGCAGGAATATAGATTACAGGCATCACCATAGTTCGTGGAGGCAGCAGGCCACTCCAAAGATGGATATCCACACAGTCCACACTAGCCAGAGATCAAGCGTGATGAAGCTTGACCCTCAATTGGCCCTCATTCTCCAAGCTTTCAGACACTTTGGCCCCCAGAAGGCACCCAAAAATCACCTGGACACCAAACGAACACACAGCAAGAATTTCCATACTAGGGTCTTGGTCTCCTTTTGAGAAGGAATGCTCAAAATGTTCATGTTGATCAGGATAATTAGAGATCTGTCTGCATTACTGACACAAGCAGAGTTTAGCAGGTGCTTGAGTCTGGCTTCATGAGGCACACATTCTGGTAGTCCATTGGTGCCTGCATGAAGTTCAGGTGTTTCCCTGAAGTCTGAGTCCCTGCTTCAAGTCCAGGTGCCAACCTGATGCCCAAGTGACTGTTGAATGCCCATTTTCCTGCAGGAGGAACATATCCCTTTAGGTTATCCAGGTCCCTGTGGGATGGCCAGATGATTGCAGGTCTGGGTCCCAGTGTGATGTTTGGGTGTCTACATGAGGCACCAGTGCTTATTCAATGTCCAGGTACCTGAGTGATATCTGGGTTCCTGTTGGATATCTGGGCACATGTGGGAGGTTCTTGTGCCTATGGGATGTCTATATGCCCACAGGAGGCCCTGGTGCCTACAGGATGTTTGGATATCCACAAGATATCCAGGAGCATATGGGATCCTCTGGTGCTTGAGGGATATCTGAGTACCTGCATGATATCTGGGTGCCTGGAGGAAGATTGAGTGCCTGTATGCTGTCCAGATATCTGTGGGTTGGCTGAGTGCATGTGTGGTAGTGCCCAGGTATCTGTGGAATGCCCTGGTGCCTGTGGGATTTCCTGTGAGCCGTGAGATATCCAGGCATCTATGGAATGCCCTGGTGTCCTCAAAACATTCTAAGTGTCTATGAGATCCAGATACTTGAGGAATGCCTATGTGCCTATGAGAGGTCTGGGTACCCATGGGAGGTCCTGGTTCCTTCAGGATATCCAGGTACCTGGAGGAGACCCTGGTGCCTGCAGGAGACCCTGCAGCCTATAGGATGTCTGGGTGACTGCAGGGTGTCCAGGCACCAATTGGATGCCCTGGTGCTTGCAGAATGTCTGAGGTCCTGTGTGGTATCAGAGTATCTTGATGATACTCAGGTATCTGTTGGTTGGCCCAGTGCCTTCATGTTGTCCAGGCATCTCTGGAATGGCCTAGAGACTGTGGAATGCCCTCATGCCTGTGGGGTATCCTGGTTCCTGCTGGCTGTCTAGTTCCCTGTACTAGGCCCTGATGCCTACCAGATGTCCTGGTGTCTATCTGAGTGCCTGAATGATGTCCAGGTGCCTGCAGGATGTACCGGTCCTTGTGATAAATCTGTGTGTCTGCTTGTTATCCAAGTGCCTGCATGAAGCTTGGCATCTGCAGGGCACCCTGGAATCCAGGAGATGTCCTGGTACCTGCAAGATGTCCAGGAATTAGATGTCTGGGACATCCTGATACCTATGCTATATTCTGGTACCTGCATGAGGTCCAGGTGTCTGTGAAATGCCCTGGTGCCTTTAGGATGTCAGGGGTGCCTGTGTGGTGTCAGAATGCCTATGTGATGTCCAGGTATCTCAAGGTTAACCCAGTGTCTGCATGTTGCCCTGGCAAATCTGCAATGCCCTGAAACCTGTGGGATGTTCTCCTGCTACAGGCTGTGCCTGTAGGAAGACCTGATGCTTGTTGAATATGTGGGTGCCTGCATGATGTCCACATTCCTGGGTGATGTCAGAGTGCCTTTGGGATGTCCAGGTACCTGTGAAATATCCAGATGTCTTCAGGTTGGCCCTGTGTGATGACTGTATGTCTGTGGGATGCCATAGAGTCCAGGAGATATCCTGGTGCCTGCAGGAGGCTCTGGTAATTGTGGGATGTCTGGGTGCATGTGTGAGTTTTGGGGACCTGAGTGATAGCCTGGTGCTGTCAGGATATCAGGGTTTCTGCTCAGTGTCTGGGTGCCTAGGCAATGTCTGGGTGCCTGCTGGAGGCCTGAGTACCCTGGGTAAGGTCAGTGAGGCCCAACTTTAGGTTGTAATTCAACATGCTTGCTAGTATGGGCAAAGTAAATGTCAAAGATCAAAGTAGCCTGCTTCCTCCAAAGACCATGGTGATGCCTATGATCCATGCTGCTGCTAAACAAACTGGGCTTAATTTTATTTGTTTTTGTTTGAGAGCACAAGGGTGGGAGTGAAGAGGGTGTTATTGAGATACATTGTATGGAACTCAAATTATTAATAAAAGTATTACAAAACGGGGGCATCTCATGTCACAGTCTTCTCAGACCCAAGGGCTCACTAACTTTTCCCCCCAGAGCTAGGTCAATTGATGTGTAACCTGCCCAATACCAAATATTTTTCCGTTAATTCCCCCAACACCTTCAAACATTTTAGCTGGGTTTTGACTATGTTATAATGAAAACATACGTACACACACACACACACACACACACACACACACATAGAAACACCTCACCCTTTCTTCGGGTGAATCACCTCTACATTGTGCTTTTCTTAATTTTGTTATTTTCAGAGGCCTGATATTCTTTTATCAATGAATACCTTAGTCATCTATGATCCCCATCCCACTCCTGTGAGCTGATCCTTGGCATCATCACAAGCTTCAGTACTCAAATATCACAGAATCCATTGTCCATTGAGTTCATATTATAATGACACACACTGTAGCACTCCTTTTACTATGGTGGGAACCTGTAGGAATGTCCTACAACATAGACACAGTCTTCTAATCACTCAAATTGATGAGTATAAGAAATTATTTAAAAATGTCATAAACTATAATGAGGGATTATAGAAAGCTGGGCATGTGGTCATGTGCTGGGTGTTACAATGAGTAGTTTTTGAGCTAGTATTAGTAGAAATTTTTAAAGCAAAAGAAAGGACAATGGGTGTAGTCTCAGTGCGTAAAAGAGTTTGCTGTGCAAGATTGACCAGAACCCAAGCACTAACTTTTGATAATTGTTGTCTGACACCAACACTTGTACCAGCTTTACCATTGTACCAGTGTGTGCATGCATGTGCCCAGGTGCGGGTATTTCCACTCACCTACCCACCCGCACATTGATACATAAAGCAAAAAAAGGATGAAGGAAATTCTATGCACTAAGATACTATACTGAATAACCATAGAATGGAAAAAAAGTGATACTCTTAAGTTAAATAGAATTGCATGCATACAGGAAAGAATTTTAAGAGGAGAAGCAGATGAGAATGATTAGATGGGTGATTAGTTAAGGTTTAGGCAGAGTGATCAGATACTGGAGGGCTCGAGCTTTAAATTGAAAGTTTACAGACATTACCTTGAAAGCTGCAGGAAATAATTACAAAATAAATTTAAACCATGGAGTACATGCTTTTATTAAAGATTTGCTTCCCATGCACTGCTGTTGTAACATTGGGTAAATGTGCATGATAGATTCAATGGGGTAGGCCTGCCCTTGAATGTTCACTCCATTTGTCATTACGCTGAAGTCTTAACCAAATCACTTTTTAAGGCCCAATTTTCTTATCAGTAAAATGTTTTGCTTTCTAGACAAGGTAAAACAATGAATTTATTTATTGTTGTTTCATTGTGCTATGTATTTATTCAATCAGCTATAATATGGAATATCTACCTTGTACTAGGAAAAAAAGAACATAGCGGTAATCAACAAAATGCTTCCATGTGCATGGGCTAATATTTCTGCAATGCTTGTTATACAGATGTTACTTGATGATAAGTGAATGAACATGCATTTTCTGGTTCCCTTCTCCATCCATGTTTACAGTCTACAATTTCCCCTTGTAGAACTAGGCTGAGCCACATACTTCGTTAGATAGCATTAGTTGTGCTGCATTCTTCTCTAGTGTGTGTAAAATTTTCAGAGATAGAGATTGCAAACACACTTAGGGAGAAGTTTTAAATATAGTTCAATCTACATTTTCATAATGTTTTAATTCTATAAATTTACCGATTTTATTGGTTTACATGTTTGTATTTGTACATTTTCATTGCTACAATAAAATGTCTAAGTTAGGATAACTTAATTCTTTAAAAAGGATGCTCATTTTGCACACTCATGAATCTTAAGATTACATAGCATGTCTCTGGCATTGTCTTAACTCTGATAAGAAATTCATGACTGATAACATCACAAGAGTACATGTGGGAGGGGTGATCTCATGGAAAACAGAAATCCAAAGAGCAACTGAGTTCTCACAATTCCCTCTAAAAGACACACCAGAAATGACCTAAGGAACTCTCAGTTGGACCCTGTCCTTAAAGGACACCACTCCAAGAACTAATATCTAAATCACAAGAATATCAGCTGGGTCTTCTTTAACATAAGTTCCATGAAGGTGTTTATACTATGTATCTTCTCACCCACTGTGTTCCAATCATAGTGCTTAGCATAAGGCATGTTCTTTGTATGTTATTGCCCAATCCCCTGGTACAATATAGTTAATCAGTATTTCTAGAAAAAAGATTTAGATGGCCAATACATGACAGGATTGGATGGCCTTAAAATCCCTCTGCACTATAAATTTTCTGGTGCTACGTTTTTATCCTCTGCAAAATCTTCTTTGCCTTCTAGACCAATGTCACTGCAGTAGTAGCCATGTGTCAGGAGACAGGGCTGCAACATCCTTTCTCCAGGAGTCAGATAACATAAAATGAATTCTGGAGAAGGAAAGAAGGTATAGTTGGATGGTAAATAGCACCATTAGTAATGCTAGGCCACCTTGTATGTGCTGCATGAAATTGAATTTATTTGCTTTATTTGGAAAGTCTATCTGATATATTTAACTACTTGTAAGCTCTTAATATTTGCATATCACCATGGAATATAGACTCTAGCAAGGTCATTTAACAGTTACAGGGTAGAAACTTTCCATTTTGTTAATCACTTACAACTCTAATTTCACACTACATCAGTCCTTTCACTTTGGTCCACAGCCCTTCAAAATCCTATTCTAAAAATCCACAGGAAAACATCTGTTCACAATGTGGTACATATGCAGCCATTGGCACTACCCACAAGTCAAAATCATGGGGACCAGGCAGTTGCTGGCATTACCTTCCCAATCCC
Source organism: Cricetomys ansorgei (assembly GCA_026225945.1). Lineage (NCBI taxonomy): Eukaryota > Metazoa > Chordata > Mammalia > Rodentia > Nesomyidae > Cricetomys > Cricetomys ansorgei. The sequence continues at coordinate 998,582 of JAMJFZ010003206.1, forward strand.
TAAATATGCTTAATGGGAGTTTCCTGTTGTTATCCTCACAAATGTTCTCTCATTCAGTTTGTCCAAATTATATTTCAATCTGTCATCTGATTTCTCCATAAATGATATTGATTTATTTTTTGCCTTTTAATTCAGGGGTTGCCATAAATTCTAGATGCAGTACTCAGTTGGAAACATTTTTCAATCATAATCCTGAAGAGTATTTGGACTTCTGCATCAAAACATGCATAAAATATTCCATTGAATTCCATTGAATTCTCCTGGAGTGTGACACATAAGGAGAAAAGATCCAGGCTTAGACTGAGAACCAGTAACATTGGCCTTTTCTTGATACTGTGGTGGTCTGACAGATGTGCCTTAATGGCATGCTGAGTTTCACCTTCAGTCATGTATGTAAACTCCTCATTCACCTTTGACAAAGGACTTAGAATGATGACTATAGTCTCAACAGGCATTTAAAGTGGTTCTTTTATAGAATGCAGGAGGGCATATGGTAGAAAATAAGCTAAGCTAAGGAGTTCAGTCTAGATAATCTGACCATAAAATCTATGAGCATCACATTTCCCTGGATTTCAAACAAAATAAGATAGCTATGCACTCTGATCCACTCTGACATTTGGCTTTGGCAATTTCATTGTCTTACCTTTATTTGCTGTCATAGTCTGGGCCAAGAAAATGAGATTCTGTGATCTGTCAAAGTTCATTTGTTTCCATATTACTTCTCTGATTCCACAATGATAGTCTGATACAATCTGATTTTTCTTGTAAGTATGAATTCTGTCAGTTACCAATGACACATATGTTGTGAAGCCATAAAACCTATGTATTGGTATCTACCTATCCTTCTTTCCTCTCTGAGTTAGATAATGTTCATTTACTTCTAGCATGTGGGATGAATGATTCAGATCACATCACCCATTGCAATACATTTGCCATTGTATTGACTAAATTCTAAACTTCTGCTGAAATGCAAGATGTTCCTTCTGAGAGTAATGCAGCACAGATACAAAAGATTTAAAAACCTTCAAAATAGAAATATTGGCAATTGAACGCAACTATAAAAAGTGCTTATTCAGCATTTCACATCAGTTTTCTAAGTATTTCTAAGTATTATGATTGTTGTTTAACCAAACACTGATTCATTAACAGTCTTGGAAAATCTTTATTATTTCTTACTTAATCCTTCTTCAATACTGTTCATCAGTAGCAAATATCAGTAATGTTTTTCTTTAAGGAAGAAGAAAGCAAGCTGAGCCCCAACATGCTCTTCCTGATTCCTGACTGTGGACAAAATGTGACCAGCTGCTTCTCATTCCCACCACCATACTTTCCTGCTGTGATAGACCTTAGCTCTTCTCAAATCTTAAAACAAAATACATTTTTCTTCTATTCCACAAAAGTTGCTTTTGTTAGGTGTTTGGTTAGAGCAGTGAGAAAAATAGCTAATACAGAGTGTTGTTCCTTTTTTTGTCCATAGGGTTAAGCACTTTTTAGCATATTAAAAATATCCAAGTCCCTTGTTCTCAATGCTGAACTCTTCCATGCTACCCTTTAGAACTCTCTTCTTCAATTTGTCCCTTCAAAATACAATCTCCACGTATTGTCTAGTTGCCATGTGCTCCATAGTTCTCAAAGGCTCTGCATTTCTCGATGGACCCCACTACTGAGAAGCAGCAGTATGACATAGAACAGGTGGGGTGGGGGGTAGAGAGTAAGTTTCTGATAGTAATTCCATTGTCCACTGCCTACGATTTGCTGAGAACTGGCTAGTTCCATAATGGAATCATTTGTTCCTACTCTTCTTGTCACAGCCTTTCATCTTAGAGCTCTAGTAACTGCTGGTTGTTGTTCTTGTCTTTAAATGGTTGTGATGCAGCATCACTGTTGTGATGCCCTGGGAACCATCCTGTGATTTCCTTACACATTTCTCTCAGCTTTATGCCCATAAGCCTTGTGTTAAATCCTCAAATATTTCTGATGGAAGTCAAATATTTCCTAGTTGACCTTGATTGACAAATTTTTCTTTTGACTTCAGTGTTCCATGCCTTTAATGCTTACATCTTCCTGGTCTCCCATGTATCCCTACATGCCACCCTTTTACTCCAACTATCTTATTTTAGGAAAAGACACTGATCATTTAAGTCCCTACAATACTAACATGGTGACTCACACATCTGTAATTACAATTCCATGTGATCTAACACCCATTTCTGAACTCATGGAGCCCCAGGCACATATGTAGTATAAATATATTTGGGCTGACAAGTAGCCATAGACATTATGTATTCAACAAGATGCATGTGTATCTCTTTCTCACTCACTGTATATGTGTGTGTGTGTGAGAGAGAGTGTGTGTGTGCGCGTGTCTGTGCAACAAGAAGTAATAAAAAATAAGCAATGGGTATGAAAATTAGCAAGTAGGTGTATGTGAGAGACCATGAAAAAAGGAAAGTGAAGAGGAAAATGCTGTAATTTTAATCTCAAAAATAAATAATTTTTTTTAAAAAAGAAGTTATCATATATTTTTTCCTTTCATATTCTGTCTGTTCTCCTTAGTCTTGGACTATCATGCCTCTCACATGTATTTTCCCAAGTATCCTGTTCTTTTGCCATCATAGCCAGATTCCAGTGTGCTCTTCTTCATTTATCAAAACAGGCTGTAAGTGCTCTCAAGCCTGAAATCATTTGTGTCAGTGTCACAATACTTAGGTTAAAAAGCTCTTGGTGTGTTTGTAATGAAAGAAAATTAATGGGTAATCAGATGAAAGGATGAGCAGAATTTATACACTACTGTTATACCAAACATTTTCCATGAGTATATACTGGTGTGGCTGTGCTGGCTGAGAGAAGCTGACTGCTCTGGGAAGAAGCAGATTCTTATATTCCAGGGAAGGGAAGTTGAGAATGGATATTCAGAGGAGACCTCTAACAAAGTCAGAAACTTAATGGGCAATCACCATCTCTAAAGAGAGTTAGCCTAGAGCAAATGGAGATTGGTTCTAGATGTGACATGAGCCCATGAAGTGGAAGTCAAATGAAAGATGGGCTAGAAAGGAGGAGCTGCCCTGTAGGGGTGTGCTCATGAGAAGCAGAGCAAGAGCACAGGATGGTGAAATGGCTCTTGCTCACTGGAGGCCTTGCAACCTCTGGTGTGGCCCTTAGAATTTCTCATTAAAGTTGATGAAACCAGAATATTTCAAACAATGAAAAATTAACCTGCAAAGTTCTGATCTCAATATGACAAACTCATAATCAAATATTCTGAGAATTTATATTCTAACCCAAAAGAAGCCTGCCTTTGCATGCTTGTGCAAAAAAAAAAAAAAAACACATAGATTATAGAATTGATTCTAAAGGAATTCCAGTGAATATCTCTTGTGTGGACATTGCTTTGGTATTGTCTGTCTAGGGAGACAGATTTTGCATCTCCTTCCTGTACTTTTGTTTTTCTTTCTGGTCACCTTGTTACTCCCATCAACATATTTTTAATATTGTTTCTTCCACTGGGAGTTCTATGTCTTGAATCTATCTTCTTCATGAATTTTTTTTTCATTCTGACTCTGGTTCTATTACTGAATCTTTCCTGTGATGGAAGGACACAATGTGTTGCTCTGTACTCTGTGATCTCCTGGAAGAGTTCTACCATAGTCTAAAGTTATGCAGATGCTAGATGCTAGGTGTTAAAAGGGATAAGTGAATATATACCCTTTATCACTTGTCTCTATGACATCAATAACGTATAGCAGATATAGCCCAATGTATAAGTTTAACAAATGAAAAGGGAAAACAAGCAATAAAATGCGTTATACAGTGAAAACATCAGTGGAAGGTATATGCTTGGTATGAAATAAGCACTCCCAATTAACAGGAGAACTCAGACACCACAGCAATCATTTATGATACTTTGGTGAACAACTGAGCAGAGAGCTATTCCTCTTCCATGCTCAGGTTGCAAAACATTCACATAACAAGTGATCAAAAGCTGACTTTGAAGCTAAGGACAGTATCAAAGAGGTTAGATACATTTCCATTTTCTATTATATTGAAAATTTCTCTCAGATGTCTTAATATTAAAGCATGTTTGAAATTAAGCCAGTACAGCACTGGAAAAGTTCACTGTGCAATGAAGCAATGGTCAGCATCAGAGTATGTGTTGGGTAGATTAAGATGTTGGAAAGGATTCACACTCATATGCTGCCTTATATTAAGTTCCTGTGAGAAAAGGAAACGAAAGATGAAATTTCCTACAAAGCCTTTTACTAAGTATCTATTGCATTTATTACTTCTGAGAAGAATGTGTCTCTTTTGGAAAAACAGGAAAGAAGGAAAAAGGAAAAAGGAAAGGGAAGGGAAGGGAAGGGAAGGGAAGGGAAGGGAAGGGAAGGGAAGGGGGAAGGGAAGGGAAGGGAAGGGAAGGGAAGGGGGAAGGGAAGGGAAGGGAAGGGAAGGGAAGGGAAAGGAAGGGAAGGAAACAAACTTATATTTGATCAACCCAGTCCCTTGCTGATTATTTTCTGTCACCGTTATCTTAAATACCATTTTCTCAATAGGACTTTAATATAGAGAGAATGCTACAAAACAAACATTTAGATTCCACACATTTGCTGAATGTAGGTTTGGCCAGCCTCATGCTCAGAACATGTCTTTTACTTCATTGTGTAATAGGACACAGTGTATCTGTGCTGTGGTGGATGCCTGAGTAGCAACTGGCTTTTACCTGCAAGGTATCCTTTAGACAAATGAGTGGAGGCGCCAGTCCAGGGGCCTGGCATTCAGAGTTTTACACACACACACACACACACACACACACACACACACAGAGAGAGAGAAGAGAGAGAGAGAGAGAGAGACAGAGACAGAGAGACAGAGACAGAGAGAGACAGACACGTAGACAGACACACACAAACAAAATTAAAAATAAAAACAGTTCTCTAATACCAGTGCCAATTCTCAGTTTCTCCTGTATAAAATAGGAAGAGCATTGTTTAACATTTGGAAATGTGAAATCCTTTCACCAATGTCATGAATGAAAGACTGAATGAAGCAAGTGTGAAGTCAAAGAGAATAAGTTGATTTTAAATGCAGAGATTCAATTTCAGAGTCCATCACCCTATCAACTTCTTGATTGCAATAGTATTCTTGATATTTCCTGCTTCTTGACTTCCACAATCAAGCAAGTACATGATAGGCTCAATAAATCACTGTGATTTTAGTTATTTTTACCTCTACATTACCATGTGAAGTTAATACATAAAAATGCACACACTTTATGTGTGTATAAACAAAATTATATATATTCTATATAATATATATATCATATGTACCATGTATAATAACTAGTAATCCCTAAGTTTTATAATAACTAGCCTTGCATAAACTTCCAGTTCTTTTTCTGTTAGTTATTTTCAAAGTATCTCCATGCAGCACACATTTATCTCTTAAGATAAGAAATACAAAAAGACATGTGATGTGAACTTTAGACTAGTAAAACTTCTGTCATGCCCTGCAGGAAGAAAAGACATTTAAATCATTCAACCCAGAATTTGACACACTTTGAGTAAGTATCTATGTGAGCTCTTCAGCCTGGCACAGGCTGATAACTTGAATGCTATCAGTTCCCCCATCCTGGAATTGACTGAGGCTTATCTCTGTACCAGGATGCATCTGTGTCCTTTGCTCTGACAGGGCTAAGGCTTGAATACCAGCAGGTAGGATACTATTCCTAGCATTTCATTTTGTCCTGAAAACTCACTTGGGATACTAAGTTTTTATGTCCAGATATATTTTGAGGTGAAATTCCTAAGAATAAAGGGGGTTGAATTTGCTGACCTGTGTCTGACATGAACTCTGCTGGCCTTGAGAAGTAGCAGTTCTCTGTGGAGAAAGAGTATGTAGCTTGTCACTTGGATCATGCCCTCTCTACTTCTATGACTTTCCATATATTCATCTTCTTGTACTTAAGCCATAAGCTATAAACATGACACGTGGCAAGGTTATTCTGAGGATTAGCTAAGACCATGACAATGTTCTTTGTGCATTTTGGACATATGGCAGCTATGCAGATAATCTTTTATATATTCCCCTTCCTAATGACCAGTGATTTTTGAACAAAATTCAAGTAGTCAGAGCAAAGAGCATTGTCAGCTTGATTTTCTGCATGCAAAAAAGAAATTTAAAAACAGTTGACTTGATACTTGGATCTGTTTTAATGAAAAGATCAAACTACATTAGCCAATTGTGAGAAAAAAATCTGAGTCTTTAAAATAACAAAGATAAAGTCCTCTCAAAGAAGCACAGAAGTTAATCCAGAACTCATGTGTATCCATGGCCTATTTGCTTCCTTTCTGAATCCCATGTGAGAGAACTCACTCTAGTTTCTGTTTGCATGCAAGTTATTGGTTTGCATCTTAATTAACTGGTGGCCTGTCTACATAGGATGGCAACAAAGACATCTGAAGTCATAGAAGTGCTATGAAACACTTATCACATTTTTCAGAAAATTAGTATCCGTTGAGAAGTAAGTACAACAGTGAAATTGAGAACTTTATATTAAATGTATCAAAATCTTAATAGTTCTTTGCAGATGATGAAATTAAATAAAATGGCTTGTCTAAGAATTCCTAAGTTTACCTTTAATTTTTAGACGTTTGTATTTTACACATTGTATCAGTGAGAACACAAGCTTTCTTTGCCAAATGAAGGTGGATGATTTGTCTAGTTCATCTTTTTCTGTCAGTGTCTTGCTCTGCCAAACATAGAGTAGGTATCAGCTACTAGGTTTGAGCATCACTTGGGCAACAAGAAGACATCTTAGGACAAATATACAACTGTGGTTGTCTTTTACCAAATAGAACTAAGAACAAAAACATTTCACCCAAGCTATATAACAAACATGGGTTGTGAGCTATCTGTAACAGCCTAAACCTTACCCAATCTCTAAATCAAGGCATTAAATTCTCAGCCTAAAAGTTAACTTTGGCTTGTCTGTTGGAGACAATATTCACAGATTAGAATCAGTAGTAAAAAGTGCCTCCTGTTTTTGTTTCGTGCCTGTATATCTAAAGTTGTTTTTCAGCTACTGAAAGAGGATACTTATTCAAAGATGTGAGCCCAGTCTAAGGCATTTTCCCTTCCATGTTAACTTTTTTCTGAAAATGGCTTGGTCTGCTAACCTTCTCCTACTATCCTAAAGAAAGTGGGGAAATAGATGCAGAAAGGGGGGAAACTGTGAGAACCTTGTAAATTCTAGCAAGATCTTTGAATGTGACTCTGGATAAGAAGAAAAATTATGGATGTGCTTCAAAGACATAACATGGTATGGGTTATGTTTTATAAAAATGCCCCAAATAGAGAGAAATAACATAGGGGACAACAACAACAACAAACTAGTTAGGAAGGCTTTGGGTAAGAGGTAGGGGTGGCCTAACCAATTCTATAGGGAACAATAAGATATATATTGAAGTAGAACCAGATCTCTCCATTCTTATTGAGAGGCTAAGAATTAGGAAAACTACAGTAACTGTCTACCTCATGCGGTGACTATATGACTCTAGAATATGTTAAACATTTGAATAAAAGGGTCAGACAAGGAAAAGATAGAAAGATCATGAGAAATCAGTATTTGAAAGTTATTTTTCTACTGTAACTCTATACTCAAAAAAGGCAGGAAAGCTGTAGGCAATAATTTTATTATTTCGCCATTACTCAGTATGTTGTAGGCATTCAACAGAGATTTTTGTGTGAGTGGTTAAGTGATTAGCAGTGCCATATGGAAAGAAATCATTTAATCAGCAGAAAAGACATACGGTCCAAGTAAACTTTGGGTCTCTTTGCTTTGGGTTAATTTTTGTTGTTCAATATTTTGCATAGCTTATTCAATCAGGCTGAGGGTCACCCTAAACAGGCTGTGAAGATTAAATTTCTGAAATTCGTCGGCCTAAATTTGTGATTAGATTATAGAATGATTATTACATTAATTAATTGGTAATTAAATTGCAGACAATTTAAAATAGAATACTGGTACCTATTTTGACTTCTACGAAAGTATTCTTTCTGTACATCATTATGGCTGAATTTTAAACTTTTCCATAACAAATACCACAACAATTTTAGTGAGGGTCATTTAATGGTTACCTAAAGAGAAATTTCTTTAGTATGTGTTGCACTTAAAACTAATTGTCAAGTTGACAGAATCTAGAATCTCCTAGGAGACCAGCCTCCAGGCATCTCTGGGAGAGATTGTCTAGATTAGGCTAATTGAGATAGGAAACCCACATTCACTGTGAATACACCTGTGGTGGTTTGAATGAGAATGCCCCCCCCCTACATATACACACAAAGTCATATGTTTGAGTGCTTTGGTCCCCAGTTAGTGAAACTGTTTAGGAAGACTTAAGATATATGTGGTCTTGTTGGAAGAAGTATTTTGCTGGGATGGGAGATGGAATTTTAGTTTCAAGAACCCATGCCAGGACCAGTCTCACTTTCTCTGTGTAATTTGGAGATTAGATGGAAGCTCTTCGCTGTTGTTTGAATGTCATGCCTGCTTGTCTGCCATCATGCTATAAACTGTGATGGTCATGGACTAACCCTCTAAAACTGTGAACAAGCCCCAAATTAAATGCTTCCTTCTAAAAGCTGCTTTGGCTATGGTATTTCATCACATCAATAGAGGAGTAACTAAGACAGGTTCTAAATTTAAAAAAGGAGAAAATGAGGAAAGCACAAGCATTTGTCTCTGATTCAAGAATACATCTGATGTAGGATCAATTATCCCAAGCTTCTGATACAATGGTCTCCTGCCGTGAATGACTAGAAGATTGAACTGTGAGCCTTAGTAAACCCACCAGTCCTTAAGTTATGTTTGTTGGGTATTTTGTCACAGCAAGCAGACAAACTACTAAAACAGTGTTAATGAAAAACTCTCCTAGATTGACCATAGTTGTGATGATTCCAGGTAGAAGCAACATATTGGTACAGGAGGAAACTTTTTAATGAAATCCAATGTTTCATAGTCTGTGAAATATTGGACAAATAATCAAACGTAAAGACAATATAGAAATATAGATATCAAGATTAAATACAAAATTTCAATATTTTTGTTATTATATATTATGTAAACCTTAAGTAAATATAATTGTTTTCCTTTTTATTCTTCTATTTATTAGGCATGTGTTTCTTCACAAATGTTAATTTTAATGTAATTATAATTAAACTCTGATTTTTTTCTTTGTCCATGTATATTTTATTCATTTCTACTTTAAAAAGTTTTTATGACTTTCCTGTTCCTTTGCAAAATGGTTCATGAGGACTGGACATAATTGACATATGTAATGCTTGTTTTTTAACTTCATCACACAATCTAATTAATTTGCATAATCGCTGTAGAAGATACTAATTAACAGAATAGAGGCTTTGGGTTTGATGATCCAGGATAAATTGCCACTTGGCTAATTATTACCTAAATGACTTAGAACAAGCCATTTTTAGGCCAAGGATCTCAATTTGTAAGAGACAAATCAAGGCTCACAGTAGAAAAATTGTTTCAAGGAACACGTGGACTAATGCAAAACAGAGTAATCATGTACCTGTTCCTCCACCATCGTCTTACAACATGGTGTATCTGTGCTCTGTGTATACCTTTTACAACTTATGACAGAGCAAGCAATGCATAGAGGCCATTGGTTTAGTTTACTTCCCAGTGGTGAGGAGATAAAATTACCTGAGAAGGAGGAGTGAGAAAATAAGCATCCCTGTGACAGTGATAAGTAATCAGACCAAATGAGCATGAAATTATAATAACACAATGTCTAAGTGATACTGAGATCTCTGGCTTCTTTCAGCATCCTGGTCTTCAGATGAGACATACCAACCTTAGCGTAGAAGACAGACAGTGTTCATTGTTGAGTAAAATTAAGCATTCTCAAAGGATGAGAATAGGCAGTGGCCAAAGAGACCATTCTGCTAGCCTACATGTTAGGTAGGCTTCATATTATTTTAAAGTTTCCAGTATATGTGTGTGTGTGTGTGTGTGTGTGTGTGTGTGTGTGTGTGTGTATGTATATATATATATATATATATATATATATATATATATATTTCCTTGAGGGATCATTACTGCTTGTGACTGACAGATCCATTTAGACTAACTCTTATGGGAGGGAACAATAATATGCCTTTGTTCTTTCCCAGAAAACTTTCAGCTACATAACAGTTCTATAATACTTACAGTTATTTAGTAATTACCCTATAAGTGATGGAAGATGTTCTGTGTCTACTCAGAACCTGGGATATAGCACAAATGCAATATATCCAAGCACTAATCAGAATCTTGAAGTTTCCATTTGTAGTTTTATAAGCTGCTGTTAATGAGGGAAGACTCATTTGCAATGACTGTCCAGTCCTATAAAAATCTAACTAGCTACCTAATGTGAACATTTCAAAAGTATTCTTATATAATAATTTAATACAGTGATTAAATACTCATTGTAGGGCAGAATCATGCTAAGTATAAATCTACAAACCAGTGTCTTCTCAGTCATGGGCAATTCAGTTTTATCACTGAGGATTCGCTGCTACAATGAAGAGTTTTTAATTTATGTTTTTAACTCAGTTTAATGTAACATATAATTAGCCAACAGCACTTAGACTCTGGGTATGTATTCCATATTCTCTATACCCACATGGCTCAAAGTGTCCCAATAACAGACTGATAGTATAAAATATCTGTTTTTCAGACACACATTGCTGCTTCTAAATCCTGGAGAGTCATAGTACATATGACTCTACTTCTGTGCAGAAGTAGTAGTAGCAAATAGACTAGTAGCAACTGGAAACAATAACAACAAACTGTAGGCCATTTCCACACATTCATTTAAAACACAAATTTCCCCAATAACTTGATGGAATGTGTCACTGATACAGGTGTGCCTTTTCCCAACATCTCTCTCAGCAATAATGCCAGTGTCCACAGAGATATGTACAGATTAACTCTTAGTTTGCATGCCTAACATTATAGGAGGTGAAATTTGTTCTGTAGAGATATATTCTTCTCTCTTTCCTTATTCCTATTGTTGTCCCTAGAGTTTACTACTCTCAGCGAAATTTCTAAATGATTACCTTGATGGTTAATCTTAATTGTCAGTTTGAGTGTTTTAAGAAGTTTGAGGGTCATTAGTTAGGCTTACCTTTGCATGTTCCCTGAGAGGATGAAAGATAATAGAAATGCCCATCATGATCTTGGTAACACCATCCCATGAGCTAGGGTCCCAGACTAAATAAAAAGACATAAAAAGAAGGTCCTTTGCTATTACTTCCACCATGGACTGGTGGAAACCTCAGCCATGAGTCAAAACAAACTCTTGCTTCTTAAGTAGCTTTTATCTGATACTTTTCCCATGGCAATGATACACAGAACTAACACAGGTGTTTCAGAGCCAACCAGTTTAATACAAAATCAAGTCCTGCCCAGGATCTCCAAATGTGTGTTCCAGGGCACAGAACCCTCTTTTACTCTCCCAAATTTCAAAACTAACAATTCAAATACTTCTTTTGGGAAATTCTAGTTTGATTTCTATTCACTTCTTTGATTTGATTATTTAAGATCAGGCATATGGGTCTTCTTGTTTGTTTCAACCTTTAAATGTTGCTTCAATGGCTTTGATGTTGCTGCACAGTTTTAATTCAGAATAAAGCATCAAGACCCCATTCCACACTAGCAATCAGACGTTCAGATAGACTTGAATTCAAATTCTAACTTCATCACCTGTTGCCTGCACTTGCTTCAGTGAAAGTCACATGACCAAATCTCTGTTTTTGTGCATATTTTCTTAGAGTGTCTCTTTCAATTGTATATTAGAAACTCCAGATGTGATTGCATGTATACAACCAAATATAAGAACATCCATACACTTTGAAGGCATTTGTAACAGTTTTCTAAAGCATAATAGAGTTTTTTTTTACAAAGGTAAAACTTTGAGTTAACCAAAAATGAGCAACTGCCAAAAAAAAAAAAAAAAAAAAAGTGAAAGTGTGAATTTTTATGCTCTCCTGCATAGGGCTGGCTTCTAGTAGAATCTCAAATTTTAAAATAACATTATACTATTTTTCTTGGAGTGATAAAACAACAGAAAATATTGAAACCTGGTCATCTTGAAGTATTGAGTCTGACTTTATCATTCCAGTAGGGCAACATGTTGACTCACTGCATACCCAAGTGTGAGCATTATCTGACAAGTTTAAAAATTTGAATATATGTGAATTATAATTAAATTGAGTTGCTGTTCATGATACCGATTCATTAGTGCTTAGTAAGGATGGAGTATTTATTAAAGTGCATCCAGATTGCACATTACCAATCAGAAGCAGAGGGAAAACAAGGACTTCAAACAACCCTAGACCTTAGGAGACTGATAAGATTCTTTCTTTTCACATTGGACACCATCAAGCAATTCTGTGATATTATAATTACAGCTTTTGCTCTCCTCTACTAAGTTCAAATATTGTATAAGAAGCATAAAACAAATGCATAGACCAATACAATTTCTGGAACAACTTCCATTATAGTCAAATTTACAACTTTATAACTTTTTAACGTATTTTATTCCCAATTCATGTGAGTTAGGGCTATAGTTACTGGCAATAGTGTTTAATTCGCAAAGGAATTTCCCCAGGATTTTATTTATTAGGACCTTTTCCATGTACTCCATTATTTTGGTTCAAAGGAGCACTGAGAAGTAGATATTAATAATATTTCCATGTCTGTGTTTGAAACTAGGTCTCAGATAGCTTAGGATAGGATAAAAAGTAAGAGATGCAGAACCCCATTAAGACAATATTTCTACTTCCCTACTCTACCCATCTAGGTCTGTGCATTTCCCATAGAGGGAAAAATAGTACTTCTACTTACCATGGGGTCTGAATAATAAGAAAAGGAGTTCCAATGCCTCTGCTTTATTTTGCTGTATTTTATGAAATGTCTCTTTGGTTCTGTGAAAACTTTGAGTTCAATCTAATCTGCATTTTATAGTTGAGAAAAATACAGTTATCAGAATCTATTTCCATGCATTCCTGAGGATGGTAAGCACTCAAAACTCAGTCCACATACAGGGCGATCTGTACTCCTATGCTTCAAATCTCTCTGCTGTCATCCTCATCACAACAGACTTCTCTATCACCAGGCAAAAGGGAATGCAACCTTTGACAAAGAGGAACTTAGAGTCAAATATAAACTCTAGATTTTCTTATTGTCTTTGAAATAAAATATTCCTGAATCTGAGGCCAAAAGAACACTAGTTATTATCTAATATCTGGAGAAACACAAAAAGTGAATACAAGCCAGGTTACATTCTAGATAACCTTTTCTAGATGAATGTCCAGGCTTTATTCCTACTTATCAATGCAGGATGGGGCTGGAAATCCTATAAAACACAGAGAGTTGAAGACATGAATTTTATGAAAGTAAAGATTTAAAACGTGACCCAAGAAGCAGTCATACCAAATAAAAGACTAAATAACAAATAGTGATGGGGACCATAAAATTATATGACTATAAACATAGACATGATTGTCTCAACAGAAAGTATAAAAACCGTGTGTTCATCTGAAATTATGGAATTGCCCTCTATAGATGATTCTCCTATATGGATACTACTGTTTAAGTCACATACGAAGCAGGATTGATTAAGTGTAATTAATTAAGTGTAACAATTAATAGTAGTAAACCAAACGGTATGTGTTAGTGTTCACAGCTTGGATATAGATGGAAAGGTACCCTGGAAGTCTGGAGCCAGGAAACCACATAGCTCTGAAGTGGGGAAAGAGTCTCCAACAGAGCTATAAGAGGAGAGGTAGCCTGGCAGCTGGGAACCAAGGACCCTCCCCACCCAGCTCTGAGATAGGAAGACATCCCCAGCAGATCTGAAGTGCTGCAGTGCAAACAGCTCCTCTCTGCTCCACTCCACTGGAAGGGAAGAAATTTCCCCGGCATTGCAACTCTGAGGGGAAGATATCCCTGGCTGAGATGAGGTGTTCTCTGTTCTGCTTTACTTCAATTTGCTTTGACCTGATGGCACAGACAGCTTCATGCAGCAAATCTCACGTAAGAGATTATTGAGGAAAGAAAAACCCAGGGGAATGGCTGCCTTTACTTGGGAGGAACCTACAGCCACAGCTGCACCGAAAACTGAGCAGAAAGAGGCTCATTATATAGGGTTTCTTGGGGTGGGTAGGTTGGAGGGGAAACAAGCTTTTCAACAAGAGCTGGGATCGGTGGGAATTCACACTCAATGACTGGTGGATTTTCGAGCTCAGGGATTGATGGGTTTGTGTTTCAGTGACTGCTCAGTGGTTGTTGGGTCTTTTGTTGTTGTTTTTTGTTTTTTTCACCCTTTGTAATTAGTCTGGGGAGGGGGTGTCCAGCCACCCATGGCTCAAGGGGTTTACACTAACTTCAGGTTCTGGTAAATAAACTCTAATTCTGAGGTGAAATGAACACCTATCTTTACATAAATTTTGAACTTCTATATATTGAGGGGAATTGAGGGGGAAATGGACCAATCGTGACATCCCTGTACCTTGCCTTTTGAAGAAATGAGGTTCGTTATTTTCTATCTACGCTGTGTACACACTGCTGGGGCAAAGCCGCTACAGCATGGTGAGGCCCCCTGGAGCATAACCGCCAAGGGAGGAGGGGGTGAGTGGAGCGCTACTCTATGAAGAGAAAACATATCAATATTTAATGTTTCCTTCTTATTATTCAGTATTATAATTATTTTTATCATTAAATTTGAATTTTAAATTTTTCTGTCTATATATTGTATGTTTAAAGTACATATGTCATATAACATAGGATTTCTTTTATAAAGAGAAAGAGCATTTTAAAAAGGATTATGAAGCACATACTAATTGAACTCTAATATGATTAACTAAGGGGTATAGACCATTTTCTAGAAAAGGTTGTTTTTTTTTTCCTAGTTCATGGTACATTAGGATATCTTAAAAAATTCTTTTCTAATCATGCATTTAAAAACTACCTTTACCCTAGAAACAGATGTTCTTAATGTTTCTAATGCTGAAATGCTTTAATACAGTTCCATATGTTGTGGTGACCCCCAACCATAAAATTACTTTCTTTGCTACTTCATAATTGTAATTGTGGTACTGTTATGACTTATAATGTAAATATCTGATAAGCAGATGGTCTTAGGCAATGCCTGTGGTTGGATCATTTGACCTGGAGTCCTGACCCACAGGTTGAGAATACCTGCTTTAGAACATCCTTCTTTCATTTAATGCCTTTGCCATGCTGCGTTACCTGGTGGCATTCCAACGTGATGTCATTAAACTTGTTACCTTTTTAAAGAAAAAGCCTTTGAGGGTAGTAGTGTAGTACAGCAGTGCCTGCCTAGCAATGAGTTCAATCTTAAACACCATACACCATATAAAGCAAAAAAAAAAAAAAAAAAAAAAAAAGAAGAAAAGAAAAGAAAAGAAAAAATAGTTCAAAGCAAGCCTGGAATACAGAGGAAGATCCTTTCTCAAAAAGACAGAATGGTATTGGTATTTATTCATACCACTGGGATTTTAATTGCTGGCAATAGACATCCTTGGACTTCCAAGAATCTCAAAGTGAATCTACTTCATTTCTATAGTCATGCTTTGATAAATTGCTTTTCAGTTAATTGTTTTGCATCCATATCCTCATTGTATAGTTCTTCACATCTAAAATTATTCATCATTTTAAAATACACTGAAACACATTGCATGCCATCCTAAATTAAATGTCTGTTTCTCAGAGAAAATGGTTTTAGGCACAGAGGTAATTTGAACACATGAAAGTGAAGTTGAATTCTAAATAAGTTAGGCTTTTAGTAAAAAGATTGAAAAACTATTTAACTCTGCTGTCGTTCTGCGCACTTTCTCTATTTTATAGTTTTTCAGCAGTATTATTTTCAAAATATGAGTTATTTTTCAGTGTATGAGTTTTCACTGCAGCCTGAATATAACATCAAACACAGCAGGTTAGAGCAAGTTCACCCTTTTCCACAGTCTTTACTGCTTCATCAGAAATGATCAAACAGCATTGGAGAAATGCTCTCTTTTGCCATAATCTCTTATTCATTTTTACCCCCACTGCATTTTCATATTAGAGAGGAATATGTTCTTGTCTCAGAACTTAAAACTAATGGCAGTCTAGCATTGTGAGGTCTTTGCTATGGTAGGTAACTGGTTGCCATCTTGAAGACACATGTCTAAGGAGATGGTGTCTTTCCATCATGGAGGATCTGAAAAGAAACTTCTATTAAGGAAAGTTTCCATTTCTCCAGCATGCAAAACATTTAATTTCTCTTTTGGAAATACAAGGTTCACAAGACATTCCTTTATATTTTCTCTGATAAGAAATCTATAAATGAAATAAATCTCTTCAAATTTATATTTCCATTTTCTGCTAAATATGCAGATTGAAGTCTAGTTTGTACTTGGGGGAGTTATCAAAAGCCTTATGATTTATGGTTTATAAAGTTTCATTAAAACATTTCTACACATCAAGAGGATAACTCAAAGCTAGCCTCCCTTTTCAATTCAGAGTGCTTCAGAGGTCAGGAATATTTTGTTATCTTGACAATTCAAAGCATTATAATTCCTGATCTAAAATACATGATGGTTGATAAGATCTGATGGAGTATGGTAGAAGCTGTGAGGGACATCTCACTGGGTGTGAAAAATGTTCCCTTTTGTTTGTCATGAGGTAATACAGTCTCATAAACTTACTTCTCCACCAGGCCAAGTTCTTTTTTTTTTTCCTGTATATCATTGAATATACTTGTTTTGAATTATTTACCTTCACAACACAGTTATATATACCCTTCAGTCAATCTTGAGAGGAATACAATGGTTTGATTTTCCTTTTAGATGATATCCAGGTCAAACGGACATTGATGTTTTAATCATTATTCATTTTCATTATTGAGCTCTTAGAAAACATAGTAACAGCAAACATGAAATTAATACCATTGCCACATAAAGCACACAATGGAATCCACAATGTCAGAGGCAGAGTATTCACACACAGGGTCACATTCTGTTGCCCTTACATACTTTAGCCAGATACACATAACAATGTAGCAATCTGTATTGAAAAATTATAGCTCTAACATCAAGCCAATGGAAAATCAGCATCAACAGCTATAAAAGATAACCTCTGGAGGGTTCATTTGACAGCAAAAGTTTTCTGTTTTCAGCCACTCCCCATTCTCCCTCTCTTTCCTCTCTCTCCCTCGTGTGTGTGTGTGTGTGTGTGTGTGTGTGTGTGTGTGTGTGTGTGTGTGTGTGTGTGTGTGTGTGTGTGTGTGTTCCTTTCCCCTTTATTTTCTTCATCCACTGTTAAATGCTACTATAGTTTTTGCCATCCTTAAAGAGCATTTCTTGAGATGTAGAACTCTCAGTGCTGAAGCTGGAACAACCAAGAAGGCAGATGGTGGGTCAGCCCCCTTTAAGCAGCTGGGTGTTAGAGACCACCTGGAATCTTTAACACCAAGTTTTGGCAGCAGGGCTGAATTACTTTCTTGTGTGA
The DNA here is from genome assembly GCA_026225945.1 of Cricetomys ansorgei. Taxonomy (NCBI): domain Eukaryota; kingdom Metazoa; phylum Chordata; class Mammalia; order Rodentia; family Nesomyidae; genus Cricetomys; species Cricetomys ansorgei. The sequence continues at coordinate 1,016,154 of JAMJFZ010003206.1, forward strand.
TCTTCTGGCTTTGTTCTGATTCCCTCTGTCACATTGCCGCTCAGAAAACCACATGGGAAAAGAAAGTTGCCAAGAGAGAGCTTCTCTGGGATAAGAGACTTGGAAGCTATGTTTGGCTGATGGAAACTGAAATGATGTAAGAAATAGAAAGACATGCCTGAGATTTGCTTTTCTTTGAAATTATCACTCCTCTGGTCTATCTTAACAAAGATTAAGGCGTTACTCCATTGTTTGACCTCTAACTCTAAGCTTTCTTCAGCTCTGACAACTTTGCGACAGTTTCAGAACTGAAGCCTGTTAACACTTCCTCCAATGTACTTTGCTGGTTCACCCTCCTGGCATGGGCTTGGAATACTCTCCTGAAATCTGTGCGATCTCCAATTTATAGATGTTGTATTTCCACAAGCAGCCTTTCACTCAGCTTTCAATGGATATCTCTTACTCATTCTCATCACAGAACTGGTGAGATCGCACAGCAATTAGGTATGCCTCTGATACTAGAGTAAGAGGATAGCTCTGTTTTCACATCACACACACACACACACACACACACACACACACACACACACATATTTCTTGAATACTTAGGATCTCTTTAGTAACTCTTGTGTAACTCGTTCCAATAGAACCTGTTAATTACTATAACTAAGAAATTGGAAAACTAAAGTTAGGAAACAATAACCTTTTAAAAAAGCATTTAAATGACTATGCCATGAATATTAAATTGTATTGTTTCTCCTTAACAGAGAACATATAATACTCCAAAGGATGTTCAAGTTCAGTGGGTCAAAAGTAAAGATGATGTGCCTAGAATGAGAGTAAAAGATACAGAGTGTGTGTGCAAAGGAGGAGCAGTTAAGTATAGAAAAACAGAATGGAACTCAGCCCTGAGAACCATGGTGAAAGAGGTGTCTGTTTCTTTCCCCTACCTTCTGTAGGCATGCCTCATTCATCTCACTCCCACCAGTCTCAGCCCCAGAAACCAATTTTGTCTGAGTCGTCAGTGTTATAACTCATTTTTCTTCATCCATACCTTATATTTTTAAATTAAAATAGATCATTTAAAAACTTTCTTTTTAAAAGATTTATTCTATTAAGTTTAATTATATATGTATGTGTCCACAAGAGTGGGCATGGGAATGTAGATTCCCTAAGAAGCCAGAGGTGTCAGATGCCCCTTGTGCTTTAGTTACAACTGGGTTGAGAGCTGCCGAATGTGGTGCTAGGAACTGCATTCAGGTCCTCTGCATAGGAAGTGATCTAAACCACTGAGCCCATCACAGTAGATCCCAATTATAACTTAGAACTATCATTGGAGAATATTTTGAGCCTAATAGTCTAGAATATATTACCAATCACAGGCTACGCTTGTTACCAATTCTTTATTACTGCAGAGTCAAAACCTCTCCTCTTTGTATTAAAAAAAAAAAAAAAAAACACTAACATGTTCAAAGGTGGTCTCAAATAAAGAGTTTAGGATAAATGAGTCTATGACACAACTACATAGTCCTATCTGTATAACAGGCTTCTGGTTGCAGGTCAATGAAATAGCCCACTTCCTATCAGTGGATACCATTATATCACCAAAACAAATTGCACGTTATGGATATTTCAGGTTTCCAAAATCTGGACCACAAGGAGAAATACAAGTTTTTGTTATAATTTAATTATTTAATAACATGTTGAAAGACCACTAAGTACATCATGCCTTTTGATGGAATGCAAATATTTATTACAGTAATAAGTTAATTTTCTAATATTGAATTACAAATGACCATGAACCTAGTAGCTGAAAATTGAATTGTCTATTAATTCTCTCCTAGTTCTTTAAAACTGAAAGTCTGAGCCTCCTTGGCTAATAGGGTGCCACTGTACTTGTTCATGTCATACTGTACAGAAGCTCCTCCATTCCTCATGTGTGCCACTCCAACCCAGCAGCAATAAAGGCACAGTTCTGGCCCTTAAAAGAAGACTTCTTACCCTTCTGTCATTTTCCAGAGAAAAGAAATTTTCTCTTGCATGTGTTGGGCTTTTTTGACTGAATTAGACCTACCAAAATAACCTTCCTTTTTGATTTTCTCAAAGTTGTAGTTTCAGCTTCAAAGTTCCTTTCACCATGTAAAATGAATACATAAAGAGTATCATAGCTCATGATGTTCACTCATAGGGAGTAAGGCTGGAAGTCACAAGGAATAGTTGTGTTTGTCTATTCGTGTTATGTGATAGCAATATAGGAAATAGGGGAGGTTTTTTGGAAAACTTGGACATAACAGAGACAATTAAATACTCATATTACATAAATTGAATTACAGGTGACAATTTCAATGAGCCCCTCAATATAGAAAGGCCCTATGAATGTAGGGTAGGATAAAAATAGAAAATGAGTAGCATTGGTCACATTGTGTACTTCAGGTATATGAGGGTTATCACCTTGTATCTATCTACTGTATTTTCTATGTTTTTCCCCTTTAACTGTATTTATAGTTCAGACCATTCCTATATCTAGCCTTTGTGGATCAATATACAAATGAAAGAACTAAAGCATGATATATTATATGGCAGGACTAGTGAACACAGGGAAAATTAGAGGTCATAGAATAGAACCAGAATGTGATGCCAACAGGTGCTCTTTTGGTCCAAATTAATACACAGTTTGCCTCCAACAACCCTTGGCTACCTAACAACTCTGCTTGGGAGGGGTATCCCAGTTGACTTTATAAAGGTCATTTCAATCTCTCACTTCCCCTAAGGTATGGGGAGAGATCTAGTTCTCCCTAGGATCCTTTGAGATATAAAGTAAAAGTAGACACAGAAACTCCACAGTGAATGTTTTCTTTCTCCCTGTATGGATTCCAGATGTCCTCTTCATTTTCAGAGCAGCCATAGACACCTATTCACTTTATCAGTCATTCTTGGGAAGCCCACACCCAGCCCGTGTAATCTCCATCCTGGAAGCAGGTATACTAAGGGATGAGGTAGGTGTGGTTTATGCAGGGAATTCATGTCTTTTCTCTATTAGTATTACCAGCTGGTCAAATACTTATTTGACTTCATAAGGTCCAATAATATCAGTTTTCTCACTTATTATCAAGTATTTAATGCCATTTCTATGCCATTTATGTTGTTTACCCATTTGCTCAATAAATACCTCAATGTCTATAATGTCACATCACCTTAAGAATTCATGCCAATGAGCTACAGAGCTGGCTCAGCAGTGAAGAACACTGGATACTCTTCCAAAGGACTCAGGTTTAATTCCCAACAGCAACATGGCAGCTCATAACTGTCTGAAACTCCAGTTCCAGAGGATCCAACAGTCTCACACAGACATACATACAGGTAAAACACCAATTAACATCACACAAAATAAATAAATAATAAAAAAGTTAACCAAACAAAAAGAAAGAGTTCAGTAGATAAACATAAAAACAACTAGTTGTTTATTATTCACAGTGCCAATTCATGACTTTAAAACATAGTGGGCCGCAGGGTTACACCATGATGGCAGATAAGCCTGAAAGTGTTTGGTTGTATGTCAATCATCTTTTGTGTTGGGATATTTTTAAAACTTTTTTTGGCAGAACTTATGCTATACCGTTGTGCAGCTTGTTAGGAGAAGAGCCTAACAGATTGTGAAGCAACTATTAACCAAATATTTTATGCAGTGTCAAAGGCACAGGAGAGTGATAAGCACACAGAGGGGCCCTTTCTGCTTATAGAAAAAGACAAACACACTTAGACATATGATGTCTCTCTCCTGTGACTTGATACATGGTTTTATTTCCTCGCTGCAGAAAGCTGTGATGATACGACATTAATCTGTGGGGATTTGTTTAAGTCATAGATGGATTCAGCCTTCCTGGCTCTGTAAAATTATAAGTCCCCTTTTCCAAATCAATTCACACCTCTTTCTATGCAGAAGTCCTTTGTAAGTTAGAAGTTTGGACATTCAAGTTAATATGTATCTTAATAATTTTGTTCATGAGAGCAACCTTTGATATTACCTCCTGTGGGAAGTTTCTTTGGTCAAGCTCTTCACAGTCTCTGCAGTTGACATCCTGAGGATTCTCAGCAAAGAATCTCTCACAGATGATGTCTCCAGAGAGTCATTTAATATCTGTGAAATATCATCCCTATCAATGTTTAAAACCCAACAACTTCTCAGGGCTTTCATTATATCAAAATCTGTAAATATTATAATTACTGAAAGATGTAAAAGAAAAAAACTCTTGACAAAAATAAAGCATTTAATGACATTTTATTGGCATAAGAAAAGTTATTGGTAGGTACAAAATGCAAAACAAAATGTTATATGTTGTATGAAGTAGATGATTGTAAATTTATTTGCATATAAATATGTAAGTCTTTTATTGTGACAGACCAGTCTGCTATAGCACACACTCGCTCTCTCCCAGTCCTTCTGGCAAACTTTTCAATTATGTTAACACTCACACATTCTAGGCATGAAAATTCAGAAGAACAGATCTTGCTTTAATTTGGAAAAAAAAAAAAAAGAACTCCCAAGGGCTGTGATATTGCAGATGCATTTGAATGAAGTGTTTACTAAAATCTTCTCAATCCCCCAGAGTTTTCTGTGCATCATGGGCACAGAACTGAATGAAGTAAAATCCTGAGCTCAGAGGAAGTCACAGAAAGAGGCAGAGGGTTTATTTATTTATTTATTTATTTGCATGAGTATTTATCAGAAATATTTGGTAGTTTAAGATGTTACATTCTCAGATTTTTGTGTTTTCACTGTAAGGAACATTCATTCTACCTCCCTCTTCATGTCCACATTCTCATGAGGTGTTCTAAGTGGTTTTATAAGGAATTATATATTAAGAACATGGCTCCTGGGCCGGACTTGCACATATCTTTTCCAGAACAAAGCTATGGGTTTCTTGCACCTATTAATATAATTTATTCTTCTCATCAAAATTGAGTACTACAACATGGTAAAGTTGCTCAAAATAGCTTGGGGTGGTTAAAACAGACTCTATCATGTGGTTTTATGAGTCATCTTCACAACCAGTAGCCATTTTATTCCAAACTAGATGCCACAAGTATTTCAGAAACTCAGCATCCTCTGCACTGTGAGCCCCGAGCATGTTATGGGGGCACCACCGTACAGTAGGCATACGTTGCTTGTAGCCCAAAAGGACATTATTTCAGCTTTTACTTTTCTCCTTCTGCTGCTGGCTTCATAGAAAATAGGTAAAAGGCAAAAACTTAGCAGTATTAGGATGTGGTATGACTTTAACAAACACAGTTGATGTGAGTCAAAATATATTTGTTTCCCTACAGTATGTTACAGTGCTGTTTATAGTGTGCTGCAGTGATCCCGTGTTTTTAAATTCAGACACAGGAACCAATTCTGGTCACTTTTTCTTCCTTCTTGGGGTTCTTCCTACTCCTCTCTAGAATTAGTGACAAGTTGCAGAGCGATTGTGCTACTGCCAGCACAGTGTGCTTCAGGAGGGACCGTATTCAACATAGGTGTGTCACCTGCTTTGCTAACATATAAGCCTTCATTCCCATTGCTGTCCAATGGACAGCCAGAGAAGGAACTGCTGGAACCACCACTGAGAAGCCTCCAGGAACCTCCAAGGTTCCCTGGAACTGGGATGACTGAGGACACTGTGATGCCCTTCTGTGAACCCTAGCAAGGACCAGACAGCTCTTCAGGAGGACCAGGCCACCTCTTCCTCCTGTTCTTGAAGGGGACATCGTCTCACATTGCTGCACCATCCCCTCTTCATGCCTTTTGCTTGAGACCCACCAAGCTACTCTCTTGGGTTTTCAGTTCTTTTGTCTTTCCCTAGCTTGCAAGGGTTTTAGGACTGGGCTGGTGAAAAGAAACATGATTTTGTTGGCACTCCCTTTCAAACATTTTTCCCTTATATCTGGGTAACAATTTTGATTTTTGATCTTTTTCTTATCATTTTTTTTCATTTTTTTTATTGTTACAGATGGCAGCCTCACTGCCACATAAGGATTATATTTCATTATAGGGAAAAGAAAGTCAAGATCCTTGACTGTCTCAAGGATCTGTCTGTGCTGCTCTCAGAACTGCAAGGGGATTTGTGCTGAGGCAGCAGATCGTGTGCCGCTGTTGGGTCCTCACAGACCACACCATGCATCCTTCAATGCCCTGACTCCGCTACCCACGAGATCTTGGGACATTTGTCTCCATAACCTGTGATATTCAAAGAAAGGGAGGTCCAGTGCTTAGAGCAGGTGAGGGCCTCAAGCTGTATTGGTGCATGTTTCTCCAATAGCTGGCATTTACTGAGCCGCTACTGTGTCTGCACTGGGTATTTGTTTTATATTAGTCACTGTTGTATTTCCGTAAGAGACACCATGATCAAGGCAACTATTATATGGAAAGCATTTAATTACAGACTTGCTTTCAGTTTTAGGGATTTAGTCCATTACCATCATGGCAGGGAGCATGGCAGCATGCAAGCAGATGCTAGAGCCGTAGCTGAGAGCTACATCCTCCTGATCCACAGGCAGAGAATGAGACTCTGGGCCTGGTAGGGGCTTTTGAAAGCTTAAAGCCTACCTACAGTGACACACTTCCTCCAATAAGGCCACACTTCCTAGTCCCTTTAATCTTTTCAAGTAGTGCCACTCCCTGGTGACTAAGCATTCAAATATAAAAACCTATAGGGAACATTCATGTTTACACTGCCATGTTCTATTCCCTGGCCACCACGGGCTTTTAGCCAGAGCATAATGCAAAAATACATTCAGTCCAACTTCAAAAGTCCCCATAGTTTATCAGTCCCAATACTATTTAAAGGCAAAAATCCAAAGTCTCTTCTAACACTAATGCAATCTCCTTAACCGTAACCCCCTATACAAATCTAAATCAAAAGGTAGATTGCACACTTTCAACCACAATGGCACAGAATACACATTCTCATTACAAAAGGGAAAGGGAACCTTGTGAGTAAATACTGGAGGAAAGCATGACCAAAACCCAGCAGAGCAAACTCCAAATTCTGCGTCTCCGTGAACTCCTGTCAAAGCACTCTTCAGATCTCCAACTCTTCAGCTTCGTTGACTGCAACATATTTCTCTCATCTGGGCTGGTTCTACACTTGATCTTCAGCTTTCCTTGGCAGGTATGACTCTGGCATCTCCAATATCTTGGAGTCTCAACATAATTCAGGCCTCACTTTTACACCTTCATGCAATGGCTTCTCTGGGACTCCATGCAGAAACACCCCTGACACGTGACTAGCCTCAGCGGCTTTCTTTAACCTTGAAGAGAGATTGTTGTTTCCTTGATTCTAAAGCCAGAGAATCAGATGTCTGAAGCTGCCAAGTTCTTCTGCTTGCTGGCAATGGCACCCTGTTCAATTACACTGGAATCTGCTTTCTGTTGTTGATGATTTCCTTCAGTGCTTCAGCTTTTATTTAATTGCTTTTCACAAGTTGGATGCTTAGCTGGGTGGGGTCTTGACCTAAATCACCACGTCCTTTATTCCATTTAGCATCAGGCTTTCCTTTAAACTTTTTATCTCCCTGGGGACTGTACTTAGAGCTCCATTACACTTCCTGGTACTCCTTTTCTCCTCACACTGTACATTTTGTACTTTTCCTTAGTTAGCTTGCTCCTTTTCATGATAGATCTCCATGAAAGTGACCACACAATAACCACATGAGAGAATCGATACTAGGAGGTCTTAAAATCTCCCCCCGTTAACCCAGTTAATCCAAAACTCTTAAATTTAGTCTCAGGTAGATTTCTTTGGACAAGGGAAGAAAGCAGTCACTTTCTCACCAAAGTATCACAAGAAGGATCTCTGGATCACTTACTAACACTCTGTTCTGAAATCTCTTGAGCCAGGTCATCATAATCTATTTTGCACTCAGCACTACTGTCTTCCAAACTCCTACTAGTATGGTCCATTAAGCACTACTTAAAGCATGCTATGTTCCTACTCCAAAGTCTCAAAGTCCACATTTTGCCAACAAGCAGTATAGTCAGGCCTATTCCAGCAATGTCCTGATCCCTGGCATTATTATTGTGAAGAGACACCATGATCAAAACAAGTATTATAAGAGAAAGCATTTGATTAGGGGGATTACTTTCAGAGGTTTAGTCCATTATCCTCAAAGTGGGAAACATGCAGGCAGGTGCTGCAGCAGTAACAGAGCTACATCCTGATCTGTAGATAAGACCCTGGACTTGTCATTGGATTTTAAAACCTCAAAGTGCCACCTTCAGTGGCACTTCCTCCAACAAGATCATAAATCCTAATCCTTATGATCCTTTCAAATAATGCCACTTCCTGATTACTAAACATATATATATATATATATGGAGTTCATTCTTACTCAGATACCACAGTTACAATTCCATGGGGTAGGTAGTATGGTTGTGTTTTCATCTGAGCAATGGAAAATCAGAGAACATGACTGATATTTCTCAAGACAAAACATTATAAGAAAATAAATAAAGCTCACCTCACCTCTGCACGTGGCTGTGAGTCCTGTTGCACTCAGATGCTCTGTTGAGGGTCTATCCTACTAATACAAATGCTGGTGAGTTCCAGGAATTGTTGCAGATCAGGTATACTGCTTATGCAGTGAAAAGTCGGCCTCCATACACAACAAAATGATTTGACTGTAAAAAGTTTTCATTAGTCTAAAGCAATTTACATACATTCTGATATCACAAATAGCTTTTCTCATTATGTTTTCTTTCCTGACTTTGTATTGTTAACTAATTAAAGTAATTGAATTATGTATTCAAATATCACTTATGGAATGTCTCCTAAGGTCTAAGTTTTGTATATATGAAAAGGATAGAGTGAATGTAAGGAAACCCATAAGCCAGTTGTGTATAAATATGTAATGGAGGGAGAGTCCACATGCAGCCTGTGGAAGGCGGGGAAGTAGCTCTAAGGAGTTTTAACTTATTTGTGTCAAGAAGAAAAAAATGTAGTGGTCAAGATTGCTTTGCGGGAATGGTATAGAATGGTAATTTCAGCGAAAAAATTAGAGTCTTGGCAGCCAAGGCCTGCTTAGTAGTTAATTCCCATAAGGATAGTTTAAGAAATTCATGGGCTGCTTTTGCTCAGGGCACAACAGTGTGTGTGTGTGTGTGTGTGTGTGTGTGTGTGTGTGTGTGTATGAGAGAGAGAGAGAGAGAGAGAGAGGGAGAGGGAGAGGGAGAGGGAGAGAGAAAGTAACAGGGAGACAGGGAAGAGGAGAGATGATTAATAGGCCTGAATTAGGTCAACTTTGGCTTTATTCAAGAATCATTGTTAGTCAAAATTATTTATCTACTATTTATGTATTCCCCATCAAGTTGTAGTCTTCATTAAATCTATGAATTTAAAAATATACAACAATCAATAAAACCCATATAGAAAACAGAGAAGGAGAAGGAAATGATAATTAAAATGGAAACACTACTGATAAATAAGGGTTCCACTGTGCGTCCTGTGTAGTACCTAGGCTTGAGCCGCCAAGCTGCTTACAAGCAGAGAGGGGTTGGTAGCCAGGAGGAGTATCTCTCTTTGCTGCTCAGAAGATTACTAATCAGAGAAAATGAAGGTTAGGGTATAATATGATGAACTATTTCTTCAAGATTATGTCTATGGAGGATATTCTGATTAGGTTTTCTGCATAGCTGTTTTTTTTCTCCCCTCTTGGCAGCTGTCATTTAGTATGTCTCACATCAAAGTAAACCACAGTGCAGTAGATATGAATCATCTGGGAGAAAAACAGCACATTCTCTCAGTTTTTGGAAAAAAAACAAAGACGGCTGTTAGTGCTCAGCACAACTAAAGGCCACAGTCCTGCACACACCCTAGGCTGTCCTCCATCAGCACTCATGCCTTAGGCTTTGGAAAAGGATGGATAGGCTTTGAATATGAGGCCACATTCCCTAAGTCACTGCATACAAGCATCCACTGTACATTTTGAGGTGAGTGGAGAAAGGTGTATTTAAATAATTACCTGAGTTGAAGGCAAGGTTCTCAGTTTCTCACAAAAGTAGAGCATTTAGAAGATTGTGGCCTAAATTGGGAGGCTCCATATCTCTAAATTCAGAAGATGAAGAGGTAATCTCCAGGGTGGCCTTAGGTACCACTTTTGTCAACATTTAGTGCCAAGTCAATGCTAGCATACAGGAAAATGCACAACTGTGAATTATAAAATCCAGCACAGTCCAAACAGTTCCCATATCTGCCCAAACTCATTCATTCACTCAACAAATGGTATTTAGTTTCTAAGTTAATAAAATCAGGTGTACTTGACACTTTCCTTCCTATTAGTCCCATTAATGAACTTGTAGAATGATTAATTTGGAATATCTTCCTTAATAGGAGCTGAACCCAATATTCCCAGATATAAAAGGGTCTGAATTAAGATTGCTTGAGGCTAGGTTCATGGCTAACTTGGGCAACATGGTATAGCCTTAGCTCAAAATGGAAAACGTATCCTAATAAATTTGTTCAAAATTAATGAGTTGGAAACACACCAAAACAATTGATCTATTGAATAGGATGATGAACTATTTACTATTCTATTGGGAGGTAGCTATAAATGGGGTCTTTGATTTGAGGTTGATGATCTGCCGCTGCTGCCTCCTGCTCCTCCTCCTCTTCCTTTCCTTCTCCTCTTCTTTTTTTTCTTTTTGCCTTTTTCTTATTTTGGCCAGGATCCCATGTAATGCCTAAGAGGAGAGAGAAAAATAATATTTTCTACTAGAGTTGTCTGGACATGGGCTAACTAGGACTGTTAATTCCATCTCACATGTGGGAAGGGCTATGCAGAGAGTATCCCACCAAGTCACCAAGTTCTGGTAGTTAGCTTTCTTAGTGCTTGGGAAAAAAACAGTCTTAAGAAAGGGTCTATAGTGGCAGTTGGTTTGTTACCCAAGGTCAGGCTGGTTTCTGCTGCCTATTGAGTTTGCTCATGTTGTATAAAAAGGGTCCCTTGCCTGATGTTACATTTTACTAATTGCAGCCTAGGTATACTTCATAGCACTGCCAGAGGCAAGATTGTAGGACCCTGTACTGTGCTGAAGCTTCAACCAGTAGTGAAGTCCAACAGCTAATGTACTCTCTGATGTTTGCTTCTTGCTTGTCAGATGTATAACAGTAATGTCAATCATTTATTGCTGTAGAGTCAGGGAATACACAACAGCTATTGGAGGTAGCCAATTAAGGTTTAAAAAATTAAATACCAAGAGAAATACAGTGTCGTTCAAGCAAAATTGTGGCTAAATCCTTCCAAAATTTTCTGTCCCATCTAAGAATGTATGAAGTATTAATGGGCATCTGTCCATTTATTTATTATATAATATATAATATTATATATTATTATATGTTATTATTGAATAATAATATAATAATTATTATTATTATCATTATTAATATCAATGTAATATCAGTAAGTAGTAGGGACTCTCTCTGTCCTTGAATTCACCAAGTAACCTAGAACAATTTACTGATGGAGTTAAGCTAAACTGCCAGGTCCTGGTCCTTGCTTAATCCTAATTTCTTCATTAACAATGGTCTCTGACAAAGAAAAAAGGTAAGGATCCTGGCCCAAACACAAGCCAGAATCATTTTATTTCTAAATACAGATTTCTCTAGCTGAGAAAAAAATCCTGATAAGAAATTTTATATCAAACATTAAGATAAATTCTCAAAAGTGTGTAATCTCTGGTCATAAACAGCTCAGTTGGTTGAGTGCTTATCTGGAATGTACAAAACCCTGGGTCTGATCTCCAGCAGTGTAACCAACTGGATATGCTAGCACATGCCTGTAATAGACACTTGAAGTAGAGGCAGGAGGTTCAGCAGTTCAAGTCACCATCATCTACAGGGTTAGCTCTAGATCTAGACTACATAAGACCTTGTCTCAAAAAGTAATACAATAGCATGTAGCTACCCACTACCTAGGTAGTTGTCTTCCAAAAAGGCTAACTTTAAAAAATTATTGTGAAAAGCATTTAAACCATACAAGGAGGTTTAACTATGTTTAACTATGAGAGCCATGGTAGAGGATGTGAAATAAGGAGAACTCCATTGGTGTTCTCTGTTTTCCATTGAACTGGATGATGAGTGGCCAGATGAACACTGGGTGCATACAAAGGTATCATAACAAAGAGTCTTTCGAAAATGGCTACTAAATGCACTCCCAGAATATTTAAAATCTAATTTGCACGATCAGTGTTACTTAGGGAGACCATGGGAGAGTTTTTTTCTCATCTTTGTATAAACAGAATAGGAATGCAGCATTAATTCCCAGGAGCTGTCTGTCAGCACAGACCTCAGTAAGACTTGACCCTGGAAAAGTTACGTGACTGCTCTGACTCTGATTTTCTCTTCATAAAAAGAGTATGCTAACCACTGTGTATAGAATTGTTGTGGGGAATAAGCAAACAGGTTTTATATATGATATTTAATACCATGCCTGGTCTAGAGTAATCATAGTTAGACACTATGATAGTGCTACTAATTTTTATTAAGCTATCATTTATTACAGAGTAAGGGTACAATCTATAATTATTAGATATAAAAACTGTGTGATGTCTGAGAAAGTTAGCACATGTCTCCATGAGTTCTCTCTTGATGGAATCTCACAAGACATAATTAAAAGCCTATCTTCAGACTGATCTCAGTACTGAATCATGACACATTTTATATGTTGTCCCTGAGGAAGCTCATTAGACTCTTCATTTGTTCAATCTAAAAATGGAATCTAGGGTCTCAAATTTGAAAGGCAAGCATTCTAGCATTCAGCTCTATCCCCTATCTCAGAGAAGTGCCTAAGTGTTCAGTAACCACGATTTCATATATAGTGGTCATATAGTGACAGACAAAAATTCTAGATGTCCAAAAGGAAAAAGTGATTGCCCTAAACCAACTGTTTATAGAAATGAGATATATTACTCTCATAACCCACAATTAGTTTACAAACTTCTGAAATTCAAGTTCTCAGAAGTTGGCCAGAAGCCAATTAATAAGCAGACCTTTCTGTGGATATAATCAGACCTTCTGTGTTACTTTGTTTCTGCAAAACTTCACTTGAAATTATTTACAATTTAAAGAATGAACAGTAACTAGTAACTTTTATTCTGGTTACCTCTTTCAGTTTTTACTTTGCTTCTAACTCTTCACTTATTTGACTTTTTAAATTTCAAGACATCTCTTTTGATAAAATGTTCTTTTAATATTTGGGTATTTAAAATAACTCTCTAAATAATAAAAATTTGATTTTAACAATAATTAGTTACTATAATCACCATGATTCTTACTGTCTTATTTTATCCTAAACACAAAACATACTTAGATCAACAGAGGTTACAAGTGAGCAGTTCACACATCTAATTAACAAACTGTAGTCTTACATTCTCATGTATTTCATTTGCACAAATTATTTGAAAAAAAATCTATAGGAGATGTTTTGAAGTAATCACTAGGTCCAGATGCTGAGGGCCCAATCACTGAATACCGAAGAACTAAAATCCCATTGAGCAAGCTTAGGAGTCTAGCTAGGTTCCTTCACTTACTTGCTTTGCTAAATTAAGAGTGTTTCTTGACTTTTTCTGTGCCTCAGTTTCCTTTTCTAGTAGGGATAATTGCTCTTGCCTAGCACAAGTATTTTAATCATTAATCAAATAATATTTCCAAAACCCTTAGGCTAGCATCTGACACATTAGTAACAGCAAAAATCCTCAGGCTTTGCCAAACACTTGTGTGTTCTTAAACAAGTATCCTATGCTTCTAGCCTCAGTAACTCATCTGCACAGTGTTGATGATGAAATCCCCAAGGTAGTGAGAGTGTAAATGAGATTCGCAGCAGCCATGGTCTCCATCCATGCCTTTGCAGAGCAGTTGCCAGATACTGCAGAGCTTAGCAAGTCAAGATTGGAAGGTAGTTAGGTCTCTCCTATTCAAAAGTATGGTACCTCCCTATCTACATCCACCTTCTGGATTTCAGAAATTGTCATTTTTATTTTCTTTATTCAGGTCAGTATTTTTCTTAGATATTAGCAATTAACTGTGAACATGTGATTTTTTTACTTAGCACAACAACCTAAAGATTTTAAAAGGAATAAAAAAATTCATATGAATGTGTTTAAGTAAAATAACTGTCACTCCAAAACATCATGCAGAATGAATTAGAAGGAAGTGAAGCTAAAGGAAGAAAAATGACTTCTATCTATTACACATCTTTATTAGTTACATTTAATAGTAGTCTGGCCCCATACTAGGACACAGTAGGATAAATAAGATATATGCCATCTTTTCTCACATAGATACACACATCAGAAACCTGCTGAAGTAATCCAACTTAAAGGTCATGGGAGAAGCAAACAGGCCTCCTTTGTAGATTCTTGTCTGTCTGTACCCTTTACTTGATATTTTTGAAAGTTTATCTTTGCTGGTATTTATGGAATCAAACAAAGGTAGGTTCTTACATCTGTAGTTGAATTTAGGGGTGTAGGTTAGAAATGAAACTGAGATCAGGACTTTCTTAGAGACTTCTGGAAATTCCATTTGAAAAAGGCTGCGTTGAGATTTCTAGGAAGCTGTGCTAGATATCCTTAACAAACCCATATAAAATGAATTCTCAAAAGAGTATGAATTGTCCAAATTTTTTTTTCAAGACAGGATTTCTCTGCTGTAACTCTGGCTGTCCTAGAACTCACTCTGTTGACCACGCTGGCCTTGAATTCACAGAGATCTGCCTGCCTCTGCCTCCTGAGTGCTGGGATTAAAGGCATGTGACATCACTGCATGGCTGAATTTCCAACTCTTAAAGGATATAAGTGAAATGAATATTATTTTTATAAATTATCAAACAAGTCATAAATGGGGCTGACTGCAAAGGACTACAGTAAGAGCAGAGCACTGGTTTCTAAAATGTTCCTGAACATGTGTACATGCAAGGATAAGCACGAGTGTGGGAAAGGAGGGAGAAAAGAAAGTGGAAGAGACAGAGATGATCCTTAATAGTTTAAATGTGCTAGCTCGAATAAAACAAAATTGCAGAGTTGTGGAGACATGTTCTATAGAAGAGACATTACAATCATTGTCATGTTTGCTGTACAGAGTTGAGAACATATATGTGTATGTAATTATAATGCTTACATAAATTAATTATGGCTGTTAGTACTAAGAAGTAGCTATATATGGGCATTACCCCAAGAATTTCATTTTATTCTTTCTTCTCTCCCACAAGAGACTTTTCAAGTAGATATTATTATTAATCTCATTTTCTTTAGAGGGAAACTGTGTCTCAAGGAAGTTAATTAATCTTCCCAAGACTGTACAATCGCAAATGATCATATTCCAATTCAGACCCAAGTGGCACAAATCCAAAGGTTCTAGTAAGAACTTGGACCTGAAGCTCAGGTATACCCTACTGGAAGCTGTGGGACATCACTGAGAAGAATGTTTCCTGACATTGAGTTACCAGACCTGAGGACATAAAAAGCTTCACAGTTTATTTCCAGAGTTGTTGTTATTCAGGCTATCAGTAAAATATGAATGAGTAGTTGCTTTAGCTCTTTGAGGGGTTGAAATGATAGGACATGAGAAGAGTTCATGTTTGATGTCTAGACAGTGTTGGGAGTTGAATATGTGTCTTATCCTTTCTTCCATTCCAACTTTACTCACTTTTGATGTTGGAGTGTCTCTTCACCTGAATCATCAAAGTGTAAACTTACACTGCACACACAGCCAGAGCCTGCCACAGGAAGATTAGGAGAAATGAGAGTACTGTTTAGAGTGATCAAAAGCCTAAGAATTCTTCTTTAGTGTTTTGTGTCTCCCTGGTCCATTAGTGATTTCACGCTGTGATGATTTGGGATGGACAATTAACCAGTTTTAGTCATATTAGAAGGCTGTTATTGCAAGCAGAGTTCCACATTTGTAACCCCAGGAAAACCCAAGGGAGAAGCATGTGTGGAAATGTCTATTTGTATAGGTCTGTTAGCAGAGAAAAGTGCACCCTGGGAAACTGATCTTGTTTGATAACAAAGGCAATGTTTTTATTTTAAGTGCCCAGTGTCTACTTACATACTTATAGAGTTATTTTTTTCTTTTTCTTCTTGCACTCAGAATGAGTGTTCCTACTTATTATTTTTATAGCTGTACATATTTTACCCTAACAGGTGCTACTGGAACTTCCAAATTGACCAGAATTAGAGCCAGTACAAATGGTGGGGGAGAGTGGCAGCTTAGAAACAACAGTTTTGATTCCCCAGAACTGGGAAATGCAAAGCCCGTCTTATTCCAGTATCTTGCTTCCAGCCATGATCACAAGTCTCTTCCTCATGCATGGCTTGCTGCTCAGCTGTATCTACAAAAGAACACCAGAAAAGAACACAATAAAGAGAGTATGTGGAAAAAGTAAATTGATGCTATCTGAGCACATATGCCTACATGACCTTTTTATTTATCCAGAGATTTTTTTTCCTTTTATTTTGTTTGTGCAACATAATGAATATTTTATAATAATTATAACTAATGTTGGAATATTACATTAAAATAGCATTACATCATTTTCCCCTTTTCTTTCCTCTCTCCAGCTCCTCCCAAGTCCCCTCCCTCTGATGATTTTCATGTTCTCTTCTCCCAAACTGATAACCTCTTCTTTCCCAACTATAATTCTCTGTCTCTGTCTCCACCCTCCACACACACACACACACACACACACACACACACTCATGTAAAATATAATATATAAAATGTGTGTGTGTGCATGTGCATGGGTTATGGCGGAGGGTGTGCACAAATAAATAAATATAACTTGCTAAATCTGTTTTTTGTTGTTGTATATGATTTCAGGACTGACAATTTCATATTGAACAACCAATTAGTGGGCTCATTCAAGGCTAACTCTTTCTCCCTCAGCAATCATCAGTTTCCTGTAGTTCCTTGCCCTACATGTGCCCCTATGAGATTTCTCCCCTTCTGTGTTTACGTGTTTATTGATATTCCCACTGCTAAAATCTTGGTTTTGTAGTCATTTCTAGAGAAACTTTAACAGGAGACTTCCTGGCATTCTGAGTCTTAAATCTTTCTGCCTCCTCTTCTCTGATGTTCCCTGAGTTGTAGATGAAGGAGTTGTGATGTAGATCTATCAACTGAGGCTGGGCTTTTCATAATGCATTTTTCTCTGTATTGTTTCCAATTGTAAATTCCTGTGATGCTTTCCATTTGCTGTAAAGAGATGCTTCTTTGATGAAGGGTAATAGCTACAATTATTTGTGGGTATAAAGATACAATTTAGAATGTAGTTAAGAATTATGCCATTCTAAAACATCAATGGTAGTAGGCTCTCTTCTAAGATCTATGTCCTCACTAGTGGGAAGCTGTCTAAGTTTCCAGTACCAGGAATGAGTTCCTTATGTTGAGTGAACCTTAAACACAAATGGACAGCTGTTGGTTGCCACAAATATGTAACTGCCACTTATTGCACCTTTATGGATATATTGTCATGCTGGTCATTGTGGTTCATAAGTGTGCCATCTGGGTAGGATTTTTAATTATTTCCCTTCTTTGGCATCTTATATAGAATTTTCTGGTACTATGGCAGTTACACTACAGGCAGACAGCTCTCCTGTTAAATCCAGTTCAAATAATCCTAGTCTTATGTCCTAAGTGTATTATGTCTTCACCAATAGGGGTTTACCTTCAACCTCTGAGAGAAAAATCAAGGGCAATGACAATAATCTGTATTATTTAAGGAGTCAAAAGGACTGCACTGACAAACAATTCTAAAGGAGATTCCTTGTGACTGGTACTAGAGTTTTTGTTAGTCTGTACTTCTTGCAGGGAGCACTGTCAGCCCTAATGTTATATGTATATTGTGTTTGATTTGTGAAATAAAAAGTGAAAAGATTCCTTCATGATTTATCAAACAACTTTAGTATTATTTGTCCCTCCTCTTTTTTCTATGTTGACTTCCCTCCCTTTCCATTTGCTTCCTGCTTCATGTCACCTACATTCTGCCATTTCCCCCTTTAAGTCCCTCCTCCCATGGTCCTTTTATACTTTTCTGCTTTCTCTGCTTACCCCATGTTTTTTCCCATATCTGAAGACTTGGAGTGAGGGAATGACAGATGAGAGTGAATATGAGATGTTTGTCTTTCTAAATCTGGATTACTTCACCCAATAAAATAGTTTCTTGATCTATCTATTTACCTACAAATTTGATGTTTTTATATAGCTGAGTATATGTATATGTAACCATTTCCCTTTGTGTATATGTACCATATTTTTATTATCCACTCATCCATCTTGAAGAACATTTAGGCAGTTTCTGTTTTCAGACTATTGCAAATAGAGCAGCTCTGAACATTGATGAGTAACTATAGAATAGGGTACTGAGTCCTTTGGGCATATACCAAGGAGTTACACTAGTACTGGGTCATGTGGGAGATGTATTTTAGAGTTCTAAAGCTCCTCCACACTAATTTCCAGAGTGGCTGTGCCAGTCTCCTTCCCACCAAAGGCGAGCGAGACTTCCTCTTCCCTTACAAACTCACCACCAAACAAGTAGGAAGAGAATTGGGCCATAAAATATCTCAACATCTTTTTTCCTGCAGTGAGATCAATAGATAGCACTGAGCATATTTATTTTAAAAATTGAGAACCAGCAGAATTGCTCAGTGGGTCATGTACCTGTCATTAAACCTGATGACCTGAGTTCTGGTCTTGGGACCTGCATAGTAGGAAAGAACAGACTCTCACAAGTTGTTCTCTGACCTTCATAAGCGCTCAAGGAAGCCTGTGGGCCTGTATGCAATCACAGACACACATGCACACAAATCAACTAAGTATAGTAAAAACTTTTGAAAATAATCATTTGAACTAAACATTTTCTATAAAAGCTGCAAAATGAACATTCTGTGCTTCTCTTCCCCCACATCCCTATTAGCATCCTATACAACCACTGTTTTATTAAGAATGAAATAATGACCTCTCAGAACTCCCTCCTTGTTCCACTATTGCCCTTTATTTATGTTGCATTATTCTTTCCAGTTCATCACATTGAATTTTACTGTTAGTTCTCCCTTTTCCCCATATTGATCTGCAACTCTTCCTAAGTCTTTCCTTGTCTTTCATAACCATGGCTCTTCTGAGAATATTGATGTTATTTTGTGAAATACTCTTAACGTTGGTTTGTCTGATATTTCAGGAAGGAATTTATAGTATTTTTCTCATACCAAATTCATAATACAATATTATTATTTACAATGTCAAGTTTGATCACATGTTTAGGTTGGTATCTTACACATGAACCTTTTTGTTTGTTTTGTTTTATGGTTACTGTTAGATTTTTGCTCTTGTTGTTGTGTTTTTTGTTTGCTTGTTTGATTGGTTGGCATTTTTGAAATAGTGTTTCTCTGTTGTTGACTCTGGCTGTCCTAGAACTCACTCTGCAAACCAGGCTGGCATCAAATTCATAAAGATCCACATGCCTCTGCCTCCCAAGGGCTGAGATTAAAGGTGTGCCACCACCACCTGATATGAATTTTAAAGGGTACTAAATATATTTTCTTCTAGTAATTTTAGCATTTCAGGTTTCAAATTGAGGTGTTTAATCCACTTGGACCTAATTTTTGCACAGAGTGACAGTTGCACTGCATGTCAGTGTTTGCATGTGGGCTCACAATAGCACTAACTGCTCATGGACAATTGGTGCGATTCTGCTCTGTTCTTCCATTGTGTAGGTCCTGGGCATAGAACTCAGGTTGTCATGCTTTGTAGCAATCACCTTACACACAGAGCCATCTTGCTATTTCTCATTTGAAAAGAAAATATGTTCCACATATATTCCACACTGTCTAATGATCTCATAGGAGGGAGCAAAAAAATGTTGAGATTTTATGAGGACCAATACTCTTCCTGCATTGGGGGCTTATTTTACATCTCTCCTTCATTTTCTTCTTATTGTCTAGATTTACCAATTTCTAGAACATAGTTCTTGCTTTGATTCATACATACGTGTGTGTGTGTGTGTGTGTGTGTGTGTGTGTGTGTGTGTGATCTGTTCAAAGAATGGTCATTTTAAAATGTACTTGGACTTAGATTATAATGATGTACCACGATCCAGCTGCAATAACTTATTTTCTATGTATTTTTTTAACTCCAGTCATAGACTTATTCATGTTGTTGAATATGCAAATGTTTTCTTATTGTGCTATATATGTCAAGTGTTGCTATAGCACATGGAACAAATAGAAATCTACTTCTGGAGAGAGGTGATCCATTATAGCTCTTGTCATTACAACTATTACCCACACACCTCAAGGGTTAAGAATATTAGTAGCTGAGCCCTTTGTAATAAAGTTGCTTCTTACCTATGTTCTATAGCATGCCATCTAGGATGCCCTGTACTGTCATGCCATTTCTGTCACTAATCCCTGTTAGTGCCATCTTCTAATTCCTCACAATATGTTAGTGAATATGGAGAGACCCTGATGAGACTGCTTTTCTCTGCACATGTTGAAATTGGAAAACTAGACTTGGCTGCTTCTCTGAGAAGACACTGAAGCTTATGGTGTACAGTATACCTAGAGATTGCACCAAGTAGCAGGCAGTCACAAAGTTTCAGGAACAGAAGAGCAAGTCCCCTGCAGGCCCTTGTTTCTCTTCCGACCTTGTATCTCCTCCTAGCATCTCTTGTTGCCATATTCAAGTTAGGAGCTGCTGGCAGTGAAGATAAGTATTTTAAAGCAACTGGAACATCCAACAAACAAGAGATTCATAGAGAGCCAGTTTTGGTAGCATGATGTATAGTTCAGAATGGTCCATCTGGAGCTGAGAGATGGGGATTTGAAAACTGAAAAAGGCTCCACGCAATAGAAATGTTCTGCTTGGATCAGGTATCCCTGTGGTGAGTTTAATTCCTTTTTTTCTAAACTCTTCTATTCATAATCCATGTGCTAGAGCTAATTACAACACTGCTTTGCTGAGGGGTCTGGGTCTCTTGCTAAAATTCCTTTAGGGGGAGATGTAAACAATATCTACCTTTCTCCTTAGGTCTCAAAGATAAATGGAGGCACAATTTCTCCAAAGATAACTCTAGAGAACCATTGTGCTTCCTTACTGAGCATAGATGAGAGGCAACTTACAAATTTATTCCTCTATCCCTATCCTGCTATTCTATCTCACTGCTTCTTCTCTCCACCAGGTTAACCATTGAAGCCGAGGACCCTCCTCTAGCAGATATTAACCCTTCCCAATCAAATGGGACCGTCCAGTGCTGCAGTGCCCAATTATTTAATACTTGTTTTACATATGGCCAGTGCATGCCATACCATAAGACACAACAGCTTCCTTCAATTACCTCAAGTCACTTATTTCTACCATGTGCTATCCTACCCCATTATAACTGTAGGTGTTACCAACTGGAATGTGCTGAATGACTACAGGAAATCTGAAGGTGATTTTGTGACCCTAGGCTGCCTTTCTTCCACTTCAGGTGGAATTGAGGATTCACAATTAGGCACCTCTTTTGGGAAGGGCTTCTGATGTGATCATACTCCCATACAGACTATTTCCATATATTCTTGCTGAGGGTCAGTATGCTGAATTATAAGATCAGATTAAGTATGATGACCTGACCATAGAACAATGTCACTTAGTAGATTAACAAGCTTGAGAGAAAGTAGAGGAACCAGGAAAAATGTTTGCCTCATTCACAAAAATCCTACAAGGTGAAAGTGAAGTCTTCATAGACTTTCTGAAGAGATCAACTGCAGCTGTGAATAGAACCATCTCAGACCCTGAAGTAAGACAGGTGGTGATTGAAACCATAGCATTTGAAAATGCAGACATAGAGTGTAAGAAAGTCTTATGGCCAGTAAGATCACATTCTTCACAGATGGATCAGTGGATCAGAGCTTCTAAGGACATTAGTTCCAATACTTCCAAGGCCATTTTAATAGGACAAGCTATAGTTAGAGGTCTGAAATAACAAAATATCCAATGATTTAACTGTGGAAGACATGGTCATTTGTAAAGAGATTGTGACCAAGTTGTTTCTAAAGGTAATGGGTTCTTTAAGTATTGGTCAGGAAAAAAAAGAGCAGATGTCCAGGGAAATGCAGAAGGTGTGGAAAGGATTGTCATTGGAAAAATGAGTGTAGATCCAAGTGAGATATGCAGGGAATCCCTTGCCATCTGGAAATGCCTCAGAGGGCCAAGCTTGAGCCCTTGGGAGAAAAAATAATGAACTGCCTGTGTCCTGTCAGCACTGGGATGGCATGGACACCAAAAATCCCAAACTTCGTCTTGGAAATCTGATGCATGCTACTGAAGGCAGTGCTGTACTCGATCTCTATACAGACAGATAGTTTATCCCCTCTCCAAGTGTTCAGTGCTATAAAATTGCTACTGGAGTTTATGGTCCTCTTCCCCCAGGGACAGTAGGAATGATCCTAGGTAGAGTAGTTTGACATTAGAGGGGTTCATTGTGCATTAAGGAATTATAGATGGAGTTTTCAAAGGAGAAATTAAAATCATGGCCTGCAGAGTAACTCAGGGGATAGGATTGAACAGCTGTTATTGTTTCTCTATATCAAAAGAAAAGCTACCCCTTTTGACAGAGCAAGCAGTTTTGGAAGCACTGGGAAATAAGTGTTCTGGCAGGCAGTCAATAATGATAAAAAGCCAAAATTAAAAATGCAAATAAATGACATTGAAATAGAAGGTTTGTATGGAAAGAGGTGTGGATGTAACAATAATTTCCAAAGAGTCATGGAATTCAAATTGGCCCCTTTAGAAAGTATCCACACAGTTAACAGAATGTTAAACCAAGTAAAACAAAGTGTAAAATGGGTTAAATATTTGGGACCAGAAGGGCAAAAAGGAATGTTAAGGCTTTATGTGGCTGACATAGCTACATATTTATGGTGAAGAGATTTATCACAACAATGGGGAACTCAGATTAATATCCCTTCAATCCCAAATATGGTACATAAAATACAGTCTAAAAGGGAAAATGCTCTTAATAAGGAGGATGCACAGGCTATATATGTTGTCCAGAATATGGACACTATAGGTATTGGGTTTCTAAAATTGTAAAGGAAGCCACTGCTGAAACTATACCAATTGTCCTGCCCTTAAAGTGATTAACTAACAAGCCTGTATGGATAGAGTAGTGGCCCTTAACAAAAGAAAATTTGTAGGCACTTGAGCAGTTAGTAAAGGGACAGTTAAAGGCTCAGTATTCAGAAGAGTCTACCAGCCCATGGAATTCACCTGTATTAATTTTAAAGAAGAAATCAGGAAAATGGAGAATTTTAACTGTTTGAAGACTGTGAACAAGGTGATTTAGCCCATGGGTCTGCTACAGCCTGGAATTCCTTTACTTTCATTATTCTGTAATGCATGACATCTGATATTGATTTATTTGAAAGATTTTTTTTCAGTCCTCTTGCAAAAGCAGGACAAGGAAAATTATGCACTTACAGTACCCACCTATAATAATGCTCCATCTATCAAAAGGTATCAGTGGAAAATCCTTCCCAGAAAATGTTGAATAGTCCAACTTTATGCCAATATTTTGTGCAACAAGTCCATTAGCACTAATTTGAAAACAATTTTCCCAATCTATTACTTACAATTATATAGATGATATTTTGTTGGGTGATTATGATGCAGCTACTTTAGAAAAAGAATTTTTGATGAAACAAAAAGAATATTTCCCTTCTAGGATTTGCAAATTGCTCTTGAAAATACAAAGAGGAGATTCTATTAACTCTTGAGGTGATAAGATAAGTCAACAAAAAACAGCCACAAATGGTACAGATCCAAAGAGAACACTTGTGAATTCTTTATGGTTTTCAAAACTTATTGGGAGATATCAATTGGGTAAGACCCACAAGTGGATTAACTGTACAAGAACTAAGCAATTTTTTCAAGCATAACAAGGAGAATCCAGCCTAGATAGTCCAAGACACTTAAATGTTGCAAGAGTTATCTCTGATAGAGAAGAAATTAGAAGATGTATGTGTGGATTGCATAGATCCACACCTGAATTTTATTTTGGCTATCATTCATTGAAAACATTTACCTATTGGGATTCTTATGCAGAGAGAGGATAATATCTTAGAATGTGTATTTATGATATGTAAGCAGAGTAAAAAATTAAAGACATATATAGAAAAAGTTGCTGATTTAATTATGAAGGGAAGAATAAGGCTTCATCATCTGTCAGGAACAGATCCACTAGAAATAGTAGTGCCTTACATGAATGCTGAGATTATGTTATTATAGATAATCAACGAAGATTGGCAAAGAGCTTCTAGCAATTATTTGGGAGAAATTAAAAACAAATATCCTAAAAGCAAGTAAATTCAGCTTATAAAGAGAACTAATTGTATACTCCCCTTTATAGTAAAAGAAACAGCTATTTCTGGAGCACCTACATCTTATACTGATACAAATAAATTAGAAATGGCAGTCTACAAGCCAGAAAAAAAATAAGCAAGGTCAATCAAAGCCTATATGCCACAGTTAAAAAAATCACAGTTGTATGCTATTCTTATGGTATTGTTAGACTTTTCTAAATCTCTTAATATCATTACTGATTTTTAGTATGCTTAAAAGGTTGTTTTACATAAACTGTTGAATTTATTCATGATAATTCAGAATTAACAATGTTATTTATGCAACTGCAACAGGCAATTTGAGACAGAAATTATCCTGTATATACTATTCATATTAGATCTTACACATAGTTGTCAAGCCCATTGGCAGAAGAAAATTATGAGAACAATCAGTTATTAATAGGAAATGTGTTAGAAGATTCAAAATTTCATGAAAAGCAATGTGTAAACAGTAAAAGTTTAAAACAATATCTCCATTACTTGACATAACACAAAGAAAATATAAAAAATTGTCCAATGTGTTCCTTATATAATCAAGCCCCATTACCTACTGCAAGTAACCCTAAGGGCACTAAAATAAATAAGATCTAGCAGATGGATGTTTTCCATGGTGCCGAATTTGGAAAACTATAGTTTGTATACCATACTATCAATACTTATTATTTCAATGGGTTTCTGCCTTGAGTTCTGAAAAGGCTGATTCTGTAATTATACATTTACTGGAAGTAATGGCTATTATGTGAATACCTTTACAAATCTAACCAATAATGCTCCATCATATGTCTCCAATAAAATAAAAACTTGCATACTATGGCATAAAATATATTACTGGTATACCACACAATCCCATAGGACTAGCAGTTATAAAAACATCAAATCGAACATGAAAGGAAATGCTTACAAAAACAAAAGGGAATAACAAAGACCCCCAGAAATAGACTACAATGTGTGCTATTAACTTTAAATTTTCTGAATATTGATGACACAGGAACAACAGTGGCTGAAAGACATTGAACAATAGAAACAATTTCGGAGTTGAATCAACCCATATATTATAAAGACATATTAACATCTGAATGGAAATAAAGACAAGTCTTAGGCTGGGGGAGGGGGCATGCTTTTATTTCCAGTGAAAATGGAAAGTTATGGGTACCATCAAAACTGTTAAAGATTAGATTTGAGCCTGGAAGATCTCCTGAGATATTTGCCATCTGGCTGAGAGTAGAACAGAGTCAGAGAAAGAGAGGAATGATTCAAGATCTCCATATCTATTAAGGAACCACTAAAGGTGTCTCTAAGGGAAGATCCTCAGAAAAGCACAGCTGGTTTCTCACTTTCTGTTAGTAATACATCATGTATGAATGGTAAGGATAAACTCCTGAAGACCAGAAAGAAAAATAGATGGTCTAGCAGATGACCTATGAGGAAATGAGGTCATAACATATCATACAGCGTATGGCTTAGTAAAAGCAGGAAAATGCAACAGGATGTTTGGAAGAAGTTTTTTGTCATGTGCAGCTTTCCATATGATTACATGCTACTTGGACTTCTGGGAATTTTAGTTAGAATAGAAAGAAGAGTGGGACATTTGAAAGTTAGTGGTTTGTTAGATGTTAGTTCAGTTCTGCAAGCTCTCCAAGCAAAGGACAGCCAAAACAGGCTGGGAAAATTTCTTCCTATCTTTTATTTCCTTTTTCAAGGCTATTAAAAGTTCAGTGAAGATCTCTTTCTTTCTTCCTATCTTTCCTTTCATTTCCTGAGCAAGAGGATAAAAATGGCACAGTGAGAATCACTTACAACTTAGGAATCTATTACAGTAGTTATCGATTACAAGGTCAGTGAGAACAAATGCATGGCATTGAAGACTTGTTATCTAGATGTTTTCATCAATGTCATTCAGAAACTGAAGAGGTTATCCTCTACTGAACTGTCTACCATTGGGTTGAACCAAAATGGTGGCTCTATTCACTAACAGGCATAAGTAAAGCTGTTGTAGGACTTGTTATAAGATCTAGAACCCTGTCATTAAGGTAGACCCAGTATGACTGTTATAATTTTGGGTTTTGAGAGAGGGGAGGTGGTAAGGGTTGTTACTGTTAAAATAGTGGGCCCAGATCCTCTGTTGTAGGAATATCAAATCATTAACTATACACTATCAGATGTCCATTCTACAGATGAGGAAAACAGAAGTTTGGAAATTTTACATACCCTAAGTATGAATGCATAGCTATGGTCCAAGTAGAGATGTTGAATGACACAATAAAAAGAGCATAGATATATGGTTCTGTTGAATTATGGTTTAGTTATATACTGCTTGAAGAAATATACATCATATAATTACCTGAAACATAGTTATTTGTCGTAAAGTATACAGATAAATGTTCTGTGTAAGACTGTTGTGAAGTTGAAGTCATAGCTATAAAGTTCAAATGGAATTTAAATATCTTTTTTATCAGAAAGGGGATACTTATTGCTTTGTTGTATTTTCATTGTTGTATTTGTCATGGTGAAATGGAAGATGGCAGTGGCTTGCTTAACTAAAATTAGTAAACTTCGTAATTAGACATCATATTATCCATATAAAAATGTTGCTTCTCCTCCCACTACTATATACTGTTCTGAATGATTGTGCAAAGGAATTTAGATTTGATTTTCATCTACTTTTAAATATAAGGAGAGCTTACAATCTCATACAAATTACATTTGCATTGGCAATACTGCCAAGCAGTCTTTTTTTAGCATTTCTATATTATGAAAAAAGACTGAACGCTAACAGCTTCATGGCATAAAATATAAAACCCAAACAGCTTCCCATTCCTGCAGTCTAAGCAAAGTAATCCCATTAGCAAAAGTCCCCAGTCTTCCAGGCAAGCAGATCACATCAGAGTGACAATTGAAAAAGCTGCTAATAAAGGAACCATGAAGGTGCACAAGCGGGCTCTCCATTTTGTGACAGCCACCACAAAACAAATCTCACCTGGAACATTCAGAAACTGTGTAGTTCTTTGGAATACCAACAAGAAGCTAAGCATTTGAAGTAAGGAAAGTAAGGATAGATACCATTCCACAAGATTCATTTCCATTAATGGGCTTTAACTACTAAATTAATGCTAAGATTTTTGTCCCAAATAAAATCAGAAGTCAAGCCAGTGATACTCTAGGTGATCCCACTAGTAATTACTTCCTGCTTAGTAATAACTGCTTAGTGCCAAAAGTTTCAGATTCCACATTCTCATTAGCAAATTTAAAGTTTTCTCTATGCTGTTTCACTTACTTTGAAGTAAATAGTACCAAGATGTTAAATGTGTCCTTGGTCAAGGCCACCATTCATTAAATAATATCCATGCTCATAACAACAGCAGCTACTTGTTGAACACCAATGAGAAATAGAGATAGCTTACATTTCTCTCTAATCCTGAGAAAACATCCTTCTGGAAAACATGACCTTTATATAATATCATGGATAAGAAAAGTGAGCCTTGATGTCAGTGATCTTGCCAACAATCTAACAGTGACTACCTAGGAAAATTAGACTTCTAATCCCAAAACACTACAATTTACATGTTATCTGTGAGCAGGTAAAGTCCCCAAGCACATAAAAGCAAATCCATCTACATAGTCATATCTGTGTCATAAGGAAGCATCTTAAGGTTCTTCTTATCTCTCTTTCTTACTGGGGTGCGGATCCACATGAGTCTTACTGCATTCTGGCCAGCTGTGGAAGCATGGACATTGTTCTTTCCTTAATAACACTTAGCACTGCAGTTGGTCACCTGAAGGACGCTCTAGACTTTAAATAGGGGCTCATCCTATATCTTTCTGTTCATTTACTGATCCCTGTAACAAGCTTTCCTTCAATGCATGCCTGGGAGCCAGATGCTATGCTGGGCAGATACTGAATGATTAATCAACGCACATTCCCTTTGTACTTTTATCTCAGAAAGTTCTCTTGTGGAGTAACAAAAATCTCCTCATGTCACAAAGGTCACAGTGCACAGCTTGCTGCAAAAGTACCAATATCTAAGATCAAAGGAAGATAAATTTGATGAGCAAACTTGTGTGAAAGGGAGAGAAATTTTTTTAAAGTTCTCCCCTTTGCAAAGAAGAGGTCTGTGAACTTTTGAATGTGTACATGGATGTTTGATAGCAACTAAAAACAGTTCATGTGAGTAAAAAGATGTAGAAATTGCTCCACCAAGCTGAAAATGAAACCACATTTTGTAGGAATAATTTGAGGGTAAGGTCAATCAAAAAGTCATCCATGGTGAATGTTTTTACTCGTTTAATTTTGAGATGAAAGTGATCTGTCTGGCGAACATTCAGCACTCACAACTTGTCTGGCAGATTACAGGTTTAATGTCACGTCAGCCATTATTCTATAACTACACCATGATTTTCTCTTCTGGACACTTATAACAGAGTGTCCAACAAAGGCCACAGATAAGTCCATATCCAGACCTAAGGAGACATCTCTCTTGGGAAAGTGTATGCTGAGCGATTCTAAGGACCAGACTTTGATCTCTGGCATGCACAGGAAACTAGATGCATGTGATGATAGTACCTGTAATCCCATCTCTGGCTGACAGGCAGAGGCAAGTAGATTCCTGGGCTATACTCACCAGGCATCCTAGGCTGCATTTAAGTTCCAAATCAGTGTGAAATGAGGCCCTGTCTCAAAAAATAAGATGGATGGCACCTGAGAAATGACAGCTAAAGATGATCTCTGGTCTCTACTTTTTACTTGCACATACAGGTGTATGGGGTAGGGTGGTAAATCCATGGCATGCTGCGAATGGAGCAAACCATTCTTTAATACTTGCATCCTCCAAAATCAAAGCTCAGAAAGGAGGAGATTGTGCATTAGAAACCATCACTGATAACATCATGAGCCTAGAAGGGATGATTGAAACCATCTGCCCCCAATGCATACATCTCATCTCTGAGACCAGGGAAGCAAAGTGACTTATCCAATCCCAAGGCCAGATTTCTATCAGCAGGAGAGAACTCAGGTGCTCCAACAGAGCTGTAATTGGAAATGTTGATGACAAAAGTGAACAGAGTGAAACAAACAGCCAAAGAAGTAAAGAGGAGACACAAGAGAAGAGGCTAGGCAGGAGGAGAGCATGTGACCAAGAGCTTTATTCATCTCCTCCACTACTATGTGTCTCTGTGCAGAATGAATGGTGAGATGACTCATCACCCATTTCTCAGGTTCATCACCCTAGATAGCCTTTCCATGTGGAGATGCTGGACCTCATTGTTTCTTATAGATCTACATATGGTCTTTGATCCAACTCTATAGAATTTTTCTTTGTCATTTTACTTTACACTCCGGTAAACATCCTTTGAAAGTCATGCTAGCAAAATGCACTGCCTCTTATAAATTTCAGAGACTTATGATAATGAAGTGGTTAAAAGTTTGTGCATTGTGGTCCACCATTCATCTTCCTAGTTATTGGTAATGTGGTGGTTTTAATTAGATTCTGATGGGAGAGAGCTCATGAAATTGATGACTGATTTTACAAAACAGATTTCATCTACCTTCTCTACCATTTGTGGTTATGGCAAGATAGCACATTTAGGCAGACACTAAATGGACCCTCAGCACATATCATGTCTTCTGGTACCTCGGAAGTGGATGTTCCTAGCTCACAACTATGAGCTAGGGTTATTTGTTTATAAAGAAAGGCATTTATAATATTTGTTTTAGCATCCCCAATAGATGGTTGCTTTCATCACTGTCTTTCTTAGAGATTTTGTACCAGTCAACACCTAGAAACTGCCTCCTGTGCATTCACAGGGTTGTCTCCAGGTCCAGCTAAAGCATTGCTCTGAAAATATTTCCTATCCTTTACAGTGGGCTTGAACCAAGGCAAAATTTGAACATAGAGAAGTAGTGGGTGCTACCTAGATGACAACTGAAGAACATTTTCACATTAAATATCTCATAATTTGCTCAGATAGCCACCAACACCAAGATCCAAGAAAGCCTTCAAGGCACAGCCCCAATCCCTAATCTTTTATGTATCCCCCAGGAATTTATATTTTTATATTTATCATTAATTCAAACATTTATCCATGGGAGGTGCATGTATTTTGCTTGCCATCAACCCATGCAGAACATGAGACATTCACTAATTTCCACAAACATTTCATACAGTCCAGAGACATCTTGTGAGCTCAGTAGTGCCAAAGTTTAGGTAAGTCCCCATGATGATTAGTTTTTGTCAACCTAACATAAACCAGAATCACCTGGGAAGAGAGAATTTCAATTGAGAAATAGCTTCCATCAGATTGTCCCGAGCACATGTCTTTGGGTATTTTCTTGATTAGTTGTTGATGGGGGAGAGCCAACTCTCTATAAGGGTAGAAGGTACAACAATCCTTGGCAGCGGTATAGGAAAGCAGGTCAAGCAAGCCAAGGGAAGCAAGCCAGTGAGCAGCTTTTTTCCACATTTCCATATTTCCTGCTTCTACCACTGCTTGGGTTTCAGCCCTAACTTCCATCCGTGGTCAACTGATAGAGATGTGAAAGCCAAATAACTTCTTTCCTTCTCAAGTTGTTTTTGATGATGATGTTTATCATAGTAATAGAAACTAAGTTAGGACAGTCCCTAAAAAAAGTAACATGCCTTAGCTTGGGGTATATTTTTCATGATACTCCCTCTGTTCTACTTCTTCCCTTCTTCATGCCTATGGTTCCCACTTCCCTCAACCTCACTCTATAGTTTCTTTTGTCTCTCTGTCATGCAGAATGATTATGGTCTTCTGTATTATTGCTCCTCAAATAGATAAGCCCCAATTCAACAAAAGAGCACAAAGGGATTAAACTGTAGGAAAATAAAATTATCCAGTCAGTGTAACCATGTCTTCTTATACTGTGCTATGGCAAGAGGACACTTGGATCATTAATATAAACAGGGTGCAGAGTCCACTGGCCCTTTCTACTCTTGTACCTCTGAGCTGATTATTTTTGTTTGGTGAGGAGTAGAAACCCTTGAGGAAAAGATTTCTCTCCACTTAAACGTTAGGAATAAAGATGGGTATGTAGACATTGTTTTCATTCCCTAAATGTCATACATGAAAACATTGACACCAAAGGGATGAGATGGATATCCACTTCACTCCAGAAAATTCCACACTTGCTAGTGCAAGTAAAAAATTTATTATGGTGGGTATTATGCAATGATTATGTTTTCTATCACATCCAAACCAAAAGGTTTAAAAAAAAGAATGATGATGTTTGTCTTTTGGGGTATTTCTGAACCATCTCATAAAAAAAAATCCAAAAAAGCCTTTTATGTACAGAGCTTGGAGCATACTGCGTAGTACGTAATGGCTCAATTCAACAACCTCCCACTAGAATCAAACTGAAATGCAATATATCTCTCTGTATCTCTGTGTCTTTCTCTCTCTGTGTCTGAAAAAGGAGACATTTATTTCTCTGCCCTCACTGCAGGCTCTGTTCTCTAGTACAGCATTAGTTTCTTATGGCCCTAAGAGAGTTGATGTTTGAAACCTGTTGTCTTCCTCAAAAGAGACTAAGGAGGTATATCAGACAGAGCCCGTAAAATACAATGTCAGGTGCCCACAATCACAAGAGGCTGATGATGAGGATCAAGAATCTTCAACAAAGCCAGGATGTGGTGGCACATGCCCTTAATCCCAGCACTCAGGAGGCAGAGGCAGGCAGATCCTTGTGAGTTCGAGGCCAGTCTGGTCTACAGAGTAAGTTCAAGGACAGCCAGAGTTACAACAGAGAAACCCTGTCTCAAAAACTGAAAACCAAAACCAAACCAAAACAAACAAACAAACAAGCAAACAAACAACAAAAAAAGTTCAGCAAAACTAAATAGATGAGAACACTTGTAAACTCTTACGCAAAAAGAGCTCTGACTAAGGATAGCTCCATCTTATGTCTTAGATTCAAAACTGAGATTTTTGTGACATTCTTGCCTTGGCCTAGAAGTCTGACAGCTACTATAACAGACTTGCTTTGTTAAGTAGATGTTCCTTTACGTTTACAATGCTTTATTGGGGTCCCTCAAGATTAAGTGGAAAGGCAATTAGATTTATGGTGGTGAATTAATATGTGAGAATTAAACTAAAACTATGCATTGTAAAAGTTGTAGTTCTTATTTTTGACATACTAAGAACTGCCCATTCCCCATCCCTTACCAAACTTTCAATTACTCATCATGCCAAGCTGATGTCATCACTAATGGCCAAGGCACATGTTCCTTGCTCATCTTCCATATCCAAGCTCCTTAATGTGCCATCATGCCAGTTCAGTACTGTCTCCACCTATACACTCTCTGAAGTAGCCACTTTATGCCCCCCTCATTCCTCCAATAAATCTCTTGCGTGGGACTCTGTTGACCTGCATGACTTTGTGGTGCTCCCCCTCCCCCTGCAACATCACCAAGATGCACTTCCACTGCAAAAATCCCTTTTCTTTATGACTATTTCAACAATATGACATATGAAATAGTATGGTGTGTGAAAGGGAACAAACAAATTGGGTTATAGGAGAAGACACAGATTGAAACAGAGTGATCCATCAGGTGAGCAAAGGTCACACGCTGAGATCCTTGTGATCCATTATAAGAAGCTTTGGCTTCTCAAAGATGAATCGGTATTAAGAAATATTTTCATGAAGAGATTTATATAAATTCTTCATTTTCCAATGACTAATCAGGAGAATGGATTGGAACAAAGCAGAAAAAGGGAAACTTGGAGATATGAACAGAAGGCTGTGGAGTAATCTAGACAAGAAACAATAAGACTAACAATGGACTAACAGTGGGCCATTATGACTGGTGAGGAGTTAGTTACCTTGTGGTTGGTAAGTGGGTGAGGACTGCTGAAGTGTGGCTTGGAAGAGAAGAGCAGTGGGAAGATACTGGTTTTGAGATTTCATATTGGGAAAATACATCAGCTAATGATGTGTAGTAAAAAGCTGGTCCATGAACAGCAAGTTCCAGGACCTGTACATGGGTCACAGTTCAACTCTTGTTTTGGAGAAGTCTCAGGAATCTGAATGAAGGGTCTCAAATTCTGAGCTATTTATATACAATTGAAAATGTCATTTATCCAGGGGAAAAAGCAAAGTGGTTATCAGCTTCTTCATCTAAAAACTTCTGTAGACTTATGTTTTCCAAAGATGGTACCTCAGGCCCTGCACATACTAGTTAAATACTCTGACACCAAGCCATGTCCCCAGCCTAAGAATTAACTTTGAGTGTGAGCCGAAGAGGGCTGATTCTAGACATGGTGGTGGAGAGCTGCAGGTGACCTAGGCTTTCTGGATTAATTACATCTGTAATTAAAAATTAAAATGTAATTAAAAATATCAATTGATGCACACAAAACTACATTCTTCAATTTTCATTCATTTGCACTGTCTTTGGTAAATAATTCCATTCTTGCTCCCCTTCTGCCCTTTAATGTTACCATTAATTCACAAAAAAGGCATCAGATCTTTTGGATTATATTAATGTGGGCAGAACAGTGGAGAAAGTGTTTACTCAGGAGACAATGTGAATTCACAGGTAGCTATTGTATGCTCCTAAATGAATCTGTCTTTGAATTCTATTCTATTATATGTATATTTCATACAGAATATATTATTTCTCTTTTTATTTTAAGAATTCTATACATAACCAAACAAATCTATATGTCATTCATGACTCATTAGAAGGTGACTTCTGAGCTCATGCACATTGGTTCAAACACTGTTACTGCTCTGTAACAACCAGGTTATCTTAGACAAATTATGTAAAAATTGAAAACCCTTTTTTTCTGTTAAAAGAAGATAAAAATATTAATCTATTTTTCTTGGGTATTAAGAATATTAAATGCATGTCAAATACAAAACTAGATTTAAAATTACTCAGAACAGTATCAAACATAAAAATATAATAATATAAATATACATCTTATCATGTTATATTGTTTCATTATTTTAGATATTTTACATGTTTAGGACCCAATATAAGTATACCCACCTATAAGTTATATCCAATTTAACTACCAGTCAGATTTAAAATATCTGTATATTGTGAAGGAGTTTAGTATCTAGGCTACTTATCTCAGTGAAATGTAACCTATATGAAGAAGGAATTGTTATCTATATTGTTTATTGCTATATGCATTTCTAGAAAATTAGTGGGCTGGAGCAAATAGTCAATAAATAAAGGAATAAATGTGTTGAATGAATAAGTGAATAAGAAATGGATGGCCTTAATTTCCCTGAAGTATCCCCACTGCATTGATCTTATTCAAAAGTAGAACAACTCGCAATTGAATCAGCATCAAGCAGATTTTTGTCTTTAAACAACCTTGATCCCTGTCATATCATCATTGTCAATGTATATTTCTGATCACATGTTGCTTTTTATTTAACTGATTTTTAATAACATAAAATGCAGTCTCCAAATATCTCTTTCTAATCACATGTTATTTTCACAGTTGATGCTGGTCATTTTACATCACTAAAGTTCAGGTAAGCTGAAAACACTCTTCTTTCCATATTCTATCCAATTTTCTACACCTGAGTGTTGTTCATGTTTTCTTGTCAGAGTCAGCCCTGTTTAAGTAAACATTATGTGATAACGGAAACTTGCTCTGTCTATACCATGCGATGTTATAACCCTGTGCAGCTATTAACTAAGTATGACAAAGGGGATCACTTCAAGGAAAGAAAACAATGTTTTAATGTTTGCTCATCCTGATTAAGTTTCAAGATTTATAGGTGACTGAGACTGCTATATTCTCTAATTCTTTTTAGACTGTTACATCATTACTCTTTAAGTCTCCATCATCCATAACTTCTCTCAGAAACACTATTTGTCATGAATTCGATTCCTTCTTATGTCTTTATTATATTATTATATTATTATATTATTATATTATTATTATTTTATTATTATATTATATTATTCCTTCTTATATCTTCTTATATCTTCTTATATCTTTATTCTTATATCTTTATGCATTTGTAGCCATTCATGACTTGAAAATGGGATTAAAACCTAGCCTTTATCTGTAAGCCACTCATAACAAACTCTTCCCAACTTAATTTCTGATTCATGTCTGATCTCCATCCCATGCTAGATGATATAGACACAGAGGCAAGGAAGTCTGTCTTCTATACTCAGTATAGAACATAAATACTATCAATGGATGGATTGAACTACTTATTGACTGACGGCTAGACTAAATTTAAGTCATTGTATTAGTTAATTTACAGAGCAAAGAAGACTTTACTTCTAAACCTAGTTCTAAGTAGTTCTATTTTATCTATAAGAACACATACTAACCACTGGATCATTGACTAATCTCCATTATGTAATGGCCATATTATCTTTGTGAGGTGTGTCTGTCAAATAAAAAAGTAGAGCTGATAACTAGACAGAAAATCTCAGCATTTGAGAGCTTGTAACAACTCGTGCAGAGGACTGAGTTCATTTCCTAGTACCCAAATTGGGTAGTAGTTCATAAACACAGGTAGCTCTAGTCTCGGGAGACCCAGCACCCTCTTTTGGCCTCTGTGGGAAGTGCACTCATGTACACACACACACACACACACACACACACACACACTCATGCACACACATAAACACATAAATAAATAGATAAATAAATAAATAAATAAAAGCAAAAATAAAATTTGAAAATTTTAATTATCTGTGAGTATTATTCTATCATTATAAAATAAATCAACAATTAACCAGACTCTACACAAGATTACTAAATGAAATTCATGAAATTAAAAGCTTGAAATTTGTTTACTAAAATCATTTGATTATTAAGAGAACAAGAGAGAAAAATCTTGGTCATCACAACATTTATATCAAAACAGAAGCTATTATTTGTTATTCAGAGAATATGTATCCCCATATATATTTAGAAAATATATTTATAATTTACAATTTTTAATTATTTTGCTTTCAAGAAAATGGAAAACTTTTCTTTTCCTAACAGTTATAATGATGAAGAATATTTTATCTGAAACAGACACTAGAAAATAAGTTCAATTCTCAGATTGTTCAGGTGAGAAATCACAGGTTATTCAGAAGCATTAACCTATCATAATACTTCTCATAGTGTCAATTAATATCATAAAATTTAATGAGTTTTTCCTCATTATTCCTAACAATTTATGAAATAATCCTTACCAATGCATAGAGCTACTGTTTTCCTTGAACAGATTCATAAATAATTTTTCAACAATGAGTTAGAAAATAAGAATACAGAAATATTTATAGAAATTATCTGCACAATTATATATATAGGTACAGTTATTATGTGTATTGTATATGTTATATCCAGAATATATTAAGATATTCTACCTGCAAATCAATAAGAAAATGCATACACATCTATAGGGAAAAGGGAAAACAGTACATGTCATCAAAGCAATGCAAACAAAAACAAAATCTTCAATAAGATATCATTGTAAACTCACCATAGTGGCTAATGTTAAAAAAAAAAACACAAAAATCTACAGGTACAAAAATAAACAACACAAGTGCATTTCTTCCCCTATTGTGTCTTAAGTTAAAGAAGATGATTCAAAAATCAAAAGATATGGAAACTATTATGGGATAAGTTTTACAATGAAGAAAGAAGGAGAGTTGTGAAAAGTAACAGTATTTAGTTTTCCAACCAGAGACCATTGTGGTGAACAGTTACCAAAATGGATAGTCCTATTTTTATTAACAATCACTACTTGTGATTCTCACATCATAAGTATTTAAATGTAGTTCTCTATTATGTTCCAGTAAAGAGAACCCTAGTAATTCTAGTACTCTACAAGATATTTTTTTTAAACTTTGCTACTGATGCAGAATATGTTCAAGATTATGAAATGGCAAGATAAATAAAGCAACCCCACAATGCCAATTAGTTTTCATTCGTGTCTGCATGGTTCTTCTAGACTGTATTATGCATACCAGTTGAATCTCAATTTGTTTTATGTTGTTTTCAGAATTCTTACTGATATGAGCTCTTGTGTCTTTTAGCTAAGAGCAAGAGATACATAATAAAAATCACCTCCTTTTTTTGTATTTTAATGGTTTTTAACAAATTTCTTAAACTCTTTGCTCTGGTTACATTTTTGTCAACTTTACATAAGCTAATGTCATTTGAGGAGAGAGAACTCAGTTGAGAAAATGTTCCTCCCCTAACTGGACAAGCAAGCCTGTGGGGCATTTTCTTGAGTAATGATTGATATGGGTGAATCCACCCTACAGGCAGTGGTGCCAAAGGGGGCGGTCCTAGATGGCATAAGAAAGCAAGTAAGCAGTGTTTCTCCAGGTCCTCTGCTTCATTTCCTAGTTCCAGGTTCCTGTCTTGAGTTCCTGCCTTAACTTCTTTCCATGATGGACTGCGATGTAGGAATGTAAGCCAAATAAACTTTTTCCTCCCCAGATTACTCTCAGTCACAGTATTTTGTCACAGGAATAAAACCTTAACAAAGACTCTGGTTCAAACTGAATCCATCCTCTTTCAGAGACTTAGTGAGTGACCTCAGTATTAGAAATAGTTGGTTACAAGACTGTGGAAAGGCATATGGTGTCACTTATCTGAACCTGTAGTTCTCCATCTATCATTTCCAAACCATTAGCTCATTCTCCTGTTATCCAAGCTGTCCTGATAGAGCTTATAAAGTCAAGTCATTACAGGAAAGTTCTTTCACCCATCCTTCTCATTTCTCCACAGGTTTCTTAAGGTGACCCTATATAATGTAATTGCACCTCCAGTTCATAGTGCTTGTTCATTTAATGAAGTTGTCCACCATATGAAATGGGCACTATTGTCTTCATTATACATATTAATATAGCAAGGCTCATAGCTTAATCAGTCTTCTCCAAGATTTCCATACATCCTAGTTTATGATACAACTATGAATAGACTATTCCAGTCTGATGTCACCAGTAAAGTGTGCTACTTGTGGAGGGGGTGTCTCTTGAAGAGTGTTGATTGCTTGCTCCATGATTAGGAAGTTCTTGAGGTACTTTACTATAAAATGAGCTTTCAGGGGTGTGATGCTTCGTCTACAGTGACAATACACCTGTGTGAGACTTGTTTTTCCAAATAATTATTGTGCCTCATTCACATTACATCATTGGAGCACATTGTTTCTTCCAAACAGCAAAAATGAATTACGAATTTCTATCAGATTTGCATAGGTATGCTTTGCATATTACTTGATTAAAATTGAGTACCCTCTCTCCCTCAACAGCTTTGGTTCCCATCTCAGTTAGGGTTACTATTGCTGTGATGAAATACCATAACCAAAAGAAACTTGAGAAGGAAAAGGTTTATTTGGCTTACACTTCTATATCACTGTACATTATCTGAGAAAGTCAGGACAGGAACTCAAATGGAACAGAAACCTGGAAGCAGGGGCTGATGCAGAGGCTCTGGAGTAGTATTGCTTACTGACTTGTTCTCCATGGCTTGTGTAGCCTGATTTTTTTATAAACCCAGGGCCAGCAGCTCAGGGATGATATCACACACGCTAGACTGAGCACTCCCCCATCAAATACTGATAAGGAAATGCCTTACAAGCTGTGTATAGCCTGATCTTAGGAAGGCATTTTCTCAAATTCTCAAGGTTTCCACATCTCAGATGACTTTATCTTGTGTCAAGTGGACATAAAACTATCCAGCACAGCTTCCCATGTCAGAACCATTCCATGTGCATCCTCTGGACTACAGACTACCTTATACAAGAGTTTGCAGTGCCTACCAAAATAAACATCTAAAGAAATATGTGTTCAAAATATCTACCTGTACCATCTATCATCTCAAGATGATCCTGACAAGCTGACTGGGGGTTACTTAATCTGAACTTGTCACTCATAAGTAAAAGCTTTGTCCACTATATATGTGGATGTCTTCTGTGGGAGAACACATGCATTTTCACAAACCATCTGCAGCTTAAGATGTTAGAACTTAGTAAAGAAGGAGTAGCTCAGTAATGCAAATCTTTAATTTTCATTTCATGTATTAATCACAGTGCAAAGGACAATATGTATAGCTTTAACTTGAAGATAAAACTTAGACAGTATAATTAAAACAAATTCATTGCCTCCTTCTATAGTCTAAAACATTTTTAAGTGGCTGTCTTCTGTCTTTAAGATTGAATTTTATGTCTCCAAGTTCAAGAGAGTAAGACAAAAGATTCAGAGACAGTGCTCCCAGCATCCATCAAGTTTCACTCTGCCTTCCTTTAAATCTCTTTTGAATCCTACTGAATACACAAAAACATGGACATACACACACTTTCATGCACACACACATACACACACCTCTATATAATTTTCTTCAACATAATAACTTTAACTAAATACAACCAGTATATTTTTGTTTGAGCTTTTCTTACAAGGAGCAATTGAAGAGATTATTTTTCCTAGGCATTGCATTTAAAATGAAAATAAATTGATATTCACTTTTGTAAAAAAAATATAATAATAATGCAGGTTACAGAGATGGCTTTATGCTTAAGAACACTGTTAAACTGCTCTCACAGAGGTCCCAGGTGTAGTTCCCAGAACGCACATGGAAACTCACAACCAATTATAAATCTGCTTCTCGAAGATGTGATGTCCTGTTCTGGCCTCTACACATACAAGGTCCATACATGGTATCCATACAAGCACACAGGCAAAACATTTATTGACCCACAATATAAATAAATCTAAATACAACGAGTAACTCTCAGTGTATAATGGCTGAGGTCCACTGAGAAGCTTAGCTTTTCTAGGCCTCAGTTTGTCATACTGAATTTTATCCTGTTCCTGGAATATCTTCTTTGGTTTGCAAAATTAAATGCATATAGTTGAGAAGTCATTTCACATCTAACAAGGGATACATAGATGGGTGAGAAGAATTCTGTAAATGCTCTGAGGATATAAATAAAGTTTTTCACAAGTTTGTACTTCTTAACTTTCATAATTTTGTCAAAAAAATATATTAATATAGTCACTGTGCTGTAGAATATGTACCTTGGAATAACCACAGACAAGATGAAAAGCTGTTAGGTCTAACTTCATATTCAGTGATTTATAATCTTTTTTTTGTAAATATGAAGCAGAAATTTATGACATTAATACATATGTTGTGTAAAATTCTGCCCAGCTCATGAGCTAGTGAATTGGAACTTGATCACAAGCAATTAATGTTACAGTAAAAACTGTAAAAATTTGAGGTCTATGTTCAGAATCTGGAATTTTTAGTATCATTTTCTCTTTTTCATGATTCAAACATGTTGATTTTTTTATATTGAACACTAGCTAGGAAGAATTAACCCTTACATGCAAATCACCCAAAGTGTTCAATATTTTCGTTCACAGACTTTGAATCAAGTATTTCATAGATAATTGATATTCAATAAATATTTACTCAATAAATGAATGCATGAGTGACATACAAAGAGAAACAAAATCCAAATGATATTAGTGCCATGATTAAAATTAATAATGTGTCTTTTAAAAGACCCTTCTGAAAGAGAGATTTGTATGCAGATGAATTAATGAATAAACAGTAGAAGCATTTGCGTCTGGCATCTGAGATAATGAGTGAATACAGGATACAAGATGTTGAACAGCCGGGATGAAAATCCTCAGTCGATGCCTCTAGCAAATAACTGATTCCCTTGCTTGGTCGAAATGTCCAGCCTTGGCTTCAGACACCAGCTGATGTCTTATCTCCTTCCCATATTGGAGAGAAACAGCATGCTGGCATGATGTCACAGCACTGTAATTAAATCACACATTTCTCTGAAATGATTTGGGATGAAATATCATTTGTTATCATAGATTTTCTCTTTGTTAAGAGTAAATCTCTATAATATAATAATAACTAAGATAAACTAACTTGGCAATGCAAAGTATTTTGCTGATAAAATCATGACTTAAGCAGGTTAAATAATTAATTCAAGACTCAGTTTCTTCATCTACAATTGATTAATAATTGTATTATTAATTGAATTGAATTGTTAATTGAATTAATAAATAAATGTATTAATGAAATGGTATTCGGTGAAATGAGTTAAAATTTGTTTTAAATTTTAAACTATAGTTTATTAGATCAAACATTTTCCACCTGCTTTTATCCACACTGTAAATCTAAGTGGGCAAGAATGTAGTATATACCTGTATTATTCCAGGAAATGGGGCTTGGGCAAAATTGACTTTCTGAAATGATTTTTGCACACAGACAGAAAGCATCAGAAGATCTTTAACCTGAGCCAAGCCAGCTCATCCAATGTTCTTTGTCTTATTGAACTACTGTCTGGGGAACTGGACATCTGTCTGGAAACAAAATTGAAAATATCATAATGCAATAACTATTACAGTGGGATTCAGAAAAGCAGAGGGCTGTGCTGAAATGAAGAGGAAAAGGGCAAATGCCTTGCTTGTTTTATACTGTGACAGCAGGATTGCCACTTGTCTGGGTACAGAGAACTCAGACAGTCCTGTGTTCAAAGCCAGCTTATGTATTCACTGTCTGTTGTTGAGAGGATCATATTGTTTCCTCAGGTTTCAATTCAGAATGAACCTGCCAGGATCCACTTGATTGGCAATTTGAATTAGATAGCATAGAAAGTGTAGCACGTGGTAGATAATTGATACTTGTTAGCTTTTGTTTTCATTACGGACTTAGTGAATAATTTCCTTCATTTGGGGGGAAAAGTCAACATTTAAGGATCAGCTTTGACTTCACACAACTTTGTACTTCTAGAACGTTTAACTTGTTCTGGACTTGAGTTCCTGAGGGAAAATACACAAGAGCAAAGTACTACTGGCTGACATGATACTAAAGTGCCCGTGATTGTGAGAGATTGTGGAAATACTGCTGTGCTGATCCATCGCTTAACAAAGGGGAGTCGTTAGAGAATGTGTCTAAACACAGAAACTCTTTTTGTATTTTTTGCCAATTTTTCATGGCGCTGGACTGCTAAGCTTTTCAAACTGGCATGGATAAAATACTTATGCAGCACGGTGACCTTTTGTCTTCCATACAGACCTGTGCAACACTTGACAGTTCTGTCCTTTTGAGAAAACAGTTTCCTTATCATGCTTGAACACACGCACACCCACTGAAAAGGTGGCACAAATCACTCACAGCAGAAGCTGTTAACTATTTTTAATAGTGTGTATAGCTTCTTTGTGTCTCTAAAATGAATACATGTTCTGTGTAGAAAACATCTGTGTGTATATATATATATACACTAGTGTAAAAACTCAGCTGGCATTCCAAATCTTGAGAATGGCTGTTTTGGTCTAAGGCTTTTTTGAACATGCTTGCCTCAGAAACTTCAAGCAATTGGCCTAATCTCCCTCTAGCAAAGCATTAACTGTGGGCTTGCCTCTAAGTAAATTGTAGCCGTTTGTGTGTTGTATTAGTTGATTTTCTGGTTTCTGTGATAAAATACCCTGGCCAAAGCAACTCTAGGGAGCGATAGCTTATTCAGGCCCATATTATTAGCAGGAAGTCCATCATAGAGGGCAAGTTATAGAAGAAGAACTTGAGGCATTTTGTCAGGTGACCTCCATCACAGAGCAGCAGAGACTGATAAATACTTGTGTTTGGGTAAATTTCTTCTCCTAACTCAGGCTAGTACTGCAGCTCCACTGTTACTCCACATTTAGGATAAATCTTCCTATTTTAATATCCTAATCTAGATGTTTCATCACAATCATCCTCTCTTCATTGGCTCTAGACTCTATCATTTTGACAATCAATGTAGACCTGACTCACACAGCTATAGGGAGGAAAACTGAGATGCAAGGTCCATTACTTGATGGTAACCCGCACTGTTTTCCAATTCCCCACTTACCAGTACAGTGTAGCATATGTGTTCAGGAAATGTAAGTACGGTACCTAGGTTTAACGTGTTAGTTCATATCTAACAGTATATCTATTTCCATTTATTCATCTTAATTTCTACATATTAAGAGAATCAGCTTGTTGATAGGCCTGGCTCTTAGTGTCTAGGCTTAATAATGATCCTTAACTTTTCTATGTATCAGTTTAAATATCTAAAAAGTTGGTATAAATTTGTCTCTTTTGAAGTTTTTATCCCTGTGAATCAAAAAAAAAAAAAAAAAAAGCAGTCTTACCAGTAAAGACATAATCCCTTTGTAATCATCTAGATATAGGGGACTTTTGAGAACCTGCCTAAAATGGTATCCATCAATCTCACAATCTGCTTTGGTTCAAAGGTCATTGCAGGCTTACTGGCCATTAGCCTAAATACAAATATCCATCCCATAAGTGCATTCTTGAAGACAGGGAATGTTTTCTAGATATGATGTGGCAGATTTTCTCTCAAATATCTTTGACTTTAAATCACAGACTATCAACTTTCCAATTATTGACATGTCAAGTCATTGCCTTAGGGTAGATTCAA
The DNA here is from genome assembly GCA_026225945.1 of Cricetomys ansorgei. Classification (NCBI taxonomy): domain Eukaryota; kingdom Metazoa; phylum Chordata; class Mammalia; order Rodentia; family Nesomyidae; genus Cricetomys; species Cricetomys ansorgei. The sequence continues at coordinate 1,059,965 of JAMJFZ010003206.1, forward strand.
ACTTGATTTATGAAAGTTATATAATCTTGCTGTCTAAAATACCTGCAACATTTTTTAGAAGATTATATTTCTGTAAAAATAAAAATGAGGTTTTTCTCCCATTCATGTTTTGTAATTTAAATATTATTACATATCTATTGATTATAAAGATAAATTATTAGATTGTTAAACACACATTTTGCAAACTTATTGAAGCTCTAAAGTACAGTGTTGGCCAAATTATGCTTAAAAAACAGGCTCAGAAATTCTGGAAACTAATTTAATGCAGTTCTCGTAGGAAGCAGTGAGCCGTATCTTCAACATTCCCCTGGTACATGTCCTTTGTCTCTGCCATTCTTACCACGCAATTCATGTTCTTATTGTCATTGTACATTGTACCTTGTTGTCAGTACTAATATACTCACTTTATAAGTGTATGTTGAGAGTATACCAATGACCAGCACTGTCTAGTACTAAGAGCCTGCCCTCACAGAACTTAGACTTTTCAGATAGTCATGAAGTATTGGATGATGGCTAAGAAAAAGCCCACCACTCACATGAAGATATGGAGTAGTTATCTAAATAAGAGCAAACCGATGTGAGGAAAGAGCTCTCCTTTTTGAAAGGTGGTAACAAGTTAGTAGACGAGTACATCATAATTTCATTAAACACTTCTTTATTTTTTTAAGATTCATTTTATGTGCATGAGTGGGTTTTTTTTTTGGCATGTCTGTTCCCCACATAAGTGAAGTGTCCACAGAGGCCTAAAGACAGCAACAGAGCCCCAGAAATTGGGGTTACAGATCTTGGGCACCATGTGGGTGCTAAGAACAAACCTGGATCCTTAGCAAGAGCTGCTGAACCATCTCTCCAGCTCCAGCACTTCTTCATTGAAAGGGAAAAAAAAGGAATGTCTGGGAAGCATTTACTTGTTCAGTAGCTACAAGTACCAACAAGTTTTTATGCACAGGGAGAGGGTGCTTCGCAAGCCCTAAAATAGAATAATCACTAAGAGTTACTGTTAAATTAAAATTAGAGGAAACAATATTTGCATTGGCTTATAGAATGCATAAAATGTTCCTGGAAGGCTCTATAAGAAATTAACAGCTGCTATCTAAGGAGGTATGCTTATAGGAAGTGGGGCTACCAAAGGGAGAAAACTTCTGCTATAATTATCTTTAAGTAAATTCATAATATTTCAATACTTAAATTATCTTGCACGTTAGAAATAAAGTGTGTATTCCTGTGCATTATGAAATACATATGACAGTTTTACTCTTAATGTTGCTGAACTTCAGTGTATGTTTATTGTCCATTATTGTTGTACTGGTTTGTAGAAACTGTGCTATATATCCAAATGCTGTTTCTCTTATGGTTAGGTCACTGAAGTATAGTATTTAGGCTCTACTTTCTATGATGGTATTTGCCCAACCATGCTTTCACTGTTAATGAAACATAACAATTTTCTTAAGACTTTGTTTTCTTTCTACATTGTGTTTATGAACTCTGATATTTCATCTATAAAATTTCTGTTACTTTAGAATTCATGTGAGATTTGGGGACCATCTATAGATTGTAGACAGGTTACAAGCTTATTAATCCTAACATACTATTCTAAATATTTGACTATTGATCTATTACTGAGAGTTGCCTGTCCTTTGTACTCCATAAGCTCCAGAATGTTGGTTAGTCCATGATCATCATCACTATTGGATCCTACATGACTGACTTCTATCAGGTGTTTTACTCACAATCAGGTTTTTCAGGTCTCAGCTGAAGATCTGAGAGACCCTATAAAAATGCTAGCTCTCTCCAAATGGCCCTCTCCTCTCCAGAACTCTGTACTACAACTGTTATTAGCTGTGCATGAAGAATCACAACTAGGATTTCTCAGTTAATGGAGCTGATTTCGTACCAACTGAATTTTCCTGCTCAGTGTTGTGGTTTGGAATCTTGAGCCAGGAAAAGCAGAGATACATTCCCAGGCTTCACTAGGCTTTAGACTTCTCAGAGATCGCGACTCTATGATATTTGATGGTCAAGTTCATGTGGTTGAAGTTTGCACTTACTTTTTCAACATGACCCCAATATGCTATCCTTTTAGCATATCTTTCCACGTTCCTTCCAAAACTTCCTCATAATTATTGAATTTATAGATTAAATTGGGGAAGAAGGAAATGATCTCTTTACAGTAAAATATTTAAATGCAGTATGTTACTTATATACCCTTCTAGGCTTATAATAGAAGCTTTACATTTTTCTCCTCATAAAGTGATTGCTTATTCTTTATTAGTTTAATTCTGAAAAATACTTGAAAGTATTATCAGCAGTGTTGTAAATGATCTCATTTTCTTTTGCATTCTTTGGTTGGTTATTGGTACAGAGAGACATTCTTGATGGCTTGTAATGAATGTGTAGCTAGAAATTTTATTTACATTTTCTAATTAGTTTCACTAGTTTATTTCTTCTGATTCTCTTTGATACCCTATGTGTATCACACTGTCATTTGTATCTAATTATACTTTTGAATTTTTTTTACAATCTTCCCTGCTCATTTCACTTTTCTTACTGTGCTGAAGACTGTTCAGCACACAGTGTACAGTTTCAGAGCGAGCCAAAATCTCCTGCATCTAATTTTGCAGGAAATGCTTTGTATTTTTATAGTTGAGGATAGCTTTCTTTAGGAGTCATTCGTAAGTAGACATTAACAAAGAAACTGTAGTCAGTGCTCAATTTTCCTAGAAATATCCTAAGAAGTCAAAAAATTTATTGAATTTTATCAGTTATATTTCTAAATCTTTTGACATTTTGTCTTGTTTTTGATGGGGTTCATAACTCTGTAATTTTCTAATTTTGAGATCCTTTTTTCTGAGCATTAACTATATTTAGACAGTAATCCATATTTTTTGGCTTTTTTAGAATATCTATTTTATTAGCAAAAAATTATTGGACTTTATAACAAAAACAGATGAAAGCTATCTGGTTTGATAGCCTGAGTCTCATCATATTATCATTTAGTCTTAGGCTGAGCATTAGTAACTCCACATTTTAGTGGGTGGTTTGATAATTTGGTTGTGAATGTCTTCTATTTAAAAAAAAATGGGAATCCAAACTAGAATGTTATGGTGTCTTAAATTTTCAGTCTTTGAGAAGCTTATACAAGATATTCATTTTCAGTTGCTTTTCTATGGTCTCCATCATTGCTTCCTAGTGATTCTACCCCTACATTCATACCTATATCCCTAAATCACATCTTCCAGATACACTCTCTGATTATTTGATACTATCAGAGCTTTGCATGTGTGATACCTCCTGAGAAGAGCAATAATTCCATTTCAGTCAGAATGAGATGGGTGCCCTATTTCCACCTGCTCGTGATGCTTTATTTCTTCTCCATGCCAACATATACAAACTCCAGTATTGTACTTTCTGTTTTCTGCTCTGTTACCATGGGGATAGGAACAGATTTGATAGTAGAGAAGCTAATTTTAACCTTGGCTTTGTCTTCTCAAATTTTAGCACAGTACTTATTTCTCATACAGTGGGTGCAATTAAGTGTTTCTGGAAAGATAGAAGGAAAGGAAAAAAGGAGAAGGATATAAGAATAAAGATAAGCAAGGTGGTGGTCGCACATGCCTTAAGTCCTAGCACTCCAGAGACAGAATCAGGCAGATCTCTGTGAGTTCAAGGCCAACTTGGTCTACAGAGTAAGTTCTAAGACAGCCAGAGTTACAACAGAGAAACCCTGTCTTGAAAATCAAAAACAAAAGAAAGAAACTGAAGTAAATTAGTTTGAAGTCTCATTTAACATTGACATCTGTAAGTTACTGATGTTAGATTCAAACTGATGAATATTTGGGAGGGTAGGTATAGAGGTGCCATTATTTCCAATGAACAACTCAGTCTGTATGCTATGTGCATATAGATTCTAGGCTTTCAAGCCCTCTGGTTTGATATACACTTCCAAGGGAAATGCAAGGTCTCATTTCAATGCTTGTCTAATGAGCAGTTTGACTCTAGTTTCTTTAACCAATACATTAGAAAGATTAAGAGGCTACTGAAATATAAACCACAGCTATTTTTAATATGCATTTTGTGCCTTTATAAGTTGGGACAACATATATAATTAACTCAAAATTCCTCACACCTCTTGGACTCTTAGACTTCAACATTATCTAAGAGAATGAATATTTGGATTCTTTTTGGCACAGGTAAAATCACTAGTTCTTTTGTTTGGAACTTCTGATGGTCTGTTTGGAAGCTAACATATTTTTAAAATGTTGTATTAGTTTTATATTTAGTGTAAATAATGTAAGACATGTAAGACAATCTAGATTATTCTCCTTTTGAAGTGAACATATCTATACTTCCTGCTGGTGTAGAATTTTATTAAATAGTACTTGTGCTGCCTTTCTTCAGGTAGTAAGCCTTCATTGGAACCACCAACTCCACAAATCCCCATAACTCACCCTATATCCCTCATCTTCAGGCTAGGACTCAAGACTCACACAGCCAAGTCCTCCTGCCCTAGTGGGTTACCCGAGGACTTTGTGTCCCCTACCTGCTGCCCTGCATCTGCTAAAGACCCAAGAATTATGCTCCCAACACATGCTCCCAACTATTCCTGTGACCTGCCTGAGAAGCATGTTACCCAGTGTCTTCACTTGCACCCTATTCCCAGAATGCCTAAGACTCCAACCTCCACTCTACCTAGCACTGCTTCCTAAGCAGAAATCCTCAGCAACTCCCAAGACTTCGGAGAATTGATTGTAAATACCTTATGACTCTACCAGAGGTCTTCCTCTGGCCTTAAAAACATCTCTTTTCCATAAAGCTTCAAAATACACATCACAAATTTATTTCTGTTTATTTACAAACCTCACTCTATATTCATAATTTTGGAATTTAGCCAATATTTTTAAATACAACTTTCTATTTGTGTCTATATTTATAGTAGACAAGTCAACATCTGGACATATAGATATGAACCTTGAGCTTAGAATGGAGAAGCATGATGGGATTTCAAATATGAAGGGCATTTGAATTATACTTATGATTCCTTGGTGTAGTCTGAGGGAGAATTGATGAAACTCTAACAAAGGCATTAGCTATATTCTGTACCTCTAAATACCTCCAAATATTTCTTGCAGAGTTGCTGTCAGAGGCAATGAACAAATTGTTTGCAGTTATTACATGTGTTAGTTCATATACTAGGCATGTTTTTTTGTGGGAGGCCTGATGATATCTGGACAAAATTTTTTAAAAAAATTTGTGTTTGTTTATTTAATCAATAAAATTAGCTTAGGACTCAAAGAGAACCCATTTTACAGACGAATAGTATATAAAGTGTGCAGTGTGTCTGAAGAGATAGGCCAGGGTAACCTGTCAAGATATAAACAACTCATATTTTAGTTTCACATGTTCACTCTATACTGTCTCTGAACCCTAGGCTACTTACCTCCATAGTCCCTTTTCAGAGCTGTTGAAGGATTTAATGGGATACATTTGTTAACATGTATATATAGTCTTCAAAAAATTGGCTAGGTAGTATATGTTTAAGTCTGTATAAATAGATAGATGACTGAGGAATTTATCTGATGCCTGCTTTGGGCTTGGCCCACACAATCTACAAGCATGGTGACTTCTGCCCTCACCTGCAATATCACATTAGGGAAGGTGGCATTCTGAGTTTATACTGCTTTAGGCTACCTTTGTCATTAGTGCAGCTCAGCCTTCTGAGAAGAAAATGTCCTATTCTATGGAGAGGAAGCCAGAGTCTGCAGGATAGAAACAGTCATAATTGTTATCTCCATTTTCCATCTAATAAGACCAGTCTTACAGCTGAGTGAAATGGCTCCTTGATGGTTTATGAGGACATGAGGTAAAATGGCCCTGTATGTTTGTGCATGTGTGTGTGTGTGTGTGTGTGTGTGTGTGTGTGTGTGTGTGTACATGATGTCTACTTCAAATTCACATAACTACTTAGTTTAGTGCTCCACCCTCCACCAAATGTTATTCCTACTATGGTGACTAGATATCATACATCATCTTTAACACATACTGTGGGTTTTCTTGACATTTTTTCTTATACTTTCATTGCTGAAAGTGTAAGAAGTCCAGAGGATACAAGCATGGATTAGTGGTTAGGAGCAATTGCTGATTTTGTAGAGGACTTGAGTAAGTTCCTAGAACCTACCTCAGGTAGCTTAACTCCCTATAACTTCATCTCCAGAAGTTTTTATGATTTCTTCTGACCCCTGAGCATACCAGTTCTATGTATACATACATACACACACACTTTAAAACATAAAAGGTCCAAGAACACTAGAATAGATGGTCCTTTTATTCTCACTCAGTTTAAACCCCATTATCTGAAATTTTAGTCACTATGTCACCACTTTGACCACTTTATCTGGAAAGCTCATCAGGTTTGTCCATCTAGTGTTTCATTCAGTCAAGTAGATCTATGAACACATCCCAAAACAGAGTCATAAATTTACTTAAAACACTGAGTCTTCTGCAATTACTTTGGTAACTCTATTGCATAGTTCTTAAGCGTGAGCATTGCAGATGATAACACCATTTTGTACTGTCAAAAGGTTGAGAAGCTCTAACTTCTCAACAGGAGTTGAGAAGATACATGTTGGAGGTATGTTGCATTCTTCTCACTCTTACCCCTTCATAGTTTTCAGGGGAAAAAAGAGTTAAAGTGATATTTATAATCTCATTTACTTTTTTGTTCGCCCATATTTTTCCCTCAACTCTGGCACCTGCTACCACTTGTCTGATAGGAGAAAACAAAAGGAATCAAAAAAGAGCAAACAAATGTTAATGAGAAAACTCAGAAACAGCTGAGATGCTTAGTTGTCAACAGCTTTCTTGTTCCATAAACATGTGGACACATGGTTTTGATTTGCTCCTGCATATTTATAACATGTTTCTATTTCACTGATTAGAAATGGGTTTCTGCTTTCTGTGATAGACTAAGGAAAAGGAAAGGCTAAGATGAATGCTTATGTTTGTTTAGTTGGTTCATTGAGGGCCTTCTACTGAATGTTTAAACTGCAATGGTTAGTTTACTGTGTATCACCATCATCAATTTGGTGTTATTTCTGTTATGTGTTTCCATGAAAGACAGGCAGAAAAGGTAATTAACAAGCCAAGGTTAATCACAAATCCAGTAAGAACAGGAAGTTGTAGTAGTTTGGAGGCTGAGACCCTGAACAACTAACTCAAGAAACCAGGCTTTTGCCTGTGATATGCCCAGGTGCCTATGTGATGTCTGGGTACCTGAAGGTTTGGACAGTGAAGCCCAACTTCAGGTTAAAGTTCATCATACTTAATCTCAGGTGAATATAGCCCAAGTGAATGTTCATGATCAGAACACTCAGATGCTTCCAAATACCACGGTGTTACCCGTTATCCACTCTCCCCCAATATAAGCTGGACTTAACTTTGTTATTCTACTTATTTATTTATTTATTTATTTATTTATTTATTTATTTATTTATTAAGGGCACAGGAGTAGGAGAGTGGATCAGGAAGGAAAGGAAGAGGGTGTTATCGAGAGACATTATATGACACTCAAGTTATTAATAAAAATATTACCAAATAAAATAGAAACCAGGCTTCAAGATGTTTCCTGAGGGTTTGCTTAATACTCTCTCCTTTATGACCTTAGCTACACTGGCCTGACAACTATTGTTTGCTCACAGTTCTTCAGTTTTAGGAAACTGTGACCATTTCTTCTTGTTTTTCTAGAAACCCACAAAAAAATAATTCTTTTTTTTTTCTAGATATCTTATGGAAAGATGAGAGTCTTAAAGAAATCTAAATCCTACAGTGACTGACAAAATATACATATGTCTCCTCTGTGACTATGCCTTATCACCACACTACAGGGTAATGTGGAGATGGCATGCAGTGGTCAGGATTGAGCAAATCTGGGTGCAGTCTTAGATGATTGTTATTTCTAGTCGATTGCAACCTAGTAAATCCTTAATCCCTTTTAGTCTCCATTTTCTCATTTCTAAACTAAAGATGTGGCATGTAATAGTTACCACCACCTCTCTCCATTTCTCATCTCCTGGTTTTGCACCCTTATTATTTGGGCCCTATTTCCATATAATAATCCAGATAATTGGGCCAGTGGGACAGTTAAGATGGTTAAAGCACTTGTCACCCAATCCTGATGACCTAGGTTTGATCCCTGGAACTGACAGTGGAAAGAAAAGTGACTCTGAGAGCTTGTCTTCTGACCTCCACACACATGCTATGACACATGCATGCCTTTACACACACACACATAATAAAATACTAAATAAAGTTTTAATACAATAAAGACAATGGTATAGTACTATTATACTTCTGCTGTGGGTCATTGTTAATGTTCTCTATTGTGACAAGAACTAAAAGAAAGGAAGCATCATTGCTGGAAGTCTGTCAGGTGCTGCAGAACATCTATTATTTCATGAAGTCCTTGCATTTATTCCTGTATCCACTTACTTTGTCATAACAGAAATTCAGCTTCAGTGGTATAACCAAGCATCCATTTTAATTTTCTCCTGCAGCAAGAAGCTTCTCAGGGCTGACTTCTTTGTTCCCAGATTCATTGGACTTGTGGCACAGCTCCTCTGCTTAGCTAGTCCCAAAAAGAAGACCAAGGAGCAGAGGGTAAATGCCAGTTCAGTTTGTAGCACTGGAAACATTTTCTAAAACTCTGAGGAGTTTAGAATATCACTAAGACTTGTGATATTCTTGAAACTTGAAAGGAAACTGGGAAAATTTGTTGTTCAAACTGGGCATATGGCCACCTTGAAGTTAATTATGAGTTTGTTAGCAAGGAAGAAGATGAAAATGGATATTGAGGAAGCTACCAGGAATGTTCATAGCAGCATGCCCCAATTTCAGTCATTCTGCTGGCATCTTATGATCTTTGTTTGTGTATGTAGGATCTAAGCAGCAGAGTCCAGGCGACAGCTATAGTGCCTGCATTTTTCTTGAGGCTCAGTATCCCTAGAAAAGTTACTTCTTCCTGAGGACATTGGAGGACAGATTCTAGACTGCTCTTTCCTTAATGTCACAAAATATTTGGATATATACTAGGCACCATTCCATGTGCCTAGAGTTTTGTAGCCTCTGGCTCCACAGATCATGAGTGAGAGAGCTAGAGTGGAACGGATGGTCAGTTAATCCCCTTCTGTTCCCATTATATGATGTTGTCCACCAAACCCATTTAAAATTTGGGAGGGAGAATATCACAGAGGGAAAACACCTCTCGGATCTATAATAGTGCAATTTCAGAACATGGCCATACTTAGGCTAGCAGAGGATTTTCAAGTTGGCATTAAGTCAGAGCAGCCTGTGAGACATAAACCACCCCGTGTTCTATTGTTTACTGTAACAGACACCCAATAATAAATATTCCATTGACAGCATCATATAATCCTTAACACATTTCATGTCTAATGGCACCTTGGATCTTCCAATAACTCAGAAAGGTGCTGACTATAGCTTATGAATGAAAAGGTGGCCCTCCAGAGTGTTTAATGCAAAGGTAATGCTAAGATCAAAGCCTTAATTAAACCCATGCTTTTAAATCTAAACTCCTGTATTCCTTCCATGAGCTCAGTCTCCACGGTCCTTCATAATGCAAACAGAATAAAAGGAAAGGTGCATTTTAAACAATCAAATTCTTATTAAGCAACATCTAAATATCTAATTTTCCTGCCAAACTTTTATCGAGAATTATTCAAAATGCTTAGTTTTTTCTTCCTTTTTTTCTTCAGAAAATTCAGTAATCAACTTATTTGAAGGGAAAAACAATTATTCACTAATGAATCACTTGACATTTTCTTAAGCCAAACAGCTGAAATTAGTGCTATTATTTTAAATAGATAATTAATAACCAATTGCCATGCATATCAAATGATTTTTAACATGCAACACACTGGCAAATCATATAATGGCTAAATCATTGCTGGCAATAACATTATCGAGAGAGACTTACTTAGGACATAGTGTGAGGAAGAACTTGTAACAGATTCTGCTGTGTGTGTGTGTGTGTGTGTGTGTGTATGTGTGCGCGCACGCAAATGTGTGTGTTTCTCCTAGGCCAGAGTTGTCTTCCAATGCCTTATACCTAATATACATTCACATATTTATATAACTGATGAAGAAAAGGGGAGCCAGAGTAGAGCAAAGGAAAACTTGTTAATTTGAATAAGAGAATCCTTTCTATATCTCTTTTTGGTGTTGTTTCACTTGTGTGAGAGAAAAGAGACCCAAAAAGAAGTATGGACACTCTATCTTCCCCCTTAAAGCCTGGCGCAATGTATGGATTGTTCTCAATAAATTCTCACTGACTCAAGTAGATAAATTCTTTTCATAGCACATTTTTAATTAGTACCTTCCCTGCCCAGGTGCCTTACTTTCTGCAGATTTCCCCAAAAATTTTGACATGTGATTGGCCGAATCAGTTTGAGATCAGCCACCTCTGAATGCACTATCTGTTCTTGTGAGCCCTAGCATTGCTTTCACAAGGGAGTCTTAGTCCCATTAACCAACCTGGGCCTGAGAACTGGAAGCAGACAGCATCAACGTGAAGCACTAGAGTTCAATGGGCTGCATTCTTAAGCACAGTAGCTGATTTCTCCCCCATCAGGAGCATCTGCTGCCCCTCCAAGCTCCCTTTTGTCCTTTTCTAATTAGTTCTGCGTAAGAAAAGTAGAAATGCCCCTTTTGTGGTCTTTAATGAATCAATCCCTCATTAATTCCTTTCACTGAGGCATGGAAACAAAAGGTTGCAAGCTGATTATCATCCTCATTACTAGGATCTGGGCATGAAAAAATGGTTCCTTCTGGGATTCCTTTACGTTCTTTGACCAGGGCTAAATTTTGGGGTGGGAGAATGTTGACATGGAAATATATCTCAAAGATAAAAAAAGATGATGAACTTCATCAGGTGACAAGAACAGAAACTGTAGCTGACAACAAGGAATTTTGGACAAATTGTCACTTTTTCTAACTGTCAAAAATAAAAAGAAGATATAATAGCTATTAAACAATTATAGAGTATTTCAGTTGCAATTAAGGATACCTTGAAAGTCAGGAGTTTTCAAAAGTAAAAATTTTAGCTAAATAAATAACAGTACTATAATGTAACAATTAAGGCAAAATTGGTTCCATATGTTCCAATTTTTTTTTTAATTATTATTCTTTCATACAATATATCCTTGCCCTCCTACTGTTAGGAGTATTGTAAAAACACCAAGTTAACAACCAAAACATATATCCTGAGGAGCTGGTAGGACCCATACAGGCTCTGTGCTTGCCACCTCAGCCTCTGTGAGCCTCTAGGATCCCTACTTAGTTTATTCTGCAGGCCATGTTCTCTTGGTGACCTTTGATTCCTATAATCCTTTCTCTTCCTCTTCCTTGGGGTTCTTCAGGTAGGGATTCAATAGAGATCCTCAATTAGGGTTCTTTCTCCACCTAATGTTTGGCCGTCCATTTCTGCATCTACTCCCATTAGCTGCTGGAGGGAGCTTCTCTCATGACGATTGGGCTAGGTGTTACCTATAAGTATAGCAGAATATCATTAGGAATTATTTTATTATTTTTTTGTTAGTCATGTTTTGTTCTACCCTAGGTCTCAGGGTTATCCAGCTTCTAGTTCTTGGCCCATCCAGGCAGTGCTGAGCATGGGCTCCCTCTCTTGGTGTGGACCTCAAATTAGACCAGTAATTGGTTAACCACATTAGTTAACTCTCACTAGTTCTGTGCCACCATTACCCCAGCACCTCTGACAGGCAGCACAGATTATAGGTTGAAGATCTTGTGGCCGGATTGATGCCCCTGTCCTAGCAGTGGAAGCCTTGCTTGGTTACAGAAGATGGCTGGTTCTGGCTCCATATTCTCCATCACTAGGAGGCCTAGCTAGGGTCACTCATAAATTTTAGGGAGTTTCCATTGCACTAGGTTTCCACATCTCCCCTGAAATGCTCCCCCCACCCTCCGCCCAGTTCCTGTCTCTTTCCTCAAACTCTCTGCCTCTGTCCCTCCCTCTACCTAGTCCTTCCTGTCCCCTACACCACCTGCCACTACAGAGCTATAGTAATAAAAACTGCATGATATTGGCATAAAAACAGACATGTTGATCAATCGAATTGAATTGAAGACCCAGCCATAAATAAACATACCTATGGAGACATGATTTTTCATAAAGAAGCCAGGAATGCACAACAAAAAGAGAAAGCATCTTCTGCAAATGTTGGTGGTCTAACTTGATGTCTACATTTAGAAGAATAAAAATAATTCCCACCCTGCATAAAATTCAAGTCCAAATGTATCAAAGGCCTCAACATAAAACCAGATACATTGAACCTAGTAGAAGAGAAAGTGGGGAATAGCCTACAATTCATTGGCACAGAAGACAACTTCATGAACAGAATCAATATCACAGGAACTAAGATCAACAATGAGTAAACGGAACCTCATGAAACTGACAAGCTTCTACAAGGCAAAAGACACCATCAAAAGTACGAAATGGCAGCCTACAGAATAGGAAAAGATTTTTTACCAACTTCACGTAGGATAGAGAGCTAATATCCAAAATATATTAAGAACTCAAGAAATTAGACATCAACAAACCAAGTAATCCAATTAAAAAATGGGATATGGATCTAAAGCAGTTCTCAATAGAGGAATCTCATATGCCCGAGGAACACTTAAAGAAATGTTCAACATTCTTTGCCATCAGAGAAATGCAAATCAAAACTACTTTGAGATTCCATCCTCCACCTACCAGAATGTTTAAGATTAGTAACAGAAGTGTCAGTTCATGCTGGCAAGAATATGGAGCAAGGAGAGCGCTTCTTCATTGCTGATTAATTGTTCCCCTGTACCAGCAAACTTTTAAGGCCATTATAGAAATCAATATGGCGACTCCTCAGAAAATTGGAAATCGATCTACCTCAAGACCCAGCTATACCACTCTAGCACATATATCCAAAGGACACTCCATCCTACCACAAGGGTGCTTACTCAAATCTGTTCATAGCAGCTTTATTCACAGTAACCAGAAACTAGAAACAACCTAGATGTCACTCAACCAAAGAATGGGTAAAGATAACATAATATATTTACACAATGGTGTATTACTCAGTTGCTTAAAAAAGAAATGACATCATGAAATTTACAGGCAAATGGATGGAACCAGAACAAAAAGTCATTCTGAGTGAGGTGACCCAGTCTCAGAAAGACAAACATAATAACTACTAACTCATAAGTGGATATTAGTTGTTAAGTAAAGGATAATCATGCTACAATTCACAGACCTGGAGAAGAGGGCTCTAGGGGGGATGCATGGATCTTCCTTGGAAAGGGAAGTAGAATAGATTTTGCAAAATCCAATGTTCTTAAGTGGTCCCTGAAACCATACACAAGAGACACAGATACAAAGAAAACCAATATCAGTCACTTGGCACTGTGTTACATGCAGTGTGTCTGGGTAATAATTATTCCTTGAAATAATCTAATGAGAATAGAGCTAACCTATTTTATCCATTCTAAGATTCATGCCTTTTCTGATGTTATTATCTGAATTTTAAGTGGATTTCACGCTGTCTAAAATATTTGTGGGTGCCTTTGAAGCTCTTACAGTGAGGTTTACCTCCAGTAGTCCCACAAGTGTACTGTCAGCCAGAGCCACCACCTTTGAGTTTGGTTGGGGAAGAAGAGAGAATGACAGTGTAATCCAGAAGGTCAAGAATCCAAGCTGGCCTCAACCCCTGTGGTTCAACCACCCAAGAGCCTTCACCACCAAGACCTGAGACTTTGATACTCGCTGCATGTCTTCTCTTACAGTGAGAGAATAACCCTCCAGAATATCAGATGTCAACAGGAGTCTTCTATTACATTCCTGGTGTGGACATTTCTACTTCTAATTCAGGGCAGTAAATGAAGAGATCTAGAAACATTGACATGACCACATACTTTATTTTCACAGAGAAATTGATGCTTAGAGGACATATGTAACATACTCAATGTCATTATAAATAGTGAAGTTGATATTCCAATCTAGTTTGTCACATTCCAAGTTCAGTGGGTTCTCAGTTGTGCCAAAATCCCGTTGTCTTGTCTTGGAAAACTCATTTTTCTTTTCTTGGAATTGGTTTCATCAAATAAGAGATGAGAATGGGTTGGCTAGACGAAATTGACTGACTAGAGAGAAAATAACACATTGTTTGTATGGCACTGGTGTGTGTGTGTGTGTGTGTGTGTGTGTGTGTCCATGTATGATTTCAATCTATCAATTAAATTAATGTAAATAGGTAGATTTAGCTTTTAAATATTTTGCAGATGATAAAATAAAGATAGGCAAGTAGAGCTGAAAACTAACAAGTTCCAGTAACCTGACTCAGAGCTTGGCTGTGTCATGCTCCTTGGAACTCTTGTACAAAAATTCTTTCATGCAATATATGATTTTCACAGGGAAGAGATTGAGGAATAACCTTCATGACCCCTCATCATTGTGCATCATCTTGTCTACCTGTGACTCATTGGCTAATACAGATTCCCTTCTTCCCTATCTAGATATGGCCACAGACAATGTCTTGACACAGGGACAGGAGTATCTATATGGAGTCAGATGGCAGTGATAGATCCCAAAAGTTTCTCTTGTTTTCAAATATTCTACCTTATATGCTTGCTACAACATAAATCCAGACCACCAAACCACATGGGACTAGGGTCTGAGGTGCTAGCATTATGGACACATACCCTTTGCTCACCCTTCCAGATGCCCACAGTCTTCCAAACTTTCTCTGGATTTTATACCAGGAACTTTTGTTAAGATTAGTGGATTGAAGACAGTCTCTCCTGGTGAAATTTCTCTCTATGATTCCATACACATGGGACTTGCTGTCACTTTTATCAGACCAAAACCAAGATATGGTGCAAAGCTCAAAAAATGATGTCCACAGCTCCTTAGCTTAGGAAAGAGAGTAATTCCAAGAGAAACATGGCTGGATTAATTGTTTATGAATAGACAGATTAACATTATCTAGTATCACGGAGACTGACCTCTTTGGAAGATCACAAAGCCCTTAACCCACAATGACATAAGTATCAGATACTTAAATCAGCATAAACCTCTTCTTTAGGGGCAACTGTAGAAAGGCTTAATGAAAGGATAATTTGTAAATATAGAAAATAATGAGAAATTTAAAAAATATGATTGTTAACTTGTATTCTCTGACCTCAATCCCATTATGGTCAGTAGCTAAATATGTTTAAAGCATGATTATTGAAGTAAGAACTTCAGCATCTCTGCTCTGTCACTGAATAACTACGCCATCTTCACCAGGTATTCTAGCTTTACTAACATCAATTTTTCTATGAGAATAAAGAATAATACCTCATAGAGTTGTGAGGATTTAAAAATGTCATTTCCAGGGCTTAGCACTCTTTTGGCATGCTACAGTCTCATGACAGTGACACTTAGATATCAAAAGTTGTAAGGCACATTGTCAATTTTAATAGCAAATTTGATACACAAAGCAACACAGTTGAACTAAATATGTTCTTAGGCGATAAGGGACTTGTTTTGGGGAAGTTATGTTGCTAAACAAAATTAAAGTATGATTTTTTTTAATGGAAAAATAATGGCAAACATTGAGTATATGAAACTCCTTATTCTTAAGGTCATTAGGTAGTAATAAGCAATCTCCTTCCATTGAAACACCTTCATCTTGGACTACAATGAATGAGTCTTACTACTGCCTAAATCCCATCTCCTAAGCAGAGTGCACTATTCACATGTTATAGACTGCCACTGCTGCTCAGAACCTATCCAGAAGTTCTTTCCACACATGGAGGCAGTTTTTCAAGAGGTAATCTAGTCCTAATATGTATTTGCTCTGAGATTCTTGGGGAAATAGTCTTCCTTCCAGGTAACTTTAGAGTAGCAGTTCTGTAGAAAAGTCCCTCTGCTTCTGCTTCTCTAATATCTCCCTTTCCCACAGTCCTTAGGGAGCTTCCCTTGGAGAGTTTGAGTTTTCCATTTTCACAGAAGTGTAATTCCCTTGAGAAAGAATGCAAGGTAATCAGAGGTATACATTTCATCCAGAGTTCCCAAGAGTATTTATTGTACATGCGAGTTTCCATGGCACATGTCCTCTTTAAAGGTACAACTTACATCCCAAACCCACATTATCCAGTTCAAGCTGTTTGCCAAATTGAGAACAAGAAAATCTCTATTGCAAAACGGTAGGAGCCACAGTTATCATTCGGATGCATTTAATTATATTCGTTCCCTTAGATGTGGTGTAATTACAATGTACATAGTTTAAAATCCTTTTCTATCATTTACTTAATATATTATAATCACTTTTCTACATGATTGTACAGAAACACCCCAGGATAACATTCAAAGCCTCTTGTATTCTGATCTCTTTATTCACCTCTCCTTTTTCTACTGAGTAACACATTCTCTTCCAACTATATGAAATAAGTGCTGCTGTCCATACAGCTCTGTCTTCCTCACCCACCTTTCACTTTTTTCACCTCATGTATCAGCCAACTTCACCTTCACCAGAGGAATAAGAATTCACCCCTATCCGTTCAAAGGAAGCAGTTTTAAGGTCAGAACCTTAGTAGGTTTCAGATGACAAGAAAAAGGTGTTAAGAAAAAATGCTTTATCAGTTCTTCAACTGCTGGCAACCTGTTGGTTCTCACTCCTTTCCACGCCTTACCAGATTCCAGAATTCTAGAACAAGCTGTGAACCAGAACCCAGGAACCAAGGGAAGGTGCCATCTGTCATGGCTATAGTCACAACTGACACAAAGGAAATATCACTTCACAGGAGAACAAAGAAAAGGTGCTCCATTTCTTTTTCTGTCTTTTCTCTCATTGCTTGTCAGCATTTTTCACTGGCCAAGGCCCAACTTTATAAGTTAGAAAGCCAAGATACATTGTGCTCTATTCTGCTTGTACCATCTGCTTAGCACAGAGCAGCCAAAGAAGGTCAAATAGTTCACCAGAAGAAGGAACAAGAGACCCCTCCCTCCCCAGTTGCTCTGATTTATCCTTAGAGTTCCATCTGAGATGCGATTTGAAGAAAGAAGCAAGGGTGTGTGGGCTACTGTGCTCTATTAATGCTCTTATTGTCTCCCTTACTCACTGTAAAGCAACGTTTTTCTTAGCTGAATAAAACCTCTTACAAGGGCTGGAGAGATGTCTCAGCTGGTAAAAATGTTTGTCTCATAAGTATGATGATATAAGTTCGATCCTGGAACCTGTGTAAAAGGTTAGACACAGTGGAATGCATCAGTAATCCCAGACTGAAAGGCAGAGACTAGAACTGATTTGAAGTTCACCATCCAGGTAGTCTAGATCCAGTTAGCACAGTGGAAACAAGAGGAAATCTGCCTCAAAAACAAGATTGAGGAAGAAGCAGAAGCAGAAACAGAAGAACAAGAAAGAGAAGGACAAGAACAAGAACATACCCCATAGAGTTGCCCTCTGCAATCCATGTGCATATTATAACATCTCTTCTATTCTCTCTCTCTCTGTCTCTCTCTCTCTTTCTCCCTTTCTTCCCCTCTCTCTTTCATACACACACAAATAAAGTTAAATTTGAAAACTCTAGTCTAAGCAGAGTCTTATTTAGAGTGTGCATGTAGTATTAAGTGTGAAATTTTGCATATCATACTCTCTCCAGGAATATATATATATATATATATATATATCAAGCACGAGCACCATAGTATATTTAACCATCAAGTTCAATAGATGTTTTTTTTCTCTTCATCACACTGTGCTTTTTATTTTGGGGTTGGTACTTTTCTCCAGCAGGGTTGTAAACTCTTTGAAGACAGAGACTAGGTCAATAGCTACTCTTGATGCTACTATTATTAATTACAGACATATAATCAGTTGTGTACTTCAGTAGATAAAAGTTCATAAATCGCCTAAATTGTTGTGACATCTCTAGTTCCACCCATAGCTCTTTATGTTCTCAACAATATTCTTCCTGTTCACACAACAAAGAACCCCCCATTTGACTTCTCACAGGAAATAGAATTCCACGGAGCTGTAACTGATTGAGCTTCACAAACTAAAACTAAGAAAAGTATAGAAAACCTAGAGACCCTGGTTACCCTCCCTTGGAGCTACTAAGATTCTTCCTAGTCCTTCAGCCTAGTCTTTTCTATCTCATTTGCTTGGACTGGATGGACTTCAATGCTTAAAATCTTGTGTTTAAAAAGAGAAAGAATAAGTCATTAGGTGGGTGCAGGTCTGGTTTCCTGCTGCTCCAGCTTCACTCTTTCATTGAGAGACCCTGCTGCCCTCCCAGCATAGCTCTTCTCTGGGCTGTGTCCTTTCTCTGACAAGAGAGCTCTGGGGCTTCTTTGTTTCTATTCAAAGATTATGGGCTGATCTCCTGCCCTAACTACATTGTGCAGGGTGTTCTTTCTCACCCTGTTTTCTCTGCTAATCATACATTGGCATTAGACAAAAGAGACATGATGAAGAATAATGTTCAATATAAAGCTCAGGTAATCGTAGATACATGGCAGTAGCTTAAGATGTCCTTTGAGATTGTGAGGATGAACACAAGAAGCAATGGGGTATGGAACAAGTATGCAGAAGAGAAAAAAGAATCAGAGAAGGAGGAAAGGGAAGAGGTTGGGAGAAAAGGAGGACAGGATGATAAAATTTGATACAAATGAAGAGAGAGGAAAGGGTTAAGATAGGCAGCTTATAGATATATAAGAAAAGTATCATTTAAATAGTGTTTCCTAATTAGAGGAACCACTTTTCAATTTAGCTTCCTAAACTTTGAAGGTGGTATGACTTCAGCATTTAGCAAGAGTTGTGCATTATAAATAGGCATGTAAATGGCCCAGCATGGGGGCTGGGAGTGGGAGGCAGCTTTTGGCAGAGGTAATAATGAACTGAATCCCATTAGTGATGGAAAGGCAATTAAGAAAAACCTCAATGAAGCTCCACATCTGAACATCTAGCTGAAACATTGGGATTTTCGAGGGAAAAAGGTTAAGCACTAGGAGGCTGTTTATAATGACTTTAATTAGATGGAAAATGAATTGTTTTGCTCTTTTTTTTTTTTTTATAAACTCTCTTTTCCTTTACTCTTCAAAGGTAACAGCATTTGTAACAGCATTGAGGTGCATGCCTCAACTGCAGCCTCAGCTGTGGGAGG
The DNA here is from genome assembly GCA_026225945.1 of Cricetomys ansorgei. Taxonomy (NCBI): domain Eukaryota; kingdom Metazoa; phylum Chordata; class Mammalia; order Rodentia; family Nesomyidae; genus Cricetomys; species Cricetomys ansorgei. The sequence goes on from JAMJFZ010003206.1 coordinate 1,079,171, forward strand.
TGTTTAGCGACTTACACAGTTTTCATCACATGGTTCTAATCCCCACAAGAACCATGCCCTTGTCACTTGCCAAAGCCCAGTGGACAGACTGAATGATTTATTGCCAATGATGCTCAAACTTCCCAACAGGGTATTGACCTGCCAGCAAGACACAACCTCACAACTGCAGTTAAGCTCCAAAAGCATGTGAAAATTTATACATTTGGAAGACCCAATTTGTTCAAGAATGCCATGAAAAAAGTAAAGAACCCCACATCGGCTTTCAGTAAGAACCTGTTACAATAGAGAAAAGATATATGCATAAATTGTTTTCAGTCTTAAATTCTGTCTTTTTATGCAAACAGTGAGTGGAAATATTTTTATTATTATTATAAACAGTATGTGATATGATAGTTGAAAGTGACAATCAGGTTTCCAATCTTCAAAAACATGCTTTTCTGAGGTGTTACTATGCTCACTATGCAGATAAAACTCTGAATTGATTCAAGATTAAGTGATTGTCACACAGTTAGAAAATAACACACATCATATAGACTAAAGTGTTACAAGCCTATTGTCTATATCCCCAGAGTTCTATCACATTGACCCATAAGCAACAAAGTACCATGATCTAACTCGAATTCCTGGACTCCTCTTTCTTGTGGTCTCAGTGGAATGAATTTGCAAGAGACACAGAGTAAATGGAAGACATGCAGAATTTGTTTCAAGGTAGAGCAATGCACGCTCTCAAGGGAGGGAGTGCACTCGGGCCCAATAGACCACTGCTTTGATCTACCACTTTAGTTAGGCTTTACATTTCTTGGGTCTATAATGCAGACAAGGATTCCTGCCTGAAGCTGTCTTGGTTTTTTCCTGCCCAGGTGATTTATAAGCCTCATTGGATAGAATCTTACTGGGGAAACAGTGTGTCCTTCTTCATCCCCTAGAAGTCTCTGGCTAGATGGTAATCTAAGAAGGTTTAAGGCTCCCAGAGCCAGTTTTTGATAAGAATCTGTTAATGATATTTTAGAGAGTTCAGGTTACCATGTCTCTTCCCAGGCTCAGAGCCATGACTTGGGTCCCATTCCTTTGACCAGTAGCGACACGTTCCATACCAGTCACTTGTTATATATGCCATTGATTATGAGGACAGGGTCCAGCCCTAGCAAGCCCCAAGCCAGCTAATGTCTGACTAGCTATCTAACAGAAAGCAAGCCTTAGAGAAGATACTACACAACAAATGAGAAGCCAGTGGCCAGGGACTTTTCTGGTACTGTTTGGTTTGTGGCTAGAACTAGATCCCAGCTGGAGTGCACTGAATAGACCTGAAGGGATGTGTAGAATACAGTCAGTCACACGGGAGGTTTTTAGTTTTTCTGCAAAGCATACAAAGATTCTCCAGCTGATTGAAAAGTATCAGTTATTTTTAGTTCTGAAAGTAACCTGGAGGTAGGACAACTCTCACCTAGCTGGTAGATACATTTCCATGGCAACCGATGATCAGCTAGATATTAATGCAGAAGCACCATCCACAGAACTCTGACTCTCAGGTCTGCCTGTACAGTGGAATCACTAGGGTGGTTTAAAGAAATATTGAGGTTTGGCGTCCACCCCAGAGGTTCTGATTTAATTGGTTTGGGGCATATGCATGTCATCAGGATTATTCTTAAGTTACTCAAGTGATCCTAATTTGTGCATTAGTTGATTGGCGTTGTAAATGTGCTCGTTACTAACTATACATGGCCTATGCTATTTTATTACCTGGCAGAATTTAAGCATCTTCATTTACTCTAGTGTTCCAATTCTCTACTCTTTACTTTCATTTCCTGTTCTTCCTACTCTCCTTTTCCTTTCGGTCCCTGTTTTCCTTTCAAAGTACCTGGCATTCAGTTCTGCATGTTACTCAGTACTGCCCTGTATATGCTTGTGAACTATTCAACTTCACCTGTATTTGAAGCAAAGCAAGAACAAAGACTTAGATCTCTTTATAACCAAGATATTACTGTGCCCTTCTTCTCAGTGTTTCATTAACCACTGGATTCAGATCTTAACCAGAAGCACCAGGAAATAAGCTGATAGTGTTTTCTGAAAGCTATGGAACTTGGTCTTTAGAGACAAATACGTAACAGCCATTAATCATTTTCTTGGCAGAAGCTGTTTCTGTGGAGGAGTGAGGAGGTGCTCTGAAACTTTATCTTTTCTTTCATCGAAAGGTAAGGGTACTACTGCAAGTGATGACTTTTATTCTAAACTTTTGGTAATTTTTTTCCTTTTAGTTTATTTGTATACCTTTTGTTAAAAGTACTTTAATGAGCTTATCTTACATCGCTAAGACAGTTTCAGATGCCCTTGTATTCTTGTATTTTCAAAGGAAAAAAAAAGGCATTGAAAGAAGAAAACTTTCTTTGGGCAAATACACTAATCATAGAACATGAGCTGAATCTCAACAGCAGAGAGCTTCAGAGGGAAGCCAGTGAGCTACTGCTCTGCTACTTGCATTGGTGATTTCTATCTAGAGGATGTCAGTGAGAACCCTGAGGGACTCACTGGCTTCCATTTGATCTTATTGGTTTATGAGGCAGATTGAAGACATCGTACTAAGTGACAGCGCTTGATCTACTGATGTGCCACTTCTGATTTGCAGTGGAACTTTGGGAAGTGTGTGTCTCAGTAAAGTAGCACAAACTTAAATGTAGGAATCTGATTGTAGGTGCCAGACTTGAACAAGTAGAGGATAATCAAGAGCGAGCTTCAGCAGATGGTGTAGACAACAGGGTGGGGCTTGGAGATGCTTCGGTAAAATGTTCACTAAGCTTAACTCAGAATTCTGAGATCATCTCAAGAAAGAAAACTCATTTCAAATCCCATTTTCCATGGAAGTCTGATGCTATTAACATGCTCTGCTTAGTGATTTTGTGGGGGTGGGTGAGACAATTTTCTTTTTCATGCTGCTATCTTCTTGTATAAAGCAAGGTGGTTATCACAGCATCTACCTCACAGTTCTGAGTGTGAAAGAAATGATGTCTGCCATCAGTAGCATTGATTGCAATGACCAAATTGGACACAGTGAATGATGTGGGCAAAATTATCCCCATTTGGAGATATGCATCTCAGTGGGGAGATATTACTTGGAAACAACACTACAGCTTGACAGGCAGGGTGGAGAAACAGTGAGTAGTGTAAATTGGTCATTTAAATCTCAATTTTCCTTATTTTCACACATTTCCTTTCTGAAATGCCAAACCCAGCATCAGTTCTCAGGGACATTGGTATAATTACCAGGCTTTGTATTCAAAGAGTTGCTTCCTTTTTGGGTTATATAAGTGTTAAGTTTATACTTTGCCTTTTATTTTCATCGAGTAGAATTTAGACATTTTGTGCTTGCTGGCAACTTCTACTAAATAAATAAATAAATAAATAGATAAATAAATAAATAAAGGAAGGAAGGAAGGAATGTATAGGTGGCAGTGATGCTAAAATGCTTGCTTCATAATCATGAGGACGGAATCCAATTCCCAGAACATTCTTTTTTAACCGGGCATGGTGGTGCACACAGAGCTGGGAAGATGATGTCAGGAAAATTCTTGGCCATTGGTTGTCCAGCCCTAATCAGCAGCTCAACATAAAAATGAGAGACACAAAAAATAAGGCAGATTGACATCTGGTCTCCACATGTACCTGTACACACACACACACACACACACACACACACACACACACATTCACTCACTCACACATAAACACGATGCATTGATTAGACCCTACCTGTCACAAATGATCCACTAAATGCTATGCTTGAAACTAATTGTTAACCTAGATAAATATTCAAAGGGAATTCTCTTTATAGCTGAGTGCCATGTCCTTTGAAAGCACATAGTTATCCCCAAGCCATCCTTGCAAGTGAAACGGTGGCTCCAGGCTGGTGTTGCAATGTTTCTACAGAATGCAGGAAAGCCAGTAGTAGTCTGGATAGTTCTATTAGGCCTTTGTGCCTGGAAGATACTACCATCGTGTGAGGTACCAGTGAATATGAAGTAAAGAAGGAATATATGGGCACAGGACAGGATGCATAGAACACACAAGATTCTGGTACTGAGGATGAGGAGAAATTTAGGTTACCAGGGATGGAGCATATGAGAATTTCCAGGTAAGCATTAACAGGAGCAAACCAAAGCAGCATCAGTGACCATACCTTGACCTACTTAGATGGATAGATAATGAACATCTCTATAATGCTAGTGTGGACTTAACATTTAAGAAATTTTTCCTATCAGTGGTCTAGAAATATTGAACTAAAGACTTCTTCTATTTGTAGTCTCCCCACTAAGTTACAGACATGAGGCTGAGGGGGTGGAGCAGAAAACCAAATTTAGAAGGCAGCACAAGCTATCATCTTCTAAGATATGGATCTCATTCTTAAGTGGGATCAGAATAGCATTGAAAGTTTGATTAAACACGGATGCAAATCTTGATCTACCTCTGAAAATCATTGGATTCCAGAGTGGAACCTGAAAATCTGTATTTCTAATGAACCCCAGGAATGCTGATGTTAGACAACTGATATGGGTATTGGATTTCTCTCTTCTTTGTCTTATTTTTCAAGGAGTAGGCATAGGATACGTTTGAAAAATTCTACTAATAATTTTAATAAAACTATCTTTAGGGCTGAGGAAATGGCTCAGTCAGTATAGTGTCTGATGCACAGCATGAAGTCCTGAGTTCTGTCCCCCCAAACCCAAGTAAAAACTTGATCATGGCAATGTACATATGCAATCCCAGTGCACAGTGAGAGACCTCGTCTTTAAAAGAAAGTGCAGAATAATGGACGGAGACAGCTAACATCTATCCCTTAACTCTATATGCATTTACATCCTGGGCACAAGTACACACACACACACACACACACACACACACACACACAAACACACACACATGAAGGGCAGCGGGGAGAGACCTCTAGTGTGTTCAAAATATCAGACTGTTGTATTAAATCCTTGAATTTTATCTGAAACCCTGAAATATTGTTGATGTAACATGAAGGCTTGCAGGCATAAAGTAAATTATACACATTTAAACTATGCAGCCAGGAGTGGCTTGATACCCATGTCTTCTGCCTTTAGATTCAGACTATTCTAAAACAAAAGTCTCAATTTCATGCATGCACTTTCATTATGACTAAGATTTTAATGAAAACACAAATTTATACAGTAATTCCATCCTGGCATAAACAGCAGGGAGTGAAATTAAGTTGGAGAAAACCCATGGCCCTTGCTGCCTGTCAGAACACTGACAAGTTTATTCCAGAAACACTAAACCCAAACCTGGGCAAACACATCTCTTCTGCTTGTCTCCGTTTTACCTGGACCATCTGGGTTTATTCTGCTTTTCCAAGGTCCTCTGGATACTTTAAGTTCTTTTTCTTCATTAAAAATAGAACTAGATTTTTATTAATCAGGGAAAATGACATTTGTAAACTTGCTGAAATCAGTTATATCAGAGTAACTCCGGATAACCCTCTGCCTCTTTGTGACTGTATAAAGTGATGCACTTTTATATGTCACATCGCTAAAATAAAGAAATGGCAAAAAAAAAAAAAAAACCAAGAGAAATATGTAGAAGCATGGAGACTCCTTGCTGCCTTCCTTAAATTAACCTTGGTCCATACTTACTCATCATCCCTCATCTCTTTCATGCTATTTATATTCAAACCAAGACATTTCTCACTAACACAATTTCATTTTAAAGAGAACACTGGTGCCACCTGTGCTAATGCTGACATTTGTCTCTCTTCTAGTTCTCCATTCTTAGGCAGACTGTGAAGAACAGTGACAGGAGCCTAGGACCAAAATCTAGAGTGGTCTACTGATGGGATTTTGATGACTAATTTCTGATAATATGTGAATTCCTAGATCCTCAGTCATTTCACCTTTAATGACACCACCTCGAACTGGTGTGGGTACAAAAGATTGGCACCAACACAGAGTGACTTATTAATTATAAATGCTGTAAAAATGAAAGGTGCTATTGTTAGTTGTCAAAAATGAACCACTGTAACCCCTTCCCTCTCATTCACACTTCTCTGACATTCATTTGGACAATTTCAGCTTCATGATATAATGCTGCCTTAATCCGCAGCTTGGTCACATTTCCAAGTCAGGGAGTCACTTAATGTACAGGGATAAGACTTTATAACATGGAGTTCTCACAGACTTCTTACACTGAGACCCAGCTTGAGGGGTCAAGGGTCAAGGGGTCTTCTCTTATTCTTTTGCAGAATCCTCAGGGATAAAAACATTAAGTCTTTTTTACTGACTAGGACTGATGGAAAATTAGGTGGGTCTGAGACACACTGCAAGTCTACTGACTTGCTTCTGCACTGCTTTAACGGGCCATAAGTTATCAAGCCATGTGTAAACCAGCCCTGTAATTCAGCTTCTCTGTCTGAGCCATGCAACCCACAGGGAATGGAATGGAAACCTTCGTGTCTCTTATTGATTTGAATTGAAGGAGCATCCCTGCAAATTGCAGACTGTTGGTTTTACATGGCCAATACAAAAACTAAATTTCAACTGTGCTGTTTAAGTCACACATAGTCACACGGGTTACAGTAAGCAGCTAAGTCAAGATTGCCCAGATCTTCAGAACTGTGAAGAGGGTGGAAAAAAATGAAGCAACAGAGAGGCAGGAGAGAAACTAGAACAGCAGACCTGTGGGTCCAGCCTTTGCAACTTAAGTTGCAATGTGTGTGTGTAATATAATGTGTGTGTGTGTGTGTGTGTGTGTGTGTGTGTGTGTGTGAGAGAGAGAGAGAGAGAGAGAGAGAGAGAGAGAGAGAGAGAGAGAGAAAGGGAGAGAGAGACTATTTAATGTATCTGCACTTCAGGAGAAAGGGATGGTACTGGGCATTATGAGAGGACTAAATAATAAAGACCTAGTCCTAGCTAGCTATTACATAGCACATGTGGGACTCTTGTTCCAGTATGTCTCTCTTACCCATTTGATCAGGAAATCTTGGCAGAGAACCTTGTGTTCACCAGCCTCTGTACTATGGCTAGAGCTATGTCCCACCTTATGAGGTGAGGAGTATATGGTGATGCAAGTCTACCTTTGTGTAGTGTAGAGTTTCATGACTTAAATTCTCTAGCAAAGGCATGGTCATGGAGTTCTGGAGAGGAGAAAGGAGTGACCAACTAGAACTGGTGAGAAAATCACTGGTCTCCATAGAACAAGAGGCTAATTCACTGAAATTATTCAGTGAAGCCTGAGATCTGAGAATGGCTACTGTAGAAACATAATCTATTGATCATATTTATGACACATAAAAAGAAGGCATAGAAGGAGAAGTAGGAGAGTATAAAGATGTGTCAGGCAAAACAGCAAGCAATGCTAAGGAATTTGGAATTAATCTCAATAGCAATAGAAAAACACTAGATTATTCTAAGTGGAGGAATACTACCATAAAAATGTCATTTTCTTTTTGATTTTTCTTTTACTTTCTACAGCATCTTTCTTCTTTCCATTACAAATAGAACCAAAACCAGATGATTCATTCCTTAGAAAATGACTTTTGGTAACGACGCACAATGAATAGGCACTGTGAAAGTATTGGGTGGTAATTAAAGGTTAGGAAGAGACATGGAGAATTTTGACAGATAAGAAATTAATTCAGTGAGCATTTATCAAGCATATGTTGCATTATAAATATTATTTAGTTATCTAAACCTAGAAGTACATTTACAGAACTCTCTGCTCCTCTAGGACCTTTTATTCTTATATAAAGATACAAAAATTACCTAAAATTACAATGCATAAATATGTAAAATATATACATATGTGAAACATGCATGTCCATAGTTTCTACATATGTATATTTAGATTATGAAATACCAGAGAAAAAGTAAACTTAAGAGTGAGAACAAACATGGGATGTTAAGGGAAGGGATCAGGGCAGGTCTCACTAAGAAGATGGAAGCTGGCTTTCAGCACAGACTTGAAGGACATGCAGACAGATTCAGTGAAGTCCAAGAACGTACAAGCAAGGGAGCTCCAAGTCTCTGAAGAAGAAAATGGAGTGTGGGAGGAACACTGTGGATGGACAGGAGTTATCAGGTAGAAACAGACGAAGATAAAGCCAATGGAATATGGCAAGGAGGGAAACAGAATATTTACTACTGTAGAAGTTGCTGTAGGAAATCTCATCTCTCTGTGAAAGGGAGAAGATATTGAAGCATAATTTATGACAAAAAATAAGATGAAATGTATACATAGAGGGAGAGAGAAAGAAAATAAGTAGTTTTATTAGAGATGACAGAATTTTCCAGAAATAGCTCTAAAACTCCTTAATCAACAAATGGCAATTCTGTGGCCTTGGAATTTACAGAACCAAGCTGAAACCCATTTAGTCAACTACTGATGGTCAGACAATAAACATACTCCTGGTCATCAACACGTCACCTGTAGTAGTATGTTGCTGTGACAACTTGGCAAAGAGACAAGGAGGCATTTTTATATGTGGAAGTCCTGCCAGACCTCAACAGAGGGAACCACCTTCATGGCCAATGCCATATGATTGACAATGGAACCTTGAGAGTCTGAGCTCAGGTGCTTTTATTCTTTCAGAACTCCTTAGGTGCAGATCATAAGCAATCAAACATGCCCCACAGAACTCCAACAACTGCAGACAATAGAAAATGCCAAAGTCTATGCATCCCTTTTTCTAACAGAGCATAAAACAATTATTTAAACACAACTAAAAATAAACTTCCACAGCATCATCAGTCTTGGTAAATATTCAGAAGGCAATGGTGGTACATGACTTTAATCCTAGCACTTATGGATAGGAAGCAGAGCTCAGAAAGAGTCTGTGTCAGACAGAAAGTGACTTCTGAGATGAGTCAGAGTGAATGGCAGGCTAAGTGATGAATCAGATAAAGAGTTAACAGAGTGAGTCAGAGTGAGGACATGCCCAACTCTCATGACACAAAAGCAGGCTTTCAGCTCAGAGAATCAGGATAAGAGACAGAGAGAAGACTAGACACAGAGACAGTGAAGCAGTCTGACTTGAGAATAAAGCAGGGAATCAGAGAGGGTGACTGGAGCAGTCTTAGGCAGTATGAGGCAAGTATCTCTGAGAAGAGACACAGAAGCAGCTCAGCAGAATAAGTCAGTATCAGACTGAAGAGTGATTCAGTTTGAAGCTAAGCAGAACAGTTCAATCACAGAATTTGCAGTACTCAACCAGAGTACAGCCCTGAGTTCACAAGGAGCTAGTCAGAGTGGCTCAGTCAGCAGTCAGTCTCAGACGTTTAAATGTTCTAGATTGTACAAAGGCAGAAGCTGAAGCCTTCCAGTTCTAGTCTTAAGACTAGATTGTGTGGAGGTTGAGACACTTCAGAGCTCCAGGACAAGAACCAAGGATTGAATTAGAAAAAAGAATAAACTGTCCGTTGCCCTGAATCAACATCTACATCTACAGCTGCAACAAATCCAGTAGGAGACCACTCCAGTTCTGCTTTAGATCAATCTGGCCTCTGTTAAACATGTCAGCGTACAATAATCAGCAAGCTTCCATGGGAGATCAATGAATATGTCCATGGATAACAAGAGTTCAAGAAAACCTGCCTGTGTTCTCACTGAGTTCAACCAAAGCCAGCAGGGGAGTCTCAGAATGACTCTAGCCATTTTCCAGCTCTGCTCTGATACTTTTGATGCCTTCATTCACAAAACAGTCCTCCTCTATTCCCATCTGCAAGCCAATCAGAATGTGTACAGATCTCACCATTCCCAAGTAGGGGTTATAAGGTTTCATTTTTTTTAACCAATCTGTGACATTCCCTCAGCAAAATAAGTTATATAGTCCCCTGAGTTTTCATCTTTAAGTAGCTTCCTATTTTTTAAGCAACACAGAATTTTGTCAAACATTTAAAGAAAAATCCCTTCATTTATTAATCTGTTCATTCAACACTGTTACTGAGAAAAAACACCCAGGCTAAGAATTCTGCTAAATAGAGAGATAGAGAATGAAGAGATGAGCAAAATAAAGCATGCTATGTGCCTACAATGGCTTACAGCTTTATGATGCTATGAATTACTTGCAGTATTAGAGTAACCATACATATGTCTTACATTTATTCAAGATATTATTACCTATAACCTTCAATTTTTGATTTGGGCTAAAATTTTATTCATCCAGAAAATTTAACTCAGCTCATCTCCTATTACCTGTATTTAGGTTGTTTGTGCATGTCTGTGAATGAGTATAAATAGCAAAAAGATTCAAGGTGTGCGGTTTATTTGAAGGCCCTGGTTAGATAGACAGCCTCTCGTACTGTCCAATTCCTAATGTGTAAGAGTATGTGCTTCATACATGGGCTTGAATCTTAGATCCCTTGTTTGTTAATTACACGATGGAGAAATTAAGCTATCATCAGCAAGTGAACTATGTTTGATGTTCCAGTTGGTAAGAATCTCATACATAAAATGTTCTTACTGAGTCCCCTCTATTGTCTGGAAATAGATTTAACATTCTTTGAACTAACTAGTAAAGAAACAGATTTGAAAAGTCAGGGCTTGGGAATAGTTGTTTGTAATTGATGAACATATTTTGAACGCGAGTCTGTCTTTATTTTTGAGAGAAGTAATTATTTTATTCACAGACAGCAGATGAGCATTCTGATGACACCCTACAAGTTCCCTTTTGCCTCATCTCATCTGATTTGTCAGTTGGGAGGCCAGGACCATCATGGATATAGCGCTGTGTACACAGCACAGGTTGCAAGACAGAAGGGCTGGCAAATCAGTGTTTCTTGCCTAGAGGTGGGGACGTCCAGAAATCTTCAGCTCCCAAAGTGGCATCACACAGAGAATCAGTGGGAAAGCGAACAGCAAAGTCCAACTTACGTACCTTTTGTGTCCTTTACAACCCTTGTCATGTGCATTACATTAACAGACAGTAGGTGGCGCCATTCCTCCCCAGGCTGGTGGAGCTGCTGCAACCCAGGGAGGGAGGCTTTGACCTCTAGCTTAGGGCACTGGCTTCCTTACCATAGGTATAGTTCTGTGATTCCTTTTCATCTTTTCTTTCTCTGAATTCTGAAGCTGCCGAAGTCTCTCTTCATTGTCAGCAGATATCTTAGAATCCTCATTTTCAACATATTTTCTAATAACAGCAGTGATTATTCTTAATCACTATTTATACTAATTTGATGCTTCAGTGAGATAATGCATTACTCCATCCTTTCTGATTTTTTTCTTTTTTTCCTTTTTTTTTTTTTCTAGGTGTAAGTGAGAATCAATGTAAGGGATTGTTGTCATGCTTTAGGTAACTATTAACATGACAAGGGTTATCTAACCTTATTACGTTGATTGTAGTTTCTTTGCTGTGTCTTCCAGCAAACCCTCAAATTGATTTTAAAATGCTGCTATTGACTTAAGGATTCTTAACAAGGGGAGGTTTAAATGCTCTTCATTGTTATGCTTCCTGTCTATACTACAAATTATTCTTCAAAGTTTGCAGCAGGAGATTGAATATCAAGGTTGTAGGCTCTATATACTCCTGTCTCCTAGAGCTGTAGATAGGAAAGGGAAGCTGTCTGTCACATAATCTCAACCTTTTCAAGGAAAAAAAAAACTTTCTTTAGTACCTTTGCTGGGACCTATCCAGTTCTGGCTTCGATGGCTCTGAGAAAGACTGACTCAGAAAGCAACAAAAGGATGTGAGATGCAGGTTCAAAGATCCCAGATTTAGTCCTTGCTCTATATTTCACAAATTTTGTAGCTTTGAGTATAGTGACTGATCTTTGAAAATCTTAGCCCTTCATTCTGAAAGATCTGGAGATTAAACTCAGCATTAAGACTAGAAATATCTTTCTCAGAAAACAGGCATCTTTGCAAAGAGCCAATATTTTTACATCACATATATTATTTTGTGTTTATATATGTGTGCATCCTAGATGGGGCTATACTTCATGGGCCCTCATCTTAAATATCGAGCTCTTCCCCCTGCCTTCTAATAAGCCATTGTATCTTCGGTCCTTAAACTGTGCCTGGCTTATAGAAGATATTATATGTAAGAATGCAGCCTAGAAAGAAATCACTGCCTCCTGCAGCTCCTTTGTCTGCTTCTGGTCTCTTTCCTTTTTCTCTTCTTCTTCTTTCTTATTTTCCTTTAGTTTCATGATAGAAGTATTATTTATAGGAACTAACACTCTTCGGTCAAAATCGGAAGAAATGGAAGGAAATCTATTTTGAACAAAGGAAAGAAGGATTAAAAACAGAATAAAGGAGTCCATAGAGTGGTCACACAGCAGGAACCAGAAACTGACATTATAATTTTCTCTTTTTGGTGCTTTTAAAACTGACATTTAGTTCATTTATTTCCTTACACTGCCAAATCCCTTTTATTATGTTATGTCCTGAGCACTTAGTATCAGTCACTCAGGACATTCATCTCCATAGCATTTCAATGGTTGAAATTAGTTCTCCCAAAAAGGGATAGACACTTATCCAGCCACAGCTCTGAGCAATGGCTGCTCTCATGTTCACGATTTCCTTGAAAGGCATGTGTGCTAGGATAGGTTCTGAAGAAAGATGACAGGTAAGAAGCCTAAAGAGATATTTCTTTAGGTATAATTGGTGGATATAAAAATGCTTTTCTATGGGGCTTGCAAGAGCTCCCGCTGCTCTTCCAGTGGAACAGAGTTCAGATTCCAACATCCACACTGAAAAACTCACAGCAGCCTGGAACCAAGTTGCAGGGGTCCAATACCCTCTGACCTTCTATGGGTACTTATACCCATGTGTACATATATTCATACAGCCACACATTTATACACGTGGATAAAAATAAATGAGTAATGTATCTATAAATAAAAATAAATCCTAAAAAGCTTTTATACTAGAGCTCAAGTGCTTTAATAACCCTTCCTTCCTCCAATCCAATTTGTTATAATTTCTTTTTCTATATAACACATCTTCAGCATGATGGGCCTCTTAAGATGTTTCCTTTCAGATATGGTATTTTCTAGATACAAATACTACCTGCACTGTGCTCATGCCAATGTTGAAGTTATTAAATAATAAAATTCCGTGCTGACTTTTAAAGAAAAGGCTGTTTCGTTAGCCATCCCTACCTACATTCACAACCCTGATACTATTCAGAGTTGCTCATCTCATTTGCCTGCTTGTCAGACCTGGCCAGATATTCCTGCTGGGTTACACCCCCTATTCCTCCATGCTTAGTATAGCCAAAGGTATGGCCCACAAATCCCTGTTTGCTTCTGTGCATGTTATAGAACTTCTCTGTGGCAAGTCCCCTCAACTGTAAGATGAAAGGGCAGAAAATGTAGCATGGGAGTGTCATGTCTATTAGTCTTCATTTTAATCCTTTAAAATAGAGTCTGTACATCATCAGGTTTATTCAGTTTTACAAATGAAGCAATCATCTACCAAGAAAGACCATGTAATAGATTTTAATCAGAAAATTTGGGTTCAAACTTCTGTTCTACTTATCAACAGTGTGAAATGGAGAAGTGAGTTATCTTTGTACCCTAATATCACTCCTTTGAAAGGAATGGAACTATACTTTCCTTGCGAGGACAATAGGGCTGGAGTTTCTGACAATGTATCAGCACTTGGAAGCGTTCTACATAACTGTAGGACTTATTTAAAATTTAGCAAACAATGAGGAAATACTGGATGGCTGCTGAAGGAAAAAAGGATTCACCTAAAACTCAGGATAGTCAGTAACACACACTTGACTCTGACCTTGTGTCATACAACTGGTATTAAATATAATTATTGTTTGTCTTTATCTGTGCATACATAATGTCTGTATATGTCATTTTAGACAATCTGTAACACAGACTCTCACTGTATCTGGATTTTTTTTGTGAGGGGGGATGATATAAATGATTTAATTGAGATCTCTGTTGTGTAACCAAAAGTAAATTTTGGATGTACCCATGAGCTGTACTATAAACCATGCAAAACTCAAGACATACTTTTAGATTGTTGAGAATTAATTGAGCCAAGACTTGAGAGCCCCAGAGGCCACCTAAAGGTGGGAAGAAGAGAACTAGTTTCTCAAAGTTGTCCTTTGTCCTTCACATGTGTACCCTGACATGCATATCCACACACAAACTATGCATATCCACACTGTGAACTACTCATCTCAGATACACACTAATAATAACTACCATTAAAATATTTCAAAAATTAATTTTGCCATATATTCTTGATACAGTGAAAGACAGATGGCTATGTTCACAATTTACATAGGTTCCTATAATTCATTTGATTTTCAATGAATTTAATAATAAAATTCAAATGTTTAAGAAAAAAAATCTACCTTGAAGAAATAACACAATATTTCAAACCATTTGGTTGAATTATTTTAATTGAATAGTCAATAATTTTAACACACCACAAAAATTGATTCTTCCCATGAGCTAAATGCTTTGTGAAATTTTTATCATAAATTATCATGATGGAATCTGTCATTGATTATGAGTCTCCCAAGAAAGAAAGACCAAAAAGATTAAGCTTAGATGGATTAGGAAGGTTAGGGAATTTCTTACTGTTAGAACAATTTTTCATAATAATTACAACAAAAAGAGAGGTCTCCTTTCTCTCCAGTGGATCTCTTGTATGTTTGTAATTGTAATATATATATTACAATATATATATTGTATATTGTATTACAATATATATATTGTAATTGTAATGTATATATATATTTTAATTTTTAAAATTTAATTAAAGTTTTATTGCTTTTCATACAATACATCCCAACCTCAGTTTTCCCTACCTTCTCTCCTCCAAGTCTCCACCACCACCACTTCCGAACTCTTCCTTAGATCTACTCCCCCTCTGTTTCCTCTTAGAAATGAGCAGGCCTCCCAGGGCTATCAACCAAACTAGGCACCACAAGAAACAATAAGACTAGGCACAAACTCTCACATTAAGGCTGGAGGAGACAACCCAATGAGAGGTAAAGGGTCCCAAGAGTAGGCAAAAGAGTCAAAGACACCCCCAATCCCACTGCTAGGAGTCCCACAAAAACACCAAATTAACAACAAACCATATGCAGAGGTCCTGGCCCAGTCCCAAGCAGGCTCTGTGCTTACCACTTCAGTCTCTATGAGCCCCTTTGAGGGCTGCTTAGTTGATTCCATGGACATGCACTCCTTGATTCTTAGACCATCTGGCTTTTGCAATCAGTCACCTGCCTCTTCTGTAGGGTTCCCCCATCTCTGAGGGGAAAGACCAGTCTCCAGCACTTCTCCACTGGATGTGATGAGGAACATTACTCATCTCCCCCAGTACTAAGTGTCTCTGTGCAGAATGAATGATGAAATGACTCATCACCCACCTCTCAGGTTCTTTCCACATAGCCTCTCTATGTGGGAAATGTCTGGGCATAATTGTTTCATTAGTTTTCAAGGATTGATTAACCCTTTCACAAGGGTTGCTTAAGATCATCTGCATATCAGATATTTACATTATAATACATAACAGTAGCAAAATTACAGGTATGAAGTAGCAATGCATAATTTTATGGTTGGGAGCCACCACACATGAGGAACTGTACTAAAAGGGTTACAGTATTAGGAAGATTGGCAACCACTGCTCTACTCTAAATCCAGGACCTTAATCATCACATGGATAGTACTGCCTGATGTGGTATTATTATAAGAAGTAGAATATCTAACAAGGTACAATTCTACCCTTGAGTATCATATAATCTGTGGTTGTTTTACAATAAGATAACTCACTGAACCACTGAAATTTCTGTAGCACAAATTGAGAAACACTGTAGATGTAAATTGTATCCTCAATTTATTAGACCATTATAAAACAAGAATTCAGTATATATCATTAATAATTTTAAAATTATTTAATTTGAAATGGTAATATTTTAGATATATTTGTCAAATAAAGTATATACTAATGTTAATAGCCTAAGTATTTTTAAATTTTCTTTGATGCTCCTATTGGGGATGTTTTAATTGTTGTAATTGTAGTTTTTTCTCCTTTATGTGAACAAGCCATTTCTGAGCAGCAACTTGAGGGAATATTGGTTTACTTTAGCTTATAGTTGAAGTGCTATAGCCCAACACTATAGTAAAGGCAGTGTGGTAGCAGGAGGAGGCGTGGTCACAGAGGTACGAGTTGGCTGGTCAAAATCACATCCTTCGGAAACAGAGCAGTGAGCTCTGGAACTCAGCTTACTTCCTTCCTTTTATCTATCCTGAGATTCCAGTGTACGGCATAGTTCCACCTACATGCAGAGTGGGTCTTCCCTCCTCAGTGAAAATTCTGCAGGAACACCGTTGGGCATACCTAGAGGTATGCACACTCAGTGAGTAAAAGCACATTCCATTTGTCATATATCAACCATCAAAACTCCATCTCTTCTCAACCAGACACTCAAATACTTCAGTTTAAATCAAACCACTAGTTTCTAAAATCTCATTTTTACGAAATATAAAATTCATTTTAGTCCACCTTATAATTAGTCCCATAATTTTAATAATCTTAACACTGTTCAAAAGTCCCACATCTCTTCTGAGACTGAAAACAATCTCTTCTGTGACTCAAAGCAATCTTACTGTGAGCCCATGTAAAACAAAAATAAGTTGATTTCTAGTATGCAATATCACAAATTAAGAACGTCCATTCCAAAAGAGACGAGTCGGAGAACATAAGGAAAAATGGAACCAAGACAAAACTGATGCCAGTAGGCCAACACAAAAATCCCACAGTCCCCTGTCTGGCATCTGGAGCTTTTGAAAATATCGTATGGACTCCAAAAGACTTGTCAGTGCTTTGGATGGCTTTGGTTCTGACACCAACAACACAGTTAGCCTCTTTCTTGGACTAGCTCAGCTCCATACCTGAAACCTTTCTTGTAAGATGTTCAATAATAATTCCAGTATCTTGGGTTCTCCATTACAACTTGGGCTTCACCTTCCCAGTTTCACACACTGACCTCTTAGGAAGCTGTACAGAAAATTTATTCCTGCTACAACTGCCTACCTTCATGAGCTTTCTGAAACCTTGGTGCAAGCCTATATTATGCTCACTTTCTTGCATCTTTCATAATTACCAAGCCAATACCACATGGCTAAGATTACCAAGTTTTCCTGCTAGATCAGGATGCATCCTGCCTCCCTCGTACCACAATAGGAGAAGGTTCTCTGTGTTTTCAAGGTTGACTCCAAAGAGACTTTCATATGCAATTAATTTGAGAACGGAACTCATATGTTGATATTTTCATTTTATACTCTCTCCATTCAATTAAATTTTGATTTTCACAAGTTAGAACCTTTGATAGGTGAGGTCTTGACCAAAAAGCACCTTTTCTATCATCTCAATGAATAGCACTAGTGTTCTCTTCAGTGTTGTCAATATATTTAACAATTCCACTTGTCTTGTCTCAACACCTACTCTCACTCTTGTCCTTAAGAAACTTGACATTTTTATGTTTTTCTAATCAGCTTGATCTCTCTTACTGTAGTTTTGAATAAGAACACAGGTCAGTAAGTATGCCACAGCTTGAAATTTCCAGCAAAATGGGTTGTTTATTATTACTTTAATTCAGTCTTATTCAACTTCTTAGGACACAGAATGTGCCAGAATCTTTGCCAGAATGTAGCACCAATGGCCTCTGAGTTTTTGGTAGAGTCCTTATTCTCTTGAAATCTCTTGAGATGTGCCAACACAGTATACATTTCTCTAAGCATCTTGGCTTTCCAAACTCCTAAAGAATGGCCCAGAAAGCTCCATTAAAGCATGCTAGAGTTTCTCTTGTAGCTTGATGCTATACCCTCCTCCTCATTCTCCTTACAAACCAGTCTGGTGGCCCAAGAGCTATGTTGTCAAGTTTCATCAAAGAGTGGCTCCCATACACCTCAGCACCAAGTTTCTGTGTCAATTACATGCCTTGTTGCTGTGAAAAAATGTTTAGTCGGAAGCAACTCAAAGGATAAAGGGCTTATATTGGCTTACAGGTTAGAGGATCTGATGGCTGGTCACATCACATCTGTATGTGAGAAGCATAGAATGGACATAAAATGGGGTAGTACTATTCAAAGTCAATGACTGCCTACAGTTGTTCACTTCCTTCATTGAGGCTCTACCTACTAGAAGTTCTACAGCCTTCAAAACAGTAAACACTACTTGGGGACTAAGTGTTTAAACACATGAGATTATTATGAGGTACATTTCATTTTCAACCTGCCATAATTGCATGTGTTACTTATGCTATCTTTGAATTTGAGAAGACAGACCTAGGACATAAGAAGCAGGCAATGCCAGCACAGTGTAATTAGATTTGAAAGTGATGAGCCTGAAGAATCTTGGGTTTCTTTCTAGGAAAGAAACCTGGTGAGATCTGTTTCTGATATTCATTAGAGTAGAAAAATGATGTTTTAGGGTTTCTATTGTTGCGATGAAACACTATGACCAAAAGAGCAAGTTGGGGAGGAAAGGTTGGGCTCATATTTCTACATTATAGTCCATCTCTGAAGGAAGCCAAGACAGGAATTCAAACAGGGACAGAACCTGGAGGCAGAACTGATGCAGAGGCCATTGAGAGATGCTGCTTACTGACCTGCTCATCATGGCTCATTCAGCCTCATTTCTCATAGAACCCAGAACCACTAGTCCAGGGATGTAACCACTCAGAATGGGCTGTGCACTCCCTCATCAATCACTAATTAAGAAAATGCCTTATAGTTGAATCTTATGGAGACATTTTCTTAATTGAAGTTCTCTCCTTTCAGATAAATCTAGTTTGTATGTCAAGTTGACATAAGACTAGGCAGCACAAATGATATGAAATGTTATTTCAGAGTGGTGAAATATTTTACTCTATAAGTGAGATATAGAGGACCCATTTAAGAGACATCAACACATTCAGGAAAAAAAAAAGATGGGAGATGGAAGAGGCCAAGGCTTTTCAGATCATAAGAATAGAAATATCATAACAGCCTGTAGACTATTCTGGACTAGGGATTTGTACTAACAGAAGACATGCTAAAGTTCTAACACTGGAATTAGACAACTCCATTAATTTCCATAGAAAATCAAGGAAAAGGCTGTTCCTGGCATGTCCTCTAAGACATAGCCCTAATTGAAGAATCAGGAAGCTTTATAGAGATCAATCCTACTAGGAAGAGAAATGGTAAATAGTAAGGGAAGACCAGAATATACAAAGGCTAACACTGTTGTATCCTAAATTAGTAGGGTATTTCCAAACAGTGCACACAGCAGTTCTAGTGAGTATTTATGTTTCATCCATCACTAGACACCAGGTTCCCTAAAATCTCCCTTTAGCCTCTCAGTCTTCATAAATAGCAGGACACCCAGAACACCCTGACAGTACACATATGTTCATGTGAGTACAGAAAGCACAGATGAATGAATCAACCAGCACTCAGTTAACACTATAAAATGCACACTCTACCATCAGTATTCTGTGGTACCATCCATCAAGAATATAAACTTCAAAGCCTCTCAATTACTGCACCTTAGACAGTAAGAATAGCAATAGCTTAGGATAGAATCTATTAAATAATACAAGTATGCCAAGGATTTCTCTCCCTTTCATTCAGAAGACTATCTTATCATGATCAAGTAGAAACAATCTATTTACTTGATATTGAGTTTCTAAGACTTTATAAACACAGGTACCTGAAGACATTTTAAAATTTCAAAGATGGATGTTAAATATGAGTTTGCAATGGTGTGTGTGTGTGTGTGTGTGTGTGTGTGTGTGTATGTGTGTGTGTGTGTGCATGTATGTGTGTGTGTACATACATGCATGGCAATATTGAAATAAAACCTATCATTTTGTATGCCTTCTTAAAAATTTTAAATAAAACATAAGATAAAATATGTATTTTTTTCTATGCTGTTATGTTTCACAAACTGCGTTGGGATGTATACCCTATCTCTTTGCATTTCCCATAGTTCTTGGAACACAAACACTCCATACATAGAGTCTGGTAATATGTGAAATGAAACAGGTACAACTTGAAATTACAGAGAGAGATTTCCCTGAGCTATGTGCTGCCTTCTAAATTGTTGTATATTTATGGAGTCCCTGAGTGATAGTATTTTCCATTTCCATTTATCCTTCTCCAAAGTTCCTAGGGATAATTCTAACTAGCATTTATTCAAGATCAATTTTAGAAGAAATAAGTTACTTACTATAAGACAGAGTCTTGTGAAAAATATCTTAAGTCACTCTTTTTATATTGGCTGATTCTGCATTCAGAGTTAAAGTTATTTTATACACTGCAATTAAGTTGAAATGGTGATATAGTGGTTTAATACCTTTTATGAAATTGCCATATTTCTGACATATCACATATTTTCATGCTCTGAAAAACTCTAGCACAGTAAATTACTCCACGAATTACATGGCACCTACTTTTTCACATAGTGAAAATTTTCATCAAATTTATTTATTCATTCAATGCACATTTACTTATCAACTAGGATGTCTCCAGATGCTGAGATATACATATGAATAGCAAAGCTTTTGCCTTACTGATTTTACAGCCTCATTTCTTCTCTCTCTTTCTCTCCCTCCTTTCCCCTCCCTCTCAGACACACACACACACACACACACACACACACACACACACACACATGCATGTGGACACATGTACACATACATGGACACATGTATAACATACATTATATACAAACAGACATAGAATGTTAAAACATAATCTGTAGGTAATTAATTTAAATTGGTAAAATGTTGTGAACTGTATTAGTCGTAGCCCTCATTGAATCAAAACATTAAGACAACATTAAACAAGAGATAAATTTACTATTAAAGACAGTAGGAGAAGATAGGTCAGAACAATATACAGGAATGACATATATACAAAGAGAAGCAAGAAAAAAGGCTGAGGGGAAAAAGTATCTCAGACTGCATTGCAGATCCACAAAAACGTTAAGGACAGTGGAGATTCCTCAAACTGAAACCACACACTGCTTCCTAGCAGAATGAACCTGCCTCTCCTCTACATGCTTCACCAGTTTTACAGAGAAACAGGTGTAGACTATGACCTTGACTGAAATAGACTGATAATAGATCAGAAGCTGGAGCCTTTAGTTAGAATTGGTCCTCACAGCAGATGTGTGTGGCCCATTTCATGCCTGAGACACTATTCCATGATAAAAAATTACTCAGATCTGTCTAAGCCAGGCATGAAGGTATTTGTCTATATTGCCAGCAGCAGGAGCATCCTAAGTTATAGGACACCTGTGTAAGACTCTTGTGCAAAAATAAAAAAAGACATCTTAAAAGAGGTGTGATACAATATCTAAGATGCAAGATTTGTATTAAGTTATGGCCAGGTTGCTAAAGGCAAGGCATTCCAACAAAAAAACCAGAAGGTAAGTCACATCATAGAGGAGGGCACATACTGAATATATTGCCAGCATCAAGTTTCCAGTTTGATTTTGGTAAATTGTGAAATAGATATAAAGCAGGAAGTGGTGGAAGTTGAGATTAGTGAGGTTAGACAGAGGCTAAATATGGCAGAGATTGGTTTTATAATTATAAGTGAGGTAATAGGGAGCTGCTGAAGGGATTTAATCAAGGGGTAAATTATATATGAGCTGCACACAATATCTAAGGTGGCTGCTGTGAAAGGCAGGCAGGAATAGAGAAGTCAGGACACTTTTTTCATAAGGTACAGACCTGTAGAGTGGCAGTCACAGAAGTGAAGAAGAAAGTATGTAGTATGTAGTATGTAGCATGTAGTGTGTAGTATGTAGTTGTAGTACATGGTCATAAAAGAGGCTAATGATGAATTCAGAAAGTAAACTAAGCCATTATTGTGGAATACAAAACAATTAGGATGATTCAATAGTGACGTGTACTAGGTTATCTTAGTTGCCTTGATATATGATGATTCAATTAACCAAAACTGAAAGAGAAACAAAGAATTAGAAATAAAAGTATGTAGTACAAGAAGATCACTGCCTTGGTAACTTTTAGAAATACCACTTTTCTTTAAGATACTAAAAAGAAAGACGAGCATGTGACTATAAAGAACCTGTTATGTATCTGGAAGCTTCATGCTAAGTTGAATTACAGAATGTATTATCAAGTTACCAACATAGAGTTCATTATCAACCTGGGAAGGTGACAAATTAGAGCAACTGCTATTGGCATGTGAGAATTGGGACAGCCATAATTAATAATTATATTATTAATGCCATATAGTATGTAAATGATATGATATGACATAGTAAAGTAAATCATTTTAAACAAGAGGTTAATAATAACTCAACACTTGTTTGTTTTAACCAGTTTGACTGGGAAATGGTCCCCACAGGTTCATGGTGGCATGCCTTATTCCAGATGATGGTGCCGTTTAAAGTGTTGGAAAGTAGGAAGTAGGATCTAGTTAGAGGAAGGATATGGATTAGATGACCAAGAAAACTATGTCTCATTCTCTGCCCCTTATCTGCCTTGTGCTTCCTGGTCAGGATCAGATGAGTGACTGGGTTGTACCACTTGCTTTTATCATCAGAATGTTCTGGCTGGACAGTGGTGGCACACCTTTAATCCCAGCAATCAGTTGGCAGAGGCATGCAGATCTCCATGGCCAGTCTGGTCTACAGAGTGAGTTCCAGGACACCAGAGTTACAATAGAGAAAATTTGTCTCAAGAAAAAAGTAAGAAAAAAGAAACAAGAAGGAAGAAAGAAAGGAAGGAAGGAAGGAAGGAAGGAAGGAAAGAAGGATGGAAGGAAGGGAGGGAGCAAGAAAGGAAGGAAGGAAAGAATGTCCACCTCAACACAAATCCACAGCAATGGACAAAGTCAACCAAGTAATAACATCTTTGAAACTGTGCAAAAAAATTTTTTTCTTCTCTTTAAGTACAATGAAAACATCTCTCAATTGTGTATTACATGTTACTACTGTATGAGAATAATTACATCTATTTTACTATTATATCCATTGTATTATATTACATTATGTTTGATTTTCTATCACTCTATGCTCAGTAATAATGACAGGTTGAAATAAGTCATGGTAGGAGGATTTGTACATGGGAAATGGTAAAGGATTTTTTTCTTTAAGAGTCCTCTCTTATGGATTCTGGACACAGATAACCTAGGAACCACAGTTTCAGTCTAGATCGGATTAAAGGAAGGGGAAGTTAGCTCATTAGCATGGTGGATGTATTTGTGAATAAGGTTTTATTTTCTCAGAAATAGATTGAGACCCGCTAAAAGATACTTGCATTTGTTTATAGGCTCAAGGAAGCAAATCAATAGAAAATGTTAGGCTAAAATTACCCTCCAGCTGGAGACAGCTGGTATTTTAAGGGTCCATCATAATTAAGCATATGGAAAGAAGTCCAGGAAGATGGGATACCCTTTCAGTAAAAGAATTACTTTGTTTCTGGTATAGCAAATATAACATGCAATAGCCACATAGTTCATATGACTTAAGTGAGGGTAAATGGAGGTAAATGGTGTGAAACCTACAGGTGTCTCTAAACCTTTTAGAGGGCTCAACTAGATACATGTTGGGATTGGGTGGGATGATAAAAGGTGTTGATAAGCATAAGGGAAAAGACCCAATGGCACTGCCAAGGGTCCAATGGAGATTTGCAGACTTATATGCGCCCCAGTGACATTCTGGTTATCTGGGCCCAGTCACTGAAGAGCAGACATGGTGGGAACAGCACTATCTGAAATTAGATGTGTGGGTTATGAGGGGCAGAATGACAGGGATAAAAAGGTATTGAAATGGACAAGTGAAAGTAATTTAATTCTAGTCCAGAATGGTCAGTGAAAGAAGAAAGCCAGGTTAAAAAAAAGAAAAAAAGCCCTGCTGAGATACAGGTTTTTCTAGATCTATGGGAATAGGCAACAAGGACAGTCAGTTGTATACCAGGGTTCAGAAAAGACATGGTTACTGGAAACAGTCAGAGCTGTCAATAAATAAAAACCCTACTGTTTATACTGGGCTCTTTGGGACCTCTTTTTCATTACAGTCTCTGTAATAGGATAGACTGAAATACACAGAGAAACAACCATAGACATAGAACTATTGGCAACTGGAGAATGCTGACAGTGGGATCAATGGCTTTCTCCAAGCTATAGCCCCTAATTTGTTGTCCAATATTAAATGTTCAGCACTGAGATCATATATATGGTATGTGTATATATATGTGTGTGTGTGAACATGTATATGCACCTGTGTGTGTTTAACATTATACACACTGAGCACCTTGGATTTTCTATTTAATAGTGTGTGTGTGTGTGTGTGTGTGTGTGTGTGTGTGT
Organism: Cricetomys ansorgei; assembly: GCA_026225945.1. Lineage (NCBI taxonomy): Eukaryota > Metazoa > Chordata > Mammalia > Rodentia > Nesomyidae > Cricetomys > Cricetomys ansorgei. The sequence goes on from JAMJFZ010003206.1 coordinate 1,103,479, forward strand.
GTGTGTGCGTACAATTAAATAAAAATATATACAGAGGCAGAATAAAGAGGTGGGTGAGACTCTCTGGGGGCAGATTATTGTGGAGCTCTGATCCTAAGGAGCCAACAATTACCAGGAACACTTATAGATTGATAAAGGTTCTCGGTATATAAGACCATGGGGTGACCTATGACCAGAAGCAATAAGATTTAATCTGTAGACATGGTGTTTAAATTCTTAATTGCAAAATCAATTAAGTGAAAATACACATGATATTTTCCCTCAGCAACCCTATGAATAATAATCAGTTAGAATCTTGAACTGTAGTTGTCTTCCAGAAGCCACTGGACTCAGGTGTGTTTGGAGAAATAGAAGAAAACACATTGACAACCTCTTTATAAGATGAACGTTCCTTTATGCTGAAGCACAGTTAGTAATATAGAGATCTCAAACTTGTATGCCTGGAATGACATCCATCAGACTGCAAATAAATGTTTATTGTAAAATACAGGATTAGGATTGGGTTACCTTTTTAGCAAGAGGTCCCACATGTAGACACCAAAAGCCAGTGTAGACCTGTTATAAAACTTCCTTTCAATTTCTTTCCCTCCCTCCTTCCTTGCTTCCCTCTGTCCTTCTCTTTCTCCCCCCTCTCTCCCTCACTCACAGGTTCACTCTCTCCCTTCCTCTTTTGCTCCCTCCACACACCCAATCCATGTGTGTTTGCATATGTGTGCTGTTTCTTATATCTCATGTCTGCTTTTCTTTCTGCTTCAGTCACACTTTCTGCTTCTCTCTCTTTGATCGCAGTAACTGCAAACATCTACTGCTTGTGATTTATCCTGGCTACGTGGTTCTTTTGTTTATAGTATTGCATTTTGACACAATAATTGGAGGGGGAGAGAATCTAGTCACTTAGCCTGGTTGAGGTGCCCAGGAAGCTGAGACAAAGTGGCCTAAAACAACTGAGCACACATATGTCATGAACAGAACAAAGGGACTTCCCAGGAAGGAGTTATTAGCTATTTTTGCCTCTTGCCCATGAGATCAATGGGCTTTGAGGATTTTTCAATTTTGAATGCATATGATTCACTGAATTCCAATCCTCTCAGTGGTATTATGCATAGTTTGCATGATATCTGTAGATATACCTAGATGTATTATTTAATAGATCTCTCCATTGTGTGGTCGTTCCCTGATTCAAGCTCTGCCTCATCTCTGTTACTGTCCTGAATTTAGCATAAGGTTTGCCTGGTCCAAAGCTTATGCAATATGAATGTTGACCACTGGTTTCCACAGTCCTTCTTTCCCACACAGTATTCTAAGGAATCTGAAGGTACCTAACATAAACTTTCATTGCCATTAACTCCTTTATTCTAAACCTTTTATTTGGGAATTATCTTCACCACAATCCCAACTGTAAAGTATGATAAATTGTACGTAGAGAATGAACATGTGTCAAGAAATGACTAAAAACAAAGCATATGAACAGCAAAGCACTGGGGTGTGGGTTCAGACACTGCTGACTAGAAGGCCACAGAAAGCAAGCATACTAGAGGGTTCCCTGTGTTTCCTGCAGTATATACTGCCAACCTCATCAATCACTGCCTTTTCCTTTAGCCTGGTCTCCAATGCACCTAACTGGACATATGCCTGGAGTGTACACCGCCTATTTTAAAATGAATCAGGGGCCAATATGAAAGTACAGTAGAAGGGTACCTGAGTTACACCTGGGTGGATAAAGATGTCAGAGGACAAAACCCAGAGGAGGACATTTTAAATCTGTATTTCTTATACTACATAAAATGAACTGTCGCCTCTGGAACTAGGCACAAAAATCACACAAACTGGACATATTATTTTAGACATTCTTTCCCCTTGCTAGTTTTATAGCACAAGGCATCTCCTTCTCTTTGTCTTTTCACTCTGCTGCCTACCCAGAAACCCCTCCCCTACCACCCTGCAGGCTGTTTACATCAAATCCTGTAAGAAGAAGAGGGAGCCATCTCCCAATTACTCAGACTCCCCATGGGCAATTCTAGTGCAAGTTCAAACTTGCTTCTTGCTCTTTCCTTGATGAGCTTTGACAGCATGTCAGTTCTGTCCTTCTTTCAATAGCCATCAAATATTGATGGGTGGAGCAGGTGTGCTCCCTGGGGAGCAAATACAATGGTGATCTGAACTCTGAATCCCTCTCAAAGGCATAATTCTCCTATTATGTGGACAGAGAAGTGAGACTGTCTTTGTAGTGTTGTGGTACAGTCCTGTTGTAACATATACATGCAGGTTCTTAAATGACCCCCTGGCAAACCACATTGGAGGCAAACATGTTACTGAAGCCTCCATTGAAGGCTGTTGCAATGAGTTTGTGCATGGAGAGTAGAAATGCTCTCTTAGTTGGTGTCATCACTGCAGGCACTGCTGACAGATGGTGTGTCTGTCTGTCTGTCTGTCTGTCTGTCTCTCTGTGTATCAGTGTGTGTTGAGACTGCCTTGATGATAATGAAAAGGGAGCACTGGCACACCAGCATTTAATGCCTTGAGGCCAATTCCTTACATTGAAATATTAGGCCAGAACAAACTCTGAAGTGGTATAGTTAATTCAGACTGATCTCTTGGGAGTGTACACTGTGATACCCTGTCTCCCCCTACTCCAAGTCAGCAGATCTACTCCCTCAGAAACCATACTGAAGTAGTCATCAAGCTTACTTCAAATCTGCCCTCCAAATGAGAGATCTTAAATCATTTGGTTAGTATAGCCTATGGGAGAATCACAAACACATAACCTAACCACACACCCACTCATACTTTTTATTTTAGTTGACATCTATGATTTTTCATCATAAATGTAAATAGTTGCAGGCACTATAATTTACAGCATATTATAAAAACTACATTTAAATCTAAAACCATTTTATCACTCTTCTAAAAGTATTAGATGCGATCTGAGCACAGGGGCAATTTTACTGTTTGCTATCACCCATTTTAAAAACACAACAAGCTCTTCCTTAACAATAAGAAAACTTATTTGTTATTGTTTCTCCTTGAATTTGTATTTCCAGTCTGTTTCCTACACACACTTTAATCTCAATGTAATTTATTTGCTATGCTTGAAAGTCTTTTATTGATCAACCTTTCAAACTTCTCAAAAAAAAACCCTACATATCTAAATTAAATTATTCCCATTTCCTGAAACATAAAACACTGTCAATTTTTCTTCTTCATTGGGTTATAATTATAATTATTACCTACATATTAATCAAAACCATATGCATACACTTTAACTTAAGCAATTACTAAAAATGGAAACAAAATTTTATAGAAGAGGCATCTCAATCAGATAATATTTTTAATCAGGTCATGTGTCCATGGCTGACTATCACTCATGAATAGAATGACACAATACAGAACAGTACAGATTCAGGGAATCCAATATTTTTGCTAATTACAAGCCCTGAGAAAACTTTTTCACACATGTAGGTGAGCATAAATGCACAGATTTTGTTATAGCAATCCTTCTTATTTTTGATCGCCTTTTGAATAATACCCCAAATATGATAGCATGATCCGTCACCCCAAATTATTTTTAACGATTCAACAGTTGACAGTTTTATTAGGACCTTCTTCAATGTCTTTGAGAGCAAAGAATAAGCAAGTCTTTTGCTGGAGAATTTATGAACAAGGCTTGGCCTTTCTGCTTTGTGCTTCTTCACCAGCCTCACGAGTTATCCTCTGCTCAGTGCCCACCGTGTCCTTCTTGCTGGAGCAGTGTACCCCAGGGAAGCTGGACTGGATGAGGGGGTCCCATTTCTATAATGGGGGGAGATGCATGCTCAAGGAAAGTTAGATAAAATGAACCTGTTATACATCTCACTCAGTCCTAACAGCTGAGGGAGGAGAGCGCTACCTCAAAGCTTTGAAAGTAAAATGTCTTACCTTAGTGCTGCTTAGGGATTTGATTAAATCCACTAATGTAAAATTCACATTTCTCTTTCATTTTCTGAAATTTGGCTCTGCTTGAACCTCTGGTAGCTCTATCTAGACCAAACATTTTAAAAATATATTTTGAAAGGTGTACTTTGAAATACATTAAGCGAGTTTGAATTTTCTAGAAGCTGTATGAAAATAGTAATAAAAAAAACAAGAAATCGATGCTATTAATAATAAGAAAGTTTTAAAGCCATAATATGCAGAATGTTATTCTTTCAATGCACAGACTTGTAATAATAGGCTTTATATTACTTTATACTCAGGTCTTTACAGAATGTGTGAACCTTACACTTAGGGTCCATCTCAGTTTGGACTAGCCATATTTGAAGTGCTTTTCAGATACATTTGGCTGCACTTCTAGCCACCATATTACATAATAACACTCCATCATAGTGTTATACCAGTCATTTAAAAACTTCTGGCTCTTACTTGCACCTTTAGATGGCTCTCTACTGTCTTCAGAGCTACGCCTGAAGTCCTTCTCATGGCTTATATTCCTCAACATCATTGCCCACCATCTTTCTTCTAATCCCTGTACTGCTTAGAGTCTGTGCTGTTCATACTCCTGCCCTCTCCATATCTGCTGCTTCCCTCACAGGGCCTTCCCCATTCTGCCTTCACCGAGGTACAAAGACTGGACTGGAAACTGAAGTATAAAAATAAATTACCTAGTGAACAAGTAGTTTAAGAAATGAATTTAATAACTCTGTTTGCAAGATGAATCTTTAAAATGCCAGCAATTATCTTTGCAGAATAGAGTGGCAGAATTTGTGGGAGTACATATACAGTGATTTTTTTCTTAAATATGAATACAAAATGTATTTCCAAGTACTGACATGCTGATCAACTGAGCCAGCTTATGCTATCAGATTAAAGAGGGTTTGGTCAAAGGGGGAAAAGTGGGGGAATGCAAGGGACAGTATCTCCAGACAAAAACACTTGTCCAAGGCCACCTCCCACAATAAGGTATCCAATCAGTTAATAGACTACCTTTAAACAAGTTCTTTTCCCAAAAGAGTGAATATGTGAGTTGCTTTAATGATGCTGACACATGAAGATATGAGACATAATTTTTCTATGATTCCTAACGTGAAATCCAAAATTAACAACCCAGTGCTGGAAGTCATCAATGGAGGCTGTGTGGGTGACCTCCCTTTTCTGGCTATTGACAACACAGAGGGATTTGTCCATAGGAAGATGAGATTATCCTACTTTAGCATCAGCTAAACTGAAGTCATGAAAAGGCCTGTCTCATGGCTGATTAGCAGGAACCCCAAGTCTTCAGCAAGCTATTGCTGGTGGTACTTGCTTCCCAGAGTCTTTTGTTGCAATCATATGTTTTAAAAGAAAATGGTAGATCTCTATATGCTTTAACTTTTAGTGCAGTCTTGTCCTAGGATTTAGACATACAGTGATAAATTAGGCCATTTCCTTACTCTGGGGACTTAAAACTTCAGGGTATTTTGAGGTAAAAAATACAAAACCCTACCTGAGTGAGACCTGCCAGCAGGAATGCTCATGGAGGGTGTGGCAAGGATGTGGCAGAACAGATGTAGGAGCTGGGGATTAGGATGACTATATTGTTAACTGCTCATGAGAGACCAGGACAGAGCATCTGAGGATGCGGGAGGAAAGGGCTACATGTGTCCCTTGTTCTTGCATAACACAATGAAAGTTCTCCGCTCTCAAAACACTCAAGGAAAAGGAGAAACAAGGGAAGGAGGAACAGAAGATATTTGGAAATGCTCCATCTACTCTACCAAGCCAATGATCCAGAAAAACCCCACTCTTGAAAGATTCTTTCATTCTTTCATCAAAAATCTGACAAAAATTAATCCTAGCAACATGCTGCATTCTGTCATATGATTGTTCTTTGAGTCTAAAATGCTTATTGACAAAATTGAAAGAAAAAGTTATCAGGAGAGCATTGCAGAAGAATCTCTATTATCAGAGTAATTGAAGACCTCTCCATTCAGAGACTACTAGTTTGCACGTGCAATGCTCATTCACAGGGGATGAGGGAGGTTATGACTGTTGTTGGGGAACTCTGCCTGGGAATGATTTGCATGCAACTTTGTTTACCTTGAAGACTTTGTCCAGATATGTCAAACAGGGAATATATAATATTTTGGTAAATTCCCTATTAAACACTGGGGCATTTGTTTGCCCTTACTATTAATTACCCTGTTATTTGTGAGCAAATAAGAGGTTTGTCTTTCTAATTTAATTAAAATTTTACTATGAATAAACATATGTATTGAAAATGGCCATCTATGTATAGAAACACACACACACATTCACACAGAGAGAGAGAGAGAGAGAGAGAGAGAGAGAGAGAGAGAGAAAGAAAGCTACATGTTTTAAGTCATTGATTCCTGTATTAAAAAGTAAATTATTTCTGAATGAAATGTACTGGGAGAATATAACTGGCACGTACTTAACTGAGGCCCTACTAAATGCCTGGCTCTCAATACACAATTAATATTCTGTTAAGTCATCATAAGTGGAATTTACATTTACGTCACTGTATTTTTCTGTGTGTTTGGGGAGATACATGTATGTATGTATATTTGCATGTGTGTAGATACACATGTGCCACACATATATATGTGCAAACTTGTGCACATCCTTGTGGAGGCTAGACGTTAATGTTGGATGTCTTTCTTGGTCACTGTATGCCTTATATGTTACGGCAGACTGTGTCACCTGAACCCAGAGCTCACCAGTTCTCCTAGTATAGCTTGCCAAGATACTTAAGTCTACGGATCCTCTTTCTCTACCTCACCAGAGCCAGAACAGGTGGGCTGCATAACCAACTATCATTTATGTGATGCTGGGTATCTGAACTCTGGTGATCATGTCTGCATGGAAAGTATCTTACCCACATAGCTCTCCTTCAAGTTCTGGTAGCCTGTTTTAAAATTGAGTAATAAAAGGCTCAGTGAGATTAAGTCATTTTCTTAACATTATATATTAATCAATAGAACTAGAATTTAAACTTATTTGTTCAAATATGATTTTTAATCAAGCATCTTGCTTTTCAAAAATGGTACTTAAAGGTAAGGAATGTTTCCTTCCTAACTGAATTTTGCATTATTCTATCAGGCATATATAACCCACCATGATTGTATGCAACAGAAGATAGGCCCCGTTTAAAACTTAAGATAAAACAACCTGTTGAAATATACAAAAGAATCCTGTGTCATTATCAAGATACTAACCCACCCATGACTCAAGGCAACATGGCAATTCAGGAGTTCCTGGCATTCTTTCTGTATAACAATGTTGTAAATATGTTTCCCTCAATCTCTAGTGCCTGCAATTTCTGCTACTAGGACAAAAGGATGTCAGAGTAACTTGATTTGGGTCAGAAAAGTAAGTCTGCTTGTGTCCTCGACCTCTCTGGTTTCCATCATTCCTCTTCCACCTCTTCCACTGGGTATCCTGAGATTTGCAGTGTTTGGCTCTGGGCCTTTGCATTTGCTCCCATCAACTGCTTGAGAAAGCCCCTCTGATGAATAATGGGATAGGCACCAATATATGAGTAGAGCAGGATACCATCAGAAATAATCTTCTGGCTATATCCAGTCTCTAGTTCCTGTCCTGTCCTGTAGTATTAAACATGAGTTCCATCCTTTGGCATGAGGTTCTGTTCTTCCATTGTTCCAGTAGCTCCTGTAGGGAAGATAGGTCAGAGTTCAGAGGTTTTGTGGCTGGTATGGTGTCCCAGTCTCACCACTAGAAGCCCCACCCAGTTAGAGTAGAAGGCCTATGCAGACTCTCCATCCCCCTTTGCTAGAGGTCCTTGACAGGGTCCCCCTCGTAGATTGCAGTGAATATCCACTGCCCAGTCCTCCCTAAATGTCCTCCAATTCTGATCATCCCTCAGTATATTCTTTCCCTCCATCTTGCTGACTCCACAATGTTCTCATCTCTTCCCATTCGCATCCTTCCACATCCCACCTGTACCATCTGTTCCACTTTCCCTTTGCCAGGGAGATCCCTGTGACCCCACTGGTCCCCTCCTTGATGTACAGTGTCTCTGGATCTGTGGATTGCAGCCCCTTTGTCTTTTGCTTAACAATCAATGTCTACATATAAGTGAGTACATAATGTGTTTTCTTTATGAGACTAGGTTACCTCACTCAGGGTGATATTTTCCTAGTTCCCTCCATTTGCCTACAAAATTCATGAAGTCATTGTTTTTAAAAGCTGAGTAATACTCTATTATGCAAATATACTACAATTTCTTTCTCCATTTTTTAATTGAGGGGCATATAAGTTGTTTCCAATTTCTGCCTATTATGAATAAAGCTGCTATGAACATGGTTGAGCAAGTGTCCTTATAATGGGATGGAATGTCTTTTGGATATATGTCCAGGACTAGTATAGCTGGGTGTTGAGGTAGGTCAATTCTCAATTTCCTAAGGAATCACCACATTGATTTCCATAGTGACTATACAATTTTTTACTCCCACCAGTAATGAAGGAGTGTTCCCCTTGCTCCACATCTTCACCAGCATAAGCTGTCATTTGTGTATTGATGTTAGCCATTCCGACAGGTGTAAGAGTGAATCTCAGAGTAGATTTGATTTGCATTCTCTGATGGCAAAGGATGTTGAACATTTCTTTAAGTGTTTCTCAGCCATTTTAGATTCCTCTTTTGAAAATTCTTTGTGTAGATCTGTACTCTATTATTAATTTGGATTATTTGTTTTGTTGATTTCTAGTTTCTTGAGTGCTTTACATATTTTGGATATTAGCCCTCTATTAGAAGTAGATTTGGTGAAAATCTTTTCCCATTCTGTAGGCTGCCACTTTGTCTTATTGACAGTGTCCTTTGCCTTACAGAAGCTTTTCAGTTTCATGAGGTCCCATTTATCAATCATTGATCTTAGTGCCTGAACTCTTGGTGTTCTGTTCAGAAAGTTGTCTCCTGTGCTGATGCATTCAAGGCTATTCCCTACTTCCTCTTCTATTAGGTTCAGTGTATCTGTTTTTTAATAATACTTTTATTAATAATTTGAGTTTCATACTATGCATCTTGACAACACCTTTTCCCATTCCTCCCTGTTTCCCCATCCCACCCCTGTGCCCAAAGGAAAATAAAACTAAATAAAAGAAACCTGAGTCCAACCAGTGTGGCAGAAGGCAGGAACATGGATCACAGGCTTCACCATAGATTCTGGAGGCAGCAGGTTTCTCCAATGATGGACATTCACCTGATCTACACCAATCCAAGACCAAGCACAATGAAGCTAGACCGAAAATCGGGACCCTCAGCCCACTCCCACAGGTACACTGATATCACCCAGGTACCTGGACACTGAGCAGGCAGACACCCTAATATCCTGCAAGCATCAGGGCATCCTACAGGCCCTCAGACATCCTGCAGGCATCCAGACATCCCACAGATATTCAGACATCCCACAAGCACCAGGGCCTTCCTCAGGTATATGGGTAACCACAGCACCTGGACATCCCATAGGCACCAGGATGTCCAGCAGGCAGTGGGGCAGCCCACAGGCACTAGGACCTCCCACAGGCACCAGTGCATCCTGCAGGCACCAGAACCTCTTTTGGACACCAGAGCATCCCACAGGTGCCTGGACTTCCTACTGGCACAAAGACTTCCAGTAGGTACCAGGCCTTCCTGAGGGCATTCCCCAGGATCCAGAGAATCCCGAAGATTCCCAGGAATTATGTTGAGATCTTTGATCTACTTGGACTTGAGTTTTGTGCAGGGTGACAGATGTAGATCTATTTGCATTCTTCTACATGCAGACATCCAATTAGACCAGCACATTTGTCAAAGATGATATTTTTTTGCCATTGTATATTTCTGGCTTCTTTATCAAAGATCATGTGTCTATAATTGTCTGTTTTTATGCCAGTACCATGCAGTTTCTATTTTTATTTTTATTTTTTACTATAGCTCTGTAGTACAGCTGGAGAGATGGTGATACTTCTGGAAATTATTTTATATTTCAGGATTATTTTAGCTATTCTGAGTTTTTTGTTCTTTCTATATGAAGTTGAGTATTGTCCTTCCAAAGTCTGTAGAGGATTTTATTGGGATTTTGATAAGGATTTGAATTTGTAGCTTGCTTTTGGTTAGATGGCCATTTTTACTATAGTCAACTCACAGAGCCTGAAGCAGCAGATCTGGGACCTGCAAGGTTCCCTAGATATGTTTTGTGGTTTTCTGGCTTGGTGTTCTTGTGGTGCTCCTACAGACTGGAGTAGGGGAGGTTCTCTGATCCTTTTGCCTGCCCCTCAGACTCTTCCTCTGGCTAGATTTCCTAGCCCACCCTTGATGCAGGGATAAGTGCCTGGCCTTGTTCCATCTTGTTATGCCCTGTTTGATCAGAAACCTTGGGTGGACTGCTCTTATCTGGGGAGAGGTAGAGGTTGGGGAGTAGGATAGATATTGGGGAGATGGGAGATGAGGAGCTTTGAGGAGCAAAGGGAGGTAAGGGGAAGGATTAGATGTGTTATACTAGAGAGGATAAATAAATAGATACATACATCCAAAAGACTAAGTCTCAAGCCCAGTACAGTAAGAGTCACTCATTTATATTTGAGACTATCTCCTTAAAAGGCAGCTTCCCTGGGGCAAGACCTACACCAATCTGCATTTTCTGTTCCCAGCCCCTTTAGTACTCAGAGGAAATCACTTTACATCTCAGCTCCAAGGATTAGATGTGTAAATGTTATAATTTCTGAAAGCCTTGTCTAGATTCCAACTCCATGACCTTAAGTTCCAACTCAAGGCTTTAAACAGGTAGGCTTGAATTAGATCTTTCCATCTAAAGCTACAGCATAGCTGCTAATATGCATAAATATGTTTCACTTAGCTCTTCAGGAAATTGAGATTTTTTTTCCATGTCCTTGCCTGGCCTCCAAAGTTGTCCCAGTTCTCTATGCCAGAGTCATAAGGCACTACCACTTTAATTCAGGTTGATTTTCAGCTAATGTTTACAGAATGTCCATAACATCTCTAATCACCATGCTAAGGCCCTATGCCTGTTATTACACAGTAACTCAGTGAGGAAAGGAAGACTATGAAAGGTAAAATGGTTGTCTAATTGCATAGTGACTTGGAAAAAGAGACAAGAGAAGCAGGATGCAAGTTTCCCTCTCATCACTCCAAGCCTTCTCCAATTTTCACTCTTGTGACCTGAACTCCGGCTGGCCCTGCTTACACTATCAGGACTCCCCAGTACTTATGCTCAGGGTTGTGCTTGTCCCATGGTAACCAACAACAGGATGCAGGTTGGTAAAAGAAGAGAGCTTAGATTCTTCTTGTCCTTCCACCTGTATCCTAGGAATAGCTTCCATCACATAGCCACCACTGGTGAAACATTCCATGGCTCTGGTTCTCACTGGTCCTAGAGTCTCTCCTTACTCCCTTTGATATCTATGCTATAATTGTTGTATGCTCTTCACTGAAGGCCTCTATAATTTTTATTTTCCTTTCTGATTTGATTGTTTTTTATGACTACTTTGTTCTTAAAAAGAAATTTCATAATTTTTTGAGAATTATATACATGTATGCAATCAAATGTGAGCATTTCCACCTTCTCTTTTTCCTTCTCCAACATTCCCCATTTTCCCCCTCAACATGCTAAGTTCCTAAGTTCATGTCTTTCTTATATTTCTATAATCCTCAAAACCCAGTTAGTTATGCTCATGGGTGTGGAATTACTCCTGGATCATGAAGACCAGTGTCCATGGCCTCAGTTAAGAGGGAATCACACACACACAGACACCCAGCAACTATCCATTGTCAATAGCTTCTCAGTACACAAAGGGTCCTGACAATCATCTATCCTATCTATATTGGAATTTTGGCTGGCTTGATCCTGTTTAGGTCTTATATAAGTAACCATAGGTGCTGTGAGTTTATGAGTGCAATAGTCATCTTAAATCTAGAAAACAGCATTTCACGACCTCCTTCTACATCTTCCAGCTCTTACATTCCTTCTACCTCTTCTTCTGAGATGTTCCTTGAGCCTCAGTCATGAGGGATTTGATATAGGCACTCCATTTAGGACTGAGTACTCGGTTGCTTATTCTCACCACTTTGACAAGTGGTGCTTACTGCTTACCATCTACTACAAAAAGAAGTTTCTCTGATCAAGATTGAGAGCACCACAAGTTTATCTGTGCCAGAAGATTCTGAAATACTTAATATTCTTTAAGCAGGCATGACATCAATCTCTCTGAGTAGCAATACTCAAGTACCTTTGAAGTTCTCAGTATTTCAGGCTGGTACTACTGCCTGGAAAATAAAATATAATAAAAATACTACTGTCAGAAGCTCCCAGAAGCCCAATTCTAAAACTTTACACAATGTGGCTTAGAGACACCAGTTTTCTCTCATAACTTCACATATTTAGTCTCATAAAATTCTAATTGTATTTATCTTGACTACCAGGAAGCTCAAAATTAACACTCAACTACAATACAATTACAATACAATAGTTTTCAGAGTATTTTGTTCTTTTACTTCATTATTTGTATTATTTACATTTGTACAAAATATATATGCTAATGCACTACTTAAAAGAAAGATACTTTTACGATTTTAACAATAGGAAGACATTGTTACAAGGAAAATGATTATGGCATTGTACTTAATTTTAATGTGAATTAGCAGAGATTATTTAAATTTCTGTTTTGTTATTTGTAAGTGAGGATATCTAGTTTACCTAAGTTTATGGGAATTCACTTGAATTTGCTGTCAATTTACAGGGTTTTCTTTTTTGTTTGGTTTTGTTAGCTGGAGATGTAGCCCTGTAATAGGGAACATGCTTTGTATGTACAAAGCCATGAGTTTGATCTGAAACACACAAACAAACCAAAATAAAACAGGCAAAACACATATATGTTTATAAATTGATATTATTTTGTTGCACTTTGATGCCAATCAGAGTGGTGGTATTGATAATAATTTTATTTGTAATTAGAGCAAGGAGAAGCATGCTTTAAAGTTAGGGTTAAAATCTTCCGACATTTCTCTGCTGGTTTGAAAGCCTCCTAAAGGAAGCAAGTACAGGTGATATTTAGGGATATCTTTAGTCCAGAAGAGGCTGGGAGCCGAATGTTGTGGTGTTAGCATTAAAAAGTATAGAAGAATAGTGTGTGTCGATGTAGTAAATAACTACATGACTGATAGGTATTGGAAATTCTTCTAAACAGAGTACAAAGCTTTCAGTTCTGACATCTGATAGAGATTATTGCTGCCTATTACTCTCCTGTCTAATAACTTTTGTGCAGGGAGAACTCACAATTCAAGAACCTTCATAGACTCCAAGACAGGAAAGATATATTCTTCTGGATATTTGGCTTGTAAGTAGGGGGAGGAAAGTAGAAGGATCTGGGTAAAGTGTAGAAGAAAGCCTAGCTCTTAACTGGGGTTTTCAACTTCAGAAATCCTTCCATACTGGGGAAACTGGCAAGAGCAATATAGATTGGCCAAGATTTCTGGAAGATAAAAATATTGATCCCTCATAGTATGTATGATTACTCAGGTGTTTGTGTGTTTGTTCTTAGTGAGTTTTCCATTTAACTTCAGAGGTCACCTTTGGGAATGATTGAGAAGTGATAAATTTTTCAGAGTTCACAACTTTTGCTTTTGTTTTTATTTTTAGTCTAAGGGGAGATGATGGTACATGAAGATTTCTACAATGTGTTTAGTGCTCTAAAAGTTATTTTGGCTTCTGTTAATCTCAGTGATGAGAATGTGACTTTCCAGACTAGAGTTGCACAAGTTGTAAGTTTGACCTAACATTAAGTCCCCTAGAGTTATTTCTGACTTACAGAGCTCTAAAACGTAAGGCTTTGGGTGGTGATAGGAAAGAACCATAGGCAGTTTAAGCTGAACTTGAAGGAAATTACTACCACATTATGACTAATAATGAAACCCTTGCTGATGATACCTTAAATTATGGGCCACACATTAGCGAAAGTCATCAGATGAGACTTCTAATGTGGGAGGGAGGTTTATACAGAGGGATCTGCCTGTCAGAGATGAGTAAAAGCTAGGGGCCACACAGCTAGGCTTTACAATATCTGTGAGTGTTAGATAACTTCCTGTAGAATTGATTTTGAAAAAAAAAGTTTACAATATTTTGAATATGACACTAGCAGGAGCTCATTGACATATTTAATATATTTGCTAGATAATTGGGTAAGTTATAGATAGATGAATAGTTAGATGCTTGGTATACAAACGATGGTAGGGGTCTAAAGGCATTTTAAACTTGAAAACTGCCCTTCTAGTCTATGGCAATGGAAAATCAGGAATAGACATTGTGCCCCTAAAATATGGGATGGGATGCCTTCGGGGAGATATAAGAGAAGCCTTGGTTTAGTGCTTAATTTGGAATCAAGCATTATTTTAAAATGAATGTCACTGAAGACCTCGTTTGACTACCAGGATCATATCCATTTACTGGAAACAGCAATGTCAACACAAGAATTATGAAATTAAAGGAACTCATTTTGGAAAATTTCCTGTACCTGGCCCACAGATGTTGCCACCTTCATGTGGGTTCTATCTTTCTTTGCACTTCCCTGAAGCCATGTGTATATAAAAGCAACTGATAGCATGCAGAGTTCCCTGTGACTTTCTGTCTGGGCAGAAAATTCCTGCTTTAACTCAATTGTTTTCTACAGATTGGTAAGTGAACAGCAGTTGAAAAAAAAATCATGAAATTCAATGTTTTATTTTTTATAAAAGCAGGAAAATTATAGACATAAACCTTATTCATAAAGTACAGAAATAACTAGTTCATCATGTTGTGCACAGCATCCTGTTTCTCTGGTGCCCTAAGCCAGGCTGCTTCACTGGAACTCATAGCATTTATTGATCTGATTTATAGCCTGTAACTAGTTTCCAGAAATATGGATTATCCAGGCTAGGCAATATTATCCCAGAGAATAATATCCATCTCATAGAGACACAATTTCCATTCAATCTTTGCACATAGGTACAAACTCCATTTTCTTTCAAGCATGCCAAAGGACAGCAGATACTCACATGGTGATGTTAATGAATGTGTGCGATGAAGAGACTCAGTAAACACCATCTTGTTCCTGGGAGAGAGGATTCCAAGTCAATCTGTAAAAAAGTGAATTGAAGTAAAATGGATTGAAAAAGTGGGATGCAGTACCTAGTAGACCTGGAAGTTAGGGAGCTCATAAATCCCAGAAGCATTATCCAATAAGTATATATTTATAGGAAAGAGACAGTTTGACAGGCTGGAAGAAATCAGACACACCTGGGCTTCCACAGCCAACTCCCAGGACTTCTATGCTGAAGTGTAAAATGAGAGGGGGTTTGTTTACAACACAGAGTTTGATGCTGTTCTTACCTAGTTGCTGTTAGGGTCATGATAGCAGATGTCTTATGTATAATGCAATGTACATACAGTGCTTACCTCTGGGTATGCTCCATACATACTCCTTTCATTTATTTTAATGGGTTTTAATAAAAAATAAGACATAGTAGAATATTTATATTTCCAGAAGTATGGAATTATAGATTTCCAGATTTTTAAGTCCTAAGATTCTTTTCTCTCACCAGTGAAACTTATGTCATTATTATCTCTATTCCATGAATAATCTATAGCTTATTCCCTAACTGTTTTTCCCCCTAGGGGTTTACAATTTTAGATATGTTTATATATGTGTATAAGTATTTTTTTTTAATTATTGAAAGGTGAAAAGAAGAACAAGAATATAATTGAGAAATAACTTTCCAACACAGAAAATGAATGTAGCTTGCAATTGAAGGGCTGGTTTAGCATGTTTTTAGGACAGCTGTGTGGAAGAAAGTCAGAAGTTAAGGTTTTGCATTAGGGATCTGGGAGTTCAAACTCCACTCTCACTCTGAAGGGACATGTAATTGCCCAGTGTAAGAAAAGCACCTGAGAGCACTGAGATTCTAAGTTTTTTTTAATCTAATTACACATAGCAAGATGCATTTTCCATAATCATTAAAACCCTCTGTTTTTAATGTGTAAAAGTCCTTGTTAATGTGCTTTCCTCCCTACCATTTGTTGCAAGTATTTTGAAATTTCTAAGTGTGGTCCAGTATTAAGTAAGGCTTTAACACTGGGGCTGTCAGAAAACAAGTTCTCAGAGAAAAAGAGAAGTATAAATCTACTTTACATTCTAATGAAAATTATTTGGTTTTGAATTTTGGCCCAGCTGACACTGAAGACCAAAGTAGTTAAGGCAGACGGGGACCTCTCTGCACTCAGTGTTTATTAGTCTCTCCCTTATGTAACAGCAGAGATGCCATTTGAATTGCAAATTAAATGTTCTCTATAGCTCTGCGGATTCTCTAAACTGTATCAATGTCTTGAACTATCTGCCTTTTCATTTTCCAAGTTATTTCTAGCAAAACCTGCTTTAAGTGAGTAATGAAGAAAGCCTTTCTAAGACAAAGTGAGAAAGCCAAGGTTGATGGTATAATAATCACAATATTACCTCCAGCACTATTAATTTAAAGCTGGCAGAGCAAGTTAGTACAATGAATTCAGGAATCTGGAGCCATACTGCTGTGGGTTGAAATTTGAATACACACTAGTTGTGTGAGTGACCTTGTACAAATTAGCTAATGAGTTCCCAGTTACATTAAATAGGAGTCAAATCATATCTGCTTTATAGGGTAGCACTCTTTAATATACTCACATGTCTTTATATTAGAAAAACATAACTATTAGCATTCTTTATTTTATTTTCATATTTTATGAAGAAATACATTACAGATGAGGCAAGTGAGATACTGATATCTTACTCATAAACTAAATTAGAGGTAGACTCAGAATGTGAATGAGAAATTTATTCTCTATATACCAACAGGATAAATCCACTGTACTACAGATTCTCCAACAAAGGTGCCTCAACCCTCTGAAACACGTTAGAGGGGAAGATTGTACCATACTTTCTGGGTCCTCTTGGAACATTGTTTTGAATAAGTAAATACTGGCTGCAGTGTTGAAGTGTGGGTCCAAACAATATAGATGAATGGATGATGAGTTCCTGCCCGGCTTTTCTTTCTATAGGCCACGTGACCCTTCAGTTTCACGTAATTAATCACTTTCTTTGGATAAAAAGCTTAAGGTAGCGATAGCATGGTGTAACCAGGGGCGGGTGTGGCAATAGCAGGCAGGTACATGGCTGCCATAAATGCTGATGAGAACCAGTTTACCAAATGACTGCCTACCTGATGACACACAGTAGATGCTCATTTCCCAGCTTCCCTTGCGTATATCATCAAACAGATGGGATATGGGTATGACAGAATCAACATTTAGAATGACTTATTTAAAACAAACAAACAAACAAAACAGCATGAAATTCATTAGCATTCACAATAAAGTATGTACTGATATGACAAAAGCAGCCTGAATCCCCCACTCAGGGAACTCCTAAGCACTAGGAGCTCAGAACATGCATCAGTTGTAAAGCGACTTTGAGAAATAACCTTTCGCTGAGGTAAGCCTGGGAAATTTCAGAATTAATATATTAGCTCTGTTAATAATCCAAGTCCAAGTCCAGCCTGGCCTAGCCTGTTAGTGCAACAGGAAACATTCAGCCCTGAATGTACCAGGCTGAGGAAAAAAACACTCTCACCATATAATTTAGTCTCTGAAGGAGAGATCCAAAGTAGGAATAGCCACTTTTCAGACGGGAATAAAACTTAAACCAGTTAACTAATGGATCCAGGACTGAAGAATCCAAGAATGGATAAACTTACATCTGGTGTTCTCTGTAGTATGCCACGATAGTAAACATGTGATCTTTCCATACTGTGGGTAAGTAAGGTGTTATATGGGACGTAGGAAATCTCAGCAGATTAGTCAGCTAACACACTGGGTGTAAAGGGCCGATACTATGAGACACCTCTTCACACTAATTGCTCCACAGATCACAGTAGTGAAGTCCTTAGAGGTCACCACAGTGGGTTCCTTGACATACAGAGACAGTTGTTTCCAATAGGAATATTGTCTTCTACTACATTGTAGAAAAAAATGCTATTTGGGTGGAGAAGAATAGTTAACCAATTAAGGTAAGTATTGAGTTTATGAGATGGTGTCCAGAGTAATTTATTTCCATTTTTAATAGATGTATGTATTTGTGTTTGTTAGACAGGATTTACTGAATATCCCCTTGTCTTGGGATCACAATGCCATCTTTCTGTGTTGCTGTCATTTATGAGCAATGATGTTGAATGACTGTAGGAGCCTCCTTGTGTATTAGTAACTTTTCTCATGACAGCAACAAAATATCTAGCTAATGGTCTAAAGATGTCTCAGTGATTAAGGGCACTGGCTGCCTTTACAGAGGACCTGGTTCAGTTCCTGGAACCCACATGCCTTCCTACCATTTACAACTCCAGTGTCAGGGAATTCAATAATCTCTTCAGATATCTGTTGATATCAGACATGCACATGGGGTAGATACATATATACTTGGAGGCAAAATACTCATATGCATAAAATAAATATAAATAAGTTTTTAAGAAAATATCCAAAAGAAAGCAACTTAAAGGAAGAAAGATATAGATTGGCTAACAGTATCACAGGATATACTCTATCATGGAGAAGACAGCATGGCAGCAAGAGCAGGAAGCTGCTGTGGCTCACATGGTAACAATCAGGAAGCGGAGGTAGATAAGAAGCAGGAGCTATAACCCTTAAGGTCCCTACCCCTAGTGGCCAACTTCAGTCAGCCCAATAAAATCATGACCTAGAGATGGGGGGATCAAACATATAAGCCTATGGAGATATTTCACATTCATGACATAATAACAGGAGAGGCTTTTGCAAGAATAGAATGATAAAAAAATGATATAAAGCATAAAACAGAGTTGCATTTTGAGATTTGTGCTGCCTGGTTTTTTTTTTTGTTTGTTTGTTTGTTTTGTATTGTTTTCTTCAATTCAACCCAAGCTAGAGTTGTATGAAAGGAAGGAAATTCAATTAAGAAGCCTTCATATGTCCAGGCTGTAGGCAAGCTTATAGGGCATTTTCTTGATTACTGTGGAAGAGCCCAGTTCATTCTGGGTGGTTCTGCTCTTAGTCAGAGATAGGCCTGCATGGTCATAGAAAGCAAGATGAGCATGCCATGGAGAGCAAGGCAGTAAGCAGCATTCTTTCCCTGCCCTGTTTCAGTTGATGCCTTGAATTCCTGCCTTCCCTTCCCTCAGTGAGAGTGTGACCTGAGAGCTGTAAGATGAAATCAACCCTTTCCTTCCCAAGTTGCTTTTGGCCATGGTGGATTATCACAGCATCAAACATCTAAGAAGATTTTGTCAGGTCCAAAGGAACTTCCAATGCCTCAAACTCCAAAAGGCAGTCCAAGTATCAAGAAATGAGCTTAAACTGGACGATAGGATTTCTGGCTGGCAGTTAATTAAAAGCGAGCATTTCTTAGGAACTTGTGAAACCCGTTCATTCCCAGCTGCCAAAAGGAGTCATTTTCCTTACCTCTAGCAGAAGGCATCTGCTATGGCATCTATCAGCATACAAAGCCCTTGCTGGCCTCCAGGCTCCTTCAGTACATTTCAAAGTCATGCTAGCATCCTGCCCTTTGTACTCTTCCTCCACCCTAAATTCCCTTCAACTCAGTGCTTCCCTTCGCCAAGCTACTAATCCTTCTTATAACCCAGCTATCTCTCTATTCCTGCTCCTGTTCCTGATATTCTCACTATACTTTCTCCGTTCTCTATCCCATCACTCATAGATAGTGCTGGCCACATTCACTTTAACTTCTAACTCTTTCTGCTCTGGAGTCTTCCAAGAGCTTCTAGCTGTTTTTCTCCCTCATCAACAATAAAACCTTCCAATACCATGAAGTTATCATATGGTCACTTTATATAGCTTTATTTTTAGTTTTTATTTAATTGGGGGTAAATAATATTTTAATTGGTGCATATGTTATAGGTTATAGCTTAGGGGCTATATAGAACAAAGGCATTTTTTTGTAAACATAAGTATAATAAATAAGAGTATATAAGCATATCCACACACATGTTCACACATACATGTATGCATGTGTTTGTATATATACACAGATTATCATTGCCTCTGGTATAAAGAAAGAATTCAAAAGCCTTTAGGAACAGTTATTTCTTACCATCTGTAAACACAGATCCATATCTTAGCTCAGCAATGAAAAGTTTTAAGATGCATCAATATCATCAGATGCTGTTTGCGTTGATAATTTTACTCTAACAAGTAGCCCTTTGGGCATTCAATAATTTATAACAGCTTGGCACATGATTAGGAAAAGGTTTAAAATGTAATAATGCTCAAATATATCAGTTACCTTTTCTTATTACCCTTTTCCAACCCCAACTCAATCTTGTTAAAAAGAAGCAAATGCATAAAGAAATCTTTCCATATGCCTGAGCAGTCAGCCATCAGGGAAACTCAGAACTGAATTTTATGACAGTCCTGCCCAAAAGAATTTACAAACTATGGAGAAGTCATCACCGCTGCTGCTGGTTTCTTTCTATGTTTTGTGAAAATACATTCAGTCCCATCCTTGTGAGATTCTTGCACTTTGCATCTCAGTGGTTTACTCTCACTGAACTCCCACCAGCTCCAAGCATCTGCAAAGGTGTTCCATGATACTGACTCCCAAAACTTCACCCCAAAATGGCATTAATTCACTTTCTTAATATTGCTAATTAGGTGTGGAATATTCAGCTTCATGGTTTTTTTTTGGCAAGGGAGAGCTGTCTCACTGCCTTATTTATGGTTTTATGAAGTCTTTATACATAATTATTTCTGCATGTTTTTTCTTCTGGGAAAGGTGGAGTTTTGAAAAACCGCATCAGAGTTTGATTCCTTCGATTCAGGATTCGGCTTTAAATCAGTAGGACTTGTGTTTGTGTTCTGATTTCCTTGCTTTCCACGGAGTAGAGATAATTTAATGCCTGCTGTCTCCTTTGGGATTAAATCACACATATACTGCAGGATAAAATCAGATAAACTCTAAAAACAAATAAGCAAAAACTATTAGCATTCCTAATATCATTTATTATTTATGTACACCACAGAAACTAATTCCTTTTGCACACATAAATATTAAGTTGTGGCCCAATGTCTTAAACTACTTAAAAATGTCTTTTGGACACACATTTTATACTTACAGCTTCCAAGTATAATTTGCCTTATAGGTAAAAGGAGAAACCACTTAAATTATAAATATGCTATTTTGTAGGAACTTGTACACTAACCCCTATCTCATATCAAAACTTTCAAGTACTTTTCTAAATAATTTATTTGTAATTAATGTTTCAAAGGTTATGCATATGACACAGTTATTTTATGATTCATAATTTTACTATTTAGTGGTTCCTTTAAAAAATACCACTTAAAATAATTGAATTGAGTTTGAGATGCATCTTGATAGATGAGTGCTTGCCTAGCATACTTGAAGCCCTATGCTCAATCCCTGGAATCCCCTAAACTGTATATGCTGGTAAATGTCTGTAATCTCAGAACTGAGAAGGTAGACAAAAGAAGATCAGAAATTCTTTCATTACATAAAGAATTTGAAGCCAGCCTGGAATACATGTGACACTGTGCCAAAAAAAAATAATAATAATAAAAGTAAAGAGAAATAATGTAATTATGACTTTCACTTTAGAACTTAAACCAGAAACATTTATATTTTTAGCTAATAATAGGTTCTTCTTTCATATAACACAGCCCAACCACAGTTTTCCCTCCCTCTACTCCTCCTGGCTTCCCACCACCTACCACCTCCTCCAGATCCACTCCTCAGTTTTCCTTTGGAAAAGAGCTGGCCTCCTAAAGATAACAACCAAACATATCAAAACAAAGTATAATAAAGAAAGGAAAAGGCCTCATATCTCATATCAAGGCTGGGAAAGGCAACCCAATAGGAGGAAAAGCATCCCAAGAACAGGCAAAAGAGTCAGAGATAAAACTGCTTCCACTGTTAGGAGTCCCACAAAAAGACCAAACTAACAGCCATAACATTTATGCAGAGGACCTGGTGCAGACCAAGGCAGGCTCTGTACTTGCTTCAGTCTCTATGGCCTATATGAGCCCAAGCCAGAAATATTTAGGAGAAGATACATAGAGTATGTGTTTATACTTAGACAGAACATATCAAAGTATATGTCACACACTTGTGAGGATCCCATTGTAGGGTGGTACTGAGGTCAAGACTATTTTCATTACAGTGTTGAACAGTCACTTTTCCTTTAACTATGATGACATTTGAATTAATGATGCAAAGTTGGTGGCAGGTAAAGTTGATGACCCTTAACCTAAATCGTGATAGTGAACACTGAAATGCCATTTCACTCTTCTGAATCACTTCCAGTTCAAAAACAACAATATTCTTGATGAAGAAACCTAGGGAATCTAGGGAAATCTCAATTTTATCAAACCCTAGACCTAGAGAATATGTCTGTCATTCTGTGTGATACAATGCTTTTGTCTGAAGTGCAATAGCTTACTCTTTAAGTAATGTCATGACTTTTAAGTTATGAGATGAACTAGCCACTTATTCAATGGGCATAATTTTTATTTGAAAAGAGAAGAGACAAAGAAAATTATGACTATTCACAGTTAACTCTTTGGTGAACTTTCTTGATGGTGAAGGAAATGAACCTGTCACTTTAAGGAAACCCTTTGTTGCCAAGGATAAAATACAAACTTTCCAAGTAGAATCTAGAGTTTTAAGAAGCCTGAACTTACTTCTGCATGTCTGATGCCTGCCCGTTACTAGATATTAACAGAACAGACATCTGTACTGAGGTCAGGAGCGATATAAGCAAATCCCTATTTTGGGGAATATTGCATAATGTAATATACCAACATCTAGAATATCATAATAACTAAATGAATCAATAGTTATCTAAATGACTCAGATAGTATAAAACCTAGTATCAATGATGAAACACTGATCAATGTACAGAATAGGTCAATGAGTGTAACACACACACACACACACACACACACACACACACAAACACACTGTATTGGAATGCTTTCATCTTCACAATGCTAACCTTTAAGAAAAAATCTTGTCAAATTCTGTGCTGGTTCAATTATCTGAAAAAGCTATTGAAATAATTTTCAATTTAAACATATCTATGTGGCTAGATTTTCTTTACCTACTTCAGTGAAAAAATAAAACTCAAAACAGATTAAACATATAGTCAGAGATGAGAAGTCAATCGACAAACATTAGTCCAAACATTTTTCAGGAAATCAAGGGAAGCATGAAATTATACATTAAAGGACACTATTCAGAAAGAAATTTTCATTTTAGGAAGCCTACCTGTTTGTTGTGAAACAGTTTTATGTTAACATAGCTATTTTATTATCTTATAATAAATTAAATTATTCTTAAATTCTCAGTTTTAGTTTCTAATACCAAAAATATAAACTGATGTAAAGCACATCAACTATAATTCTTTGAAGTCATCAATGATTTTAAAGGATGTAAAAGCATTTGTAGACCATGAGCTACCACTACCGAGAACATGGCCAAAAATGCAGGTAAATGGGAATGCCTGTATATAGTGACTCTACCATTTGCTATCTAAAATCCCTGATTCAGACTGTATATCATAGTATGCTCATCATTAAATTGGGAATAATTGCATTAAATATCTATAAGATCACTTGCTTCCTGAAAGATTTACTGGAATAAAATAAGTATCTGCTCTTACTATGGTGAGCCTGGCCAGGGAAGGAAAACACAGACTGAAAAACTTCAATTAGAAATACTGCTAATAGGGTCAACTTAACTTATTCTAACAGCATTGGTTGTTGCCTCCAGCCTTGGGTGTACTACAGGTGTGTGGCATATACTTTCTTCTAACTCCTGTCATCTCCAAAGACAAGTCTTGGGTCTAGGATTCTGCTAGAGCCTTTCTCCTCACAGATAACATTGAATGTCTTCTAAACTACACATAGCTTGTGCAGAGTATTATTTCATTTCCATATGTGTATCCCATGTATGGCCTCTTAATGGATAATTACCATGGGTCTCATATTGATATTATTGTGAATTTAACCAAAATATATTGAGTGCAAAAATTAAATAAAGAGAGAAAAGTGTAATTAAAAGTATGTAGGTAAACAATGAACTTTATAAAGCTTTCTTCTTCCCTGACCCTTTTCCTCCATTTCATCTAACTGCCCACTCATTTTCTGCCATGGATTCAGTGTTCATATTGAAAACTTCATTTACTTATTTCTAAGGTATCAGTACCTAAGTACCTAAGACACCATCAAACTAGCCAGTACTTACAGACCAAACAGTAAATAAAAAGCTAACAGGATTCATATAAAATGGAGTGATGGTCACATACAATTACCTGAAAGATTATAACACTTCTGTAGTGTATGAACAGCAAACTTTTAGTTTAAATGATTTTTTTCAAACCTACAAAGGTTTATGGACAAATCACTTTTAGTTACCAACAAGTGTGCATAAACATCATAGTAACAAAATTCTGTTTTCCATAACCCTCTTTGTCACCAAAAACACTTTGCCATATTTTAGAGTGATATAATAATTTTGAGACTAAGTTCTTAAAAACTGAGATTTTCCATGTTTGAATAAGCTTGACATTTTGAGATCTCTGTAGCTGGAATATATATTATTGGAGGAAAACAGCTAAGTTTGCAAGGCAGCCAGAGCTTTTGACAGATAGGTGGTATGCTCCTGAGTGGAAGCCCTTCATGATGCATAAATTGGTCACACTAACCTCTCCTAGGGCTGAAAACGCCATTATCTATTCCCAGAAATTTGACAGTTTCTCCTGACTCTAATTGCAATACAGCTGTATGATAGACATTCTTTGGCAGACACAATAACTTTTCATTTCAGGAGAACTTCATAGCACTATGTAATCTTTCTGAAGACATTTTCAATGGCAATTAGGAGCCCAGACTTAATACAAACTCAAGTATGTAGTGTTATAAGTCAAAGTAATCTAGCTTTGTTAATAAGAGTACAAACACATGTGTGTGCAAGGGCAAAAAGATTACATTGCACATACCTCTCGGCCTGATGGTTGTCAATTTGTTTTTCTGTTACAAAAATCATTAGGTATATTTCAGTGTTAGATACTTAGGAGTCTAAAAAAGTATATATACAGACAGATATATAAACATGTACATATTTGTATGTACATGAACATATATATGTATATTTGTATGTACATGTATATATATACATATATATATATATAAATATATACATGTATACAGTCTCCAGTAAGAGTAAAAAGTTGCAGGGTCTGCTGATTTGTCATATCTTAGTGGCAATATGTTTACTTTGCATTGAAGAAGCACTGGGTTATATCTCCAGTATCTATTTATCTTTCCCAGTAAAAGTAGAAAATTGAGATGTAAAATATAAAAGTAAAGATAGGTGAACAGGTTTGAAAGACACTGAAATATAATGTTATAAAAGAGTAATAGATCCATAAAGCATTGAGACATTTTTCTGTGAAGGTGAGATCATTATTACTTGTTTGTTCTATCAAATTCTCTTCATACTTACTTCAAGAAGAAAAATAATATATGTATAAATGTTATTTATCTATCATTAATCATTATTTCATATACTGTAGCTAACTTAGTTTCCATTGCTGTGATAATACACTGTGACTAGAGCAACTTATAGAAGAAAAGGTTTATTTGGTGCTCACAGTTTCAGAGGGTTGGAGTTCATGACCAACATGGGGGGGGCGGGTAATGTGTGCATAGCCTTAGGGTAGTAGATGAGAACTCACATCTTAAGACACATGCGGAAGGCATAGGAAATGACTGGGGAATGGCATGGGCTTTTCACATGTCAAAGCCCACCCACAGTGACTCTCCCACTCTAACAAGGGCTACCTTGTCTAACAAAACTGTATACAAACAAACACAAATATGTACAAAGATTAGGATTACCTCCTAATCTTTATCAAATAGTTCCAGCAACATGCGACCAAGTAATCAATTGTTTGAACCTATGGGAGGATTCTGATTCAAATCTCCACACCTACCTTGCCAAATGAACTCTGAGAAAATACGCCACATAATGGATATGGACATAATTTGTAAAATTTTGTATTCCTTAAGTGAAAAAATTATTAGCTTGTCATTAGAGGCAGTTGGAGATAACTTCAATGTCTATTCTAGTCTCACTATCCCTGTAAGAACACCTGAAAACAACTTTAGGAAGTAATATTAGTATAGGTTGTTCTATTATTGTGTTGATGTCAACTAGAGCAAAGTAAATAAAGGCTTTAAAAAATGGGGCTGCAGCTATGCCACAACTGTCATTATACAGGGCCCAGGGTTTTACCCCCAGATAAAACAGTCAACTTACCAACTAAACAAATGAACAAATACACTGAATTTTTGCATTGCCAAAATTTTAGATGCACTTCAACATTGCAGGCACTCACAGACAGCTTTTGTTATTTAAAGTGAAGTGTCATGTTCATGTTGTGATCTGAGCACTGTAATTTTTCTTCTCTCCAACATAAATGACCGAAGGGCAGACCTTCTTAAAGACATTTTTCACAGTAAAATGCATCCTAGGGTAGTAAAGCTAACCTGCTGTCAAGATTCCTAGCCTGTCCTATTTGCTAAAGAATAGGTCAACATTGTTTCACTGTTGAGTGCATAGTCTATACTTCTATTTTTGACACTAATTAGAAAACAAAGATTTGTTGTACATGAAGGCGACTTCTATTTTACAAAATTAAATGTATAGTTCTTCACAAAAATAAAAAATTAATCTCCATAGATATACAAACAATACATGACAAAGTTCAACTTGCCTTCATGATAGAAGTCCCAAAGGAACTAGATTTAGACAGATCATATCATATGTCAACATATTAAAGTACATGTGACAATCTACACCCAACATGTACTAAATAGGGACAAATTGAGAGCAGTGACATGAATACGGGTTAGACCAGAATTTCAACTCTAAGTAATCACTTACTGAACAAATGATCTTGAGTGTGTGTACAATATAAGCCCAATTAATAAAGCCTACAACTTTGGCTCTCTTTTCTTCATCTTGAAGGCCAGAATGAAAGATCTAACTTTGAATATACTTGTACATCTTTGGGCATGCTTTAGAAAGAGACTTTTTAGTTACTTGGCCATGAATGTCTAGAAATAGGGCAGACCATAAAATTTGTCTGTTTCCAGATACAATTTTAGACAGTTCTATAGAATTGTTAATACTTCATGTGAGAATTTAATCTAGTTCCATTCTAATCATAGAGGAGAGTCATTAAAAAATACGGAATTCAGATAGTGTTGCTGGGAATCTTGAGGTATTATTTGGTGTTGGAAGAGGTATTTTGATGTATCTTTGTGGTTACTGTTTGTTTTCTGTCTTTTTTGGGGAAAAAAAAGTGGAAAAATAGATTAAAACAGAGACAACACATGAAACATATTTTGTTATGTTGTGTAAGATGTGGTGATAAGATTGAAAGCTGCTTCTAGCTCCAGGCACCTTTGATAGCAAGCTGCCTTTCCAGATCTGTCACTAAGTGTCACCAGTGATGGTTTTTTTTTGTGCAGCCGGGACAGATCTGAGTTCCGCCTGCCATGGGTTGAAATCACCTTTATTATCTGAGCTGTCCATCTGTGAGTGTGCTGTGTATTTGCCTGTATGTTTTCCTTTCCAACTCCCCCAGTCCATTTCCAATACTGAAGGTGATGTAGGAACTGATAATGGAATGACCTTGAGGCCAAAAAAATGTGGCGTGAGTAACGTTCAATAAAATGGACTATGACAGGTATTTCATAAAAGACGTTTGTGAACAGATGACTTCTTACAAAGAAAATAAACTAACATTGCTTTGTTGTTCGGGTGCCAAAGTGATTTGCTTTTCTCTGCTCTAGCAGCTTCTGATTGACTTTTTTCTCTTGTGAAAAATGAGGGAAAGAAGAGAAAAAGATTGCTTTATGTGAGCCATTCAATAAGAAGGCAGACCATTAATTGTTATTTGTCTTATTTTGCTACTTCTGTTCATGCTAAGACAAATAACTTCAATTTGATTAAGTTTCAGGAACAACAGCTATCATCACAGTGAATGCTGGCTGAGCACATGCATGCCATCTACATTACTATACTACCCACATTATCTAATTAGTCTAGAAAGTCCATGGGGAGCTAAAGATATTGGAGGATTAAGAGAGATGACCAAGAAACAGTGGAGTAAAATCAAGAATCAAAACTAAGCCTCTCAAAGCAAACAAACAAACAAAAACAAAAACCATTTGTACTCTTGTTTGTTACTTCTTTTGGAAGTCTATTTCCTGGAGAAAGCATGGAGCCAAATTCCAATGAAGAGTGCAGACTTAAATGAGGAAGCGATACAAATGCCAAGAGAATAAATGTTTACATGGAGATAACATCAGACACAGAGGCATTGCATCAGACTATAGCATGGAGAGAGCAACATGGAGTCTGGGGCATACAAGGAAATTTGCCCCTTTGAGAAGAGTTGTCAATATGTAGATTAAACTAACTAGCAGTATAGGGAATACAATCTTCAATTATCTGTTTGCAAACTATTTTTTCAAGATAAGCTAAAACCAGTTTTGTGTGACCTTTTGCTAATTGAAAAATAAATATAGCTGTAGATTTATATCTATAGCTGTAAATATATTAAAGGATTATATATATCAGGAGAATTGCACCTGGAGAGAAATTAAGTAATCACACCTACAATAAATATATATGAGCAGAGAAGTTATTCTGGCCTCAATTAGATTACCACACCATTGCATACCAACTTAGGATACTGAGCAAACTTCTTGATGTCTCTGAGTACATCTCATCAGAATGTTGTTTAGACATTATTGCTAAACCTTCCAAATTTATGCAGAATATTTAATGATATAAAATGTATAAACTGTTTGAACAAGATTAGGACACAGTTGACCTCATCCTCTTCCCCCCTTTCTTGTCTGATATGGGAAAATAGATTTTGAAAGCATCTGGAATATCTTATAGAGAAAATAACACTTGACAAGAACTTAAAGGAAGAGTACTATCTGAATACTTCAGATGAAAATGGAATGAAAAGGTTTCCTGCAGAAATAATATCAGCAAATTCCCAAGTGCTAGGAATGTTTGTTACAATCACTTCTCTTATAAAACTGATACACAATGTGATATAAATACCAGGCAGGAGATTGAATTTGAAATACAAATTTTGTCCACATTGTAAAGGACTTTAACTGTCAGTGAATATATCTGTGGGTGAGAATGCAGCAAAGAACCAGTTTTTTTTTTAAAAAAAAGTGTGGAGTGATATAATCAAGTTGACTTAGATCATATTAATCATATATCACCAAATATTCAGAGAAAGGTTAATGGGTATGGTCATTGAGCTATTGTAAATAAAAACAGGGAAAATCTGAAAGCAATTTCAAGAGGTTCATGAGAGAAACCTTGACAAGTTTCTAGACTTGTCAAGACCTAGAACCTAGACCAAAACCTAGACCAAATCTAGCCAGATCTAGAATGACAAAATAGTGAAGGAATTTGTATCCATGAGTACTCAAATATTTACTTGTTTCCTGGCTGCTTATATAATGACTTGGGATAAATTGTTAGTTTCTTCATGTATCAAAAAACAATAAAATATCTAGTACTAGAGTTGCTTTGAAATTTAGATACTATTTCTAAGTAAGATAGCCCTGACCTTATGTAGTCTCTTAATAAATACTAATCTCAATGTTCTACATATCCAACAGGGTATTGAATGGAGTGTAATGTAACTTTTTTTGCCCTTTCATGATAGATACAGGACCCTTATTACACCTAGCTATGCTATTTGCCTTTCTCCAAACAAACATTTCAGCAGGGGGCTGAGGATACATTTCAGCTTCCTCTGTCTTCTCAAGGAATATTTTTATAGAGAAGATTTGCTTTTACTAACCTCAGTGTGCTTTTTAAAGCATCCATGATTGTATATATATTAAAATATTAGTTATTTAAAAATTCAAAGGCTCTGGATAATACCACATTAAAATATAGAGAACTTTAGGAAGCCAAGAAGCTGAGAAGAAAGTTGTACATCACGAGATTCCTGTAGAATGATGAAAACTAAAACAGAAAGTGGAACTTATTTGAAAATTTGGGCTGCGTGCAAGATCTAATGTAGCAGAACATTTTTAATAATTTTTTTGATTGGATACCACTTGGACTTCTGAGAAATTTGCTTGGAACATAAAAGAATGCAGGGGCGGTTGGCTGCTGGCAGTTGGTGGGTTGACTTGATAGATAGTAGTTCTCTCTGCAGCTCTTGTTATCCAAGCTAAGGACAGCCAAAAAGGGCAGTGAATATTTCTTTCTATCTTTCAAGGCTGCCTGAAAGAATAGTGAAGATCTTTCTATCTTTCTTTCTTTCTTTCTTTCTTTCTTTCTTTCTTTCTTTCTTTCTTTCTTTCTTTCTTTCTTCCTTCCTTCCTTCCTTCCTTCCTTCCTTCCTTCCTTCCTTCCTTCCTTCTTTCCTTTCTATCTTTTCTGAGCTAGAGGGTAAAAATGGTATAGTGGGAATCAATTACAAGTTAGGAATCTGTTACAATAGCTTTCAGTAACAAGTGATGCCCAATGTGGGGCAGGAAAATAAGGATAAAACGGATAATGAGAAATTGATTTGATTTCAAGTGTAGTAGAGGGAAAAACAGAGGACAGCAAAGTATTTATAGTGGTTGTTATCACTGAGATATATACCACATTGCTCTCAATAGTGCTTTTCTTTTTCTTTTTCCTCTTTGCTTCTATTCCTTTTTAAAAATGTTAAGGAAGTAGCTATGCAACTAAAAGAGTTGTGGGGGCATTGTAAAGGGCCAAGAGAGGAGGCAGAATGAAAGGGAGAGCAAGGAGCCTCAGTTTTTTCTATCTCTTCAGTTAAAAAAAAAAAGAAATTGGTGGAGCTAATAGAAGAAATAGAGGGAAATTTGGAAAAGAGAAAGAAATGGCGGCACTACTAAAAGAAATATAGGGGGGAATTAGAAAAGGTGGAGACAAGGAAAACGGAGGAACTGAGGACACACCTAGGCTCATTCCCAGTGACAGGGAGAAGGATGTTCCCCTGAGTAGATAAAAGGGAGGTGATTGTACAGCGTGATGGTCCTGATAGGAATGTAATGGAAGATTTTGCGGAGGAGAATGATCACATAAGGCAGCCCTTCCCAAGAAGTGTCTAATTATGAATCCTCAGCTCCACCTGAGGTGGAAAAAAGGTAGCTTTGGGTCAGGAAATCACCTTACAATTTCTGGTAGTGAGCCAGCATATTCCAGTTCATAGGGATATCCCCAAGTTTATAATGAAATACCACCTGATAGAAATGAATGATTTAAGGTTATTAAAAAAAACTGTGGTGTTGTATGTCATGCATTCCACCTATGTAAAACGGGTGCTGGATAACTGGGTATTGCAGCACCACATGGCGCCATTCAATTGTAAATTGTTAATATCTATACTAAAGGTAGTTCCTCAGCTTTAATGTATAATCTGGGGGAGAGAAGATGCAGTGAATATGGAAAAGAAGAATGGGGCTAGAGAAATAAATATAATCCAAAACTCAGCTCCTTGGTGGCAATCAGTATACTGAGTTACAAGAAAAGGTTCAGTTTGATAACATGACTGTTGTGGAAGTTTTAGTTATTTATAAAAATGTTTTATGCACTATTGGGTGAGGAGCTAGCTTAGGTCTTGGCATTCTGTATTGTTTAAAGGTGTTGGATTTCTGTGGGGGATGTTGATTGATAATGATCTGCACCTGAGGAATTCTAAAAACACCTGAGTTCAGATGCTTGGGCCACTGGCAGTATGACACTGGCCATGACAGCCGTTCCCTCTGCTTAGGTCTAGCAGAGTTTGCATGTATGAGAATGCCTCCTTTTCTTCCGTGCTGAGCCACCCTGTAGGGGTACAAATACACATGACCATAGAACAATGTCATTTAGCAGCTTTATGAGCTTGGGGAAAAATACACAAAACAAGAAAAAAGTTCACCTCATTCGCAAAAATTATACAAGGCTCACGTGAAGCCTTCAGAGACTCTTTTAAAAGATTAACTACAGCAATAAATACAGCTGTCTCAGATCCTGATTTGAGAAAGATGCTGACTGAAACCCTGGCATTTTAAAATGCCAGCACAAAGTGTAAGAAAGTTTTAGGGCCATTAAAAGCAAATTCTGCACCATTGGATCAATGGGTCAAAACTATGCAGACTGATTCCAATACTTACATGGCTGCTGTGATAGAATAAGCTAAGTTAAGGGGATGAAATACCAAAATGTCTGATGATTTAACTGTGGAAGCCATGGCTATTCGCGTACAGAATGTGACCAAGCTGTTTCTAAAGTCAATGGTTTCTTTAAATATTGGTCAGAAAAAATGAATAGATTTCAGGGGGTGTGCAGATGATGTGGAAAGGGTCAGCACTGGGCAAATGAGTATAGATCCAAGAGAGATATACAGCAGAATTCTTTGCCAAAGGGATCTGAGCTTGGGCCCAGGAGAAAAACGGAGCTGTGTCCTGTTAGCACTGGGGTAGTATGCAGACCCAAAACCCCAAAATTCATTTTAGAGATCTGATGCATGCTATTGAAGGCAGTGCTGCACTCAATCTGGCTATAGACAGACAGATTACCCTATCCCCAGTGTCCAATGCTATAAAAGTGCTACTGGATTTATGGTCTTCTTCCCTAAGGGACAGTTGAAATTATTCTAGGTAGAGGCAGTTTGACATTAGAGGGGTTCATTGTGCATCCTGAAATTAGAGAGTGAGATTTCAAAGGAGAAATTAAAATCATGGCCCATGTAACAAGAGACCTGCGGTTTAACACAAAGGATAGGATAGTGCAGCTGTTTCTATTTTCCTATATCAAAAGAAAGAGTGGGCAGATTTGGAATCACTTTGACACAAGTGTGATAGCAGGCTGTCATTAATGATAAAATGTGCCAAAATTAAAAGTTCAAACAAATGGCATTGAAATCGAAGGGTTGATGGACACAGATGTGGATATAACAATAATTTCCAAAGAATCATGGGATTCAAATTGGCCTCTTTAGGAAGTATCCACATGGTTTATAGGGATTGGGAAATTATCCCATGTTAAGCAAAATATGAAATGGATTACATGTACGGTACCTCAGGGCCAAAAAGGAAAGTTTAGGCATTATGTGACTGACATAGCGTAAATTTATGTGGAAGACATTCATTGCAACAATGAGGAAATCAAATTAATATCACTTTTATCCCAGAAGAGGTACATAAAATAAGGTCTCAAAGGGAATATGCTCTTATTAAGGGAGATGCACAGGCCCTACAGCTTGTCCAAAAGCTAGACACAAATAGGTATTGAGTTCCCAATGACAAAGGGGGCCATAGCTGAAAATACACCAACTGCCCTACCCTTAAAATGGTTAACTAACAAGCCTGTATGATGCAGCAGTGGCCCTTAACAAAACAAAAAGTACAGGTACTTGAACAGCTGGTAGAGAAGCAGTTAAATGCTCAGCATATGCAAGAGTCTGCCAGCCCAGGAAACTCACTTGTATTCGTTATACAGAAAAAAAAATGTGAAAAATAAAGTATGTTGACTTGTTTTTAGGGTTGTAAACAAGGAGATTCAGCCCAAGTGTCTGCTACAGCCTGAAATTCCTTTGCCTTCATTATTACCTTTATTACCATTATTACCTAAATTGTGGCATCTGATAGTGATTGATTTGAAAGATTTTTTTTTTTTATTATCCTCTTTCAAGAACAAGACAAGGAAAAGTTTGTATTTACAGTTCCCACCTATAACAATACTCAACCTGTCAAAATGTATCAGTGGGAAGTCCTTCCCCAGTGAATGTTGAATAGTTCAACTTTATGTCAATATTTTGTTCAACAACCATTAGGACTAATTTGAAAACTATTTCCCCAATCTATAATTTACCATTATATGGATGATATTTTGTTGGCTGATTCAGAGGCAGATACTTAAAACATGTTTGATAAAAAAAAAAATCTTACCTTGTTGGGGGTTACAAATTGTTACTGAGAAAAGAGAGAGGAGGTTCTATAAACTATCTAGGTTATAAGGTACATCAACAAAGGATTCAGCCACAAAATGTACAGCTTAGAAGAGATCAGTTGTGAACTCTTAATGATTTACAAAAATTATTGGAAGATATCAAACCCACAATTTGATTAATTGCAATTGTTAAGTAATTTGTTTTAAATGTTGCAAGGAGAATCTAACCTAGCTAGTCCAAGACACTTCAATCTGGCAGGACACCCAGTTATAGAAAGATCTAATCAGAAATCAAAGGAAATGCTTGAAAGACAAAAGGGAATAACAAAGACTCTCAGAGATAGATTACATAGTACATTATTAATTTTAATTTTCTGAATGTTAATGAGACAGGAACAACAGTGGCTGAGAGACATTGGACAATAGAAAAAACTGAGAGTTAAGTCAGCCCATATTTTATAAAGAAAGACATGTTAACATCTGAATGGAAATCAGGACAAATATTGTACTGAAGCAAGAGGTATGTCTATATTTCCAGTGAAATTAGAAGGTGTGGGTACCATCATAAAGATTAGATTTGAGTTGGATAGTTCTCTCTAATATGCTGACCTCTGATCCAAAAAGAATGACTATGGAAAGAAGTTGTTTTTAAAAGATAGAGCTCTCTAATGTTTATATTAAAGTACAAAAAGCTAAAGGCAACAAAAATTAGCCATGGTTCCACCTGACTCCAACACCAGAGACAGTGAAGAGTCTGAATAAGATGAAGAATATGAAGCTTTGATTAAAAAAAAAAAACAAAACTATCCCTGTGTGAATCTCACTTTGGCTGCTTTGGAACAGGTGGCCGGCGGTCATCAGAAGGTTCCAGGAAAAGATAATGAGAGTGATGGCCCACAAAATGCCAATCACAGCAAATCTGATACAACCTCCAAAAGTCCCAAGATTTCCCATGACTTATACAATGGCTGACAGTGCATTAGTCCTGAGGAGACTGTGGCTTCCTTTTTAGAGGAAAGAGAAAACTTCTGGAAATAGAGTAAAGCACCACAAAGCTAAAGTTCCAGGCATTTAAAGGAATAGGCTGTCTCTATACAAGAGTCAGTGGACAAAATGTTGAAAGAGACTGTTGCCTTTAGTAATATCAGTGAACATCAGAGTTCCTTGAAACATGAAGATCCCTACAGCATTTTTATAGAAAATGGATCCAAGTGTATTAATGGCTCACCAATTGTACAAATGGCTCACTGACTTCATGTCAAACAGCAAAGAAGGTGAATAGCCCAAACCACATTCAACCTATAAGGCAAGAGTATACTTTTGAGAGCCAGAGCCATAAAGTAGTGTCTTCTACTAATTTTGGCAAGGAAAATAAAATCCTCTCTTGTGTTTTCTTTTGGTAATGCATCATGCATGTATGAATGCAAAGGATAAACTCTTAAAGATCAGAAAGGAAAAGAGGTGGCCTGTCAAAAGGCTGCAAAGAATAAATAATCAACATAGTACAGCTTATGTCTTAGTGATAGGGGAAAGTGTACCAGGACATTTTCAATATTTTTTTTTTGTCCTGTGTAGCATTTCTTACAATTGGATGTCACTTGGACAAGATATAAAGATATAAAATGCCATAATTTTACAAACATGATTCTAAAGTTTTCTGAATTTTTTTTTAAATATCTTATGTGCTTCTCAGAAGACTTTGCTACCCAAGTTGATAAAATAAATGCAAAAATGCTTTTGTTTCTTAATCCACAGTTGTTCTGGCTTGAAATACAAGATTCTTGGTGATTGTATTTCTGCAGTGCTGGACAATATCATGCCCAGCATGGTTCCATTAGGTGTGGAACTCTTCAGTGTGAGGAAGAAACACTCCTTACATATATGCTCTCTGAAAATGTTACTTTGTGAGAAAGAGCTGTCCATTTGCAGTAGTTTGTGTAATAGGTGACATGTTGGAATAAAAAAGGAACAAGTTCTGTGATGGGTGCCACCTATAAAAGGTGTTCCCCTTGTGAATACAAGGATGTCCTTAGAATTAGATACTAGGGCTGTCAACCATTTTTGAAAGGTGCTGACTCAGGGATCTAAATCATGTCAACTTAGACATGAGCTTTGGTGTGATCCTGTGCAGAGATCAGAATCTCCTCTGCCTTAAATAAGCAAACACAACAAAACCTTGAGGAGCATCTAAAACTGCTGCTATCTGCTATGTCTTCTGGCATATGGCTGGCTTCTCACACCCTGTCACCTCCTTGCCAGTGGGCCAGATATGAAAGGAGCCATCTGAGGGAAAGGTTTTCTTCTGATCAGGCTCCTCTCTTGGAGAAATTCTCTTCACATCTGTTCCTCTGGCTGGAGTCACTGGCCGTCACCAGGATCGAGATCCCATACTCTGCTTCAGGAGCCAAGAAAAAGAGGAAATGGAAGCAGCCTTCTCCACACAGTCAGATGGCAGCAAGCGTCATAAAGCTGTTTCAGGGTGCAACTGATAACTGACAGGTGATCTATATTCGGGACATTGCTAAGCATAACAGTTCCTTTTTCTTTTAAAATTCTGTCGAACTATTGAATAGTGATGCCAAGGAGATTACTTAGAGAATGTGTCTCAGACAGATTATGATCTTAATATAGTACAAATCAATTAGAATTAAAAAGTATTAGGTACTTGGCCATGAAGCAACTTAACCAAGCACTTCATTTGTGGTGCCTCTTCAATCCTTTTAACTCTTTTCCACACCTTTAGATAAGAAACTGAACATAGAGAAATAAAAATTTTCCCAAGTATTTATCCTTTGATAATATGTATTTTTTAGTTTTCCCAGCATTCTAATTTATATTGAAAAATCATGGAGTTACAGTGGGACCATGCACAATAGTGAGCGGGCATGCTGAAACAACCATTTGATTGAGGAAGAAACTGAGGTAAAAATTATATGAATGGCAGCCCCAGATTTTAATGCTAGGCATTTAGGAGTATTCACAACAGGTCTGGTTTCAAGTACAGTTTTCTCCTTTAACAGTTGATGGAACTTCCACACTTCTTATATAAAAGGCAGACTAAAGAGTCCAACATCAGACAGATGGTGCTAGAAGGGAAATGGGTTTATTTGGAGTTTGCCAGATTTTTCCCTAAGATCTTAGATTCTTTAGCTGAATAAATAAATAATATAAGAATGGAAATACAAAGACTTTGTGAGAATTAAGAATGGTTTATGGATGGCTAGAAGAATGGCTCAGCGGTAAAGAGCACTTGCAGGAGGACCAAAATCGGATTCCCAGGACCTCAACACATGTGGGGGAAATATTCAAAAACATAAAAGAAGTTTTAAATTAAGCATGATTTATTGATGTGGGGTGATGGCTCATTGGTACAAATGTTTACTCTGAAGCATGAGGACTCCAACTCAAATCCCCCATACTTACATTAAAAGTTGCACATGGCTTGAAACTCTCCTTACCCCACACTGAAGGGCAGTGATGAGAGGTTGCCTGGGACTGACTGTCAGTTGCCTCACTCCAGATTCAGTTAGAGACCCGTCTAAGAGAATTAGATGGAGTATTCATGAAGCTGAACACCAGTATTCTTCTCTGGCTTGCTTCCCATGAACATGGCACCGCTATCTTCAGACACAAGTGTGCATAACCACACAAATACACACACACACACACACACACACACACACAATATACACAAGAGGAAAAGAAGAATGATTCATCACATTTCTATCACTATTTCTAAACTAGATATTCAAATATAGATGCTAAAAATAATAAATACTTAGAAAGTAGAAACAGTCCCATGAATAATTGAAGTAAAATGGAAAGCTGAAGAAGTAAGAAATAAAATGTATAATTAACTTGCTCCCTGGCAAATTAGTATAATGGCACTAAGATTCTTTTCATATAGCTGTCCCATCAAATACCAATCCACATCTGAATTTTAATTAATTTTTAGTATAAATGATGCAAACAAAATAATTCATTATCTTGTTAAACTTACTAATAAGTATGCTTATGCTATTATATCTGGAACTTTCCTCTAAATTTGTCATTGGTTATAGTTAATATATAGGAAAACCCCTAATTTTACATTAATTTTACATTGAGCAACTTA
This sequence comes from Cricetomys ansorgei, assembly GCA_026225945.1. Taxonomy (NCBI): domain Eukaryota; kingdom Metazoa; phylum Chordata; class Mammalia; order Rodentia; family Nesomyidae; genus Cricetomys; species Cricetomys ansorgei. The sequence goes on from JAMJFZ010003206.1 coordinate 1,141,646, forward strand.
CTAAATTATTAGTTCTAACAAATTTTTGGTAGTCTTTGGAGTTTTCTATTATGAAAAAAGGAAAAAATTTCCTTTGCCTTCTAATTTAGATAACCTTTATTCTTCTATCTTTCTTAAAATTCTCAACTGGGTGTTAGTACCATGTTTAGTAGTGATGAATGAGCCTCTTAGGTTTGTTTATATACTTAGACTTATTTAGAGGGAAAGTTTTCAACTTTCACCATTGTGTATTTTCACATTGGTAACAGTTTTTATACATGAACTTTATTGTTCTACAATAATTTATTTTTATACCTAGCTTGTTAAGAGTTTTATCACTAAATCTGATATTTTCCAAGCATTTTTTGAAATCATCTCATAGTAATTAGCCTTGACTCTAATAATATCATGAATGACATTGACTGACTTACATATGTAGGATGACCCTCACACTCTGGAAATAAACCTCATTTGACCATGATGTATTATCCTTTGAATAGCCTGTTGAATCTTATTCATTAACATTTTGAGTGAATTTTGCACAGCTATGTTTACCAGGATCATGGATCTATGAGTTTCTTGTACTTTCTTTGTGTCGCTCTTGTAGTAAGGTAATGGCGACTTTATAATTTACATTTGGGTATGTTTCTTCTATTTTTCAGAAGAGGCTAAAAAGAATCATTGATAATCCATGTAAAAGTGTTTCACAGAAATGAAATCATGCAGTCCTGGAATTTTAATTGTTGAGAGCTTTTGGTTATCTTTTTACTCTGTACTCACTATATTTGGTTCTAGTTTTCCATTTCTTGTTGACTTAGCTTTAATAAGTTGTATTGCTTTGGAATTTATCATTTTTCTGGGTCTCTAATTTTTGACATGTAGATATTTAGTGTAATAGTGTCAGTGTCACATAGGATCTGCTCTTTTTATCAGTAAAGCACATCAGTAAATTTCTTGAAATCATTATTGCTTATTTCAGTTACAATTGTATTTATTTAGTTGGTAGCCAAATTCTCAGGTAAATGTCAACAAATTTTGCTTCTAAGAGAACCTGTGCACATTTTCATTGGAGATATTTAGCTTGCAATGGTAAAAAGGAACACTCACTCTAATCAATTGCTGTGTGTGATTCCATATATAATAGCTTTACAAAACTAGAATCTGCCTTCTCCAGAAGTAGTGTTTATGTAGAAACAGCTTGCTATCTCATAATGCCAAAATATCCCACTCTAGTAATATTTTAAAACATGGTTGGAGGTCATATTTGAATGTATCACCTCTGTAATTAAAAATCTCACCTCCATCCCCAGACTAGCAAGATCATGATTACAGCATCCACCCAGCTCTTTGAGGTACACAAACTATGCGAAAGGAACATTCCTTTTAGACATCAGACAACACTTAGAATAAAGACTCTGAGTCCATTTTGTGTTTGATGGTGACCTTGTAAATTTCCTGGACCCTTTGGAACCATTTTCTTTGACTATGAAACAGTGGTAAAGTGTAACCTGGCTCACAAGTTTCTGTGAGAACAAAAAATATGTTAATGTACCTCAATTATACAGTTAGAAAGTACAGCCTCTGGAGTCACACTGCAAAGTTTGACCCTGAGCTTCAACAAAGACATGAACACAGATTAACCTTGAGCAAGCTATTGAACCTCCTCATAATACGTTTCCTCATATGAAACTTGCATAGGCAAGTTTTGTATCCCATGGGCTACTAATGGGATCACTGACATGACTAAATGAGATGATGCTTATCTGATGCTCATTACTCTTACATAATTATACAGTGTTGTTAAAATATCTATTTGAAAATTTTAACATTTTTATTGAAAAATTCTTTCATACAATATAATTTGATCTTGGTTTCCCCTCCCCCAATTCCACTCAGATCCTCCCTATATCCCTACTCAAACAACTTTGTTTTCTCCCCTGTCTGTCTGTCTATCTATCTATCTATCTATCTCACTTTAAAACAAACCAAAAGACAAGAAATATAAAACTTCATAAAACTACAAAAATGGAAATCAAAATATACAAGCTATAAAACAATAAGACAAAAAATGCCCAAAGAAAAATGAAACAAAATGTTTTCAAAAATATCGTGTTCATTTTGTGTTGGACAATTACTCCTGAGCATGGGGTATTCCCTAATGTATGGTTAATATACACAGTGAGACTCACTGGAGATCTTTCCTTTGCCAGTAGGCAACAATTGCAGATAGCCTCATCTTTAGGGTTGGAAGACTGTGTCTACTCCCCCATCTCAACATTGAAAGCCTGTCTGGCTTAAACCTGTGCAGGCTTGTGGATGCTGCCACAGACTTTGTGAACATTTATGTGTACATCAGTCCTTTTGTGTCTAAAATACTTTTTTCTTAGAGTCATCACTCACTGCTGGCTTTTACATTTTTCTGCCTCTTCTGCATAGATCCCTGAACCTTGAGGAGAGGGATTGATGAAGACATCAAATTTAGAATTGACTTTTAGAACTGTTGCAAAGTTTCTCACTCTCTGCACATTGTCCAGTTTTGGATCTCTGTGTTAATTTCATCTGAAAAAAAAAAACTTATCTGATCGCAAGACATTGATCTATGGGTATAGCAATATATCATTATGAGTTGTTTTATTACTATGTTCCTTTAGCAGAATAATTGTATTAGGCTATTTTTATAATTTACAAACTATGTGATAAACTATTAAATACCATGTTAGTTTCATTATGGCTTTCCCCCCATAATTAATTAGAAGAAGCCTTCATGCTTGCTATCTTCACCAAGATTCAGCACTTCGGAGGGCATATTCTGCTTTTCCCAGCATGCAGTTTCACACAAAATAAGGACTGAGACACATTTAATAGTATGAATGACTCAGCGATTGTAAGGAAGGTGTCAAAGGTGTAATTCAGTGCATTTTAACATTCATTGCATGTGGTTTATGAGAAGTCAGTCTCTGTTCCATTGCTGTAAGAAATACAGGGAACAAGTCCAGTACTTGCCTTGAAAATTATCATGTAGTTTGGAAAGCAACCCAAAACAAGTCTTTCTAACATGAGAAAGCTAGCAAGTATTGTGTTTTACTTTCCATGCCTGTCATGGTCATCTAGAAGCTCTTTAAATATATGGCCCCAAGAAACACATGCATTTCTTTGGACTTACAAAATAAACTAATCATGGAAGTCAAGGCATGTCTCCCATTTCTTATAGCCACAAATTCTCTGTATAATGCTTGGTAAAACAATTTGCTATCCAGGTTCTAAATACTCTATGTCTAAATTATTTGTTGATTTCATAACATTTGTATCTGTAAATTTTATCCATTCCACTACAAACCCCAAATTGTATTCTAGTGTACTTTGTTACTATGAATATTCAAGGAATATATGACTCTTCCTATCAAGGCATTCTTTACCACTTTAAGTCCTCCGATGTGTCACTCAGAGTGATCCACAAGTTTCTATCTCGTCCTTCAAATTTCTACATGATGTAACTCTAACTTCTATTCATCTCCCCTTATTGCATTCCTATCCAGTTACTCTAGCCTCGCTGCTGTTCCTCCCAACTCACAGAATTTCCCTAATCCTCTCTGCCTACAAGGCCCAATCCCCTGAAAGTTTCATTTTTCCTTTCTTTGAGATTCTTGCTCAAATGATATCTTAAAAGTTTCTGCCCTAAACCCTTTATGTAAAATTGCTACCCAGTTTACTTATTTAGAGAACTTTCATTTTATTTGTGAATCTCTTTTGTTCTGAATTTATTCATGCATGCATTTATAAATCTATGTGGGGTTGCTAAGCTGTGCAGTGCATTACGGTTTTCAGGGAGATCTTGAGGATGTAATGGTAAACAAACTAGGTGCAGAAACTGTACTCAAGGAATTGAGTCTAGTAGGAAATACCCCCGTACAATGACTGTTGGTTATGATATTATGCAAAGTGAGTCCAACTTAGAAGGACAAACGTTACATGTTTTGTCTTATTTGCAGATCTTAAATAGACACATAAAACCATTTATATAGATTTACATATATATAATATACATATATTTCTTCTCATATATATATAGTCAAATATATATGAGCTATGTTATTATATAGATACACAAATAGATATATGTATATATGCATATACATATATATTATTCCTTTTCATTATCCCCACTGTTAATTCTTTTCTGTCATATAATAGATATATGTGTGTGTATGTATATATGTGTATATATATATGCATATATATGTGTATGTGTGTGTATATGTGTAGATGTGTAGATATATGTATATATACATATATACACATATGTATTAGATGTGTGACAGTGAGGATAATGAAAAGGAATAATAGAGAAAAAGGAGAACAGAGATAGGGTGCATATGATAAAAATATATGATATGCTTGTACAACAATGACTATGAAGCCAATAAATAAAAATTATTTTTTAAAAATAATTGCTTTGTGCTCTGAAATTCTTGATGTGTAAACAACAATGATACAGAGGCATGAGGAATCTTGCTGGAGGTTGAGGAAATATTCCTTGAAAGTGATTGTAACTGATACTTTGAGATGGGGTGCAAATTACTTAGGTGAAGGAAGATAAGAAAACTTCCCAGTCAGGAGAAAGAACAAGTTCAAAATTTTAGAGAAAGAAAAAGAACATTAGACTTCAGAAGTCTGATGAATGATGAAGGTCACTCATTATGTATAGACTAGTTGCCTTTAATGGAGAAGAAAGAAAGAAAGAAGAAACTGAAGAAGAGGTATTAGGTGGTGTGGTATGAGCAATAGGGAAAACTATGAGCAAGTTACAGGGCCTGATACTGTTGTAGAAGTGATAGGAGATGTTTCAGGGTTTGTATGAAGTTAAAATGGTCTTGATAAAATTTATTGGGATTTGTTAAACTACTTTTTTGCTTGGTTGTTGGATTACTTTGGGTCCCATTATTGATAGGCTGATAAACAGTCTAGTAGAATTACGCTCTATTCAAGCTACAAATTCTACAACAGCGAAGACCAGGCCTAGGAACACAATGCCAAGAATGAAGAGAAGGAAAAATAATAGAGATGGATACTCCCACTCATGTGCCTGTGTTAAATATGGTATATGGTGAAGTAGGAATCAAGACTATATCACCATTTCCGGTGACAATCACCAGAGTCATTTTTTGAGGTGTAGTATTGAAAGAAAGATGATTTACTGGAAAGATGATGAGTTCTGTTGTAACACTAGTACAAGATTACCCAAAAGAGATGTAATAAACCCTTCTTGTTTTCCTTACCAATTATAAATATTACATTATTTTTTATGTTGATGATTTTGTTGCTTTGTGCCTCCAGTAAATCTCCCGTGTTTAACTCAAATCACCAATGCGCTGAGTGTTTTCTAATTTCTTCATGTGTCGGTTCTCTGGTGAATAGTCAGGCTGTTGTAAAATTTAGAAAGTTATAATTTCACACAAACACACATGCGCACAAACAGAGCGCCACACCAGTAACTCAATGTTTTATCTGCGTCTAGGCTTCCAGAATTAGTGAAAAATGAGATCAATCCAGGCTAACTGTATTTTGAGTTAGAAGAAATTATTGTATAATACACTTAGTTCACTTATAGTAGTATGGCTATGACTAATATTATGTCTACACAAAAACTAACATGCATTTTAATAGGCTTGATATTGTGGAATTCATATGTGTGGCTATCACTGGTTCACACATTCCAATCTACTTTCTCAATAAATAGCATCTTTGCCACTATCTCCGTTGTCATTGCAAATAATGCTTACTGAGTAAATATGCCACGACACAAGTCTCCCATATAGTCTGATGCTGTGGCATGAACATTACTGATGAGAAATCTGTTGTCTGCTTATGTAAGTGTGTTAAAGGCAAGTACTGACATCTGGCTTCAGCCCTAGATATGTCTGTATGATTTAGAACAATAATTGTCATTTCCTGTGTGAATGATGATGAAAGATGGTATTGTAGCTAATGATATGTGGAACTTCTTTGATTGCAGATCCTTTTGCATCTGTGTACAATTACTTAATTTTACTATGAGGTACATCTTTGCAAATTGGAGGGAAAATAATGTCTATACCAGCCAGTTGTTCCAAATATTAAATATGTTTCTATATGGAACAGCACAGTGCTTGACATTTACTATGTGAGTTGATATCCCTCCCTATCATCACCATTGTAAATTTTCATATGAATGAAAGAAGACTAGCAAACAACTTGTTCAAAATCACAGTCAACAAATGGTAGCAAAGTCAGAACAGAAATCTGTTTCTAATTAATCATAACATTCAGTAATCTTTACACATATCTTCGTCTTAAAGAATCTGCTACTGGAGCAATATGTAATTTACATATGGCAGTTGTCACTGAATGATAAAATCTAATGTTAGCTATTCTTTTGTTTTATTGACTTTCAGTTACATTAAGGAGTTATAAGATTGTGTTAAATATATTTGAATATATAAGCATTTTGCTACGAATTATGACTCCAAGTAGCTTGGAACTCACTAAGTGACTAAAGTCTATTTAGCACATTCACATACTTATTAAAAATGCCCATTTGTGAATCTGAGATGTAATTTGCAGTGAAGGTTCACAAAGCTCTGAGCTTTGTGGAAAAGGGCAGGCATCTGTCTTATAATAATTGGAATTCATAACACAATATAGTACAGTTGTCCTGCATCTGTTAAAGGCCAAAAACTTATTAAAGCAAATTATAAATTATAAAATTTCCTCTGAAAAAAATGATCCCTCAATAATATGAAGCATCAGTAAGACAAAACTGTTAAAGAAACAATAGTGGTAACAGATCACAGGAATACAAAACCTCTGGGCCTGTGCAATGCTGAGTACTACTTGAAAGGCTTTTAATATTTTGGACTTTTATTCAGTAAATATTTCTTAATACATACCCCATTTCAGGGAGTGTATTATTTAATGGAGGCATCAACACACTCAGAGCATACGTCTTCATACAGTTTCCATTTTGGTGGTCATCAATTTTCTGATCATTTCACCTGGTTTGGGCATGTTTAGAATGCGTCTAGTGTAATTTATATAGAGAGACTTGGGTTATTGACTGAGTGCCTGCACATGCGTAAGCTACAGATACACCTGTGGAGTGCCATAAAACTATACTGTGTGATTTCTTTTTCTGTAATATAGGGGAGAAATGGTCTAAGCTAAATCATAGGTCTATGATTAGAACAAAATACATATGTAACAATGTTGCCATCAGATTATTTATATTTAGTAGCCATAATTGTGGATATTCTCTATGGCAAATACTCTGGTGTGTGCTGTTTAAATCTTATCCAATCAGTCAAAGGTAGCATCGCCATTACAATTTGTTAGGTAAGAAAACTGCAGCTAAGAACTGCAGTGATTTTGAGAACTCAGTCTGGTGGGATGGTCTGTAGCTGTTAGGCTGCTGTGGCACCTCTTCAAGGGCAACATGGAGGTGTTCTCATATGTGCAAACCCTGCCAGATCTCAACAGGGAACCACCGTCCTGGCCAATGCCATACTGAACAGTGGAACCCCAAGCATCTGAGATCAGGTGTTCTTATTGATGAAGAATTCCTCAGGTCTTCTACTGATAGCACATGCAGATCATCAGCAAATCAAACATCCCCCACATAAATCCTACACCTGCAGACAATACAGAATGCCAAGAACTAGGAAGTCCCTCACCCAATAGTGCACAAAACAGTTATTTTACACAACTAAAAATAAAGGTCTACAACAATGGTCAGCTTTGAACTTGATCAATTCCACTTGTAAGCTTGAACACTTCATTATACTGACCAGAAAACACTGCAGAGAAGGTATTTTTAACAGAAGTGCAGAAAAGTGACAGTATGCCATTCTGTAATTGTGGCAAGAGTTCTTTAAACAGTATGTGTGTGGGCTTTGGGATAATGTGATATAATAATCTCCTCAGGAGACCACACTGTAAAATGAAGGCCCTACTATGCACTAAGAACCCTATTTTCTAACTATATTCATATATAATTCCCTGGGTAGCCTTTTCTATTTCACACAGTTATAAAATATTGTTCACTTCACTTAAGATTTTGATGATTCAACTATTTATATAGTCTAATCACTAAGCACATAATTCTAAAAAGAAAAATGAGCTATCTGTATTTTAATTTGTTTGAAATATTAGTGAAAGGAAGATAAAATGGACAATGGAAACTTATCCAAGAATCCAGAAATGTTTTCTAGAAGTAATTCATATTTCAAATGCAATTTCTGTGAAAAAATGCACTTGTATTATGAGAAGAGCCATCAAATGTTGTTCAAGAATAAATTTGTTTATTCAGTATTTGGTCCAATCCATTCTGTAAAACCCCATCTATAATACATATTTCAGCATTTATTTTAAGCAAGTTATATATTTAAATGTTACATAACATATAATAGTCTCTCAATCTCTGTCTCTGTCTGTGTGTGTGAATGTGTTTTGTGTGTGTGTGTGTGTGTGTGTGTGTGTGTGTATGTGTGTGTGTGTGAGAGAGAGAGAGAGAGAGAGAGAAAGAGAGAGAGAGAATCTGGGAGAACAATATATATGTGATTTTTACAGACAGAACGTGAACAGAAACTGCTGTCATAGTAGAATTTTAATTCTAGCATCTTGATTCACAATTTAATAGGAGAAAAGATGAGTTTTTCAAAACCATTTTATAGAAAAGTAATGGATGTATATACAATAAATAACAAGGACAGGGAGATTAACTCCAAAATTGTAAGCTGGTCTGGACAGACCTCTTCTTCTGGCTTCCAGAAGAAGACCTAGACCTCAAAGGATCTGTAGCACTGAGTAGGTAGCTGAATGTGCCCAAGATTTTAGAGCAGAGAAAGTAGCATATGAAAAATCATGATATAATAGTCCATACAAAGTCAGAGCATGTGACCAAAGTCAAAGATCCAGAAGGGATAGCAGCAGAAAAATCAAGAGAGGAGAGAAAATGAAAGTAATAACTGAATATTGAAGAGCCCTGAAGGTCAATTCAAAATAAGGCATTTTAAATTGATTTAGAAGGCACTGTGTAGCCAGTGAAGCAAGTGTGGCAGGAATTGGCCAGCTACTATCAAAAAACCTATCAAAATGTTCGGGCATGATTTGTTCTTAATAAAGCTCTGGAAGTCTCTTCCTGTCGCTCCATTGTCCTCAGAACGGTCACAGATTTTGTTGGCTGGTAATTTTCCATTGACTCCCTAATTACTGATCACTCCAGCAGGTTTTTCTAGACAAATATACACCTGACTAGGGGAGAATTCAGCTCATTTCCAATATTTGTGAATGCCCTCTGCCTTCATTTCTACTCCCCTCTACCGGGGACCATGCTTTTCCCTACATCGTCAGGAAAGTACTATAGAACAAATTATTTGTAATAGATTGTTTTGCAGTCATCCTCAGTCTTGCTTTTGGCTCAGGTTTAGCATTTATTTCAGATTCCAGTATCATGTGCTTTTGTAGATGTATTTTGGCAATGTTTCCTGAGGTTTTTAAACTATTGTGCTGTACTTAAAAAAAAAGTTTAATAGATTCTTCCAAATTCTGATATTGTCCATAAATCACATTCATTTGTCTATTCATCATCCTTTGTTTTCCATCCTTTGTTTCTATGTTTATAGGGTAATCTTTGTTTCCAAAAGATTTGGAATTATAGAGAGGACCAGGAATCCCAATGATAGATGTTCTACTGTATGGCTTTATACTGCATGTGTGTGTGCACAGGTCTAGCAACCTGTCACAACTTGGCATTAGTGAGTGAGACCCTTTACAGAGATGAAATTTCAGGAGAGAGAATAGAGCAATGGGTAGGCATTCCAGGGGATGTGGGCCAACTGTGCAGAGGCAGAGACCTAAGCAAAGAAGCTTGGCTATACAGCAATCAACAAGAAAGTTCTGTTGATGTCATTGAATTTGGGTGTAGTGGAAGTAGTAACATAATGGACGCAAACAGAAATGTACTGACATAGTCCTCAGGAAAATCACATTCTTCTGACAGGCGCGGACTAGATCCACGTTGAGAGGAGTCACAGTCATTCAAACGAAGAGTATAAGACTTGGAGATGGATGTTAGGAGACCCGTTCTGCTTCACTTTTACCCGTTCTGCTCTCTCATCTGCAGCCAAAGCTGCATCTCTCAGATATCAAACTTCAGTCTCTAAATTCTAATACCAGGTACTTCACCACCAACTCTCAGTATCCTTCCCATCATGCAGCTTCTGGACCATTGCTGATTGTGGAGCCTGCCTGGGAGACACCAAGCTGCTGATTGATTTGATTTCATTCCACTGTGTTGCATGTAATTTCATGCTTCCAAGTGACAGAAATTTTCTGAAAATTCTCCAATTCCCCAAATTACTTAGTATTATATATTTATTCCTGGCTTCATTGGACTCTAAATAACCCAGTTTTAGGATAAAATGCTTGGCACATGAAATTCTGGTCATCAAGATTCAACAATTTCTTTGATTGACTCTTTTCAGACTGTTAGGAACTACCCCAACAGGAAAAATATGAGTATGTCAGAGGGAAAAAAAAAGAATAAAAAATTCACCATGCTTTCTTGGAGTGCCACACAGTTTTCTGCAAGCAAGGAGGGTCTGTTTCTTCTTAGTATGGAAGAAAACTATTTGAGGAATGAAATAGCAAGATGCACCCAAAGATAAATGGGCAGAATAGTTATTTCAAGAAAATAGCATGCAACTGAATAACATCCAACAATTGTCATAACATAATAAGGAAGAGTTTACAGAAATACATTTCCCAAACCTATCATTGTTAATATTGCCAGTAACATACTTATGATACCTTTATATGTATAAGTACTGATATAGAACTTTACACATATATATTAAGCCACTCTTTGAATGCTGTTTACTAAATTAATTTTATTCCTGCAGAATATCTTGAGATTTATAGAAAAAATAATTAGGTACTACCAAGAGTTCCTACACAGCTTATAATTAATTTTCTAATTTATAAAATATTATCTTTATTCTAATACACTTATCACAATCAATAAACAAATAATGATGCATTTTTATTATCAATCTACTAAGGTCCAAACTTTATTTGTATTGACTTAGAATTGAGCTTATTTGTTTCCTTATTGAATATTCTTATATTGTTTCAGAATCACATCCAGGCTCTGTTGTTACTCAGAAATGTTCCATTGATCCTTTTGGCTTTGGTAGATTCTCAAATACGATAAACTTCATTGTCTCATTGCACCATTTTCACTCTGTGAGAACACACAGGAGTTCCTTCTAGCCTTCCCTTTGTCCAAACATTGCTCAGAAGCTCATTTAGGGGTAGGATTAAAGTGAGGTGGAGTCTCTTGATTGAGGCCTGGAGGTGATATCAACAGGGCTCACTGTTACTTCTAGATTTGTTCAGTTTTATAGAATTACTTCTCTGTTTTCGGTCTGGTTATATTGGAATCTTTTCCGTTTTGCTTTGTTTGTTAATCTCAAGGTCACTAAGTTCACATATTATGCTTTTACTAACATCTTGCTTCAGATCTCTTATAGGTAAATCATACTTGATATATGACGATAATGAGTTTTTAAACTATCTATTTAATCTTCATACTTGGTAAATTTGGTCATACCCTTTGACCTCTCCGGCCTTGGAATCACATTTGTAACGTGGCTTGATAGCATCTGCTTAAACTACTATGAATGTTGTACAATTATTTATTTTTATACTTTCAGATTATTTTCACATATATCATTTCACACATATCTTTCCTCTCCAATTCCAAATGACAGTTATAAATCTCCCACATAAAATGACTCAGAAATACTTAGGAATGGTATTAGTTATTTGTCTTGTTGCTATGACAAAATACTAAGACATAAACAACTTAAGGATGGAAGTGTTGTGTTGGCTCAAAGTCCAAAGTCCGAGGGTACTCTTCATCTGGCAGGGAAGTCATAGAGGCAGGAACATGAGGCAGCTGCTTATATAGCATCCACTGTTGGGGAGGCAGAGAGAGAAGGGGGGAGGGGAATGCTGGTTCTAAGCTAGTTTTGGTTGTCTCCATTTTCATTGTTATTCAGGACCACAGCTGATGCTATAGTACCACCCATGGCTAAGGTTCATCTTCCAACATTTATTAATGTAATCTAGATAATTCTTTACAAGCATGCCTAGATGCTAACTTAATCTAGAGAATTCCTCACAGGCATAACCACCCTAGTCCCCTATGTGGTTTTAGATCCCATGAACTTGACATCATTAACCACTACAGCAAGAGCATTCATGAGTGGACATAGCTTTATGGTTATTAAGACATTAAGCTATCCAAGCCACCAACAATCAAAAAGAAGAAATATCTTCAGATATTTCTAATTGCCAGGCTTATACTAAAGGATACAGAGACATAGAGGACAAGTTTGAATATAAGAAGAAAATCAGCAATTCACTTAACAGAAATTAGGTAAAACTTAGACCTATATGCAAAGCTCTTGCACTACTAGTCAAGTGGGATATGCCCAATAAATATCAACCAGATCAAGAGGTCTTTGAGTAGTTGCAATTGAAGTAAGTATACTTATACCAATTATTTACATGTCATGTTTACCTTATCAAGATTGCTTTTTATCAAGAAATGAGATTCATCAAGTCAAGTATGGCATACTCTGCCTGTTCTGCTTTTTATCAGTGATTTCATATATTCTTTTAACCTGAATTCTCTAACTGAAAGTGTGGATACCTCAGAGACGGCCCATGTAAGGAACAGAGGAACACATTCTGGAGAATACAGAGCCATGCTGGGGAGCTAGCTCAAGGGCAGGCAGGCAGCCAGGCCACCAAAAAGAAAGTACACCAGGAGAGTTTGAAGTTGTAAGGAACACCAAAATTTGCTCTCCAAGCCTGCCTGAGCATCGCTCTGAACATCTGTGCCATTGTTGTCAATTCTCTGCACAGCAACTTTCTCTGCTACTTGATCCAAATTCTGTGAAACATCCACTCATTGCAGCCCTAATTTTAGCTTAAGATGTTGTTGATGCCGTGGCTGCGCATGCAGTTGTATTGTTCTTAGTTGTTTAGTGTGTTTATTTTTTTTATATCCTACCACCCCCAAAATGAGTCTAATTTGAACGGATGTAGCACAGGCTCCGTTCCAAACTCCTGATGAATAGCTTATGATTGACTCGGTTTCGGTTTGGCCACCATAGTCACAGTGTAAACACAGCTACCCAAAATACACCGCTAAAAAGAAAGCATTGCCTATAGAGAATAAGATGCCAATGACAGATGCAGAAAAACATAATGTGAACCTGGAAAGGGTTTACAGAATCTCAAGGTCCTATCCATGCAAAGCGAAAATTTTAAAAATAATTTCTCTACTTACAGTTACAGGGAACAGATATCTTGAGTTCATTAATTTAGCACATACTAAATGTTCTAACTTTATTAGTAGGTGTGGAACTATTGGATGGGATATATATATATATATATATATATATATATATATATATATATATTCAATGTATTTACAATATATCTATATGTATATATATGTACATATATACATATAAATAGGGTTCTGCAGTCATCGGACAAAATGCTATACTATGCAAAAATTTCAGTTTTTGGGGTGCTACAAAGATGTGTAGAGCTTTGAAGAATATCCCACAACTACACTAGCGTGGTTATTGAGGCACAAGAAAAATAGTACAATGTGGAAATAAGTTTGAGTTGAACTCTAAAAGCTAAGCAATAGTGAACTAATGTGTAAGGGGCAGGTCAGAAAACTTCTCAGGTAATAGAAACACCATGAAAGACTGAAGATAACAATAACACGACAGGCAGTCCTAAATAGTAGAGAGAAAGGAAAATGTAAATAGCAGTCAAAGTGGGTGGGAACTTGATCCTACAGACATGAGACGTCAAAAAATGTTCTCCATCCTAAGTACAAACAAGTGCTGCCTTCAGAGTGTTCGAATAAGATTAACGTGGTCAAATACTGCTTTATTAGGAAGTACTTGGAGCTACAGCATGCACAATGGATGAAAGGAGAACAAGAGTAAGTGGGAAAAAAATCAAGGGGTAGTATACTGTCTCGAAAACAAATGAACGTGTTCATAGGATGATGGAAATGGACGCTAAGAGGACACTACAGCAATTCCTTAGCCCTGTTCCCACCTGGCAGTATGGTCCCGGGTCATTAAAATAGGCCAAGGAAAGCCACTCAGACACTAGAGCAACAGTTGATCCGAAACTAACCCAGGTTGTGAAAGTTTTTACCCAGGGAAAAGATTAAGACAGCACCTGGTTTTATTAGTTACCGTGATAGAGAGTTAGTGGAAAGGCCAGTGCTATGGCAGAATGATGGTTAGTAATGACGGCTCAAGATGGAAAGAAAAATCATCTTTTGAGAAAGAAAAATGTCAAATTCAAATTCAAAAGAAGATGTTTTGAGCTGCCACAATATTCTCCCTTAGCTGCTTTATTTACTTTACTCTGAAACATTATGTATAGACACAGCCTTTTTATGAAAGATGCGCCTCTTCCCCGCGCCCCCTCCCCCTACTCAGCAAGCACTTTCTTTTCAACTTTTAAAAGAAAGGTGCAGATGAAAGACTAAGGGAAAAAAAATTATTTGCCAACCCAAGGAAAACTCAGGAGCAGACTTGTGCAGGAGCACGTGCTGTATCTTTTATTTGCAGGAATAACCAAGGGTTTTATCTCTGCTGGAGTCTGCTCAGAAAATCCCCTGATCTCTAATGAAAACCATTCCACTCCTGAACCTGCTATCAGAGGAAAGCTGGCAAGAATAAAACTGCAGCCTCTAGGGATCAAGAGAGGGAAATCCCTAATCCCCCAACCCCACCAATGTTCAACTGTCTTTACAAGATGGAGGTAAATATCAGTTTTATGGCCTGCAGCAAATTGCTTAGGCCTTTGATATCTAAATTTCCTCATCTATAAAATGAGGATTTAAATAAAGATTCCTTATGGGATTGTGTTAAAAATATAATGGGGTGAAATCAATGATTAATTAGATGAAGAAAATGTATTGATTATATACTTGAATTGTGTGTGAGCTAATTTCATGTCAACTTAATACAAGCTTGCAACATCTGAGAGAAAAAACCTCACTTGAGAAATTCCCTCCATAAGAAGTGACACTGTAGAGCAATTTCCTGATTGTAGACTGATGGAGGAGGGCCCAGACTATTGTGGATAGGACCACTGCAGGTCTGATATTATAAGAAAGCAAGCTGAGCAAGCCATGACAAACAAGCCAGTAAGAGGCATGCCTCCATGGCCTCTGCATCAGGTCCTGCCTAAAGTGTCCTGTCTAGTTAAGTTCCTGACCTGGCTTTTCTCAATGGCCTGTGATTCAGGATACTTAAGCCAAGTAAATCATTTTCTCCCCAATCTTCTTTTGTCCATGTTGTGTCACAACAGCAATCAGAACCCTATTTTTGTGGCCTGGGGAAAAAAAAAGATGAAAAGATGGTATCTTAGAGATGAGTGTCTATCTCTAAGATGAATTTAGTGTCACATATAACTCATAGTCAATATGATTTATGGTCAAGAACATATAGATTATCCAAAGGAGACAACATGGCTGAAATGCAATCATAAGTCTCCCTCTTCCTATTCTTTCACAACTATTTTCAACCAGATATCCATGCCCAACTCTTTATCAAGCGAGAGCCTAGTGATGGCATCAATAACTCTGATGATAAATCCAATGGCAAACCATGGTCCTCGTCTCATTGGGTCTATAAACAGTGTTTAACTCAGACTATTGAGACCATTTTTTGATAGTACCTTCACATATCTTCCAGAGCAGTATTCATTCTGCTTACCTTTGGTCTTCACTATGTCAGCATCATGATGACATCAAAATGGAATGGTTCAGGGGTCATTTCTATCTTAATTCCGCTTTCTACCCACAATTAAAGGGAGGCATTCTGTGTCATGATTTAAAGCTGATCAACATTACTTTTAAGCTTGTATCTCCAGGTAGAGTCTCTTATTTACAGACAAGACTTGCCGATGCAAAAGTATATCTGATATTGTGGCTTTTAGTGTTGTCTGTTTCACAGATGTTACACATTTAATATCTCACACTTAACAATTCCATAACTGAACTTTTATTTAAATGCCTCATAATCTACTTTTATCCATGCTTTGCCTTCCCTTATAAAAATTCATCTATCTTTCTAGAAGCTCATATAAAATTTTCTGAATTGTCCAGGATAACCTTCTCTCATTTTCTGTATTCAAATTGTCAGTCAATCTTTGTATTTCCTTCTACAGTATATATCCTTATCTTACTAATGCTAGTGTTTATACTCTATACCAAGACACTGCAATTCATTTTCTTCGATTTGTAGAAGAATCTCTTATCCTGACCTTTTACTTCCCACATTGCTTTCTTCTGTGTGTTCTTAACACAATGAAACAGTTTCTAAGAATATGTCTTTGATCATGGCCTCCTCTGTGCAGTTTTTGCCAACCCTCAACTGTTTTATTTGGTGCAAATGTCAGGTACTTTGAGAGGCAATCCTCATCCTTCCCCTTCCTCCTCATCTTTCCTTGCTTATTCTGATTTCATCACATTGGTCTCATTGAGTTCTCTCTATCACAAGATTCTAAGTTCCCCCAACCTAAAATTCTTCATGAAATTTACATCATTTATAGCTCTGACTTTGAAGTAATGTCTCTAATAAAATCTCTTAGTATGATGTCTCCATCCTCCCTAGGGATAGAACCTTCTTCTTAGCCCTAAACTGGTTGCCCATCCTTACCACCTATTCATTTCCCTCATGCTTTCTGTTTTATCATTTCATGAACTATATTAGCATTGATATGTTTTCCTTCATTACTAGGATAAAATATCCACAGGGATGAGAACTTTGCTCACTATGTACTTATGCAGTGGGTTAACCAATTCCTGCACATGGAATGCTGGTAAACAAATATTGTTAAACAAATAACTGTTAAATAAATGACTTAATAAAGGATGTTTTCCTGGCTTCATAGACCTCACAAATATGCTCTACCTATGTTTTTGAGGTAGCATGTATTGTGATGCTTGATTCTTGTTGCTGGGAGTAAAGAAGTTGAGAAAATATACCATTTCATCTCAGGAGATAGTAACCTGGTAGATGATTTGGATAAGCGTCGGTCTAGGTGTCTGCCTCCCAACAATCACTGCTACCACACAGAGCCAGAGAAAAACCTTGCTCTAAGTACATTACTTTGTGAAGTGGCCTAATGCCTTACTTTCAATCTCAGAGACAAAAGGAATAGGACTGAGAAATGTACTATAATCTTTTCCTATGATATGTTGCTATCCAGTAAGGAGAAAGAACAGGAGAGGTTTCCTTTCCTTTTTATTTAAGTAAATGCATACAGATGAGCAGTCTGCCACAGTGACTTCTACCCTTTGTAGTTCTATTCAGTATCAAATCAGTTACCACTTCACTGAAGAGAATAGAAGCAGCCACTTTCAGGAGTAGCTCTTCTAGAGCACGTGCATTGCCTTGTGTTTAGCATCTGTGTTATCAGCATTTCCCTGTCCTTCCTCATAGACCCACCTCACTTCTGTATGATCCTTGGGAACGGGATACATTTTTTTAAATGTATAGATTTTTTTTAAATCTCTCTAAACGTGAAGTTCTGATGCTACATTTTAGCCTTCCAGAAGCTTTGGGGAAATTGAGTCTAATCCATAATTCTTAAAAGCCCCAGTTTGTTAAGCACAAAGAACTGGTCACCGTGTTCTCAGCTTCTGATGCAATGAGAGCTGGTAAAGATGAGAACATGGATTTCATTCAAGTTCCCAGGACTTACTGATGCTGGGAACCTGTAAAACACAATTCAAGGCTCTGTCATTAGGAAACTCCTACAAAACCATCACTTTCCCTCTATCACAGGGTACTTCCTCGGTCTTGGGCTGGCTAGCTTACACTTGCCTCTTCTCTGCGTGTCAGCCTATTTTCTTTCAATACAGTACAAGCATCGCAAATAAGTTCACTATTTGTCAGATAAACGAGACTTACAGGAGAAATGAGTAGTCAGTCGTGAAAGTCGAGGCCACCGTCTACTTGACAGTATACCTGTAGTTCACCCCGTCTCGTGTTAGCCAGTCTTCGCTACTGTGACCTTCGTCGTGTACCCTCATTCTCTGCTTGTCTATTCTCTTTATACTGCCCTATGCTCATGACTCTCCTGTCAGTCTGGCTTAGTATTCTTTCTCTTTTGGGATGTTGCTGGTTCTGAAAAAAAAAGCCCTCATTGCTGGGAGAACTGC
Source organism: Cricetomys ansorgei (assembly GCA_026225945.1). Lineage (NCBI taxonomy): Eukaryota > Metazoa > Chordata > Mammalia > Rodentia > Nesomyidae > Cricetomys > Cricetomys ansorgei. Next base: position 1,159,941 of record JAMJFZ010003206.1, read on the forward strand.
TAACCCCACACAAATTCTTTTGGTGATGTTTATGAAATATTTCAGTCAAATTAAAAGATTTTCTCCGGGCCAGTAATTATTGTCATTAACATTTAGATAAGTTGGCTGTTCCCTACTCTATATTATTCTCTGTTCCATTGCCTCATAATGGAACAAGATAGGAAGGGCTGAGAAATTTCAGACCAAATGATCTTTGCTAATAAATTTGACTGCTTCATTTAGATATTCATTCAATATTCTAGTTAGCTAGCATCAGCTGCATGACCACCACACTCTGTCCTCCATGGAACCTCTGTGCTCCTCATTTACCCTTGTGCCAAAGAAGGACTCAGTACTGTTCCTTCATCTGAGAAATGCCTGAATCACATAAGCCTCCAATGTACATTGGTTTTCCTGCATGTTACCCTTACTCTTGCCCCTAGATTTTGACCAGAGATTTGGGATGCAGAGTCAAGGAAGTACTTACTTTGACTTTGAAAAGTTTTTTTCTCTGGCTTTCCAAACTCTAGTGGAAATGACTAGGCATGTCTCTATGTTAATAATCATTTATTTTTCAACACATGTATATAAAATGGGACAAGCAGTGTATATTTATCAGAACTTCTGATATCATGATGTTCAGTGAGTCCTGGAATCAGATAAAATGAGCCCCAGTAATATGCATATACTATATAGCAGGTTATAAAATAGAATGGACACAAGCCTGTGGAATAGAGGAACCTATGCCATGAGGTTGTAGTTGGAGGGGGCAGAATAAAAAACACCCAAAATTCCATGTGCAGCTCCTAGGATGATGTTTTTCAGATATGACAGGCACCAGTTTCAGGTACCTGTGAGGATAAAGTGATGGACTTAATTCTTAGTTGGTCACATTACAATGGTTGAACCCACTAACAGCATAACTTACCTGCAATTAATTTTACTCCAATTACTTTTTTAGTTTATTTCTTACTTGTATTTTTATAGAATTCAAATTTACAAAAGATATTCATTACTTTTCCTGTGGCAATTACCAAGCACCTAATAAGAAGCAACTTGAGGAAGGTTTTATTTTCGCTTACAGTTGGTTTTAAAAGCGATATTGTCAATCATGGCAGGGAAGGCATGACAGTAAAAGCATGAGGCAGCTGCTTCCATTATATCCATAATCAGGAAGTAGAAAGAGAACAGGAAGTATAGGGCAAAGCTATAAAAACTCAAGGCCCATGCATAATGACCTACTTCCTCCACCAGGACTTCAACTAAGGCTCTGTCTCCTGAAGGTTTCAAAGCCTTCTAAGACAACATCACCAATATTCGGCATCAAGTATTCTGTCACATGAGCTTCTAGGGAGATTTCACAATGTTACTATAATACAAAGATAATAGAAAAAGGCTTCTCTACTAATAACACTGAGTTGTTTTTGCTTTAAACCTGTCTCTTTTCTCTCTACCTCTTTCTCTCTTTGACAACACACACAGAGATAAAGAAAGAGAGAGAGAGAGATTATGGAACTAATTGAAATAAATTACAAAATTGATAATGAGATTAATCCCCTTTAAAAATTCTCTTACTATCTATTGAAATAAACCACTAACCATGAAAATAAGAACATTTTCATAACATGGAAGAAAATATTCTCCTGACCTATTATTTCCCGAAGAGTAGCTAAGCATTGCTTTCAGGAGTTGTGGCTTCTTCCAGCCTCCCCATCGCCTTTCCTAAATGCAAAGAAGATGTCATATAACTCATATCTGCAGGGAGAATAGGGTCATTGTATAATTTGTTATCAATCCCAGGATACATCTGTGGAATGACGGTTAAACCTACAGGCATTGTCCTTGATTAATGGGAAAGTATAGTCATTCCCAGGACACATTTTGTAGCCATAAGTCTACAACATCAAGTACCAGATATATGGGTTCAAGGTTTAGTGTAACATTCATTAGTTTGTGACCTTGGCCGCATTGTCCACCAAGGCCTAATTTGTCTGCGCTGATGTTTTACTTCAAGCAATATAAAACAAACAAAATATTCTTGGTAAGGATTTCAAACACTGCAAAATATAAATAAGAAGAAAGCTTTTCCAAGGAGACTCATGTAATAATGACCAAAATTACGTGACTTTATCTGATTCTGGGATGATAAATTCAACAGACACCGACACAGGGGCCAGGTTTCTGCATTTTCTTCACAATGTCTTGGCCTTTGCTTTCTTCACCTTCTCTGATTCCATTCTTCACGTGGCATGTTCTCCCTCATCTTTTCCCCTATCCAGCTATCCTTAGATCACACGGAATTGTCACCACCTCCTTTAGGAAGTTTCCTTAGACTTTTATTTTACACAGAAAAGACATTCTTCTCTGAAAGCACCTGTGAGACAAGTCCACCCTGTCTTCAAGCACTCCTTTCCTGGAGGTATTTTTGTGCTTGAGTTATCTTAACACTTTGAAGTCAACAGTACTCCAGAGTCACAATTGGGTACCTTTGTTCTACACCTCCATTTCTGTACGGTAGATACTGAGGCTCCAGCTGTCTCTCAGTTATTTATTTATTTATTTTTTTTAGCTTACAGAACAGAAACCAAACTCCACATGATCTAAATGAGAGGAACTGTCTGATCTCACATAAATAGAATCAGAAGGTGAGGAGAAAGGCAAGTGCAGGATTGTCAGAGTTCCTGCTCTTCCTTGCTGAGGGACAGGCCCAAGGATGACCACAGAAGCAGGCAGCCAGGCACATGCATTTCTTTAATTAGCTTAGTAAACAAAAGGAACAAGGAAACTTTGCCTTGAGCCAGGGACTATAGTCTAATCCTCCAGTCAAGCTTGGCCAGGTTAGCTAAAATACAGCCCATGGCAGTAGCTCTTGCAGACTGGGTTTTGAATCAGTGGGGGTGAGGATGTCATGGTCAATCTAAACTCTGCAAATTGTCCCACAGAGCTTTCTACAATCAGAAAGTGTTTTATTCTTCACTGCCCAGTACTGGGACCACTGGCCAAGCATGGCTGTTACTACATTTAAGACCTGCAGGTAAAATTAGAGAAATAAGCCTGGCAGTGATGGCATGCACCTTAGTCCCAGCACTCAGGGGACAGCGGCAAGTGGATATCTCTGAGTTCAAGGCCAGCTTAGTCTATAGGGTGAGTTCCAGGACAGCCAGAGTTAAAACAGAGAAACCCTGTCTTGAAAAATGAGATTCAAAAAATGGAGAAATAAAATTTCATTTTACTTTTATTATTTTAACTTTATGTGTTTGGTAGTTAATATATCATATATAACACACATAATATGTGTTTGGTAAGTAATATGCCAGTCAGAACAGTAGAATGGCTGAAGTACAAGTTGAAGCCAGAGATAGAATCAGGCTCCCCCAGGACATGTGAGCCATATAGGACAGAGAGAAAAAGATATGGACTTTGGATCTTTCTGGGAAGGAAGAATTAGACAGGTGGTCTTCTATAGCATTGCTATTCATCATGTGTACATGGACCACAAAATAGGCATCACCAGGTAGCATGGTAGGAAGCAGAATCTGAGTTCAGCATCCTTTGGGAGAGTAGGTAAGAGAATCAAAAGTTTGAGGCCAGCCTGGTTAACACTGTTATACCCTATCTCATCAGAAAGGAGGAGGAGGGAAAATAAGAGGTAAAGAATGATAGAAATAGAAGAAAGAGAAGAGAATCTTAACCCCTGTTTCAGATCATCATAATCTTATATTAATTATTAGTTTATTTATTTGAGTTTTTGAGACAGGATCTTGCCATGCAGCCAAGGCTAGTACCTAACTCTGACTGCTTTGTTTCAACCTCCTGAGCGTTAGGACTATATGTACAGATCATGCCCAGCTAGAGTCTGCAATAGAACAGGCTCTTCCTCCACTGCTTAAACTACAGTTTGTAAAAATTTATAAGTTGGAAGCACCCAGAATCCCAGCCTGCTTCTGCCACGAACCACCTGGTAGTGTGTTAGCCAATGCACTTTTCAGCTCTCTAAAATCTGTTTCCCTATATGTATGAGTGTCATAATAAACCTCACCTCATGAGGTTAGTGTGATTGTTTTTTAGCAAAATAAAATGAGGTGCTTAATCCTTAAGCCATGCTTCATATGGCCTCCTATCTAGGGCAGTGTGACTTATGCATGGAGACATTCACATTTGTACCTCTACATATGTTCAATAATGAGGGTTAAACAAACAGACAGAAACATTAATGATCGAATGAATTACTAAATACCCCAGAAACTGACAAAGCATAGAAATCAGTTGGAAGAACATATTATTTGAATGAATAAATGTAATTATTCCCTATGCACTGTCAAAACAGTTTCTAATTTTTCTATATTGGTTTAAGTAATTTAGCACAGCTAAGTGTTATTTTAGTAAGGTCTTGCTGAGCATCTGGTGTGCAAAGCATTACAAGTACCCCCACTACCCAGGATTCATGGCCTTGCTCTAGTCATCTTTGAAGATATTTGTAAAGAAAGAAGGAATATTCATGTATCCACAGTTGAAATGCTTGCCATGCAACACCTGCTCACCACCCTCACATTCCTGTCCTCAACAGCTGTGCAGAATTTCAAGCATTTTTAAGTTATCATCCCAACCTAACCATGATCTCTCTAGCTTTCCCCCCATGAGGCTTAATGCCCTCCCGGTACATGCTTTGTTCTTCTCCTGGGAGAAACCTGAAATCATACTTGGTGTTTCTATACCTTATATGTCCTTGTGAAGACCAGTAAGTAGAAAACTGCTGTGAAGGGCCTATGGCTCAATGGAGAGACAGAGAACAAATACTTCCACAACTATGCAGGGTAGTCACCCTTGATCTCAGATGATACCATTTTTCAAAATAAGAGGGGACTAAGGATGTGTCTAATACACTATGACTTTACCTGAAATAAAAGTGCCTTTACCAAACAAACAAATCTCTCTGACAATGTGTGTAATTTAAAGCATCCTATGGATATGCATAATATGCTCATTCCTTATTGTTCCTAACCACTGTTCCTTTATTCACACATACTTATCTATTATATATGAAATGCCATATGAGGAAATGATAAAAATCCATAACCCTCACTTCCACATGTAGCACAAAGACCCTCCAAAACAATTAGACAATAAGCCTATGCTTTATAAAGAAGAAGCTACTGAACTCTCAAGAGCTGATTAGACATTCACCAGACAAATGAAGACAGGATGATTCCAGAAGGAGAAAGAACAGTGTGTCTACAGCAAATGTTACTTTAATTTTTCTTTGTTTAAGGAGGTCCACCATAAAGTTCTATTTTTTCTATATTAAATATAAGGCACTTTCAATGGATTCTTTGTGCATAACATAATCTTCTTGTTATCTGGACAAGAGATAGAAGCAAAATTCAGGAAAATGGATCATTGTATAGAAAGTCACACAGTATCCAGAAGCTGAGCTAGAGTCTACTAATGCCCGGTCTGCTCATCAATGCAATATCCTATACAACATCCTATTTCCCAGACCCAGAGGTCAGGTAACAATTTCCTATTCCTGCTGGTACTGTTTCTACTAGAAGCACCAAGCATAAATGCACAAACAGAAACTTTCGGTCAGATACAGGATATTTGTCAACAGGCTGTGTGTAGTGGATATTTTCTATGAAGAAGAATTTTAAAAATTAGATCAGGGAGTTCTTGGCATAGTCCCACCTGGCACCCATACTCACTCAGCTTCCCAGAATGCTTAGACGTAAGGAAGGCTTAATTAAAACTAAGTCAACGGAGCACTCGCTGAGAAACTAATAAGACAACGTAATAAATTAGGCCTTTTCTTATTCTCTCTGTTTCTGCTGTTTTGTTGCTCTCAACCCAATGTTTAAGTCATTCACAGGATGTATATACTTAACTGCCAACTCTTTTTTTCATTTCTTGTATTCATGTAGGCCAACTGCATGTTTGACATTTTGAAAAGCTTAACATTTTCTGTAATTATGGCATGCCATCATTATTAGATGAAGGTGAGAAGAAACAATTACTGGACTTGAAATTCAAACCTAGGTCCAAGTCTTTGTGTTAGAGATAATAGGTTGCATGTGGAATAGGAGACCTACTCAATGTGTGATTGGTCCCATAGCAATGTGTCTATCTATGCCTATTAATTTTTGACATTAACATTTCTTGCCAAGGCCTTCCTCTTAGCCTTATTTCCCCCACCATTGCCCTTTACCCTTATCAGAGAATTTAATAAAACTATTAGCATATGATTTGACATCTGCTTTCAAAATTCAGGAGCTGGTAGCATTAGCTGTCATTTAGATTGGGAGGGGTGTGTCACAGTGTCTCGAACTATTTTAAATTGAGTGTTCAGAAAGCCTTCTCTGAGACGGTGATGTTTGAGCACTATTCCGAATAGGAGGGTCCAGAAGTATTAAGTACCTATGATAAATGATCTATTTAGAAAGGATCAGCAGTACAAATTCTGTAAAGAATGCACTTATGAGCAAGTCATGAGTGGTAAGCTCAAATGGTGATGATTGGTATTATCAGAGCAGAGGGGTCAAGAAGATCAGCAGTTAGAGATGAGACCAGAAAGCTCTGCAGGACCGTTTCTGAACAAGAGTAAGAAGTAAGAAGCAGAGACTTACATTAGGACAGTAGGAAGTCATCAGAGAACTGAACCAAGCTATGTTAGTGTGTGAACTCATCATAATATGTCACTTCTCCATGCGTGCAGCTGCTTCTATGAGGTGGTTGTTTTCTGTGTTTTAGATTTTTGTAAAAATTTATCATTCCACTTTTAAAATTTTCTATTTTTGTATTTGTTTTTAGAATTTCATACAATAGTGATGTGTCTACATCATTCTCTCCCCTTCCTCCACACCAAAATCTCTCATGTCTCATGTCCCATGTCCCAAATCTAATATTCTTACTTAATTGTTATCTTTACATATGTGTACCTATGCCTCTGTACACACACACGCGCACACACATGCACACACACAAAACCTACTTAGTCTACTTGGATAAGACATTGTTGAATTTCTCCCATCAACATTGATTTATCAACTGGTATTGTCATTACACTGGTATTATTCAATTATATTACTGACATTTCATGAGTACATTTTCCTGTTCTGTCTATAGAACACAATCCATCAGTAGGAATCCTACTACTCTAGCTCTTACAGACTTTCTTCTCCATTTTTCTCAAAGTTCCCTTAATCTTATGGTTTTGTTGCAGATAAATATATAACACCGTGGACATTTATTGCCTACATCTTGAACAATGGTAGATCTCTGTAATAGTTTTCATCATTTGCAAAAGGAAGCTTCTCTGTTGAGCAACAAGAGCTATATTTATATTTGAGAATAAGGGTTAAGTATTTAGAATACAATTATAAATTGTATTAGTTTATGGAAATGACAATAGAAGGTTCTTCTTTGGAGTTTATGACCCACCAACCATAAAAAATAGGCAAGGCTTTTGGATACAAACTCTAATTCCTTAATATTAAATATGCCTTAAGTTCAATTAGACAACTATTGGTTACCTCCAAGATAAAAGTTCCACTGATGCATCATTGGTAATAAATTGTCAGGCCAGTCATTGCTGTGTTTCTTAGGCTTTACAAATAGTAATAAGTCTCAATTGTTCCTCTTCTTTGGCATTTTCCAATACTGTGAGATCTAGTCCTCAGGGAGGAGGCTTTGAGGTCTTTTTCAGCTGAATTCCTCCAAGTATTGTGGCTGAAGTATGTGATGTTGTCCACATAGGATCTTACCTTCAAGTTCTGGAAGGCGACCAACGGCAATGGCAATAGCCTATACTGTCCTGGGAGATTCTTGTGTTTCCTGAACAACAGCCTGAAGGAAAGTTTCCCAGGTCTGTGGGTTAGCTTTTTCTAGTTCAGAGCTATAACAGAGAACAAACAATTGTATTTTGAAAATTGCACCCCATGTAATAGATTATGTGTTTGTCCTCTGACAAGCATTACTGAATTTACAGAGAATGCCTTGAGACCCTTGGCCTAAGAGTACAAACTAGACAAATAAACTGGAAGTGACCCGACTGGAGAGACACTGTGTCGGTCTTGTGGCTAAGATTGACTTAATTGTCACTATAATTATTCCATTATGTTAACAAGAGTGTGGAAGAATAACAAAAAAAAAAAAAGACAGACATGGCACAAATTCATCTCTAATACCTCTAAATAACAGTTTGTTTCAATGGATGAAATGCTTCTTACCTTTCTTTGTCCATGTATTTCTATTTCCTTCCAGCGACCAGATACTATGCCCTAAGACTTTAAAAGCTCCTGTTTAAGTCCATGTCAGATGATGCCTAGATTCTGAATTACTCTGTGCCTACATCACATGGACCTAGATCTAAGGATCAGGCAGGGAGCCCTCTCTATCAGACCATGATCCAAGCACCCAGATAGCTATCCGGGAGGTCAGACAACCCTTCTGGAAGCCGTCATGACTGATGACCAGTCTTAGTTGTGGATAGCAGGTATTTTAACTCATCTTTCTTGAAAATAACTGTAATAGAACAAAACCCATTTATCTCTGATATGCTCTCCCAGTGCCTTTATAGAGAATGCCTAGCAATCCTTGGCTTAAGCGTGCAAACCAGAGCAGTGAGCCGGGAGTGTCCAAGCTCTGATAACATTTATGTGCTTTGTGCAGCTCAGGTCTGCCTCCATCTTACTCTTGGAATTGATGTGTAGACATTCGAGAATATGGACTTAACAATCAACACATAAATGCCCTCACTAGCCTGCTTGTATTTGCTCTTCCTTTCTTCTCCTTCTTTGTCCATTTCAGCTTGATATTAACATCTTTTCATTCTCCATCCTGTCTATTCCTTGATATGTTTTTTTTTTCCTTTCTTTCTTGTAGCCTTTTCCTTTGCCTTTCTGTGGTCTTTCATCATGGGCTTTAACTAAAGAATCTTCTGAGATTTGAACATAAATATCATTGGCTAATTGCAGCCATTTAAGGAGAGAGCATCTTTGAAGAGGCACAAGAAAAACATGTGCCATCCTTCATTAGGATGTCAAAAGCTGTATTCTTGGATTAACAGACAGAGGCAGATAACTAAGAGAAAATGTCTCATCCCAGGAGCTAGCCAGAGAAAAGGCACTGAATGTGAAATGCCAAGATACAAGCTGTGACATACCAACAAACCAGGAGGCTTCAACATGCTAAGGAGGTTGGAGTTTAAGTAAGAGGAGATGGAAATCTATTGGCTGAGTGGCAGTCTCAGCAACAGATACCACATGTTTTCTATCACATATAGATCTTCACTTCTAACTTTTACGAATGTGTATTTATGTGGGTAGAGAAAAAATGGACCTTTGAGATGGGGAAAAGAGGCTTTAAGGGGATGGTGGTGTAGAAATTAGCAGAACACTGGTGAAAGGAGAGCACTTGGGATGGGTGGGTACAGAAGGACAAGTACAGGGAGACAGGGGAGAAGAACAAGGCAGGAACCTGACAAATGTATGTATGAAATGACCACAGAAAGTCTGTTACTCTGTTTGCTAATAATACTAATGAGGTTTTGAAACACATAACTTTTGAGTGAGGATACATCATAGCCAAACCACTTTTTTGACAAGCAGTTCTCTCTAGTACCTAGATCATGAAGTGAAACCAGCCATTTAGTGCCCTGTGGAATGGGAAGCTAGTGATGGTGAGTTTCAAAACCAAGAGAGCCGCACAGCAAAAGGAAACAAGAGAACAAAAGAGGAATGTACTACAGTGGTAAAAATCTTCAACATTTCACATTTGCTTAGCTGAGAGAGTGAGGCCAAGCAAGTAGTGAAATGTGTTCACAAACTTCCAGCCTTTAAATTGAATTGGCTATTAAAGACGTTCACTAATGTGAAGAATGAGGAAGGAGAATCAGTAAGCAGATAATGACATTGATTCTAGATTTAAAAAAATCTTAGTTTCTAGGCACACATTAATAAAAAGACTGATTTTGCCTGCAAGTTTGGAATGTGTTTGTAATTTTCTTAGGATCTAGAGTATATAAACTCTTCTAAAATTTTAATTACCCTTTTCTCCTTCCAGATGTCTATAGTGCTCTGGAGTGCTCTGCTTTTACTTTTTATAGACAACCCCCCACCCCCGGAAAGTATGCATCCTTTAGGATTTTTGAAGAGATCAAACAGATTGTGTACTGGGTCAACCACACATGGGTCAGAGAAGAGATAAGCAATGGATACTCTCTTGGCTATTTGGCTGTATTAATATGTCATCTCATCGTGTTCTATCAGCGACCATGTTTTGTTTCATTAATCTCTTCTTCCAGTAATGGCAAAAGGAAATGAATGAGGAAAAAAAGATGAAGAGAGCCTTCAACACAAGGTGTCATCCAAAAGGAAGAAAGACAGGGAGGAAACACGGACAAGTTAAGAAAGCTTCCTGGTTCCTTTAAGGAGCTCTAGACAAAGGAGATCCTGGGGTGAAAAGACAGGATAAACACCAGAATGTCTATAGAATAGAGAAGTTGTAGGCTGTTGTTCCTGCTCCATGAATCATTGGATGACCTGGAAGTAAATGGCTAGCAGGCAGAGGAATTCAATAATATGGCTGTCTGCAACAAATTATGAAAACCAGAATTTATACAAAATCAGTAAATGTGGCAGGCCTGTGCACAAGTCTAATGCAATCAAATAAAAGAAAGAGCAGAAGAGCCTCAGTCTTGACAATGAAGCTAAGAAAAATATTTGAAACTATTTCATGATTGTTGGAGATGAATCTGAGTATGCAGACCAAAGTGTGGCTCATCTTCATGTAATACTGTTAATATGGAGGTCAGGAGCAGAATGGTGGCCACTGGTCTGCAAGTACTTTTGACTTTCTGTCATGACTAGTTTTACTGTAAGAATGGCTAGTAGGATAATGTTCCATGATACTCATTGGCTCTCAATACATCTATCTCCTTTATTCAAATCCCATGCCCATAACCTACCTTCTTGATTATCTCTTGACTCAGGAAATTTAACTCAGGTCATAAGTGTGTCAGATCCCATTAGAGTAAGCATTTACACTAAATTTAGCCTGGTCTCTGATTACAGTGTTTTTCCAAGAATTTTTCCAAGAATTTTATGCATTGATTATTCTAACTAAAACTTTCTCATCTTTGGAAACTTCTTTTTCCTGCAAACTTCTTTCTATCTCATCTCCTACCAACCCTTACCTGGGCAGAACATCCTACCAGCTGATGTCCCCTACAGTTGAAAGGGAAGTGTCTGAAGCTTAAGTAGTGTCAGTCTTCACAATGCTTGAATGGCTCAAAATTTCTAAACATGGTCATAGTCCTCAAGGACTCTCAAGGATAGGCCCTGCATCCTCCCTCCCATTTTATCCTACCATTTACCCTCCTATCTCATGATCTTGGAAGTACCACCCACACATCTGATTCCCTAAGGCATATACCTCCTTAGATTAAGTCACCCTATGAGATATCATTCTTTATTAAAATGTTCCTCTTCCATATTACTCTGCATTTTACTCAAAACATACATCATTATCCTGTAAGTTCTATATTCTTTGGATTTGTGTTTTTTGTTTTATTTTGTTTTGTCTTTTGCTTTTATTTTTTTTTAACAATTCAAGCTCATCTTGGTTCCAACTTTAACACTGTATGAGTAATTCTTAGAAAAATTAGAAATTTGTACACAGCAATAATGTTTGATGAACAAAGGTTGTTAGAGTTCTGATTCCAGCCGTGGTTATATGATCATCTATGTATATAAGCTAGACTTATCTCAGCCTGAATATGGTTACAATAACTGCTGATAAAAAGAAATGTCTTCAATGAGGGGTCCAGCAATAGTTATTTGTGGGTATAAGGATAAATATGTCAAATGCAGTTTGAAATTGTACTGGTTTGGTAAAGTATCAATAGTAGATTTCCCTCTATTTTCCATGGCCTCCCTCACCATTCATTGATAGTTTGCTAGGTCTGAAAGGCCAGATATAAACTCCCCCTTATAAGGTGGGCCTTAAGTCCAGTTAGACAGTTGTTGGTTACCCCCAAGAGATAAGTGCCACTGTACCACCCTTGGGCATATCTTACGTTGATGATCATTGTTGTGCTTCATGGGCATCATAGAGAACACCCGATCATGAAGTGCCCAGGTCCAGCTGATATGTATAGCACAACTCCAATACCTAAGACTGAGGGTATATTGTGAAAGAAAGGCAGAAAGATTGTAAGAGCCAAAGGATCAGGGAATCAGCTGTGAGACCAAGTATCTTATATAGGACAGGAAAGTTGCACTCATGATATCTCAAAAAATATGGCAGCATAAACAAGACTTAAATAATGACACCACCTGTTGATATGACAATGCAGATGTAGGAAACCTCATAAGGTCCCACCCTTAGGTGAAGAACTACAGCTAATCAATGACTGCCAAGTGATGGAGAAGCAACCCTCCCTAAGATGGGGCCCCTTAGTGGTTATCCAATACCAAGTGGTCATCCCTAAAATAATATGCATATGAGCAACACTAAATGGACTCATTAAGTTGAATTTACATATTTCCATTTTTGCAGATATGTGCCAATGTTATTTAAAGAAAGCAATAGAGATAATGCATGAAGGTAGAAAATAGTTTTGAATATAGAGGAAGGAAATGGTAGAGGGAGAGAACAGGATATGATAATAAGGGATTGAGGGGTTCAAATTATATTGTATACATGTATGAAATGTCATAAAGACATCCATCAGTTTGTACAATTAATAGATACAGATGATAATGAATAAGCTGTGTAGTAAGAAACTGTCACAATGTATTCCAAATAAGCATTTTCCTAGACCATCATACTTTTAAAATGAAAAAAATTAATAATAAACTAATAAAGTAAGATTCTAAATATAAAAAAGAGGTTACCCTCTCTAGATTTAAAATTAGAATGGATTTGAATCCCAGAGTAAGGATTTACTAACTCTAGTAAACACACACACACACACACACACACACACACACACACACTATATTCATTTTTTATAACTCCATACTCACACCTGTAGTTCTACAGTAATTTCATAATTGTCAGACGCAAAACTGTGTTGGACAAACTGAAGCTCTAAACACTGTCTTTCAGAGTGTATCCTCAGAAATTAGTGGTTCACGTGTATCCACTGCTATCTTAGGTTCTTGATTTTTGTCCCTTTCTTCTAATTTGACTGTTCTCTTATTCCTTCTCTTATGACACCATGTAATAAATGTCACAGACAGAATATCTAGAAAAGTAAGCATATTAAGGCTTAACCTTAGGACCTAAGTATTAGTGGAATCCCAACTCCATAAATTAATATTTTTGTGACCATGCACAAAAGAGTCAATATTTCTGATACCTCTCTATGTAGTGAGCATGAATGACTAATAGAAACTCAGATTCTGATGAAATTAAAGACAAAATATAGAATACATCTAACATGGACTTGTGGATCAGTTTAGTCTCCTAACCTATTCTGTTATGGTTCCATGAATGAGAGACAGGCATATGGCCTCACCCTTTTAAGCAAAAGCCTATGCATAAAAAACCAGCTTGATCCCAAGTGTCTCTTAATCTCTCTTTGCTTCATTTTTCTCTTCAGTAAATATAATATATATATATATATGTAGTATGTAACATATATTATATATATATATATATTAGTGTAATATATCATATATATTATATATTAGTATAGTGAAAAGAATAAATAGAGTGTAGGGATCAGCAACTGCACACACTTTGAAGTTCATAGGGTATAACATACCTCATTAGGTTGAAAGAGTGTTCTTAAAATAAACGCTTGCATTAATCTCATTATTATGCATGATGAGATCTATTTTCCCTCATCTCTCTCCTCCAAAACCTCCTTTCTCTGTGATTTTTCAGTCTAACTCATCTGTTTAATATCTTATTGTAAAATGTATCTTTCTCTCCATACTCAGTATTTCTTTCTTGCATTATGATCTGTAGCTAGAAGCTTTCACCTGTGTGCATAATTCTTTATCTGATAAAGCTAGGCCATAATGCACTCTTGGAGGCAAATGGAGAAGTTTGGTTTCTTCTCATCAAATTACATTTATTAAGATCTGTGTTTGTATCAGCATGACATTTTTAAAAATACTTCAAATATATTATGCCACTCCATATTGAGAGCAGCCCAAAGGGAAGTCTTATAAAAAGAAAAGGAAATAAATTATAAGTCAAAAATAACTCATGTTGTGGCTATGATCGCACACACAATTTAATTTATTTTTACAATGTCCTCCCATTGAAGTATGATTTGATTGATAAGTAAAATTAAATTATGGAATTCTAGATCTCTTTCAAAGCAATAGTACTTCTATCTGACAAGAACTGTCATTCTTTTTTTTCTTCTCTTCTCTTTCCTTTTTTTCTTCTCTTTTCTCTCGATTCCTTTTCTTACTTTTGAGACATGGTCTTGCTGTGTCATCCAGACTTACCAGGAATTCATGATCCTCCTGCCTCTACTTTGCAAGTTCTACTCTTACAGATGTGTGCCACTATGCTCTGTTTAGGTACAACTTTTGATGTTAAATTCCAGTTCTCTGAAAGTTTAAATTATCAGGTAATGTTTATTTACTCAAGATTATTTAAGAAGAGGTAGGCAATTTCTTGTTTTTAAAATTCCACATAGTTTAGGCTTCTGGGTTCTTATTTATTGTTATCATTATTACATTTAAGAAAATGGGGAATATGGAGGCCAGGGGACAACCTTCCAGAATCTGTTCTCTGTTCCTACCACGTGGGGCAGAGACATCGGAATAAAACTCAGGGTGTTAGGCTTGGTAGAAGGTGCCTTTACCTATTAGCCATCTCACTGGCCCACTTCTAATAACTTATTTCATTCATTTTACTATTATCATTGAGAGCGAGAGAAAGAGAGTGTGGTATGGATGAGTGGATGTGCAAGTGCCATGACATGTATGTGGAAATCAGAGGTCAACTTTCAGAACTGATTTTCTTCCATGGTGAATTGGGGGAATTGACCTCAGATAGATAGGTTTGTGCTTTAAAAATTTTATGCACTGAACTATTTCACTCTAAGTAATTTCTTTAGAAAGAAAAAAAAATGTAGTTGCAGAATAAACATTTCCTACATTCTATTAAATCTATGTTAAATGACTTGTCAAATATAATCTTCTGTTAATTTGACTTGGAGTTTGTAATCATTGGTTTCGTGATGTTGAAAATGTATGCTTGAAACTGGAGTTTGTGTAGCTCATAGTTTTAGAGTCAGAAAGTTAAAACAGCATATCCCAGGTCTTCTGAGTACTCCCACCCCCGCCACCACATCATGGAGGGTGACATCTCCCCTCCATGAATATTTAAAACATATTCGTGAAAAGATAACATTATTGGGCAAGATGCTGGAAAGAGGAAGGATGGGACCAATCTTGCCCTTCCATGGTAACGTTCTTGGAAGAATTAACCACAGCCCCAGAAGAACTGCAATAGATCCCTCTCAGGGCAGTGACCTCTCCTAGGCCGAGTGCCCTACTCACACTTGACATTACACTGGGAAGCACACTTTTAACACAAAACTCTTTAGAGACAAACAACGCTCATGCCATTGCTCATAAGACATTGTTCTCGTTTGACAGTTACTTACAATTTCTTCTTGAAAGAATAATAAGTGTAGTTATACAAGTTCTCAGAAATTACTATCTGTAGTTCTTGTCTTGGTCTGTCTTTTGCTTAAGGAAAAGAATATATCTGGCTATCCTCCTGCCTCTTGTCTTTTGTTACTATGTCATTAGCATAACAACCTTGAGGAGTCATACTTTGAATCTGAATCCTGACAACATCATTCATTTGCCTGAAATTCCTTGACTGTACCTGTCTGTTAGCTAGACAAATTCCTGATATTCCCATGCTTCTTTGAAGAAGGAAAATTAGGAATTACCTAAAGCACCTAGAAATGTATAGAAATTTAACAATAAATTATAGAACTCTTTTTAATCATTGTATATATTAAATTTTAAAAATGGAAATACATACTTGCTTCCCATAAGGTACCTATTTACATCTAAACACAGTTGCAAAATGTAGGTGGTATGAGGAAATGGAACAGATGGCCTATAAATGGGAGAACAATCTACCAAATAAAAATAGTTAATAAAATTGACTCTTCACCTTTGGCTAAACAACCTAAAACTTCTCCTGGACTTACAGAAAGAGAATTTAATAACAAGGACAAAATATGTGTATATTTGTAATACAAAGATAGTGTAGACCAAATTTAGTGCGTGGATTTAAACAGAAAATAAACATTAAAAAAAAGCTTGGAATAAGGGTTGGCGAGTTGATACAGTGGTTAAGAAAACAGGCTGCTCTTCCAGAAGAGCTGAACTCAGTTCCCAGCACCCATATCAGGGGTTCACAAGCACCTGTAAGTCCAGGTTCAGAGGACTCAACACCATCTTCTGGCCTCCATGAGTATTGCACTCATAGTTGTATATATTCATTCACAGACAGACAGACAGACACACACACACACACACACACACACACACACTTAATTAAATATAACCCAAGTACATATTTTTTTTAAAAACTTAGCAATTTGGCTTAAATTACTACTTTATACATAAGATAGTAAAGGAAAGACTTGTGGGAATTCATTTTGCCTATTTTGTTTAACATTTTAATTATAACTTTGATTGAGTGAGTGAATGAGTGAATGAATGAGTTGTTAACTTACATGCCTGTGCTCTAAAACACCCATGTGGTCTCAGAGGATAGCTTTTGGCTGCTGGTCCTTTCCTCTACATGTGGATCCCGGGGATCAAACTCAGGACATCAGACTTGGTAGCAAGTGCTTTTACCACTGAACTATCTCATCAGTCCAGGTCATTCCCATTTTACATGGAGGAACTGAGTCTCAAGATTTTAAGCAATGTGTCAAAGAATATAAGTTAGTAAGTAGCCTAGACAGGATTTCAACCTAGGATTTTTCTCCCATTCCTCCCTCCCTTTCCCGTTTTTTTCTCCCTCCTCTTCTTTTTCCTTCTACTTGGTTCCCTTAATTCTTTGACTATGTTTTTAGTTAGCTTACTAAATAGATAGTATTCATCTTGATGTTTTCATATATGTCTATCATCATACTTTGCTCACATTCATACCCAGCAAACTTCCCATCCCCAATCCATGTTGATTGCTGGACCTAGGGCATTTTGCTTGTTATTTGGAGGTATATTTTGGTCTGTTTTACTTATGAAACTAAGCAGAGGAAAAAAATCCTTTATGGACATTGTTTTCAGAGAATTTCTTTTTAGAAAGCAAAGCTTAGTAGAGGTTTGTCTTTCGTTAGAGCTCTTGCTTGATGAAATGTCATCTTGTAGCGGCAGATTTCCTTTTGAGATGGAAATGCTCACTTTCAATTTGAGACTAGAACCACACTTTGAAAAACAATTAGAAGTGTTCTTTCTTACTTTGCTTATTGTACTTCCTGGAAAGTATGATTTGGGCAATTCAAAATGGAAAAAATTAGATCTAAAGTGACAGACACTTGTGTTAGCACATGTCATGAATATCTAGTGTTGAAATATCTAGAGATATTTTTCTATATTAGTTTGTGTGTATTTGCGTGTCCTATATGAATAGCACATATATTAAGAGTATATTAAGAATATATATTCTTAATTGAGATAGGGTCTTACTGAACCTGGATCTCATTGTTTCAGCCAAGATGGCTGCCCAGTGAGACTCCAAAATCCATCTGCCTCTAGCCTCAACTGCTGTAATTACAGATACACACAACCAAATACAGCTTGTACATGTGTTTGGGGAACTTAACTTTGTTCCTTATGCTTGCATAGAAAGACTTTTACCCACTAAGTTAATGTTCCACTCTTGAAATATGTATAGCTTTTATTCATTGACTTAGTACACTCACAAGTGACTTTTATTTTCCAGGCAGCCTTATAGACCTTGTTCTACTTACTTTCTGTTGCTATGACAAATACCATGACCAAAAGAAGTTTGAAGAAACAGGGTTAATTTCAACATACAACTCCAGGTACCCCCAATCAGAGTATCACCCCACTCCATTATGATGAGAAAGCTTGCAATATAGAAATATCGAGCCTGAGAGTCTTAGGGTACTTACCACCCTAGAAAACGAAGATACCCTTAGGAAGGGAAAAAAAATACCACTGAAATTATCCACGAAAGGACTTATAGTCAGAGCCTAGTTGTGAAATCCTTCTCAATAATAGGAGTAGGGATTACTGATTTCTGCAGTAAGATCTTAGCAGAATTTCACAGCCTCTGTCATGGATCTCTATACTTAGTATCCATCCCAGCATCCCCAATGGGCTGGCCTTTGACCTTTAAAGATCTCTTAATGCTTACAGAAAATATGACATTTTGCAAAGAAGCCGCATAAAACAGAACAAAGCCAAGGGTACTGAAATGGGTCATATCTCACACACATTAGTCTTATCAGGAAAAACTCATTCTGTTCCTAAAGTAGAAGACTTCAGTCTATGTTGTTGGTCAGACAGCTGCCAGAAAAAGTTTGAGGTTTGTTTGAAAGAAAGAAAGTGAAATGGCCATTGGAAGTTGGATTATAACTGAGTAGTGCCATGGCAGGATAATCAGTGTAGTATAGTGACTTATGGGCAGAAGGGATGTCCATGTGGGACTCAATAAGGAGTCCATACTTGTTTCTTCTGAGAGTTGTGATTCTGTGGCAGGTTTGTAAAGATTAATATTCTTGAGCCTTAGTTTCTTATTCTTAGTGTTGAAAATAATAATTAAAATTAAGACAGTCAAAAGAGATGGCATACTGGAATTGAATGCATACTTTAAATTTTAGAATTTTAGAAGATTAGTGGGTGTCGGTAGTAAGAAGCATTGATGACATATACTGAATGCATAGCAGGCAAAACTACAACAAAGAACATAATACAGCTAGATTTCAGTAAAATGCACCATTAATTAAAAAGGAATGATTTATTTAAAAATACCTTCTTGGTACTTCTTATGCAATGATCTTTGCCAACAAATTTACTCTGTCCTCTTCCTTGTTAAGTGTTTTTCATAGAATCCTCAAGTCTTCAAGATAAACGTTAAGCTCCTCACATGAGCAAAATTCTCCCAATAACTTTTCTATCTAGTGTGTCTCCTATGCAGCCCTATGTGTACTATTTAAGCCCTAACGCCCTTAATGAATCCTTTCTTTCCCTACTTTTTGTTCAGTCTCAAATGCCCAAGCACACCCCCTGACTTTAACTCTGTACCTTCCTCCTCTGACCCTCCTCAGTCTGCCACACCGACTGTGAATGCGACTGTCATAGCACATGCCACATTTCATTGTTTTCTGTGTTTGTATCTTCACCAAAGTGTTCATCTCTTTGATGGCAGGTTGTAATGACACATTCTGTGTCTAATTCATTTGTACCTACTACAAGCATGGACCACATCCTCCATAAATTTGCATATGAGTTGAATGATGTCATTTTGTGCCTCATCTCAATGTGTTCTACGGAAGATCTAATGTTACTCAAAATGAAACTCTTCCTATTAGAACTTCTAAATTTGATCATGGCCTTACCATTTTAAAGCAACATTTCCCTTTGGCAAATAGTTAACCTTTCTGCATAATTGACACTAAGTAAAAACTATAAAAATAAAATAATGGAAGCCATCCCAAAGAGTTCCAGGAATAGAGAAAATACCCTCACACCAATAACATGAGTGGTAATTTTACTATATGTTACTATCATTATCATTTGAGAAAGAAATCCTATTCTAAAAATATTATCTATTGACATTGAATGCCAAATATTACTTTAAATAACTCCTTGAATTTAAGAATGTATTTGGGATTCAATATGACAGATGTATGAGGTCTTAGTATGAAGTAAGAATCAATTACTAATACCTAGCACACTCACAGCACTTATTACACAGCAAGCAGTGTCTAAAGACCTCACATATGTTAACTAATTTGCACCAATTCTTTCAGGTATTTACCATTTTATTTCCTTGTTTTATGGATAAGGAGACAAAGGCTCATAGAGATTGCTCTATTTTGCTACTTAAGTGGCAGAGCTAGGAATCAAATGCAAGTAGTCTGGATTCAGCATCTTTTTTCCTTTCCCTGTCCTTACTGTTGTGCTATCCATGTCACAATATCATGAAAGTTTCTCAGATAAACACATGTAAGAAAGGGATCTACACCTTGTTCTTAATCCAATGTTATTTAAACTTAGCAGTTTCAATACTCATATCTTTCCAGATACCCCTCCATACTCCACTAATATATCGAGTCGCTTCTGCTTTCAGAAGCAACATTTTCCTCACAGAGAGATCATGAAGTTCAAGTTATCCAGACACAGGCGATGCTAGAAATGGACACTTCCATGGTATTTCTGTTTGTTCTACAATTGGTGTTTATTTTGTTGTTTCCTTTTCTTTTTTGAGGCAGGGTTTCAGCACATTGTCCAGGTTTTTCTGGGACCTGGAACTTGAGTCTTCTTAATTTAGCCTCCTGAGTGCAGGAATTACAGGCTTGTGATTTTCACATGTTGGGCATATAGAGATGGACAGGATAGATGAAAGTGGTCTCATGGTTTAGGGTCTACCTCAGTGACAAACAAAGCACTTAGAGAGCCTCACATCTCAAGTTCTGGAAAACACTGCGTAGAGGTGATCTGGTGCAATTTTAAGTCAGCCAAGAACAGCAGAGAGGATGCATGTGGTAGGAATAAAAAGTTGCAGAATAAACTGGTAAGTAATGAGAAGAAGAACAAACTGGAACCATATGTGGGCAAATAAGCCATTATAGCCCACAGCTGACTGTGAGGCTAACAGAGGTAGGCTGCGTGGATGAGCCTGCTGTGCTGAGTTATATGTGATGTCTATTTGAGAGCTAAGAAAAGTTTCCAAGCATCCTTAGTCTCTCTTAATAACCTACTATAGATTGTCTTGGAAGAATTCATACAGATTATAGTTTTATTTTTATTCTGTTTTTTTTTTATTTGTTTTGTTTTTTCAGGACAGGGATTCTCTGTTGTAACTCCGGCTGTCCTGGAACTCACTCTGTAGACGACACTGGCCTCGAACTCACAGAGATCCACCTGCCTCTGCCAACTGAGTGCTGGAAGTAAATGTGTGTGCCACCATTCCCTGGCTAGATTATAGTTTTAGCTGTTAACAAATTTAGTGAGAAACTGGATGTCAAAGAAAAACTTAAAAGTGATTTGTCTATCCTTCCCATTTAAAGATAAGTCAAGTCTGACCAGAAGAGCCATGTAACTTAGCCCACAATTGTCAAACTAAAGTAATATACTTTATAGATAATATTTGCTATAAAAGTGAGATTTCTTCTTCTCCATCCTACAATTAGGATATTTAATTTTCAGAAATGTCCCCCACCCTACTTTGGGAGCAGTATAATTGAGTAATACGTCAAAATCCCATGTAGAAATAATTTCCAGTCTTGCATGTAAAAGATCCTTAATTTATGGAAAATAATTTTTCACCACCATGAACAGAAACTATTTCATAAAGGAGCCATTCATTCATGAATGAATGATTGAGTGAACATAATTTCAGCTACATGAACTCAGAGTGGCATTATCTGAGCCAGCTTCTATTTCTATTACCATGCTGCAGAATGAAAGCTTTAACTGGCAACATAGGAAGTTGGATCTGGGCTTCTCCTTGAAGAGCTGAAATCTCTCTTAGCCCAGAATGGAGAACACTTCTGTAATCCAAGCACCTGGGAGATGGCATCAGGAGGATGAGCTGTATAGTAAGTTAGCTATCCTGAGCTGTGTGAGGTGCCATGAACTCCCCTATAAGATCTACTAAGAACACACTATAACTTACATAAATATAAAGCATTTAAAAAGTCAGTAACTAGCCATTCAGTGGTTGGAACTACGTAGCTCAGCTGCTAAAGTGCTTGCATTTCAAGTCTAAGGATGAATGCAGTCTCTGAGAACTCACATTTAAAAAGCCAAGTATGGTGGTATGTGATTGTAATGCCAGCACTGTGGGCAGGTAGATCTCTAGAACCAGCCTATCTAGCCTACTTTGGGAATTCCATGCCTATGAGAGACTGTCTCCGAAATCAAAGTGAATAATACATGATGAATGGCAGTCAATTTTGTGTTTGTCCACAAACACAAGCATACATGAGTACATGGCACCTGCATATGTGCATGCACCTGTACACATAAGTACACACACACATCCACCCATATGCATACCTATGCACAGAGAGAGAGAGAGAGAGAGAGAGAGAGAGAGAGAGAGACTTTAAGTAAAACTGAGTAATCAGCAAAATAAATTACTTAAACTCTTTGTAAATAACAAACATCTTAAAAGTTTTGTTTCTAAAGTCCACACGTGGTTGACTCTTCTAAACAGAAGTAATTACAGGGCCAAGACTCACATATCATCCTCAGTGATTCTTCTTTGAGTCCGACATTAGAGAAAAGTTTGTCAGTGAGTGGAAATAACTGGAGAAATCTTTTTACTGAGAATGAGTTAAATAGTGGAATTTTACTGCTATCTAATTCTTTAAATGCAATCACATTATACTGAACATTCTCTTTTTTTATTAGTTCTTTGAGAATTTCATACAGTGTTTAGACCCTATAAACTTTCCAACTCCTCCAAGATATACCCTCACCTCTCTACCTACCCAACTCCAAGGTCTCTTCTTTTATATTTGTGTGAAATCCACTGAGTCCAATTTGTATTGCCCAATTACTCCTGCCAGGGCATCCTGCCACAGAGTCTACTCAACCTACCAGAGGTCACACGATTGATGGAAACTGACTCCCCCTCTCCCAGCGGGTATCAAATGCCAAATAGCTCCTCAGCTAATGGTGAGAGAACACATCATCGTTATGCCCACCCACCTCACACCATCCATGCTAGGATTTTGTTGGCTTGAGCTTGCACAGGTCTTGTGCTTCTTACAAAGAAATAAGGACTGAAGTATTTAGAGGTAAAATTACCCCACAGGTTAAAGTAGTCAACAGCACAAGACAGCCATCCTTTCACACCTGTCATGAAACTGGGATACTCACACTCTGACCAAAGTTGTGGCTCTCCTTTTCCAGTTAATCAAAAGGGTTTGTATAACATGAGGAAATGGATTGCTTATATTCCTTTGCTTATTATGACAATATTGAACAAGTCACAGCTCAATGAAAACAATGACTTGGAAAAGATATAGAGAACAAGCTGCAGCATTCTGAGGCCATTTCTGGGGATGACATCATCTCAGGAGTTTTTGGGCCCCTGTCTGCATCTCTTCTTTACTTTCAGAAGCCACAAATGGCTGGAGAGCTATGATCCTGCATACTGTGTTCGATCTTCCTAGAAACCAGCCCAAATTATGAGACTGTCTAGTGATGAGCACTCCCTATGTCCCATTAACACAAACTCAGGTTTAAAAACTTAAAACAGGCTCCTGTAAAATAGAAGGCAATCCTGTCTGTCAGGGCATTCTATGAATTTTAAAAGTCTGTGCCAGAGAAAGCAGTGGCAAAGACAAAATACAGTTCTTAGGACACCACAGAGTGTATCAGAGTCTCACATTATCTTTCTGTGAGTTAATCTCTCCACACCCGCAGGATTCCCTCCTCAGGACTGAGTCCTCCAATAGGCAAATTCTGAAGGTGGTAAAAACATAGAAAGGCAGTTGTGGGGAAAGAAATAATTTTAGCTTTTTAGTGCAAGTTGGGTGCTTTGTTTTGCTTTTTGAAATATCTTCATGAAGAAGACTGGGTGCCTGCATGTCCATTTGCACATGTGGCAGCCACTTGATCTGTAAAGGCAATAGTAGCTTTCATCTTCAGCAAAAACATCACTTTTCTGTCGGTCTTCAGAGTGACAGAAGGAATATTTTCAGAAACCCATATCAGTAACCATGGGAGTATGAGGATCCCAGGATTCTAAGGAAGGCATAATGATTTATGTACTTTGAATAAGGAGAGTGCTCCCAGGTTCCTCTATAATTTCCCCAATTCCCATTACAAACCATTTCACTGGTCCAGGTAGGGTGGGCATCTAGCCTCAAATCAATCCACAAGAGCCAGAAATGCGGATATAAATTCTTAATAATTTGTCATTGCTGTACACTAAGGGTCCAATCATGGACAAGAAGAATTTAAGCCAAGAAGAGGCTACATGTAGCCATTGGTACTAAATTTTAAAAGGGTAGAAGTGAATGTTATGAGAATGTGTGTGTGTGTGTGTGTGTGTGTGTGTGTGTGTGTGTGAATGTGTGTATAATTTATAAGGACAGTAGCAGCAAAAAATTAAAATTAAAAAACATAAAAAAAATAAAACCATATATGTTCTGCAAATACCATGTATGAGAGAAGTTGGTGAATTTTCACATTGAAGTTAGTGAGTATCAATGAGTATAAAGTGATAGACTTTAACAGAATTGCTGATTATTCATAAACCCAGACTATGAATGACTCAGTCCACATAAGGATTATTTCATACTCACAGGTGGCTTCCATTTGTCAGAAATTAATGGTGACAGAAAGTACTTTTATAGATCATGCATTTCCAAAGATAGCTTTTATGTTACTTGGACAATTGGACACCCCACCTTGGCCCCATTGAGCTTATTACAGATCATTCAGACATCTGAAAATCTCTTGACAATTCTGCTTCATACCAAATGGAGCCAGCGCTTTCAAATGGATCTCATTAGAGTTCTTATAAAGCCACTACATGCTAGAAAGAGTTTCCATCCCAGAAGGGTTCCTTCGTTCGAACTTATCAAGCCTCTATACAGTTCTATTCCTGATTAGCAGTTGTCCTCCTAAGAGCTTTAAATAAATGCCTTCTATCTCTGCAATTTCATCCATTTCCCATTTTTCCTTTATCAGCACATTCAAATGTATGTTACTCTTATCTTGGATCTGTCACTCAGCGTATGTCAACTTCAAGAGTGCCAGACTGTAGCTGTGACTGTCAGTAATGTTTCAGGGGTGGGGCGGGAGAAGAAAAGAAAGGAGAGAATGTCAGAATGCATACAGCACATCTCAGTGAGTCCCCTGCCTTGATAAATAGCATTCTCATATGTTCTTCTAAATTATTTCCATCAGACAACCAAATGCCAGCATATGCGTTTTTTGTCTAGGGGAGGCAAAGCAAAGAAATCTCCTTTGACTATATGTTGTCAAATACCATGTCAAATTTATCTGAATCATCATTTTCCTTTCATGGTCTAAAGCTTTTATTTAAGCCTCTTTTCTTTCTGATCTCCTCCACCTTAAAGCTCACATCTTCTGTACCACGTGCATTCTGTCAAGGCTTCCTTACTACCTCTGCTTTCTCTTTGGCTTAACCACCCCTCCCCATTCACTCTTTCACTCTTGAAAACCTTTACCACTGTCCTTGCTGTGTGCTTTTGAAGGTTCTGGTCATGTCTCTGGCTCCAAAAGTCAAAGTTCCAGTGGCAGAGACTGCAATTTATAAACAACACTAGAGTCTGGCTCAGAGGAGACAAATCCCCAATTAGTGGTCTCTTGGTACTTATCTGCTGAAAGCACAACTAGAAGGATGGATATAAGCTGAGCAGGTGATTCAGGCATACAGTTGTGCATTGCTTTACAATAAGAACACTGTCTGAGAAACATGACAGTAGGTGATGTTGATGCTTGTAAATGAACCTTGATAGTATTGCCTGACAGTCTACATACTTGAGTGACATGCCATTATACTGAATACCTCATCCAGCTGTAGTGGAAAGACTTAGTATACCTAAACATATCTGAATCCAGAAAGAGTGGAGTAAAATACAGTGCAAAGGATAAAAAATGGTATTCCTGTGTAGGGTAATTTTCTCTGTTGGAGCTCACAGGACTGGAGGTCACCCTGTGTGAGATGATGAGTGGTGAAGGCAAGGGAAGGCCAAGGGTGTTACTATCCTCTACTACTGGGTGCTTCAAAATGCTGTGTACTGGGGCTAAATTAAATTTACAAATAAAATTCCTATATTAGCCTTGGCTTACTGTCAATTTCTACTTCATAAACTTTTTTTTTTTTAAATTTTGACCTTTTTGTGATAACAAAAGACATGGGAGGTAAAATTAGCCTGAGCAAAATGAAAAAGAAAACAATAAGAAAAAATAGAAAATTTGGAATACTGGTTATATTTCTTAGTAGAAGAGGAATTTAACTTTTTCTCACATCGCGCAATATTAGCTTTTCTAAAACTTCAGACAAGGTGACAGAAAATAGCTTTTTTTTCCCCTCAGTGACCATTTTTTAAGGAAAGCTTGAGCCATATTGAATCATCATACTTGATCCATTCATTGATGGTTTTGATGCAACTTGCTGTAGTGGATTTGAAGTCAGAAAACCTTGGCAGAAGTGACTATCCTGCTAACTACCTCTGTGACTAAAATCAGATTTCATACAAGGATTAAATGATTATTCTAGGCCTGCTAGATTGCCTAAAACATGAACTCCTGGGTCTTCCCACACCCATGATGAGACATTTCTCTGTATTACAGATGATGAACTTAAGCAATATGGTAGGAAATTTTCATAAGAGCATAAAGCTGCTAGGCTACTTTCTTATGGGACTAGTACAAAGTACCTTGAAGTTGGTGACTTATAGCAACAAAATATATTATGTCAAATTCCGTGACCAAAAGCCATCAGTTTCCATAGGCCTACATTCAGATGCTGGCAAGATCATGTATTTTCTTACCTGCTGAAGCTTCCAGAAGCTATATGCAAGTCTTAACTAAGGGTCCCTCCTTTATATCACTCTTATCTCTACCACATCTCTTACTTATGATACCCTGTCAATTCCCTGTTGCCTTTTCACCTGTTTATATTAGGGTCACCTTCAAAGTTCAGAATTATCTCCCATCTGAACATCCTTAATCACGTTATTAGTCTGGAGTTGCAATGGCAATATATCTAAGGCATGTTATAATAAAAAGAACATGATTTATATCATAGTTTTGAATACCCAAGAGCATAGCACCACCATCTACTCAGCATGTCTGCGAGGTTTGGGCTACGTCACAATAGGGCAGATGGTATCAACTTAGGGACATGCCTTAGAAGGACTGGAGACCAGGTTTGATCATTCCATAATATCTTGTTACCTTGGAACTAGCTAGTCCTTTGAAGACTACATTAATCCCTTGCAGAAATTAAGCCCTCATGACCTAGCCTCTAGGTCCTCTAGGCCCTTCCAACTTACTGTTTCACCACCTCTACACTGCCATGCTGGTGGTCATGCTTGCAGCAAGTGAAACTTTGGGGAACACTTTTAAATCATCTCAATCACACAATACCTATAAAGTAGTCTTTGCATGACATGTACAGGCCCTAGCAGTCAGATTATGGATTTTTTTTGGAAGCCTCGTTCTAAGTGTTTGATTGAAGTTACTAAGTGCTTGATTTAAGATTTCATTCTAGGCATGCTGGGGCTGGGATCAGCATCCTGTCATGTTGCTTCTCAGATAAAAAGGACAAGAATTTAAAAAATGATTAAATCATGGAGGTGTCAACTAATAGAATTACCTATTTCTAGTCACTCCTAAAGATCCCACTTCAAAGTTTTGAAATACTCTCTTGTCCTCCTATGATTTTATAATGGGATTAAATCTCAATACATGAACCCTAAGAGACATACTGAAACCACAGCAAACATACCATAGGCACCATCAACAGGACATTCAGTCTTCCTTTCTGCTGTATCTTAGCTATTTTTTGATTGAATTGCAAACTCCCATCACCAGACATTAACCACATTAGCTGGCTGCCAACAGTCTTTCTGCTTAAGTTGACCCAAAGATACTTTTAGATATGTTACTCAAAAAGTTGACCAAACAACATTCCCAAGGCAGAGGCAGTAGGATAAATTGAGGCCAGTCTCACCTATAGACCCTTAAGCAAAACAGAAAGTTAAACAAACACCAATGAAATGTTTAATGCAAACCTCTGTGTTGTTTGTATGTCTTAAAAGGCATTGATCCAAGTCTTCAAGCTCTGCAAAGGAAGTGAGGTTGTTGGACAAATCTTGATTTTAGACAGACTTTATGCATATCAGAAAACAAAACCACATGGGAGGGTTATTCTTAATACAGACTACAATGAGACCCTGGCCTTGAGGAACTTTTGGATTCTGTCCCTCAGAATTGAACTCATAATCAGAAACAGAAGAATGATTCAGAGAAATCTGCCTTTAAAGAGTGAATTGCTTAGGACCATGGGGACTGTAGATATGGGAAGTTGTGACAACAGGGGCAGCTGTGAGTGGAAGGAATGTCCGTGCATGGATGAATCAGAGGAAACTGCTATATAATATACAGCAACAACCCTTATATAATTGCAGAAATGCAGTCAGAAAATAAGCTTTGATTATATAATAGAAATACAGAGTATTTTCTATCATTGATGGAAATTTAATAAAAATTTAATACAATCGCTAGCATAATATTTGAAACCAGTATGTAATAAATTAGATTTTAAAAAATATGCTAAGACAATGATAATACATGACATTTACCTAGTGTTTATTCTTGAAAATCTATAAAAATAAATTCATATAAAATGGAAAATATAGAATTAAAACAGATAGGAACAAAAGTTGTATGTCAGAAAATATTAAAGTTGGCAAAACTAAGAGTGGTTTATTTGAAAAAGCATGAACATCCAAAACTACAGAAACTCCAGACTCATCTTGATCTGATAAATATCAAAAAGAGAAATAGATAGGTAAAGCAAACATCAACGATGTCACAGAAATGAGAATGTACTCTTAAAATCCTTTACTAGATAATACATTTAAAATTTTAAAAATTCCTGAGAAAATATTCTACAAAACTAGGATGGGTCCTAATGGACACTCAACTATTCTTAGCACTTGGCAAAGCTGGGAAAGTTATCACTGTTCTACAACCAGCCATGTGGCAGAGCTAGCCTGCACTACCTTATATTGCTGACTCTACCTCTGGTTTAAGGATATAAGCATTCTCTAAGTAAAGATTAAAATCAGCCCAAGATGGGAGGAGCTACAGTTTTGTTGGATAAAAGCTGGGATATGGTACAGATCGGAGTTCCCCCTATTTCTTACCCTAGCCAGTTGTTGGCTATTGTCCAGCACATAACTAATTTGAGCTCTGAACAATTCCCTGGACAGATGAGTTGACTCACATTTTAAGGAATTGCCATGTTAATGATTTGGGAACTACTCCAGAGGTAAAGTGGGGAACATACACAGGACACTTCCCAAACACTAGACGTATGACAACAGATCAAGTGCAGCCAAGAAAAGCAGAAGTGAAACTAAAGCAAAGGTAACTCTGCAGTTCAGAGTGCTACATGGATGTATAAAGCCAAATGAAAGCTAGGGTGGTTCTTAGAAATGCCATTAATTCCATACATAGTATTAAAAGGTTGTCTGAGAAACCATGAGCTTTGTTCCCGGATTATTGAGGTAGAAAGATGAGGAATTCAACAAATGCAGTAAGAAAAAAAGCAGGAAAAATGTATACTATGTATTATGCTATAAAGGAACAAATTCTGAACTCTTTTTTTTATCAAGAATTAAATTAGCTGCTATTTGCTATTGATCAGCTGCCCATACATATAAACATACAGACTACACATACAAACAGTAAGCATAAAGCTCTCCCTTTGCTTTCCTTTCCATCTATATATGCCCATATCTTAAAGTGCTCCTTTTACCCTAATCTTCCAACAAGTATGTTTATAAGTAAAGAAGGAAAAGACACATAGAAAGAACATATACGTGTGTGTGTGTGTGTGTGTGTGTGTGTGTGTGTGTGTGTGTAAATTAAATATATGCATAAGAGGGCAACGAAGATGAAATAAACGAACAAGAAATAGGAAAGGGTTAAATGGATGTAGAAAAGGAAAGATATCAGGAAGGAAGGAGGAAAGAAGAAAGGAAAGGAGGAAAGGAGACAAAAATAAAGAAAAATGTACCTTCATACTTTCCTTTTTCTTTTCCTAGTTTAAAAATAAGTCTAAAGAGGACAGAGTCGGTTTTGCTCCTGTGGACAGCAGCATCTCCTTCCCATTCCAATTGCCACAAACTGGATAGAACAGTAGGTGTCTTGCTAAGCTGAATAATGGATATATAAATTAGTACCAAATGTTTCAACATGAAAGTGGATTAAATTACTGAGGGCTGAGAAAGGGAGACAGATTAAGGGTGGAAGAGGGATGATTGGATATACATTATAGGAATACCATTGCAGGTCTTATCAATATGGAAAATCAATATGCATTGCTAAAAATAGGTATTGGACACCCCATAAAGAAGTACTGGATATGAGTTTAGTTACCATGTGCAAAGCCCTGAAATACATCCCCATAACTGCAAACAGCTAACAAATCAAAAGCCGCAAATACCTGACTCAGTCAAATTTTCACCATGAAAGGGTCCGATAGGTAAGGGATGGGATGTGAAGGATCCACGTACTGTTTGTGTTAGAGGCTTGTTTGGTTGGAGTGGAGTGGCTCTGTCGTTGCCAAGTTCATCAAAGCCACTAGGGTCACAGGTGCTAAGCTGACCATCAGGTAGGCACACTGACCTACTTGTGAATTTAGGGAACAATAGTCCTGAAGGAGACTAGATAAGGAACAGGGCAGGATTTTTGAAAATGACATTGTTCCTGTGAGCTTCTAAACCCTCACCTAGATTCTAGAAACCAAAGTCTATCACCTTTCCACAAACCAAAAAAATTCAAACTGAAAGCAGAAGGCAGAACAGAGTGTGTGTGTGTGTGTGTGTGTGTGTGTGTTGGGAAGGGGGGTTCCTATGGTTTTTGTTTATTTCACACATTTATGGAGGGAGGATTTGACATTTGGTATTGCAGTGGCCAAGAAATATTAATTGTTTTGCATATGTTATCCTGTGAACACCTGAAGTTACCAAAGTTGTTATTCTTCTAGGGGTGGGGGGTAGCAGCAAACATAGTTACTCATGTTACTGGGTAGCAAGAATATTGGTGATGGTAACAGTTCAAACTCAATTCTGATTATCAGAAACAATTATTTCTAACCTATTTTGAGAGATAATCTAATGGTGTTGAAGAAAATGTAATAAAAGCTACCACATGTATATGACAAAAACATGGAAAGAAAAGTTTTCTGGGAAGATGGCAAAATTGCCAGAAGCTTCTAAGAGGAAGGAACTCTAGGAGAAATGAGGAAGAAATAGAAAGCATGAGAAACAACAGGAAAGACCAGCAAGTGACCTTACAGATTGTGAATACTCAGCCCCGGTGGCTGCTCTCCATGGGGTGAACTGTGTTCTCCCAAGGTATATTGAGCACTAAGTACCAATAAGGCAGAGCATGACTGTATTTCAAGATTAGCTGAGGCTTTCAAGGAAAGTTCTAGACTAGCCTTTTTATTTATATTGTATAAGGAGAGGATTGGGACAAAGACACTGGGATATGTACACAAACACACACACACACACACACACACACACACACACACACACACACACAAAGAAAGTAAGAAAGAGAGAAACAGAGACAGAGGAATTGAGAAAGAGAGATCTGAAAACATGATTTGGCAAAAACTACCTGCAAGCCACAGAGACAGACAGAGAAAAAGCCTTGCCAATTGAGCTGGGTCATCTAGCTTTTAAAATGGGGGAAATATTTTTGAAACCATGCAGTAAGTAGTATATATACAGCCCTAATAAACTCATGAAATGCTCAACACAAACCACATTAGATAAAGACGAGGGCAGAAGCTGGGAAGATAAACAAGAGGAAACTAGGAAAATGCTGAGTGCAGGCAGTCAGTACACTTCTTGCTGTCCAAGCATGAGGACCTGAGTTCAGATCCCAGCATCACATCTAAACTAGAAATGGTGGTGGA
The DNA here is from genome assembly GCA_026225945.1 of Cricetomys ansorgei. NCBI lineage: Eukaryota > Metazoa > Chordata > Mammalia > Rodentia > Nesomyidae > Cricetomys > Cricetomys ansorgei. The sequence goes on from JAMJFZ010003206.1 coordinate 1,191,816, forward strand.
AGCCTGGGCTCCCACATAGCTGGGAAGGCAGAGATAGAAATATGCCTCGGTTTGATGGCCAGCCAGCCTAGGCAAATTGGTGAGCTCCAGGTCCAGGGAGAGACTGACTCTGACTTAAAAAGTAAGGCAGAAGGTGATGGTGGAAGATGCCTGCCATTAGCCTCTAGCTTCTTGAGGCCATGCACACACACACACAGGTGTGCTTGTAGACACACACCCCCAACACACACACACACACACACACACACACACACACACACAGCTGCACACAAACATGTCACATAGACAGCATGTACCCAACAGAAAAGGGGAATCTGGTGTTTCTTCAGGGAGTTAAAAAAAAAAAAAAAACAAGTGACTTCCAATCTGCTTTTATCTCTTAATATGCTAATAATTCAGCGTGTGGTTATAGGCTAGAGTTACATCTTTGTAGTCTGTGCTTAATTTTTAGGTTTAAATTAAAACAATTTTTCATTCCTCCCTATCTTCTTTCTTAAAGGGATATTTCATTTGGCAGAGTTTAGAAGCTAGTATATGCCATGTTGCTACGCGTGTATTTGAGACTCCATGCTTTTTAATTCAAATCCTTCCACATAGTCTCACACACTGAGGCCATTTTTTGATACCTGGGTAATCCTCAGGATTAGTATACCAATGGTTTCATAATACCTGGATGATTTAGCAATTTCCCCGTTTACCTTCTCATCCCTCTCTGCTCTGTTTTCTGAGGGGAAAAATTAAGATTTTAATACCAGTGAGTTGGTTTAAAAAAAAATAAGTTCTACTTGGCAAATTAAAAACGATTTAAAAATCATTAAAGCATTAACATACTGGATACTAATTTTCTGAGCATTTAGGGGCAAATCAGCAAACATAACAATGCCAAGATGATTATGGTTGAAGAATAGTGTGTGATAAGGGTAAGGTGCCATCCAAACTATGCCTTCATGAGCTCATTCATGCCCAAGCCAGTGCTCTAGTGAACTCTGCAATGAGAATGGAATAAGTTGTTTCCTGATAGGAAAGACAGAAATAGAAGCAACAAGAATAAATGTGAAGTTTGTCAATATGGAGTTGCAAGGGGACATCTCTGCTTTCCAGAATGTGACCCATCCCTTAAGGGCCAGCAGCAAGGAGAGCCCTGCTCTACAGTCAGTGGGGTATGATACTGCTGAGCACACTGTCTGCTGTAAAATGGGGAGTGTTTTCTTCATTTGTTGGATTTTTACCTAAATCCAAATGGGCTGATACTATAGAAGAACCTCATATTTAAGTGCAAGAAAATAGTAATGAATGAAAAGAGAACTCCAAGAAACTTGATGTTCTCTCTAATAATCTGAAGAGGTTACTGCTCTAGGAAGGAGTCATCTCCACTCTCCTGGCTCTGACATAACCCATTATTTATCTTCTTCAAATAAAAAAGTGTGTTGATTTCCTGGTCCCCCTGTCTTTTCAGTTTCCCTACTGCTGTTACCAATGAAAGCAATGGTTGTTCAGGCCTTGTTGGATCCAATAATTTTGTTTTTGTTGCTGTTTTATTTAATTCTGGTTTCAGTTTTCGGAAATACTTCTTTCTTATGATAGTCTTGAAACTTTCAGATCCCACAGCATAGCAATGGGTGGTTTGGGAACTGGGACTCCATTATCACTATCCAAAAGCACAGAATTGAGACCTTGGACATTAGTGCTGAGAAAGGTTCACCTACTGAACCCAATGTGCCTTCTCAGCCCTCTTACCACACCCCCTTCACATGGCCTATAGCCAAAGGAAATCAGATAAATGAAGGACAGGTGTTGTCTTCCACTTCTACTCCCAGAGTCTCTCCTGCATACCTGGCTGTCCCCTGGCAATGGTGGGAAAGAAGTAACATAATTTACCATCTCAGGATAGCCCTTGGGAGCACAGGTTTTTATGAGGAAACAGACTTAACAATAAGTCTTTAATTTTGGACTGATAATATGGGATGTGCAGAGAAGTAAGCATGACGGAAGCTGGCAGGAATAGAGAAGGTAAAGTGAAAAGTTTGAACATCAGAGCAGCCATTGTGACATAAGTGTAATATGGCAAGGCAAGAGAGAATCCTGGAGACATATTCACTATGAAGAGATCTGTATATCAAGTCATAGGATTTGGCTTCAATTCTGAACTTACTAAGTCAACAGATTTGACGCCAGTGGTGTTTGCCTCCTATACAAGTGACATGGCTTCAATGAACAAACAGATAGAAGGGAAGAGGTGAGACCTGCGGTTGTATATAATTAGGAAGCTCTTATAGAAGTCCATAGAAAAGGTTCTCAAGGTCAGTGGGATGGAGATGAGCGAAGCCAATTTAACAGGCACTTGAGAAGTGAAATGGTCAGGACTTAGTAAATGCTTATATGGGTGGAGTGGAAGAAGGGATTAAGTTGATGAAAACTCATGATGTTAAGGCATCTAGCTGTGAATGCAAGTAAGATGGAAGAGTCATTATCCATGCGAGGAAATTCCAGTGATAATGGTAATAATCATCGCCTCTTAATGAGTCTCATTGCCTCTGGTCCTTCTCTGCTTCAGTTCATTCTTCATAAGGTCTAATTTAGCAGATTATTTTTAGTGATGCTAAAGTTACTGAAACAATCAAAGTCCATGGTTTGTGTTAAAACTTGGTGGGAGAGTAAGAAAAGACAAAAGAAAAGATTAAAGAAACCCTCCACCCCAAATTTTAAATAAGAGATATAGATTTCTTATTCCAAAATATGCTTTGCCTGGGTAGATTTGAAGCTTCTTAATAAAATTAATATGAATTTCTTGTTATTGAATCTTTATAACATGCCAAGAATGATATTAGCATGCTTTTAGTTTTTATTTACTTATAATAGCTCTCTTAGCAATCAAGTTTTTTTTTTTTAATATAATTATCCCCATTTGTCAGATAAGAAAACTAAAGATGAGAGAGAAAGAGAAACTGATTAAGGACATACATCTAAAAATTCGCAGTTCTGGGGTTTGCAGTCTGTCTGGGCTGTAACGTCATCCTTCCATGTCACATGTAGCAAAATACCCATTTTCATGTGACTAAAAACCTCATACACATGCACATTGTTCTTTTCATCTCTGTGATCAAACACCACACAAAAACAAGTTAAAGAGGAAGAACTGATTTTATCTTGTGGTTTCAGGGTGTTTAGTCAACATTCCTTAACCCAGTCCAGTACACTCAATCTTGGAGAGGGTATTGATGGAGGCATATCATTTTGACAGCATATGCAGAAGCTTATTTAGCATAACAAGGCAAATACTCCAGAGAAAGCTTTGAGTGGGCTGACCTGAAGAGTGATAGCAGTTCATTAGCTTCTGTGTTATACATTTTCAAGAAAATTTTAAGAATTCAAGTTTGCATACAATGAGATAAATTTCATTATGTCATTTTCATACACATATGTCATTATATGTTAATTTTATGCACACCCTTTCCTACTGCCTCTTCATCCACCTAAGCTCTTCTTGCTTTTCTTTTCCCTACCTTCAAATAATTCTTCCTCCTCCTTTCATGTTATAAAAGTACTCTTCCCTCTTCACCTTTCCTTCAATATCTCCTCCTCCCCTATCATGGCCTCCTTTTACCTTCAAAACCACATCACATACACACGCACACACACACACACACACACACACACACACATTTAAATCTATATTGTGCTTCTTCATACAAGACAAAAGGTATCTGTCTTTTTGGATCTGACTTACTTTGCTTAAAATATTAATTTTAGATTCCATCCATTTTCCTGCAAATCATTATGATGTTTATTTTTATATCTAAAAATACCCAATGTTTATATATTCATTTTCTTTACTAATTCATCTGTTAGTGGACATCTAAGTTTCCATTTCTTAACTATTTTGAATAGTATAGTGATAAACATAGATGTACATATGAGTAGTGGTTTGATAAAATTATATATGACAATATATTCTATTTCAAAAATAACACCACAACTTTCAAGTACTTACCACTAGGGAACATTCAATAAGTATGTTTTTGTTGCTTGAATGCTATGCCACTTATAAGGTTCAATTATGGGCAATTATTCCTGAGTCCTAAAACCTGAAAAGTGCTAAAGGTGAATGATATTCTCTTTCTACATCTTTTCCTTGGCAATTTTAAAACCTGATTTGGGAAGTCATAAATATGTAGTCTAAATAGTATCCTTTCTGTTTACTTAGATGGTTTTAGGTAAATTACCAAACATCTTCAAGTTTTCATTTCTTAACATACTAAAGAGATATGGTAGAACTGTTCACTATTCAGAGGGCTCCTAGAAAGATAAAAGGTATAATATACACGGGTATCTTCTAACAGTGTCTGTACATCATTAATGTAAATTCATAACTGCTGGGAGTTTTGGGTCAATGTGAAGAAGAAATGAAAAAGTTAATGTTGACTTGCTAGTTTCTAAATGAGTTTGCTCTGACATATATTAAGAATATGAGATAGGTGGCTTGAGATATGGCTGAGCAAAAAGCTCTTTCAGTGGACCTGAATTCAGTTCCCATGACCCACATAAAAGATTCTGTCTGTAACTACAGTTCCAGGGGATCTATCTTATTTACCATTCTATTGCTAAAAAGAGAAATCATGACCAAGGTAATAGTTACAAGGGAAAGCATTTAATTAGGGTATTGCTTACAGTTTCAGAGGCTTAGTCCATTATTATGATGGTAGGAAAAATGGTGGCAAGCATGACAGGAATGGTACTGGACAAGTAGTTGAGAGCTACATCCTGATGCACAGTTAGAGAAAGCCAGAGAGTCTGGGCCTGGCATGGGCTTTTAAAACCTCTAAGCCCACCCTCACTGACATACTCCCTAGAACAAGGCTACACATCCTAATCCTTCTAAGCCTTTCAAATAATACTATTTCCTGATGACTAAGCTTTCAAATATATGAACCTCTAGTGGTCATTCCTATTTAGACTACCACATGATCCAACACCCCCTTCTAACCTATACAAGCACTATACACAATGATGCACATACATACATACATACATTAATACACATAATAAAGAAATTAACATTTAAAAGAATATGAGACAAACAGTTGGAGTGACTAGATCTCAAACATTCAGAGAAGGGTCAAAAAATAAGAAAGAACTTCTAGTTCCCTAATATGATGGGCATATGGCCAATGATGGGGCTACAAGGAACACATGACATATAGACAGTGTATACATCGGACAAAGAAGATAGTAATGTATCCAGTATGGAATATATTAAGTTTGGAGTGTTAGGGGAAGAAATAATATTGGCATATGGATCTTGGAATTGTAAACTCACTCAAGAGAATTTGCATTTTGGCTGTCAATGAGATTGAATCATTGTGAGGAAGACTACACATAGTGGGGAAATGTGTTTAACAATGATTAAAAAGGCAAATACATGGCTGGAGGTGTAGCATAGTTGGTGGAGTACTTACTTATCATGCAGAAAACCCTAGGTTCAACCTTTAGCAAACCCATAAGAGCAGTTGTGGTGTCACATGCTCCTAGTTCCAGCACTGAGTCCAGAAGATCACACATTTGACATCATCATTGGCTACATAGTGAATTCATGGACAGTGTTAGCAGCAGAAGCACCTGTCTTTAAAATAAAGAGAGGGAACAAATATAAAACAGCTCAGTGGTGTAAGAGAGAAAAGGCATTGGTGGCAGGGCCAGGCTAGGGAAGGAGTAATTCAGGTTGGATGGAGTCAAAAAGACCTGGAAATTTTGACTCTATGCTTGTTTAAACACTGCAGCTATTCATTCAGAATAAAAATAAATCAGTAATAATGGACATTAATTTAGTACATGAAATCTGAAAGTAGTAGCTATTAAAATTACATTTCATAGATAGATATAGATATATAGATATGGATATAGATATTGATATAGATATATAATGACATCTATGGGTAAGCTTGTGTTCTGATTTCTCTCTTCCCCATTCTCCTTTATCTTCCTCCCACTCTGTAAGCCCATATTCCTTCCCTCTACATCTTTTTCATATTCATGCTTTTTTGTTTTGTTTTATGTCCCACTGATTGTAACTAAGGCCATCTGTGCAACCATGTGTTTGGAAGTATGCAATGGAGCCTGGTGGACTCACCAGTAAGTACACAACTGGATATGATGCCTCTCACTCTCCCACAGTTTGTCAATTGCCAATAGTTCAGCATTAAATAGTAGGATCAAATGATACACTTCCCCCACATCCGTAACTGAATTCTGGCTGGGTTCCTCTTGTGTAGGTTCATTGCCAATAAACTCAGCTGTTGTGAGTTCATGAGTGCTATGGCCATGCTGTGCTTAGAAGATGGCATTTCATAGCCTTTATGGCTTTTGTTATGCTTTCTGCCCCCTATTCCATAATGATCTCTGAGCGTTAAAGTGTGTGGAATTCAATGTCTAATATATAGCTGATCCCTCAAATTAGTACTTCTTGTACAGTTATGGTCTTTGCATTCACCTCCATTCACTGCAAACAAAGGTTTCTTTGATTAGGGCTGAGAGTCACCTTTGTCTGCAGATATAGACATGGATATTTAGAAAGTGGGTTGATACTACTTCAGTTGAGACAGTAGTAGATTCCTCCTAGGTCCTAAAACCTCCTCAGTCATAGGTTTTTGACTGGGTTTACAGGACCAGGCATGGGTTATTTCTTGTGGAACACATCTCAAATCCAACCAGAGAAGAGTTGGTTAAGCCCATAAGTTTTGCCACTATTGCTTCAGTGGGCACGCATTGCCTGGAAGATTAGTACAGTAGTTCGATGTTCACAGTGTCATTGGTGCCTTTCCTTTACTAGCAGCCTACAGCATCCATCAGTATGAAAACCAGCCAACAGGGAGGCATCTTATAACTTGCTTTCAGTTTGATTTCTTTGTATCTTACATTCAAAGTATGTGGTATCTTCAGCAATAGGATCTTATCAACTAGTTCTTGCAAGCAACTTAGCAGAATGGCAGAAGCCTACATTATTTTGGGTACTCATTGTTTTAAGACCAGTATTGTCTAGCAATGGAGGGTATCTCCCTTCATACTTTCCTTTATGGTTTTCCATTAGGATATAAGGTAATAGGTTTCTGTGTGGTATTTTTTATGTTCCTTTCCTTTTGATTAATCTGTCTCTCCCCACACATTTATCCTGCATGTTACCTCACCCCTCTATAATTCTCCTCTATATTCCATGGCCAGTTTTCTCCTTCTCTATCCTTTTAGTTATGAGCTACACTCATGTCTTAAGGCAACCCACACCATTGTCCCCTTACGCCTTTCTGAGATTCTTCAGGAACTCCAAGTTAAACACACAAAATTAAGTGGGCATCCATGAGAGAAATGGGACATTTGTCATTATGGGCATGGGTACCTCACTCAGTATAATTTATTTTCCTCAGTTTCATGCATTTACCTGAAAAGTCCATAATTTGGGTTTCGTTGGAGATGAATAAAATTTCATTGTGTATAATATTCTACATTTTCACTATCTAATCAGCAAATTGATAAATGATAAATATCTACGTTGATTAGAAATCCTAGCTATTGTGAATAGATTTACAATAAACATGGATGTGTAAATTTCTCTAAAGGAGGGTACAAATTCCTTTGAACATATGTCCAGGACTGATATGGCTAAGTCTTATAATAGTTTTGTTGCTAGTTCTTTGAGGAACCTCCAGACTTCTTTTTAAAAGTGGCTTCAATAGTTTACATTACAACTGGCAGCATATAGGTGTGCCCCTTTCCCCACATCCATGACAACGTGTAACAAATGCATTTTAGAGGCATAATCTAAAAAGAAAAGGTTTATTTATGTCTAAGTATAGAACTGACTTACAGAGGTACTGAGAAGGAAATGTGTATCAGTATTCTCTTCATAACTCGTGGTCAACTCTGACAAGGAACAAGGACGAGTTGATTTTTCACATAGTGACTGCATGTTCACCAGCTGTACAAATACAACTTCCAATGCCCTGACAATGGCCACAAATAGGTTCTATTTTTCATTTTATAAAACAAGAACTTGGTAACTGCTAAATAGAACATGTTGACAGTTAGACAGAAAGGACTTGGAATGACAGCTCAGGAAAACACCACTAGTATTCTCCAAATGGCTCTGAGCCGGAGACACCTAAGACATAAGGCAACTCCATAAGGAAAGAGGATTCTGTTGGGGGCTGGCTTCCCAAATGTCGGCTCTCATTACTTTGTCTGCTCTCATCTTTAAGTAGGGCAAAACCCTGTTTTCAGCTCATTCTTGACACCAAAACACTGTTTTTCTTTCAACTTGGCCTGTGGTCTCTTCAGTGATAGTTCTGAACACATCTTTCTCTTGAATCATTAACATGATCTAATACCCAATTGATATTTTTGCTGACACTAACTTCTGTGCCTATTTCTCACTCAGTCTTCAAATCCCCCAAGATAACACAATGGGAATGGTGGTGGTGGTGGTGGTGGTGGTGGTGGTGGTGGTGTGTGTGTGTATATAAATGTATAAAGATAGAAAATGTGAAAAAAAGATATATATCAACAAAATAGCAGGATTGTCATACAAATGATTGTTTAAAAATATTCAGGGGCTAGAGCAATGGTTCAATAAGTAAAATACTTGTCACAAAACCTTGAGGACCAGAGTTCAGTTTCCCAGCATCAACAAAAAAGGGCAAGAAACACAGGAAGGGGCATCTGTGAGTCTTGCTGGCCAACCAGGCTAGACTAACTGATAAGCTACAGGTTTACTGAGAGATCCGAATCAAAAAGAAAGATATGTAGTGACTGAAGAAGACACTCAGTGTTTACTTCGATGTATATGTGTGTACCCATATACTCCCATGAACAAAGATACATGTGCAATATATATTTTGTATATTTATACATATAATGTTTAACTGTCACTTTTACATGAAACCAAATGTCATTCAAGGTTAGCTACCTGCTAACTGTCTCCTGTTTATTAGTACTAAGTGTGAATTCCACATCACAAGATACATATGGGTGATGGGAAAATTTGTAAGACAGAACTCCACAAGACAAAATCTTCTGTGCTAGTTGTTGACTGCAGACATAAGCAAATATCTCTGAGCTTATGGCTTCAGCAACATGCATTTGCTGTCATACAGTCTTAGATTAGAAATGCTGGTTAAATATCAAAGTTTAGGTTGTGTTGTTCCCTGCTAGAGTATTTTAAAAAGTCATTGTCTTTTCAAGTTGCATCATCTGCGTATGGGCTTGGTAGCTGTGGCTGCCTTACTTCCATCTTAAATCCAGTAATGCAGGGTTTGGTTCTTCTCAGGTCATAACTTTCTTGGTAAATCACTGTGTCTGATCTTAGTCTGAAAATATTGCCAGTTTTCAGGGGGCCCACCCATATTATTAAGTTTAACTCACAGAGGCAATTCATGATCATCAATGCATCTCAAGGCCTTAGTCATAGCTAAAGGGTCTACTTACCAAGTAAGGTATAACAGCCATACATTTTGAGGATTAGATTGCAGGCCCTCATGGGATCTACTATTCAGTCTTCCATTACGAATGTCTCTTGGATTTTCTGTGTTTTCTCACTTGGAGTTATGCTTTGGCCTGGCATTAAACTGAATGATACATGAGTTTGCATCCCAAGATAAGGACATGCCTCCATGTGGCTGGTCCATCTCATAGGACAAGTTTTCGATCAACTGTGTCAGTGGGAGAGACAACCAGGCAGCTAGGTTTAGGAGCCTGCTGTTTTGAGGATTTGTTTAATAAAGCCATCTGCCAAATAGTAGCGGAACTTGGGAGTCAGCCGAAAATCGCACATTGTCAGTTCTGTTAGGAGCTGATTCAGAAGCTGCCTCTCGCACTGGGCTTAGTGGAAGGACTCATGATCTCAGCAGGCTCATTATCTAAGACAACCCATGTGAAAAGCCAAGGTCATTTTCCAACAGTGCTGCTTGTTGCCCTACTCTGACTAGCCAGTGTCTCTGTAACTTGTACATGAGTAGACAGGCAGCAGTTCTTTGGCATACGTGGGATACTGATTGATTTCAGGATTCTACACAGATACCAAAGTGCTTGGATGTTCACGTGTGTTATATAAACGTTGGATTATTTGCCAATGACTTATGCGTATCTGCCTATAAACTTTGGATTGTCTATGGATCACCTAATAATTATTTCAATATAAATATTACATAGATCTCAAACTGTACTATTTGGAGGATTATAATAAGAAACTGTGTTTATTATATGTTCTACATAAAAGCACTTTAATGTTTTCATTGAGTGTGTGTGGTGTTGTGTGTGTGTGTGTGGTATATGCATACATGTGTATGCACACATTGTGTAACGTTCATGCCTGGATTTCAAACATGGCCAGCTCTGTCACTCTCTGTGTTATTGCCTTGACAGGATATCTCACTGAATCTGGAACTAAATTGGCAACCAGAGAAACACAGCTGCCCTCTGGTCTCTACCCACTCCATGGCAGTGCGATTGCCCGCACATGAAAACACCCAGAATTTTGTGTGGGTTCTAGGTATTTGAACCCAACTGATAGCATTTCTCAAATAAACACCCATACCCATGAGCCATCTCCTCACAGAAAAATATTTGTAATCCATGTCTGTTGGTCCAGGAAAGCAACACCAATGGCTATGTAGGACTGCTGCTATGTGTCAATTAAAAATGAAAGTATTTGGAATTTAAAAAATATACATTAGGCTATAAGTATCATTCTCCTCAGATGTCTGTTTTCTTTCCCTTCAAAGTCCCACAGAGACATTACCTTTGTTATGACAATGTGAATGACTGTCTTCATTTTAATATGAGGTGGCCTCATTAGCAACTCTACTTATTCATTCACTCCTGTATCTTTGAAGTCTTGAGTTAACCCTAAGTTATGGAAAATTTTATATCTACAAAGTGATACATTTACTTACAATCAACTCATGTTTAGAATATGTTTTGGTCCATTTTCCACTGGTTTAGCAAAATACTCAAGATTGGGTAGTTTATGAGGAAAATAGTTTATTTTGGATTATGATTCAGGAAGCCGGGATGTCTGAAAACACAGTGTCAGACAGGGCTTTACTCTGCTTCATCTCACAGTGGAAAGCTGGAAGGGAGCCAGGTAAGACAAGAGACAAAGTATGAAAGACTGTCCTGAGTTATAGGTACTTGGTGTCATTAGAACAAACCCACTTCCTCAACAAAGGCATTTATCCCTCTTAAAGCTATATTACCATTAAACGTTCCACCTTCTAATACCCCTATAATAACAAACACGCTTCAGATTGAGGTCTTGGGATAGAAAGACCACATTTATAGCAGTAGAGAACGGGAATAACCAAGATAAATAGAAAACCGGCCATGTATAATTGCTCTCATGACACAGGCAGAAATTAAATGCCCTAATTATGCAAACAGGAACCATTTGCTTCACAGAATCTTCCAGACACTTAGCAAAGTCCATTGGAGCCTAAGTCATTCTTGACATATTGATATGCCAATGTCAGGCAATGCACCCCCTAAAGACCAATAAGGTTGGGGTAATAATAACACTTTTTAAAAGAACTGCTGTAACACATACAGAAACATGAAAAGATGATGCATGATGACAGGAAGAGGAATGAAAAATAAATTGGTGGTGGAGAGCAATGTTATTAATTGGACCACTCAGACCAACTGTGAGGGTCCATATGAGATGACGAATCCCCTATGCTGAAAGTTCTTCATTTACTGGACTCAGGTGAGCAGGATCAGCTACCTCAGAGAACACTGCAAAGCTCAAGATAGATACTCACAATGGATGTAGCTGGATTTCTATAATAAATAGTAAATTATAATTTTGTTATTATTTCCTAAAGCCTACAGGATTAGATACACTTGTCTGTGATAAAATTAGTTTTTTTTTTTCCTTTTCTTTCCTACCCCTATCACCTCCCATGTTATTCTTGTTGTTGAGGACTACACACACAGGCTTGTGGATACTAAGCACGTGTTTTACTACGACTGTGGTGTTCCCAGTCATAAGTATCTGGTATCTCCCACTTGTATTCTCTGTACTTCTTTCCTTCTTTCTCATGTTCTCTGTTTATCTTTTTCTTCTTTCTCCTTTCTCTTCATCTATCGCCCCTCCAGTCCTCTTGCTTTCCCAGCTCCTTCTCTCCTTCCATTCCTCCCCTCATCCTCCTACTCACCCTCCCTTGCTCTTCTCCTTCCTTTCCACCATTTCACCTTATGTATATGGAGTCACATTTCTAATTAGAATGAGGAATGAAATGGATAATCCAGAGTCCAACCTCAGGGAAAATATTGCTTTTGCAATATAAGTATAAACTGGGCAGAAAATGTTAAGTATCCAAGGAAAGAGCCTCCTACATTTCTGGAAATTCTGGAAATTCTGGACAATTTCACTTCTACTTTTAAAAAAAGGAGAGATTATGTTCATGAGAGAAAGCAGACTCGTATAAATAATAACAATAACTGACCATATTGAAGACTTACTGTACCAAGCATTTCACATCAATTATCTCACTTAATCCTCCCACCTGGCTGAGTAGCTTACCCTGAAACTTAGTCTCTTAAGAGATAAGAGGCTTTTCCCTGCCACTATCCATCTGAGCTTTAAGGGAATAGGCACATTTGGGAATGAAAATAAAGAAGATTTCAGGAACTCAAATCCTGGAAATTAAGGCTGTAATAAAGAATTGAAATACTATCTAGTTCTTTCCTTGGAATGACTTGAAAATAAGTCAAACAGAATGTGTGTATAAATACAAGCATAGATGCCATCCTTGGATCTATGAGGTCTTCAGGCTGGTTCATGTTTGAACCTTGGAGTCAAATAGAGTAAGTTTTCAGTCTCCTCCCACCACCAAGGGACTCCTAGAATCCCTCCAAACCATAACTTCCTCACCCACACAAAGTGTACAATTATGTCTTTTCCAGGATTACTGTAAAGACTGAGATGAAGTATAAGACATATCTGTCACACAACAGAAACTCAATTAATGTGAAATGTCAAAAATGCTCCCTGCTCCAAGGTTTGTTGCAAAGCTTATATAAATCACCCAGAAGTGCATTTGACAGCTCTTGAGACTTGCTAAATGTTGGATCCCCTTCCCACCTGCTAGACATTGTCAAGAAAGCAGTCAGGGGCTCTCAAAGCATCTGTGCCTTGTAGCACAGGGAGCTCCCTGAGGCTTCTGAGGTCTCCTGGAGACCCAAGGCTTCATCTAGATGCCCACTGGAGACTGATGGAGTGGAAGCCTCCTGGGCTTTCCTTGCACTCCATCCCTGGTGGAATTCTTATGTTCCCCACAACCTGACTTATGCTCTGCAAAGTTTAGCATAAACCTCTTTCTTTTGAATGCAAATATCATCTCCCTACTCTGTGTCCATATTCGGCAAGGTTTTTTTTATTCTTTATTTACTTTAATTTCCTTAATATATTTAAGCTGGGGACTGAACAAAGCTGACGATGTCCTTTTGTACTTCACTCTGCTTGAAATGAGGATGGGATAAAAATGAATCTCTGTACTTTTAAGTCAGCACGTGCTTCACTCATTGTGTACATCCTTAGCCAGGGGCTACTGGGTTCAAGGAAGGCTGCTTGTTCTCTCACAACTAAAAAGGGGAAAGAGAAAGGACACCAAGAGAGCTTCTAGAGTAATCACATGCACTTTTCTTTTAATTTGTTGTTTTACTTAATTCTCACAGGAACTCCCTGGATAGATAGGCAGTTTCAATTAGCTTCTCTAAAGCCATTTAGACAGGAGAGAGAGTCAGAATTTAAAAACAAGTTCTTTGTAGCTCAAGTATTCTTGCTAAAACCACCATGTAGTTTACCTCTAACTTACCTAATTTCACAAATGAGGAAACGAAGTTCCAGACAGATAATGTACTCAAGGTCACACAGAGTCGTGGGCCACAGAACTGACATTTACTACATTTAAAGATTATTACTTTGTCTGTACAAAACTCAGGGTTTTATTTAAGTTTCAGTGAAAGAGTCAGATAATTAAAATGAAAATACCCTGGCCTTAGCATGACTGAAATCAGGAGAAGAAAGCACAAGTACACCATTCACCTAAATGGGGGTGACAAAGATGTCAAGCGCTAGGTACCCTAGAAAATATTCCAAAAAGCACTGGTATGACACATACAATGCTATAGCAGAGCGACTGTTTTAGACATGACTGTTTGCTATGATGTATTAGAGGATCAGACCACATGTGGGAAGTAGCTAACATTGCAGCTGGATTTTAAACACAGGTAGAAAGCTGATGTAATAGTTCTGAAGGAGACAGAGAAAAATAAGATATTCCAGGAACCAATAAGCAAAGGAGAAACATGGAGCAGGATGTCAAGGTGAGTACAAACTATATTTCATCACTAGTCCAGAACTTAAAATGCAGTTATATTGTTTCCCTTTTCTTTTCTTCCCCTTAGTCTCTCCCATGCCCCTTTTGCTCTCCCTCAAATTTAGTATTTAATTGTTAATATTACATATATTTATAAATTCATACATGTATAAATACAACCCAATGAGTTCATTTGGTGTTGCTTTTATGCATAAGATTTCAGGGTTGGCCACTGGGTATTAGATAACAGGTTAGGGGCTTAAGTAGGGTTAACTAATTCTCACTCTTCTAGCTTTCCTTACTTGACTGTAGCTCATTGTCTAGGGGTGGAGCCAAGTGAATATTTTTTTCCTTTCCACATTAGCATATCTAGTCTATTGATGTGGCCCTTGCTCAGATCTTGTTTGGGCAGTCATACTGTTGAGTTTCTTGTCATTTCTAGGAGACATAAGCAAAAGTTGTACAATGCCCTTTGCTATGTAGAGAATCCAGGGGCATTTATGGATGTGAGAGGAAATATGAGGGGGACAGTGTAATTTTTCTAATGGCATAGGGTAGGGCTTTGTACTTAGAATAGAAATGAGAAGCCAGTAGACAGAAAAATAATTTGAATTTTATGTTGCAGACACAGAAACAACTCAAACAAGGCAAAAATTTAAGTTTTGATTTGTAAATATCTTTGTACTCAGTGGCTAAAACAATGGTTCATGTATTGCTGATGCTTGTTGAATATTGGTTGAAGGAATGAATGAACTGTGTGATATTGGAGGAAATGAAAAGTGTATTATCAAAAAAACTTGAATTTTTAATCAACTATGCATTTGTGCTACTTACTGGGGATTTTAGAGAAGTTGTGGGTTCATGCAACAGCTGTTAGTAATAATATGAAGTTTGAGATGCATCTTAGGCACTCAACATGAAGCAAATATCTAGTATGTAAGGATGATATTTATGACAGAGCTCACTTAGAAGCCATCGTCACATGAAGATTATGTAAATCCATAGGTTTATATAACTTGGAATCACAAAGTTAGAGACAGCAAATAGAGAAGAATAGGCTGGTCAAGACTGATCACTAAGCTGTGTACTCGGAAGGCTTAGAAAAGTTTAGGAGGCATTTTTAGACTATCTAGATCCATGCTTTGGACCACGTAAGGTAAGGACTACCATTTTTGTAGTATGAATAGTAGTAGAGATGATAAACATAATAATGCAAATAATTTAGGAGATGAAATACAGGCCCCTGAACATTCTACCAAGCCACTCTACCACTGAGCTATGTCTCCATCTCCGATAATGTTGGCATTAGCTAAGCACTCTGTCTGCTTCCAACACCCACTCTAGATGATGTATGTGTTACACACTTAATTCACACCACATATTTGTGGGTTTTGTACAGTGGCTTCCATCCATTTCTCAGTTAAGGAAATGAAGCTCCCAAAGATACATATTTCCCTAAAGGTAACTTAGCTGCTAGATAATGAAAAATGGGATGTAAACCCAGTATATCTCTCTGTAGGGCTTACTTCCTTAGCTTTCATCCTATATTACATATTAAAATGGAGAAATGACCATAATATGACAGATGAATGTGACAAAACTATTAGAAAACACCAAGTATGATCACTTGACAAAATAATGTGAGGCTAAGAAGAGAAAATGATTGTGTAAGAAACTCTGAAAACAATATCGCTATGGAAAAGAACACAAGAATGGGCAAATATTAGAAGAGAATGGGAAATTTTTTGGTTATTGTTTTTAGATAGATGATAAAAGATAATGTGTATAAAAAGTTAAGGAAGACCCAGTAAAGAAATAGAAATTGACACTATGGAGCATGGGGTAAAATTGAGGAGGTGAAAAATCACAGAGAAGATAAGAAGGGAGAAATACTGGCCTTAAGAAGAAAATTAACTTTAGAATAGAGTTGAGATCACCCACTGTAATGTGAGAACAGAGATCAATGAGCTACTGTTGAGTGGAAGTGGTGCACAATATAGGAGAAGAAAGCTCAAAGACACTGAAGAACATGTGTATCCTTGTTAGCACAATGATTGATATGTAGTATGTTAAATCTTTGTGGAATAATACATCAGCAATGGCTTAATGTGCAAAATTATGAAGCCTGCAAATACAGTAAGAGGGGTAATGGAATAACTGGGGTTTCTGGAATACCCATTGAGATTTCTAGGAATACTATTAAGATTAAGACCAGTTTATGAAGCTATGAATATCTTCAGAAATGTTTAATTGTTCAAGTACAAAAGCAGAAGTTGTAGGTAGTTAAATTTAAATCTAATTAGGCCAAGAAAGTGGATGGAAGGGAAATAAATCTGTTTGCAGGCAGTTGGTGTAATGCTGAGCTATAGCTTTGAGGCCGATAAGGATAGAATGGGAAAAAGAGGAGTACCGTGTATAGAAAGCAGGAGTGAGTGACAGGATGCTAGTGAAGACTGGGGAGGTTAGAATGAAGATATAAGCTGAACTTTATAACTTTTCATTGAAGGAGGGGTGAAAGATGTGATGAACACGGGCATTTCTCAGTGCTGACAAGTTTGTTGGCATTGACACTTGACTGTCTCAAGTGGTATAACAGTCATCTCAGGAGGACGTAAAACTACCATAAACTAGTGACTCACAAAATTTATTTTCTCATAATTTCAAATTTGCGTGTATTATTAATCAGGGTGGCAGCATAGTTGAGCTCTGGTGAGGGTCTTATTCTGGATGGGCTTCTGGTGGCCTTTCTTCCATGTGTACTTGATGCAGGAGGAAAGGAAGAAGGGAAGAAGAGAGAGGGGAAAAGAGAAATATATTTTTTCATTCCACTATGCTTCTAATGCTCTCAAAAAGACTCCATCTTCATAACTAATCTGGATATAATGGCTTCCTAAAGGCCCCATCTCCAAATTTTATCACACTGGTTATTAGAGTGGCGAAATAGGAACTGGGGTGATGGTAGGGGAACCAACAAAGTCTTCAGGAACAGTTGTGGTAGGGATCAAACATTCAGTCCATCCCAGATGGGTTGAAGGAAACTCAAAGGAGACTACCATAACAAAGTCGTCTTTTTATCATCCAAGTGACCCTTGAAATTACTAAGAACCTGGACAGGGACAGTGGTAGAGGAGACTTATTATCATTGAATGGAAGAATCAAGGATGAGGTAGGTGCTTGACATCAATAAGGAGATTAGTTGTATAATGTAGCTGGATAATATAGCCTAATGGCATCAGTCTCAAAGGAATATGGCTTTTGAAAGAAAAAGAAAATGAAAATGTTTCAAAAAATAAAGAAAAAGACATCTACCTTACACTCAGCTCCTGATGTTGCAATTAAAGAAAAAAATTATCACATATGGATAGTTTGAGGCAAAGAAGTTTTAGGTTCTGGGTAGGTATGTCAAGAGTGAATGACAGGAATGTGGAAAGAAGTGTCTGTATAGAGAGAAGGGTGAGCTGATGGGTGACTCTGGGCTCCCAAATACACACTGACAGATAGTGGAACACAGGAGAGGACGCTGGGAGAAGCATGTGTCAAACAGATTAAGTTTCAGCAGCTGTCATTAGTTCTGATGGGCACCTGAAGAAAGAGGATTATGTTGGCTATGAAAGATGGAACTTATTGGTCTTCTATTGAAACTTAGATAGATGATGCTCAAAAGATGAGTGGTGGTCTTTTCTTGGGATACACCTTTCTTGGGAAGAAGATTTTCTAGTCAACCTGAGTGAATGTGTTAGTCTTGCAGTGGCTGCAGCAACCGTTTTGGGGCAGGACCCAGTAAATATACTGAATATTGTACTAAAATGACATACTATCTCCTTCAATAAGAGGTGGCATAAGAGGAAAGAGCATATTTATCTGTCTCTGATTACAGACTGTATATCAAATATCTAGCAATCTAATAATCTGTTAGTATAGATCCTTACTATAGTGGCATTCAGGTCTAGTTAGACTTAGCCCTATCCTTTCTATGGTTCATTGCATAGGCTTTGGAGCCAGATAAACTTGGGTTTGAATTTCTCTTCTGGTCTTTGTGAATTAGTGGCTATAGGTTTTCTTGGATACTCTTTATCTTGTATCTCTTAGGGCTTACTACTCCATGAACAGCCACGGACTTCAGATATTTGATTCTTTATTTCTTCAAATACTTCCTCTAAATCAAGAAAGGATCACTGTGTCCAGCTATGAGGAAGACTGGAAAGTCAGAAAAATATTTGCTCTGGACAGCATCCTTAAGAAGCAATGGACCAGAGTATTAAAATGGAGGTGTCCATTTTTGGATTCACAAGATTATTTTGTTAGGTTTGGTTTGGTCTTCTAAACAAGCACTTGCTATATAGACCAGGCTGGCCTAGAACTCTCTACGTAGCCCAGGTTGACCTTGAACCTGTCATCTTCCTCCTTCAGTCTCTTGAGTACTGGGGTTACAGGCAGGCATACACTGGATCATCCCATTCTTTCTCACTTTGTTATCCAAACTGACATTGAACTCTTGGGCTCAAGCAATCATGCCTGCCTCCTGAGTAGTTGGTACAACAGGTACATGCCAAGGTGCTTGGCCAGTGTCATAGTTGTTTTGCTGTACTGTCAATCACAGGTAATCCATGTGTTCACCCTTGTGCTCACAGTGCTTGGTTGTGAATATATGTTCAGTGACTATTGCTGATTGTCAGCAAGAGCCAGAAGATATTGCCTTTAAGATCTACATCGCTGGATAATAGATGATGAGCCAAGTTGAAACAAGTTCAAGTAGGGAGAGAGACTGAGAGAGGCAGGGAGTCTCACCACACCAATAATGGGACTCATTAAAAAAAAAATAGATTGCTCCAAGGGTACCTTCCCTCTACAAGTCTGTAGTTCTGCAGCCCTCCTCCTTCCTCACCCAGCCATGGAGTAGAGCTTGCTCACTCCACATAGTTAATGATCTATCTCAGGATCCAGCCTCTCTTGTCCCAGTGCTCCCCTGCCCTCATCACCATCTCCTTTGTTCTCCTGGTCACACTTTATATAACATGATTACAGATCTGGTTGACTCCTTCACTCCAGAATACAGAGGTTATTCTTCTAATTGCAGTGAGTTCTTTCAAGTTCCTGCTTATTTTTAATTATGAATGCTGGAAGCTGGCCTGTCACAGGATGACTTTCAGTTCTGAGGAAAGAAACAAGCCTGAGAAGCGGAGGCTTAGTCGCAATCCTATTTTCATGCAAATTACCCCAATGACAAAGAAAACCAAAGAAACAGAAAAGGGACTCATTGCTACATTTCCAAGGGATGACAACTGGCCTTTGCGAATGTCCGGGACCCAATTCTGAAGAAATTTAAATAAAATTGCCTCATTATACAATAGTTCCGGGCCCTGTAAATGTATTAGGAACTCAACCCCCTTGCCTGTGTTTATGATTCACTTTTGATATTTGATTGGCAGGACAATTCTGCCTCAGGAAACCCAACTCTTAAGCTTTCCACCAGGGATGATATCCTTCCTGGGAAGAACTCCAGCAGCTACTGTCTGTGGCTGAGGGTCTTCTCTCCACGTGGTCTCTATGGTTGCTACAGGTAGACATACAACTTCTAGTTCTGAGGTTCCTGGTATGATCATTGAACATCACAATTACCTAATAAGCTATTTAAAAGTATACTGAAATATAACTAAATTAAATTATTTATTATTGCTATAAACCAATTTTTAATTATCATAAGCCTGCCAAGTACCAAGTATATCCTACCTAGTCTTCCATTACCAGAATCTCAACAGGCTCAAGGATTTCCTAAGACAGATGAATTCATCTTCCCAGCTGCTCATGACTAGGGTTCCCTGCTTCCTTTGGCTATCTTTCTGTCTATAGGGAAGCATCCGTATTAAATATTTCATGACCCAGACACTCCTTGAGCCAGGGACTATGCTAAGTGCTTTCTTCACCATCCTTCTTTTAAATCTGAAGTGACCTTGTTACAAAAAGAAAAAATATGACTCATGCTAGTTTTCAGAGAACAAAACAAGGGCTCTGAGAAAGTAGGTAACTTACAGATTTCCTACTGTGTGTTGGGTTCAACAAAAGCAGAGGGAGACAGGAGTTATAACTGTAAGCAGATCATTAAGTGAGGATAACTATAGATAGGCAGTTGAAACACAAGCAAGCAAACATCTCGTAAAAATCTTTATCAAGCCAGCTTTCACCAAAGCTAACCAAAACCATTAAACCCACCCGAACTCAATCCTACTATGAAAATGCTTTCATTGGTATGTACCCCCTACGCTGAACCTCACCCCAGACATGAGAGAGCCACAGTCTCAGATCTGGAGTCAACCTATGTTGTACTCCAGGAAGTACACTCACCACAACCTGCTGGACAGCTCCGCTTGCATTCCATGCACTTCCAACCCCAGGCATCCTAGCCTGACTTGGACCCACCCACCTCTTCTCTCTTGAGTCCCTCCTCCCCAGTTGAATGGATTGCCATCCACACTATTCTTTGAGCTAGGGTCTAGGGGCTCATTTTGGCATCTTCCCCATCTTCAGACCCCTGTCTCAGGAATGACTATGGACCACATCTCTTTGTGTTTCTCATTAAATCACACTTTCTCAGACTGTTTTGTCTCTGATAACAGCTTCTACAAGAGCACCGTCACCGGTCTCCCTGATTCCAGGTTCCCTCCATTCTAGTATTCTATCTGGACTAGTGGAAACACCATGGGGTCTATATGAATGGCTATTTCACCATGGAAACCCAGGTCACACAAGGGTCCTGATGGTACTTTTTCCATCATCATGTACCTCAGTTCCCAGGGTACATTAATGCTGAGTAGAGATTTGTTGCTTTGTAGATTCTAGGGTGGAACAGAAGGAAAGAAGAGAATGCCTAACATGGCTACTCATTTCAAATCTTGTATTTTCTATGAGAATATTGGTAATTAATAGAGGGAAAAAACCACAACACCTCTAAAAGGGACAATAATACTACTTTTGGTGAAATAGTTTTTCCTGTATATATAACCTACATATATTGCAGGACTTTTTTTAAACATGAGAAAATGGGAAAGAGATGCTTCGAGATTGAGAGCAGAAATGATGGAAAAGCCAAGCCAGGGTGGAACTGAGAGACATGAACTATGTGGACCTCAGTCACAGAGCAAGGGCATTTTAATCCTGGAGCAGGAAGTATCCACTCACACTCAAATGTGTTAATATTCATGGAATTAGAAATGTTAAAGTTGCATTTGTATTGTGATTTTACTTTAAGATATATTACTTTTTTCTCAATATCATACTACCCATATGCTAGTTCCCCCACTGTATCAACACAGGCCTGACCATTATGTATGCAGAAATTAATACAGCAGCAAATATTATCCAATCTAGAAGAACATCTAGAAGGATGTAGAAAATTCTCCAGAGAGCTAATATGGGAAGGATTGTGGCTGCAAAACAATGGCTGACCCATCTGAAAGAGAAGGAAGAGAAAGGGAAATGTGGCTGAGCAGCTATGCAGGGCAGAGGAAGCGGCAATAGCTCTGAGGGCCTGGAGGTCTCAGCTGTGCAGTGGACCCTCAGCAACAGAGCAGTTCAGTAGCTTCCGTTTCACCAGTAGAAAAGCTCCAGTGCAGTGTGGGTTGGGCTGATTTGTCCTGTGATTTCTTTTCCAGCCACACACGGCTCCTGGAGTCAACACTCACACACAGCTTATGACATTTTCAGATAGAGCTGCTTTCTTCTGTGCAGTTAGCACTGTTGATCTTCAGACTGCAGAGGGTCAGACAATCATTTCCGAGAAGAAAATGAAATGCAAACAAATACATAGCCTATAGACACTTTTGCTAGAGATGGCTTTATTTACTATCAGATGTTCTGGCCTCAAGCCCTGGCCTCAATATTGTTATAAGCAAGTCACTGAAGGTCAGTGAGGCTTAGTTGTCTCATCGATCAAATCTGTCAAATATAATGCATGTATACACATGGAAACATAGTTAATGTTAGGAGAGAGGGTAACATGAGAGGTGATATCAGCAGACAGGTGGTGGAGGCAAAAGTGGACCTGCATGGCAGAGAATATCTGTGGGTTACCTGCGTCCAACTTATTTTATCCCTTTCTAGAAATCTGTTCTCAAGCCCCACACCTGGCAACCCTCCCCAACCTTCTCTACTACCTTGGACATACTTAGAGTTTACCGGACAGTCTCCTTGCACATCTCTGTCTTGGACACACTGATCTTGAGAGGAAATATGTTGTCTAGTTTTTCTCTATAACCTCATTGTTTTAACAGAGTTTCAGAGTTAGGATTCAGTCATGTGATTATTCTGTGGTTATGAATGTGCATACATGAGTACATATGTATGTGTGCATGGACGCACGCATGCATGTGTTAGGGGTGTATGTGTTGGGGGATTCTAGGGGGTCAGACATACAGCACTGTTCATCCTAGGCAAGTGTTCTTTCACTGATCTCCTCAATGGTCCTGGATGAATTCCATTTAATATAAGCACTTCAAAAACCTCTGAAAAACTGAAACCAGAAGTAAGAATAGGGAATGAAATCCAGCCTCATCCAGGACTTTCTCCAGGGTCAGAGAACTGTAGGGGACAGCAGAGACAAATGAGGTCAGCACTCTGTCTCTGACTGAGATACTGAGTAGTGCTAAGACCTGTGTGATCAGACCATCAATCACACAGAATGCTTACTTGGCCGGTCATCTCTCTTCCTACAGTGTTTGCAGCAGATCAGAGGTAACCCAAAATTATCCCAAATGGACCACCATGAATTCCTGAGAATATCAGATGGTTTTCTTTGAAACCAAAAAGTGATTTAGTGATTGCCATAGTCTCTCAAATAGGGGTGAATCTTTGTTCCTGAATTCAACTTAGCAAAGTCTAACCCATCAGTTTCATGAGCATCCTCTACAATGGCTCTCAGATTCTCTTCCAGAGAGGCTGCAGTGTCACAGGTGTGGCCAGTGTGCGCTCCTTCCTTTTCACATTTCCTTTTCATTTCTGTAGACCACATTTCTGTAATCTAGAAACTAGTGACTAACAGAGTGAGCAGGATTCTGTGCACCAGTTCACTAGAGCTGCCCAATGCTGAACCTGTTGCTACAAACCTACTCAGCTTTCTTTGGGACCTGCTGTCTTACAGACACAAGGACACATTCTTTTAAAAATTTCTCCTAATACATCCTAATTGAGCCCAGGAAGGGAACACATCATCCAAGAAAATATTCAGGATCATGTCTGGGTATCTCTGCCAATAGAGAGAAGCCATCCATCTCTGTCACTCTTCCAGGTCACCTGCATATGTGGTCTTTTTTGCTATGTAAAAATTGAGCTGCATCTTGTCCATATATTAAATACTTCTTACATGTTATGATTTTGGTTTCTTTCAAGGCCAAGTTCAAGGCCCACATCAGCTGGTCTAGAAAACCAAATTTTCCAACCTGGTTAAATCTCATTGTCATTTTCCTGTTGTACTGAAAGCCAGGTAGGATGCCATCAGAGTCACTGTGCTTTGTAACAAGAGCCTCTGTGGTTTGACTACTGCAGCTTCTTATCACATGGAGCTGCTGTTTGTTTATTTCATTGTGCAGACTTGCCACAGGTTTCAGGTCACGTGATGAGAACAGTTTTATTGTTTCTGACTCTAATGACTGGTGCAGGAGTTTGTTTACTTGGGGTTGCACCATAGTTGCTTGTTGTGTTTTTGTTTTTGTTTTTCAGTTCCCTATCCTTTCAGTTTCGTAGTCCTCTATTATCCTATTCCTCCTCCCAACTAACTACCTGCTACAGATATCAGTAGCTACTGGATTTTGTAGGCGGCTGAGCTACACATTTTCAATGAGACAGAACTGTAGCATTTTAGTTAGCTGTCTTCAGACTCCTATGCTATAGTTGACTCATGTGCTCACATAATATTCCAAAACCTGATAAACTTGTTGCTTAAGGAGATAGAGGATAGGGTAATCAGAGAATTAGCTCAAAATGAGTTATGTGAATGTTTGAAACATCTTAATGAAAAACATTACATTGCACAATGAGTGCAAGCCAATTAAAAAAAAATCCTATTTGATCTTCAACCAGGCATAGCAGTACACCCTGTAATCTTGAAACTCATAGGATCATGAGTTCAAGTTCAGCATGGGATGTACAGTAAGACTCTGTCTCAACACAAGATAAAACAAATCACAAGGGCAGCAAGAAAACAAAGGAATTTGGAACTTTATAAGTACTTCATAAATGCCAGTTAAATAAATGGTGAAGAAAAAAATTAAGATATAGAGTCAGCTCATATAATGATTACATACATTCCTGAATTCATTTGATAATTTAAAAGCTTAATTTTTTGTTTATTACGGTTTATATTCAACAGTAATCTATGAGATTTATACCTTCGGTCCAAAGTTCATCTAAGGATAAAAGCATTAGCAATAGTGATAACTTCAGGGTTGTGTGACGGAAACTCTAGCCACGCCTTGTACAGGTCAATCAAGCTTGAGTTTTATGTAGTATAAAGAAGAAAGTATGCTGTCCTAATTGGTTTCTCCACTGCTGTGATAAATCACTGACATTAATAACTGGGTTTACAAACAGTTTCTTTGGTGTACACATGCCACTCACAGTCTGTCATGGAGGGAAATCAGAGCAGGAACTCAAGCAGGAGCAGAAGCAGGAACCATGGAGGAAACTGCTTTCTGACTTGCTCCTTATGATTTACTGTCTTGGTTTCTCATATCAGCCAGGGCCACCTGCTGAGGGATGGCAACATTCACAGAGGCATGGACTCTCCTATATCAATCACTAATCAAGAAAATGTCCCACACCCTTGTCTACAGGCCAATCTGATGGAGGCAATTCTTCAACCAACATTTCCTCTCCAATAACAACTCCAGCACATGCAGTGAAGATGGTAGCAGACTCCATACAATACCCAGGATGGGAAGAGATGCACATTTTGGCACTTCAGAATCCTCACTTGGCAAATGACAATATCTGAGGCTGAATATTAGATCAAAATAGTGGAAAGTTCAGTTCACCCCACCCTCACCCCAAATTCAGCTTTATATAACTCTAAGGCAGGAACTACTCTGTTATAGGGTCACCTCCTTTCAGCTAAATGCATGCCATCAAGCAAAAGCTGTATATACGCAGTGGGATTACAGAATGTAGTATACAGACAGTACTCTCAGCATTGGTAACAGTTCTTGTCTGTTACCTTTGGTTATAACTCTACTCTGAACGTGTTCCTAAGCTTTGCACTGTGATATTTGATAACTGTAATCCAGTATCAGATATCCAGAAACCATAGAGGTCATATCAGCAGGTGCTAGGTCAGATGTAAGGCATATCTTTCAGAGAGTAACCGGTAAGACTTAAGATAGCCAAAGGCATTTTAATTAGCAGTGGATACAGTATTTATGCCAAGCCAATATATGAAAACAAAACTTTAAAATATATGCTCCAAGAAAGGTAATAAGAAGTATCCTTAGAGAGGTGACAAATATTGACAACGGACAGAGCTGCAGAGATGGCTCAGTAACGAAGAGCACTAGGTACTCTCACAGAGAACTCAGGTTTGATTCCCTGGAGCTACATGGCAGCTCACAATCATCTGTAACTTCATTTTTAGGGAATGCAACACCCTCTTCCATACTCCATGAGCACCAGACATACACACGTTGCAAACAAATACATGCAGGCAAAGCACTCATATGTATAAAAATAAATGACTATTTTTAGAGCAATGAGAGGTACAGTAGGATATGAATAAAGACAATAACAATGAAAATGATACTTAATTGTGAAGCTTAAGAGGTATTATATTTTTCAGTTTTCTGTTACTGTAAAAATACCTGTGATAAACTTATGAAGATAAAATGGCTACTTGAGCTCATAAGTCTGGAGGCTTCCAGTTCTTCCTGTTAGTTTGGGCCTGTGGTAATACATTATAGCAGAAGCATAAAGTAAAAGAAGCCATTCCTGTCATAGTCAATAACAAATAAAACAAGGAAAGTTTGGGGCTCCACATCCCTTTGAAAGGCCTGCCCCAATTCCTCTCACTAGGACCTCACATCTTAAGAGTTTTACCATCTCCAGTAGCATATGGACCAAGCCTTTAACATAACATATTAAATATTTAACATATTTGTGGAACATTGCAGATCCAAATGATGATGGCAAGGATCAGTAAAAATGTAGAGGAAGGCGGTCTTACTAGTGTTGGATCCTGGGCACAAGTATGTGTATATGGGGAGGCATATCTCAAGAAAATCAAAGTCATAAACCAAAGAGGATAAAACGTACACCACATGTGAACATTGCATGTCCAGCCATGGAATAAAGCACAGGAATAACCTTATAATCACTAAATCGTGAGCTATAGTGTCAGCCATTACCTATCTTGTGTGCATACTTCTTCGGTGTCCTTCTTCTTGGAAAACATATAGAAAGGAATGCCCGATTTTTTTTAATGACACATGTACATAGCTGACATTACCTTACTAATAATGTGTCAATGGTCCTTCCGAAGCACAATTGACCTCTTCAGGTTATTGCTGGCTTTCTTAAGCACTAAATTGCTAGAGAACCACTGGCTGGGGTCAAATGATTTATCAGGATCAATACCTTTGATTGGGTAGATGCAGTCATTTTCCATATTGAAAGGTCGGGCTCTGTCAACCAGCAGGGAATTCTCTAAGCTTAAATGATGCATGTCAGGAGAGTGCAAGATGTTGATTGCATTATCCAAGGGCCATCTTGAAACGTCCTCAGTGCTGTGCTTGAAGTAACCACTAGATGGCGCTGATATTTCAAAATGGATTATTCTGGGACTGGATGGGAAGTCCATTCAGTGCTTTCTCAAACCCTTTCTGGTCAGTGTGTACATTATGCATGCAGACTGGACTCCCTTATCTGTTCCTCATTTCACATCCTGTCAGTACTCTATAAAAAAATGGACGGATTAATAGCAGTTATTTAATGTTCTTGTAAGAATCACATTCAATAATGGATAGTGAAGTATTCTGTAAACTATAAACAATTGACTAGATATTACTATGTCTAATTGTTACAAATAAATATAAAGCAAATTAGTATAAAGTTATGGGAGTGAGGGATAGTTTATTGGATGAGCCTCATAAGTCAGTCAGTAAACCATGAATAAGCATACCAATATTGAAAAATTCCCTAATTATCTATATCAAAAAACCCAAATGAAAAGAAGAAAGACAATAAAACAGAAAAGAGGAGAGAGAGGTGGGGAGGGAGAGAGAGAGGGAGGGGGGAGGAAGAAGAAGAAGAAGGAGGAGGAGGAGGAGGAGGAGGAGGAGGAGAAGAAGAAGAGAGAGAGAGAGAGAGAGAGAGAGAGAGAGAGAGAGAGAGAGAGAGAGAGAGAGAGAGAGAGAAGGAAGCTATTGGGAACACATCTAAGTATCTCATTATCAAATTGTGTGTATATAGCAATAGTTCTAGGCAAATCATTGATATTTAGCAAATTCCAGGCAAACATCAAAATAAAAATCACTTACAAATTTGTAATAAAATACACTGAAAAGCTTATACATTGCACTAACTTCTGAATTCACTATGTACTTTTAGTAGATAAGTATCCATTAAAATTTATATGAGGAAAATAATAAAGAGCTGGACTACTATGTTTTACTAGCTTATAAAGAATTATATAGCATACTATGCATCTTGTTGGCTACCAAAACAATCAGAATCTATTTTATTATCCATCCTAATATAAATGATCATTGTAGTCTATTCTGATGCTTTCCTGTTTTTAGAGTGTGACTCTATTTCTTTCTCAAAAGACTATTCGACTTTTATTACCTCAACTGTTTATTGGAATGAGTAAGAAAATTAATAAATCAAATCTGTCTACATATTTTCAATGTACTAAGTTACATTAATTTGTAAACTCAGTTTGACTCTGTCTTTGTTCACCAATTTGCTCTTTGCACAGAAGTCTACTAGGTATGGAAAAGAAAAAAATACACATAGCCTGAGTCAGACTGATATTGGCAAACAGGTAAAACATATCACTGCATTAACTACCGTTTGGGGGACAAAATACCTGACAAACAGCACTCAAGGAAGGGAGATTTTGATTAGTTCACAATTCAAGTCCATGGTGGTGGGAAATCAAGATGGCAGGAAGCTTAAGGCAACTGGCCATGTGGCATTCACAGTAAGGAGAGGAATGGGTGCCGCAGTCCACCAGATCTTTTTTAATTTGGTCTGGGATTCCAGTGCATGGAAAGGTGTCGCCCATATTAAAGGTGGGTCTTCCTACTTCATCTAATCTAATTTAGATACCCTCTTGCTCTCACAAAAGTGCCAAGAGGTTTGTTTCCAAGGTGATTCTAAGCTCCATCAACCTTCCTATCATGATTAAGGCTCCCAATTGCTAAGTCATTTTGCATGTGGCATTATCTAATTTAATGTAGAGAAGAATTTATCAGAATTTAATTGTTTGGACAAGAAACCACAAGAGGCTCTGAAAGTGTCTTGGGCTAGAGAGATCTGGAAAGTCTCTGGAAAAGAAGCATTCAGTCTGATGATCTAAGGGTTAATAAAATTTGAGAACTATAGGGAAGAGGAATGGTGGGAAGTGGTGAGAACCTACTCAATTTCTAGGAATAGCGTTCACCTGCCATTAGAAAAGGGTTTGTTGTAACTGATCAGTGAAAGTTAGACTGAAGGTTGAACACATATTCAAAGGAATCACTGCTCCTTCATACATACATGTAGCTTTTGTAAAAGATTCAGACCCTGTTGGGTACCTCCTTATAACCAATATTCTTCCAAGTACAGCATCTTCTTCCTAAACTAACTACAGATTCTTAAACTCCTCATCTGTTCCTGAAGTTCCCAAAGTAATCAAGACAAATGCAAAAAAACTCTAGAAAACTTTCTTTTCTGAATTTACATGTTTTTTTTTTTGTTGTTGTTGTTCCTTCTACTTGTTTATTTGTTGGTTTTTCTGTTGTTTTTTCCAAGACTGGGTCTCTCTATGAAGTCCTGGCAGCTCTAGAATTCACTATGTTGACATGACTAGACTGGAACTAAGAGAGATCCAAATGCTTCTGCCTCTTTCCAGGTTGCTGGGAATAAAAGGGATGTACTGCCATGCCCAGCCTCTGGATTTACATGTTGATGAAATCAACCTTATTTAGTGTTAGCCATTCAAAATTATTCCTTAAAAAAAAATATTGGATGTCAACTTGTCCTGCACCCATGTTGTTTCTCACTGTCAAGTTTAATTCCATATTCCCCCATTGTCTAACTTTTCATTTTTCTATAAACTTGTTTTATTTTTCTTTTAGGCCTTATTTTTATTTTTAGAAGTATTGGGAAAATGTTAATTTGAGTAAGCAGATTAAATGCTCCAGAAGAGATGATCATTTATTTATTCAACAGAGTCCTTTAGATATTTGAAATAATTATGCAAATCTCTGTGGCCTGTTGGTCTCGTGGTAAGAAACCGTTGCTCATCAACTTTCCTAAATGTGGCAGACTTTTGAGATGAAATGCGCAGGCAATTTCAGACACCCATTATTCTTTGAACACACTTCTCTTGGTCTCTATTCCTGTGTGTGTTTTGTCTTATTACTTATATCTAATTTATCTTTTGACAGTTTCAAACGCATGTAATATGTTCTTGTCACATTCATCTCTCAGTCTTCTTTTATTCTTCTCCTACCAC
Organism: Cricetomys ansorgei; assembly: GCA_026225945.1. NCBI lineage: Eukaryota > Metazoa > Chordata > Mammalia > Rodentia > Nesomyidae > Cricetomys > Cricetomys ansorgei. Next base: position 1,221,876 of record JAMJFZ010003206.1, read on the forward strand.
CAACACCTACTGCCTCTTACCAAGTCCCCAGCCTACTTTCATGTCTTTTCTTCAGTTCTGTTTTGTTTTGCTTTGTCTCCCAAAGGTGTCAATGGGGACAGCCATCTGGACATGCGTAAATGCTATCCATGGGATGGTGTTCTTTTAAATATGTAAGAGCCATGTCTGACCAAAGAGATCATACCTATTATTCCCCTGTTTGTTCATGCACATTCATGCAACAAATCATTATTCCACATCACTGGGAATATCACTGGGAACAGTGCTGGGAACTTCACTGAGCAGACCTTTTCCTGTGGAATTTACAACCTGAAACAGAGGCAGGGACCAAGCAAGTAAGAATCTATATGCGACGAAAATCAACTGAAAGCTACCTTAAAGTCATCTTAAGAACTGAGGTTGGGAGAAGGAAAAAATAATTGAAACAACAGAATAAAAATGAAACGAACAAAAAATTATCATATGGAATTATGGGAAAGAAATGAGGAAAAGGAATTAGGGAAGGACCTGGCGTGGTAGTAATGGTAGTGATGATGATACGCATGGATATTTTGTAAGGGGAGTGAATTGCTAAGTTATAAGGCACCATCCTCAACTCTCATATAAACAAAGGCCTAGCTAGGTT